>CM076721.1:10373218-11573218 GCA_038501795.1 Pseudopleuronectes americanus
GAGGCCCTCTGGACATATTATAATTGTTATTGTTCCTATGAACCCAAGGGAAAATACAAATCTCTGCACATTTAATTCAGATGCCCACATAAATATTCATCTAAACGCAAAACAATTGGCGCATGAGTCTGAAGAAATTGAAACGTGAATCAGGAGTGAATCAGGGGTGAATCAGGAGTGCTCCATCATGATTTGCAAAAATGTAAATATGTTCGTGGTAGTTTCATTTTTAACTTGACCTGTTTTGCCTTGGGAGGTTTATGAGCCTAATGTTTGTACCTGCTTATAATTACAGTAAACTCTCTGTTTTTCCAGGGGCTGAACACACTGGCACTTTTCATCTTATCATAACAGAAACACTAAAGGGGACAATTCTCTCAACATTAAACAATAATGTGCCATTTTGAAGAAGAAATACACCACACAAGGTTTTCCAATCCAGGTCCGTCGCCCTCTGTTATTCATATCTACAAAATCCATGGTAACAACGTTGCCATGACCACGTTTAAACCGCTGGAAACGGACTACATATTGGCAACGTTATGTAAAGTAATTATGCTAAAGGTTTTCTTTCCGAGAACTCAATGTGACTCATTATTTAAAAATGTCCCTTTTAGACTTTCGGCATACGTAAGCTGTTGCACTTGCAGCTGGGTGGTCCAATCACAGCGTGCCTATCATCTCGCCACTCAAGAGGAGCAGTGTTGAGCATGAACGCTTTTCACTGAACGTCGATCACAGTCAGCAGAACAGTCCAAAAGACAAAAATCCTAAAACAGCTTTAACAGAACCTAGTTAGCAAACTAAACTCAGGTGAAACACTCAACGTAATCAAGGGACGAAATAAATTAACGTCACAGACACAGGAGGGTTTGATTTCAAAATAAAACAGGAAGTGAGATCAATAGTAACACATCATCACATTGACAGACCATCAGCCCATAAGTAGAGATAAATTATAGATCATGCTCCCACTCAGAGCTCCTGCCTCGGCAGACTGAGTTTGGGGCTAAAATGCTGAGACAGTGTTTCAGCGGCTGCTCCCAGTAAAAAGTGAGAAACATGACTGACATATTGATTGACGGATTGACACCTCAATATTTGCCTTGGAAACTATGAGGTCTAACTTTCTGAATGGGTGCTAACAACTTTATAGACGATAGCACCAGTGAGCATGTGGGAAATAGTCCTGCACAAAGTTACCGAGTTCAGCAATGAATCCACTTATTAAGTTAGAAATTTCTTATGTTGTTATGAGAGTTTGAAAAGTGTTTACATTATTAAACAATTCATCCACAGTCGAGATACTAAATAGGTAAAGTGGGCTAAAGTGTGTTACAGGGATCACATCAAATAGAGTGCACGGCCAGTTCACACTTAAAAATAACTACTTGAAAGTTCAGTTCATACAGATAACAGTGATCTAGTTCACATTCATTTGTTCCATTTTTTATGGGGATGATTTAGCTGACAAACTTACGATCACGTCTTTAGTTATTAGTTAAAGTGAGAGCAGACCAGAGTGGAGGAGGACACTGAAACTCCAGCTTCTGCTCTCATCACTGAGGAGCTGTGACCAGAGTTTTGTGTTTTCACTGTTTCCACTGATCTTCGCCAAAGTGTGTAAACACACACAGACACACATTTTTGCCGGCTCCTGGTATTTCACGTGATAGCCTGATACGATGATGATTTAAAAAGTGACGTTCATCATTTGTAAACCGATTTTCAGGACTTCAGATTTTAACTCAACGATTATCTTGGCCAAAATCATTTCAGATAACAATATTATTACAATAGCTAATAAATGGAGATTGTAAAATAAAAACAACAGATACTTACAAGAGTTGTGTAGAAAGATGATGATCATATTTCAGTCAGACAACTCAACATTTATTGCAACAGTAGAACAGGTTAGTGTTTGGCGTCAAGGCTCCGACTTAATTACTCCCTATGATTACATAGATATGATGGGAGTGAAGAGCAAATACTTGTAACCCCCCCATCTGAGCCTGCAGGTGGATTCTGAGTTGGTGGAGGGGCTGAAGCAGGCGTCGCTCCATTTATGGTCAGAGTGATTATGGACCTACTTGATCATTAATGTATTAAATTATTGTTATTCAAAGTGGTAGCAATGATTCTATTTTTACCATTATGGTTTTATGTCTGTGTCGCCAACATACGCACACACACACACACACACACACACCACCTTGACTATCATGTGTGTGTCTGGAGGAGTGGAGGAGATAAGAGACGGAACACATAAGCTTGATTTAAATTTTTCTTAGTTGAAAAAACTTTTGGGCAGTCTCCGAACAAATGGAGGAAGGGATGGAGAGAGAGAAAGGAAGAGAGAGAGAGAGAGAGAGAGAGAGAGAGGGAGAGAGAGAGAGAGAGAGAGAGAGAGAGAGAGAGAGAGAGAGAGAGAGAGAGAGAGGGACAGATACTAAGCTGTTTCTATGACTTGGCTCCACCACTCACACAGAGAACAAAGAGCGAGAGATTAGTTTTGCTCAGCGCAGAGATATAATTATAAATTACACCCTAATAACTTATACTTACCATGTTGGAGGGTGAACCAAATGATTTAGGAGAAGCCGAATTGATTCAAACAATATTATCGCATGCGTAGAATCGACTCAATATCAATAAGTTATGATTTTTGTTAATATCATTAATGTTGCGACAGCCCAACTCTCTCACTAAATGTTCTATCACTTAAAAAAGGTCAACGAAAGAGGTAAAGTTTAACTTGTACAAAGTAGCCTACTGTGTGATGTCATTTATTCTCTGACATGTTTATCACAGTCAAAGGGTAAAATTAAGTTTCTTAATCCAACACTGTCCTTAAAACACATATGATAATTATTTGTTATTGGAATACTAATAAATGCAGTGGGTTATATTTGCTGATTATGTTTATCTGTGAAAAGCAAGGATCCTAACCCACAAAGTATTTGTATTTTTTAATTATATTATTGTTATTGTGTAGTCTGGTACTTTTTAATTAAACCCCATTATTGTTAAGCAAATCTAATTTCTCCTTGGGCATTGTATTTATTTGTGAATAAACCCTCGTTCTCCATCGCTTGGTGTAATTTCTCAGCCATAAATTAATTTGTCTAATGGGGGAAATGGCCCTTTAACCTCTTCCAAGACTCGTTTCCTGCTGAATGAGACAAATAAACTTTGTGATGTGGTAGTTAGCTCTAAACATCTCAGCATTAATTACTAAACTAGCTTATTTAATCCAGCACAAAATATTGAGAATGTATTCAAAAACATGTTAAAAGAGTAGAAGGAGAAGAAACAGAATTAGCGACAGAAAAAAGGGGCAGTAAAGGTTATATATATATATATATATATATATACATACATTTCAAGCTGCATTATACTTGCTCAATACAACAACATTTGTAAATGATACTCATCCACCATGGCTCTAAAAACTGCACTTAGTAGTGTTCACTGATTTCAATGACACATAGAGACAGTAATGTAGTTCACAGTGATGAAGATGCAGTAGCTCGCCCCTTGCTTCTCGTAGAAAAGAGAGAATGAGTCATAGGAACCGGAGGGATCACATAGCAGCAGTTCAATATGATCCCTGTGTCTTGTTTTCTAGTAGCAAAGAGGCAACTACTGAAAGAAACAGAGAAGTCGCATAATGGTAACTTATTAATACCCCCCCCCTCCCCACACTCTCCTTCTGTATCCCTACTGTTCCTCTGCATACTGTGTGTGTGTGTGTGTGTGTGTGTGTGTGTGAGTGTGTGTGTCTTTGTCTAAGCTGCTGACTCTGCAGAGCTTTACATTGACCAAGTTCTAAAAATAGAACGCACGTGAACACGTCTGGATGGTATGTGATTGTGTGTGTCCTGGTCCTGCATACATTGCTAGTCCCAGCTGACTTTGAAAGCAGGCATGTAAGTGACCCACACATCCATGCACACAGAGGCTTTGCACAGATGCAGCTTAGTTGTGTAACGTACGCTTTTCCTCCGCGCTCATTCGACTTTTTAAATGTATGTGTGTTTATATATAGGCATGCGGCTGCCTCTGTGCATGTGTCTCTGCGGATATGTGTGAGTCACTTTTGGCCGGACCGTTTCATTTATTTATTTATTTTTTATTTTTTACTAATCCCTCTCTTTGGCCAAAAATACAGACTGCATCGTCTTTATCCAATACCCTTCAGGGAAGAAGGGAAAAAAGGAAGAGGGAGGCAGGGAAAAGGAAGAGGGCGGAGGAGCGTAACGGGAGCTAAGAGGGATGGGATGAGACTTAAAGGAAACAGGAGTCCAAAGGGAGGAGAGGGGAGGAGCTCGGGGTCATTTAGCTGAGTGAGAGGTGAGGGAGAAAAAGCACAAAGAGAGGGAGTGACACAGAGGGAGGAGAGGGAGAAGCTGCACTGTAGAGGATGGAAGGAGGTTAGCTGAGGTGTTCAGCTGAGCCGTGCTTGAAACCAACTAGTTTGTACAAAGTGTCTCGTGGCCTTGTCCTAAGGACAACCAGGAAAGCCTGCTTTTATAGAGAGAGCCCAAGAGCAGCAATGCAGCAAGACATCAGAAATGTGATAACATGGCAGAGATATTCTGGTGCACTTCGTTGTACTTGACAAAAATAAATAAATGAGCGAAGAATGAACAATAAAGCTTGTTTAAGAAATTCAAAATACAAACTTTGTCACCTCCTCCACAAACAGGGCTAAAGCCAGTGTGATGAGTGGTTTGTTTGGTCTGTGGTGAAGCTGGTTTCGGCTTTATTTCTGAAAACTGGACAAGTGCCCTGCTGTAAGTGAACTGCAGCAGGTAAAGATTCCCTAGAACCATGAAGCTGCACCACCTCTGCTGTACAAAGAGCTGTTCACCTGTTTATTGTACACACAGTTAAGCCCGATGTGGAACCCCGAACTGGAGAACAGTTGTTGCTTGCCTGTCTATTTAATTTAATATTTAACATTGGGTCTCCAAATTGCATAACATTTGAATCTGCACTTCCTTTGGCACTAAACAATACACATGCAGACAGACAGACAGACAGACATACAGCGATTGCTAGAATTATTAGAATGATGATCAGATAGATTGTCGGGCTGCCCAAATGTCATTGTGATGCCAGAGTGAAGAAGCACAGTGAAACTTTTAGACTTCCAAACAACACGGTAGAACAGTGTCAGGAGCCCACTGCTCCCCCACACCTTGTTTTGTGTCTGTGGGTGCGTCTGACCATTTCTGCAACTTTCAGAAACTGGTGATCCGAAATACACACCCACTTCACACCGCGCTTGGCCAGCTGTGCCTAAGCGAGAGAGGACGCATTGTACTTGTCTCTGTAGCTCTCCTATTTCATTTGTTACACAAGCGAGTGCAACAGTATGAATGTCTTGCCCCTCCACCTTCCATGGCTGACTTTTCACTCCGTTTTTTCCCCTTGTGTCTATTTGGAACAATTGAAAAACCTATTTTATGTTTGATTTGGTCACAGAAGACTTTTAAAGAACTATTTCAGACAGTCCATAAATCGACCTGTGAGGTGTGTTCACGCCGGATGCAAAGCAAATTGTATAGGCGTGACGTCATTTCATTTGAAATCAATGTCAGGTGACAAAGACAAGAGCAATGAGAGGAAGTGGAGATAAACAACGGCAAATAAATGGAGTTCCTGTTGTGACAGGAGGCAGCTGAACGAGGGGACGATGCAGAGAGAGAGAGAGAGAGAGAGAGGCCCTGGTGTGAAGGAAAACTCTGTCACGGGGGAAAGTTGGAATCAGAGAGAGCATGAGTGCACCTCGGCTCACTATGGAAACAGAGTTGGAGCTGACTGAGTGCAGCGCATTGTTGAGGAAAGAAAAAACACTTTCAAATAAGAAATGGGAGAATGGATAGAATTTTGCGCCAGGCCAAAGAGAAATGAAGGAGCAAGAGAAAGAAGTAGAAGACAGGAGGAAGGCACAGCCAAAATGGGAGGCTGGAGGGAGGGAGTGATTAAAGAAAAAAGACACAATGCAAGGATTTGGAGAGACAGGAGAGGGGGGGAAAGTTTGAATGGGGAGAGGGAGAGATGGAGGAGAGGAGGAGGAGGAGGAGAGGGCTGGAAAGTCAGAGAGAGAAAGGGAGGTGGGGAGAGAATCGGGCCATTCATCCATGCCTCTGGAGACGGACACAGTCTGAATTCAGGATAACTCATTCAAAACGCCAACTCCACTTTGTCCCGCAGCACCTCTGTCAGTCTCTGCTCCAGCTACCAAGTGGCTGGGACACATCCAGAATACCTTAACACCCCCGCTGACAGCAATTTGGAGTGTGTGACGCCGACATAACTCCCACATATGCACCACGGAGCACACACACACACACACACACACACACACACACACACACACACACACACTCACAGCGTGTTCCTCGTGTGATGTTGTTCAAGGGGCAATAAAACCTGATCAAAGCAACGCCCTGGAAAATCATGTTTGTTACTAATGGGGGGGGGGTTCTGATATTAAATACCATACATTCGCATGCGTACACACTTGCCCGAGGATACTGAAGCGTTGTCAGAGCCCCACAATCTCACTTTCTCTGGCACCGGGGGAGAGTTTCCCTTAACCCTGTCATATAATTGGTCTCCAGGGAAACGATGCTGCTTAAAGCTAAAAGTCGAACCTTAATAAGGCTGTAAACACACAAGCAGACGTAATAAAAAAACAACCTATGGGAGACTGAGGCTCGCAATATGCGAACACGCGTATTCACAAGCGCATGTAAATAATTTAGGTCTGCATTGTTACAAGAAAGAGGGAAAGTGATGTCCAATCAATTCTGCTGCCGTTTAGCCTCTCCGGTAAAAGAAGCAGTGCAAACACAGCCACTGTATCCTGTCTGTGCTGCGGGAACGTCGTCTTCTTCTTTTTTTATTCTCCATCTCTATGCTTTCTAGTTTTATGTTTCAGAAACAGAAGCACATCCCAAAGGTATTTGGACCAAGCTCTCTGCGTGTGGGTCTCTGTGTGTCTATATACGTGTAAGTCTGTGTGACCTTGTCAGGAGCGCTCCTTTTTAATCATCCCTGGGAAATCTCAAACATTCCTTTAAAATTGAACATGAAAGGTAACCTTCTCTATTTTTACCCGCTGTCTCTCTGCAGAGAACCGGGGAATTATCTTCTCCGCTTTCCACAGCCTTGGATCCGTGGAAGGCGCGTGAACAGGACGGAGAGAAAGAAGAGGGAGAGGAGACACACACACAGCAGACAGACAGAGGAAGATGGGGAGAGGGGAAAAGTGAGAGTGAGTGGGTAGATGGAGGGGGGAAAGAGTGAGTGAAAGGGGAAGAGTGACAGTCAGACGGGATGTAATTGAGAGGGAAAGTGACGCACGGTGAAGAATAAGGAACTGGGGAAGCGCTGCTGTTAGTTACGCTTTAAGGAAACCAAATATTTGGTATGATGCAGGAAGCTCCACTGAGGTGTTGAATAAGAAGTCGAGGCAACAAGGTGCAGACACAAGATGCTATAATGAGGAAGTGGTTTTGAATTAACTTCTGGAGACTTAACCTGTCAGTTACAAGACAGAGGTGTAATGCCAGCTGGTCATTATAAGCAGGTTCCAGCAGATGGACGGTACCAGCACTTTTCACACTTCACATTCACACTCATGAAAGGTGTGTGAGCACAATGCAGGCAGGTTTAGCGGTCACCATCTCAAGGCACACTCCTGACGTCCATCAGGCTCTCTGGTTTCTCTTTCTAACGCTCTGTCAGAGGCCAGGGCAGCCCGATAAGTGGTGGAGTCGGCTAAGCCCGAGGCGAGAGCGGGGGGGACCTCACGTTTGCATGGGCTGAAATATTTAAAGAAGCCATCCAAGGCCTGTTTCGCCCAGTCAGTACCCAGCGGGCCAGTCCCATCAGAGACCAATTACAACCACTGCTGAGCCACGGTTGAAAGGCTTGATCAAAAGGAAACAATACAAAGAGATAGGCTTTACACAGCATGCACACACAAAATGACACGTGTATATATGAGCATGTAGTCCGTGAACACAAATATGCAGCGGGCACACATTTGTCCAACTAAGCACCCCAACACACTCATGCTCATTTTTCTCTTCTCTCTCTATTCTTCTGTTTTTAATATCTCTCTCACCAGCTCTGCCTTTGTCCTAAATCCTGATTTCTCTGTCTCTTAACAAACATAATCACAAACATAATAATCCTTCTGGCTTTTGCAGCTCACAGAATCCCAAAGGCTTCAGAACCAACCCTCCCAGGGACCCACATACCAAATGTTCCCTTTCAGAGCAATATTTACCCCCCCCAAAAAAAGAAGTGTGTTCCATTAGTGCAGAATTAAGCAAGGACGGAGAGAGGTGAGCGGTTACACACACACACACACACACACATACACACACACACATACACACACACACACACACACACACACACACACACACACACACGCTGGTGACTCACTCACTCTTGTCTGCAGTGCAAACTCGCATGAACATCATCTTCTCATTGTGACGTGCAGACACACACACATACACACATGACAGAAGGGCATAAATCATTCATAATGATCATTAAAAGGAGAGGTGGGATGGGGGGGGGCAGGTGGGATAAATTGCTCCTCGAAGCCTCCTCCCTTTGTCACATTGATGTGAACTGACAGGGCACCAGATAAGGAGCAATTACCTGGAGTCATCTGTGCCAGGGAGCATAAGGCGCCGGCTCTGCCACAGACACACATGTAGCGGCGCACATGCTCCGATACCGTGATACTAAAGCTCACTCATATGCAGATCGACTGACACATATGAACACACAATGACACAGCTGATCTCTCTTAGACACACACTCACACTTACACACACAGTACACTTACCTTGATTTATTCCTCCTTTCCTCCCGGGCTAGAGGAGGGGAAAGGTTCTTTCTCTCTCTGTCTTCCTCCCTCTAAGCCCCAGGGAGAAAAGGCACTTAAGATAACATAGGCACAACACATGTTGAACCGGAGCTGCTGCCGCGGCGTGCGGGACCAGAGGCGCGGGGGAACAAGAGAGCTCTATTCAAACAAAGATAAAACACCTCTTCTTGACTGGTAAATGACAAGCCTTGAGGTTGGGGCTGGATTGGGACAGTTTAGCACATGAGGTATTAACATGGTCGTCCCCTCTGTGTGGCAGTAATGAATCTCAGTTTAATAGGGAAATCCTGTTTTTGTGTCATTTATGCAATACCACTTTCCAAATGTCTGTACCACAAACGGAAATTAAAAATCCACCGAAGTAATACGACTTTTGCGGTTGATGAGAATTGCCCTCTATTTCAATTTCGCGCTGGAATGTATTAATTTAATATAAGCCTCCTCAACATTTATTTTTTTATCTTTTAAATGCTCTCTGAAATATAAAAGTGTAATCACTATGTTTAAATTTAGGTAGTTCACTACAGTATCAATGTAGATGTGGTAGAGAAACAGAATCTCTCTTGAATCGATGCATTGTTGCACAAGCTGAAAAGAGTTAACAAGCGGAGGTATCGTTGTTCTAATGTGTGAATAGCACAGATTGCTTGATCTTAGAAGCTCAGCCAAGTCTGAATCATTTCTGTAGTCTTACCATCCGTCAATGAAATGCCATGATCCACCCAAAATGTTTAAGGTCACTTCAGTTTTTTTCAAATAACAAACTTGCAGGGATGTGCTATGGGGGTTTTTGCTGGCTTGGATTGAACCAGAGGAGAGCTGGAGAGCACTGAAGTCATTACAAATGGGGCAACCTGCATGGATGTCCTAGACCTTGTGCATGGAGGTTGCCAGAGTTGAGCTCACACAGTGTGATTGATCACAACGAAATTATTTTCCTCGAGTAAGGCTCATTAAACGAAGCCTCGCAGCCCTGGAACATCTGCAGAAGTTGTAAAAGAGTCAATCACAGAAAGAGAAGCAGTTCAAATATCTGAAGCAAGCGTCCACAAAGGTAAAAGCTAATCCATGGTGTCTAAATTTAGGTTCGCGCAGGAAAACACAATCTATGGTACCATACATTAAATCCCAATCCTAAACAAAGTCGTCAAAACAACAAATTAGTGCTTAGTGGAGTCACAGACTTCATACTTTTTGCTTTCCTATTTTACAAATGTCGTACAAAGTGTAACTGTCAGCACTGGCTAATAAGAGCTCATTTGAAGTGAGTAGATTTAATATGTGTAACATGTGTTGTGACACTGCGTCCTTGACATGGATAATAAACTCCTTCCTGTGTAATGAAGGTCCATTAAGCAAGGTCTCGAAAAAAAACAGTAAATTCCAAGTTTTATTTAACTGTCATTCCTCAGTTCTTAATTATCCTGCAGGAGGTAGATCAAAATAACACAAACACCTGATAAAAACACTTTCAAAGAAGCACTTACCACGAAGTCGCTTAATCACAAAAGCGATCAATGCTTCACAGGTGGGTCATAATAGCTTTAGGAACAATTAGCAGCAATTTAGCAGATGTGAGGTTCAGAAGCAACATCAGAGAGCTAATGAGCTCAAAAGAGCCCAACTTTGTTCCCAAATTAATGGAGAGAGGCGTGACGGTAGCTGCATCCCAATGCAGGGGCCACATCCTTCAGAGGCTGTATTTGATCACTGATTACATCACAGTGACTATGCCGTCCCGTTTCAAGGGCTCCATCAAATGCTGCCAAATTCAATCTTTCATCCCGGAGCAACGGAGGATCCAACTGGTGGATCCTTCAGGGTCTAATTTATCCCAGGATTTTTCTCGTGTGGCGACGAGGCTAGGCTAGCTACGCCACAGAAAAGTTCAAGTCAAGACTTTGTCGGAGTATAACAAAGAAAGTCAATATTCTGCAGACGATGTTGAAACTCTTCAAAGAAGGATAAGTCAGCAGGCAGATGTTTTTTTTCCTTTGCTTTATTTTCTCAAGTTTCTTTGTCTTAAATTGAGGTTAGAAACAATTTGTTTTGCTCTGTTTACTCAATGGTTCTTTTCTCCTTTCGACAAATAATACAAGTGCAGTTCAACATATCACACAAGGAAAATTAACACAAAATGATACGGCTATTTAATTTATATATTAAATATTATATAACTTTTTTTTTAATAGAACGATAAAAGCAAAAGATGTGTTTGTGTAATTTGGATGAGGTTCAGGGGTGAGAGCGGTCGTCCTCTAACCAGATGGTCGGATGATTCGACCCCAGTCTCCTGACTGCAGAAATGTCCTCAGGTAAGATACTATGTTTGTGAATTTAAAACTGTACTATATTAATATACGATATGAATACCATCTACCATGAGTGTGCATATGCATTTGCATGATGGCATGAATGTATGTGTTGTAAGGGGAGGTATTGTTTTATACACCTGTATTGACTCCAGTAACAAATTACATATCCATACACAATATATGAAATGAAAGCGATGTGGCAGCAGTAAACTTTTCTTTAAAGAATCTTTTGGAACCTTTTGAAGAAGAACTTTTCTTTGCTAAAAGCCATTCCATAAGATAATCATTGATAAATCAATAAACCCTCTTCACAACTGACCTCTGCAAGTGAGACATCTTGGATGAAGATCATCTGAAAATGTACGAGTAAAGTGAAAACGTATCTGTTTAAGTGCTGTACTATGAACTGCTCAGGAATATTCAGTTCAGTTGAATGTATTTTTTGCGTTTAAAATATAAACACATAAAAAAAGATATATGAATGTCACCCATGGTAAGAATCTGAAGTTATACTGCTTTCCCTCCTTCACCTTTTCCTTGCCCCCACCCCATGCCCTCATTTCCAATCAAATACTGTCTGTCCGGGGGGGGGGCTGAACAAGTGCAAAACATGAACTAGACTCATGTGTCCGTGTGCGCTGACACGATGCAGAGCTGGCGTGGAAGCGCTGCTGAGGAGATGATGTAGCCCCCAGGCCACACATGGACGTCAGACGGGGGTTGAGAACAGTAAATAGCAACGCTACTATTTAACAGACTGCAGAGTCAAATGCTGCTGCAATGTGTGACCTTTACATTGCTGGTGGGCTAATAGCGAAACGCAGAGAGGGGGAGCAAAGAAAGAGGCACCCGAAGAAATACACACATACAGTTACACACAGCTGTATTTGTGCATATGATCACATTAAAGTGCTAATGCATGAGGATCTAATGTTGTTATTATTGATGCAGAAGATTTGCACATGCAAAGGCACGCGTCCTTGTAACTGTGTTAGCCCCATGCACACTACTCTGTGTTTCTGTGTGTGTTTCTGTGTGTGTGTGTGTGTGTGCGTGTGTGTGTGTGTGGTAAATCAGGCAATTCTGCAACGAAAGTGACTGTCAGACCCGACTATTGCAGGGGATGTGCTGATAGAGAGGTTTTAGAGCAGCAGACTACAGCCTTGGGCCTGGAGGAACTCAGAGAATGAGGGGGTGGGGGTGGGGAGGGGTGGGGGGGTGCAAACAGTGGAAAGGAGGAGAAGCAACAGAGATAAAGAAAACAGGAATGTGGTAGAAAATAAACAAGGTTATAGAAATAGGGAGGGAGGCAACGAGCAAGGGATTTGAGGGAGGTGGGAACCAAGGTCAAGCCAGTGAAGCAGAGAGATAGTAGAAAGGTGAGAAAGGAAAAAAAGGAGGAACAGAGAAAACGAATGATAGCGAAAGAGAGGAAGGACGGAAAGGGAGGAGGACTGGGAAGAGGAGGGAGAGAATGAGACCTTTGCATGATAATTTGTTCATTAGGAAAGACCTTGACCGAGAATTTGCTCTCTCCATCCTGATCTCCTGACTCCACTCCTCCTCTTTCCTCCTTCCGTGCGCCCTCCACCCATTCCTCCTCCTGTAACCCCCCCCTCACCCACAACCCTCACTGCTTAGTTTTCCCTTTTTCTCCTTCTCGACGTCACGGTATTCTCATTATAGAATCCCTACTCAGCAACTCTACGAGCGAGAGAGAGAGAGAGAGAGAGAGAGAGAGAGAGAGAGAGAGAGAGAGAGAGAGAGAGAGAGAGAGACTGTGACAGACAACCATCATTTGACTTTTCTCTGTTCTGCCTTTCACCTTCTTTTACCAGCCTACTGTGCATGCATGTCAAGTCTTCCCTTCTCAACTGGGGTTTTCAAGTGCCTTGAGCCTAAATGAGATAAATAAATCCTTTCACAGGAAATGAAAGAGGGGGAAAGTGATTTTTTTTTAACAGCCATGCACTTTGGCAAATAAATGCGAAATCAATAAGGAGCCCCCTTAGACACGTCAAGTGTACCCCATGAGCTGCATACAAAAGAACAGTGAAAGGATCTCTAGGCTCGAGAAGTGAAAAGAAATATGCCTTGACTGAATAATTTACTCAAAGCAAAAAAGAACTGATGACATCGGATCTCAAAGAGATACAGAGGAAGGCTCAGACTTCGTGGGTTATTTAAAAATTTGGTAAGAGAGGGGGTGTCACACAGCAGTAACATGAAAAGTTGGGCTTCACAATGCTGGCCCATTTTACAAGCCTGAGTAGCAGAGGTAAAAGATTTTGTAGGTTTTTAAATCCCAAATATAAGGGAAAGGAGCGGAAATAAAGTCACCATTTGGTTTCATGATTTTTTAGAGCACTTTTGATGGAGCATGTAAATATAAAAGGAGGATTTGTCCATCAGATGAGCAGTTTTTGAGAAAATCAAAGATTCCTCCTGTTTGTGCAGGTGGTAAAAAAGGTTTCCTGTATTTATAACAGGCAGTTCTCATGATGGTCAGTGATGCAGCCTCTGTGTTGGACGGAAGATGGATAAACACAAACTCATGACAACATCCTGCAGCTATTCCACTAATCAAAAGTTGGTCATCGTAATGTGACGGCAGCGTGGGCCAACCAAGGTACTTAAGAAGAAGCCAGGCTGTTCCAAAGACAAATCTGTCCTAGGGTTTGTGTCTGTCAGTAGAGAAAATGAGCTTACGCATAAATATTTCAAGTTTGGAGACGTTAATAGTACAAGGTGATTACTCAAAAGCCTTGTGCCAGTTCAGGAGACGCATCCTTTGGAGGCTGCATTTGAAGACGGATTGCGTCATAGAGGCGTAGAAACTCCTCTTTGAAAGTTCCTTCAAAATACTGCCGGAAAATGCTTCATCATCTTCTTGAATTATTATAAGGATCCAACCGGTGGAGACTTTTCTAGGCAAGCAAAAAAACTAGCTATGTGGGGTAGCTGAGCTTCAGTAGACCAGGCCTTCTGATTTTGGCTCGGCCTTTATGAATAACAAGGTCAAGGGAGGCCATGTCTTTGTCAGCGAGCATCCTCCTCCTGTGTTGGTAGGAAAGGGCTTAGGGCCAAGTTGTACATTGTAGGACTGTAAGTTACAACTTGGTGAGATGACCTGGAGAACCAATGACAACCAGAGTGGACTTTACTAAATCAAAGTGAGTATTGCAAGTACCTGGACTGCCTCTCGGCTTTGAGACAGCATATTATTACTCATTCTTATCATTCTGCACAGGAGTCATTTTTATACTTTAGTTAGCTTTTGTCCCTTTAAACACACAATTTGAAGCTTTCCATTTCCATTACCTCCTTTGTTGAGTAACAGAAGGCTTTGCTTTGAATATCCAAATCAGTTATAAAATAGTTGGGCAGGTTATCCTTCTCTCCTCGGGTGAGTCGGTTTTTAAACCTTGAGAACTAAATTTTCTGCTTTAACCCGGCATTGATTGTGAGCTGTCTGCTCAGTGAGTATTTGAACAGCTTTGTGTTTAGTGGTTGCTCCCAGGTGAGATGTTTTGTGTACGAAATCTGCCTCCCACAACCACCTCTACGTCCTTGTGCTGTGATGACTAACATGACCTTAGTTAACTTGTTTTATTAAGTGGACACAGTGGAGAAGGAGATGCAACAAGGGAATCTGTGTATTATTTTATATAAGTTGTAGAGCAGAGTATCGTGCAGGAGAAAGGGAGGGTTTTTTCATCAGCTCAGACAGAGCCGGTAGAAATATTTTGCTGGCTTAGCTACATTTAACTTCTCCTGGGAAATTACATTTTCAGACTGCAATGCTGAAACACTCTATACTGCTCTGAAGTGTCCATCTATGGGTATGGATCAATATGGCTTATAATAGATCTGTTTGGTTGTGTTTCACATTGCAGTCTGTGCTCATCTGGATTCCTCATCCCTCAGCTCAAATAGCTTAACACAGGATCAGGAATGGTTTATTGGAAGAAAACAATGCTTGTACATTTCTGACTTAATGTAGCCACTACCCTCCGGATGTTGATAATGTTTACATCCATGATGTGTTAAAAGTGAATGCCCCGTTTTTGAAATTGTATATCTCTGATAAGTTTGTTTCTTTTTAACTGTTATATGAGCCACTGGATGCATGAATTTCCCTTGGGATCAGTAAAGTTTCCATCGAGCTATCTGCCAAGGTGCATTTCATATTGTGGAACTTATTTCAAAGAGATGAATATTCAGAGCCCCTGAAATGAACCCATTCATCCATTATCTGTCTCATGAGATCCAGGTTGAGGGGTTGGACCCAATCCCAGCTGGGAAGCAGGGTACACCCTGGACAGGTCACATGCATAGAGGCAAACGACCAGTCACAACCACATAATCACAGTGTCGGATTAACCTAACCTGCATGTCCTTGGCATGTAAGATGAAGCTAGAGCACACAGAGACACAGGGAGAACATGCAAACATGCAAACTCTTGTCGGGTTCGCACATAGAACCATCTTGCTGTCGTGTCTCCCTGAAATGAAACCTTTGCTCTGAGCTCTGGTGATGCTGAGGCTGACTAGTGGCTCTGCTTCACGAGGAGGCTGAGGAGACTCTACCCACATCTGTACTACTGCACCATCAACATCATCCTAGCAGGTCTGCCCTGTTTCTGATAGGAAAGCTCTACAGAGGAACTTACTATTTTTCTCAAATCGAAGAGTTCCATTTCTATGGTAACACTCAATGCCTTCTGCTGACAACAGAATCATGTGAGCAGTGTTGTCAGGTGAAATCAACAACTCCTTGAAAATACATGTTTTGCTGTTGTTACATTCTTGAATAACTCAAGTCGGATTCTATCAGAGTTAACAGCGAGTTGAAACCTTTCATTTGGAAGCATTCACGAATGTCTCCTAATGATAATAAAATAAACCACCTACCTTATGATTTCACCTGTGTCTCTTTACTGGTCAAAAGGAGTATGCGAATAGTGATGAACTGATTTCCACTGAAATTGAAGGAGGGATGAAGTGTGGGCAAGGGAAGAATGAATTTAACTTTTTCTTCCCTCAAGTTAGTTGACCTTGGCTATTGGTTTCTTTGTTTGATTGTCAGCAGGAATTCAAAAACATGCTTAAAAAAAATGGCGCAGAATCTGGTGCAGATATATATTTAAAGTGGTAAATCAAATAATCAATGAGCTACTTTATGCAGATAATAAGGCAAAATTTTTCCTGTAATTTTTCTGTGAAAGGAGCTTGACAGACATGAGGGGTGGTTCGACCTCTGCCTGAGTTACGTGATCCAATGAGAACCTTTCTAGTTTAAGGCAGTTTTAGCTATAATATATTAATAATCCTGACCTGGACAGATTTATATTGCCTTGAATAAATATGTAATGTAAAGTTGTTTTTTGCCTCATCCAGAGGACACGGTGAGAAAAAGGTGACAAAGACTTGGGGAATAGAAGCTGAAAGGATAAAGTGAGATCAAAATACACTGAATGCATGCATTATGGCATGTGCCCCCAGGGTGCTGTAGAAAACCTTACATACTCATCTAATCATGCTACACACTTCAAAGACTACGTACGCACACACACACACACACACACACACACACACACACACACACACACACACACACACACCATGCACACGACAGAAAGCAGCATGTCGTAAGGCATAATTGGCTGAGCGCATTGACCTTGTTCAGTCTGTGAGTGTGAGAGTGTGCGTGCATTAAGTGCATATAGAGGTTTCCAGGCAGGCTCGGATTCCAGCACGCAGGTCTCAGAAATTTCTCATTTAGCTGCATAAGCATCTTTTTATTCCTACCATATTAAAATTATATGTGATGATGGATGGACCGTTAATAGATGGATCCCCTGGGCTTTTACAGCATGAGTGTGTGTCTGGGTCTGTATATGTGTGAGAGCTGCGTGTTAGAGCCTGTTTGTGTGTGTACGGACAGTGAGAGAGGGGTCAAAGTGAGAGTGGGCCTCCTGTCATTTTGCTGAGAACCGTAATGCATGATGGGGGATGGAGGAATGACAAGAGAGTTGCAGGGAGGAGAACAATTAGGCAGATGACATTGATCTTAATATAAATTAATTGATCTTGGACCGTACACTTTCACTGTTTCTGCAACTTACATCTACTGTGTATTGCATACTTCAGCAATATATGTCAAGGCACATATACAGACACAAAGTTATTTGCATATTCACAGCAGGCCCCTGCTTTATGTGTGTGTGTGTGTGTGTGTGTGTGTGTGTGTGTGTGTGTGTGTGGTTTCCAAAACCCACGTGCCTGGATGTAGAGTGCTGAGAGGAAAAGTGCCGACGGCCAGAGTTGTCCTATCTAATAACACCCTAAATTGGAGGGAATGAGGTGGAGGAGTGAAAAGAGGAAACGGAAAAAAAGGGCAAAATGCTGAATATGTATTTTGACTGAACTTGGCCTGTCAGGCACGCAAGCATGACGGCCCAACATGCATGGACATCGAAGCTTGCACATGCTGCCACACAAGCATACACTGAGAGACGTGCTCATGCAGCGTAGAGAAAGTAACAAAAAAGTATACAGACACACTCACACACCCAAACCCACCCACACACACACAAACCAGATAAATGTGCACACACATACAATATCAGGCTAAAGGAATTGAGGCCTATTTGGATCTTGGCTCTGTATCAGCCTTGTGCAGAGCTCTGGGGACACACATAGAAAGTACAGGCTGATCTCTGAGCCTGAGCGAACACATGCTAATAAACCACACTAACACACACTTGAATACACACACAGACACTGTACGCAATGGGAATTCCGCATATCTTCAACGTATATTATTAAAACATATTCCAAACCAGTGATCTAACACATTCATAATAGGGCCTCTGTTTAATATGTTTACAAACTAGAGAAAAATGGAAATTATTCACTGAACAATTCCCTTATAGCGAAAACAAGTCACGTCGAAGTGTCTCACTAGATGAGTAACATGCATGGAGGCTATTTTTCAGCACAGAAGATGCTGATGAATATTCTAACAACCAAAACAAGAAACACCATGGATTGCTTGGCTCTGTGTTCTGTGTCAACACAGTTTGCAGTCTGTGTTATCCTGCATCTATTCCTCACCCCGCATCCAAGCAGCTAATTAGTGAGTAATAGCACTGATTCTTCTTAATTATTATGTATAGAGCTCTAACATCGAATCTCTGCTTTTCTCCATTTGGAAATATCGCTCACATTAGTTAGACCAAGCGAAGCACAATGACTGATTTTGTTCATGCTTGCAGGAGATGGGTGAATCAGGTCATTCGCTGGCACAGCATGGAGATGTCCTCATTTCTCAGGTCAATTGGTGGAAATCCTTTTAGATTTTTAGTAGTGTCCCAGGCGTAATAATGTTGATGTTGACAAGAACAATAAACCCACAATGTTCCTTTGCATTTAATAAGGGAAGAAGGGTTTTTCTCTATCATATTGTATACCACAGCCTTTGAAACAGGCTTTTTGCATCCCTACCAGCCACTCAGACAAATAATAAAATAAGTTATTAATGATATCTATTTTATACTATTTTTCTAGTTTCACTATAATTCAATGGAAAATAATTTCTATCACAAATGTTTGTAAAATAGAGTGTGAAGAAAGTGATTTGCTGTTCTTAGATATAAAATCGAACATATGGTAGCATGTTTGGCCATCTGTACTTTATTAATGTGTATGTATATATGTTTATAAAAAAATTGATTGTGACATGACGTAACATTTCTTTATACAGCAAGAGGGCTTTTCAATGATTGCAACCTGTGCCCCTAGTGGAAGAATGACTTGCTAGTTGAACTGGAATGTGCTCTTCATAGACGTGAGGTAGTTGAGATGCAGAGCGTGTGCAGGTTCAAACATAATTCACTTTTGGCAGGTCTCTTTTCCCCATCACGACTTCTCCCTCGAAATGAGAAGGTGGGAAGATGAGAGAACCCCTTCATTCTAGGACCATCGCATCGTCAAGTTGGCGCGATGAGTCATCATCGGACTCCTAACAATATAAGAGCACAAACATTCCTTTTATTATTAGATAAGAAATATAGTATGGTCATGGGAGGTGTGTGAATCTTATGAAAAAGATCACCTGAAGAGGTTGGAAGGAATTGTTTCTATTAGGTTTTCTTCCAATAGTTTGTGCTCCACAAAAGCACACCTACCCTTATGGAATTTGGATGGTGGAAGATTGAAAAGCTCACCAAATCCCACAAAAACCAACCGGATGGACATATTGTACAAGTGATAAGTAATATCTTATCGTTTAAAACTATGCTCAAAGGGTTTACCCAAGATCGGAACTATCAGATTTAAAGATTCTCTTTGAGAGAAAAAGGGGTTACCTACAAAGCTTTGTAGGGGTCTGTGTGCAGAGTATGAAACCCTGTGCGCAAATCTCTTGGCTTATAAATCTTTTGGGAGTAAAATGACCACACAAGCTACACAGCTAGAATGACAAAACATGAATTGCTGTAAGAAAGCTGAAATCTTAAATGTTGTCATTACATATTCTGTGAAAACCACAATGCACTGTAGGTGCATAATGGATATGAACCATCCCTGGTCTGCTGTTGTGAAAGCTGTGTCAACATCTGCCCAAGGTGACCTCGCTTGAAATATCTCAATAAGACAGAGACTGTCTCTATCAATGCTTTCATCAAATGGTTCCACATCATGTTGAGCTCCTGTTACATGTGAAAAATACACAGAAACACTAAAACAGTATTGCATTTCAAGGCTTAATAATACTGTGGCTAGGGGCACCTGTGTAACGTGCAATACAATTTGAAGAAAGTAATTCCTGCTCAAGTTGTTGAGCCGTTTACCTTCATGTGTAGACCTATATGAATTTATATATACATGTATTTATTTACGTTTAAGTCTGCAGGTCTTGTATTCAAGGTGATCTTTCTTGTATTTGCTTCTGCTTGAAAGACCCTCAAGGTTTTTAGGTAATTTGCCATCATCTTGGGATCAAAACAAAAAATTGGCTTGTTACAAATATGCATGCCCTTGCGAAGAGCTGCTGCTGATTGTTAGGAGGCTGCTGGAGGGTCACTGTGTGGTCCAAAGGACCAGTTGTGGAAGACGTCTCTTTATCCTTTAATTCTAAATCTGAAAGGTAACTCAAGCATGCATACAAATGTAGAAGTTTAAAAAGTACCTGAGGTTTGTAGTAAGTACTCGTGTCAATGTTCTTGGTTACATTCACCAATGAATAAGGCAAAAGGACAGGACTAATAAATGGTTTATTTCCAAAGAATAATTGAAGGAAAGTACAAATACGTATAGATGATTATACAACTGGTGCAGTCTGTTTAATCAAGCAACGGTTTACAATATGTATGGAAACAGACATAAATGTGATCATTTTGGCCTTTTTTTTCACTCCAGTAAGAATCATTTTACTTTGCAGTAATCACACATCTGGCTTTTTAACACAGAATGTAATGTCTCACTATTTGTCTCAAAATCTGTGTGCTGGAAACGGGTAAACATCATTCTGCTCATTTAGCTCCACCACACACAGAGAGCCGTAATGCTGGCAGGATTCATCTTTTATCAACACAACACACAGAGGGGGGTTATTGCAGTGACAGCGTTCAAAAGATTTGAAATGCTCATGGTACCATGCAGTCATTGCTTTGCAGACAAACAGGATCTCTGTGTTAATTGCCCAAATCTGTTTGATCTGTTTTAATTTAGGGAGGCCTGAGCAGCCAGCAGAGAATATCATATCAGCACAAATCCTATTCCACCTACAAACGCTGATGATGCAACAGAAATGGTTGCAAGCTAAGAAACTCTATGGCTGAAACTTTGTTTATAATATGGCACTTTCAGGGGTAAGATGTGACAAATCCATACTATCAATGCTGAGGGCTACATATAAGCTTGTGTGTCCAAATAGGAAGCCATAATGTTCTGATGCTTTACAGGCAGTGCAAGAGCTGTGTATTTGAAGTGTTGAGAATTGAGAGTGGGTACACACCTGAACATACCTCATCCTCTTGGGTCTCTCTTCTCTTCGCCATGCAGAACCTGTCCACTGCAAACCTCAAATAATCTCTGCCCCAAATAAATCCGACCTGGGATAAGATGACGGGGTAATTTAGCTTTAGGTATGAAAAGGGGCAGGGTGCAGAGCTTGGCCGATCAGCCACCATCCAATACTCTGCTCTTATTTTGTGTGTCTTTTAGATTTTCAAGGACTGAAAACTTCAAATTTATCCGTGTAAAGTCCGACAGGGATTTGGAATTCCTCCCTTTCAAGGAAATATTGTTTTTCAGTATGAACCATCTCTTTACTTTATTCATGTGGCACATGCTTTTGTGCTGGATGAGCTATTTCTAAAATATTTGCCCTGTTTCACATCTTCTAAAGAATTGCATCAAAAGATAAATTCACAGCGCTAGATATATTTTCTGTGTTAGTAATATAATAATATGTGGTTATGGCATAACCACTAAATATTTTACTCACATATGCTACTCTCCTTTTTGTGGTTGCTCAGTAGCGATCCTTGCCACTAAGTCTCGTTATGACATTGCTCTCTGATACTTCCCTAACAAACTGTCTCACTGTTGGATCATCTACATCCATGGGTTATTTCAGAATGTCCTTGCCTGAATTATGTAGCAGTTCATATATCTGTAAAAGCTGTTGTGTGTTGGTAAAGAACTTTGTGGAACATGAATGATGGATAAGGCTTCTAAGTTGTGCATAAACCTTCCCCTCATTGTGAGGCTCTTCATTGGTGGAATCCTGACGGGGGCCATATGTTTTTCTATTTCCTTTTTTCCATAGTTACACTATCATAGACTAAATGTGACTGGTACATCCTCCAGTCGTCTGTGCTCTTCTGCATTAAATGGGGAGTGCACATTAAAGCTACATTCAAGTTACATTAGACACTTTACTTGGGTTACTTAGGCAGTTTCACCTCATTGTATGTACTGTTTTTTTCTGGTGAATCCTAAATTGGTGTACATTAAGTATACCATTGTATTTAAATGTGCAGTGCACACACTTTCATGGTGTAAACAAGGAAATAATACAGTTCTATTGGAGCTATCATCTTTTAACTTGTAATGTTTTAATAGGGAACCCTTTTCTCACATAGGAACTCAGAATACTTCCACTCCATCCTCACAAGAACCTGTAAAACAGATCAAAAGAAAGGTTTTAGCCGAAAAAATTAAGCTGTTATATTTTAAGGTCATAAACATATTAAAGAGCAGACACAAAATAGTATTAGCTAAAAAAAACATACAAAAATGCATCAACATTATATCCTGAAACAACAGAAACACTGATTTAATGCTAATGATATGCTAACCGATGGAAATACCAGAAGTAAATGCCAAACACTTGCCAATGCTATAAACCATTAAAAAAAAACTAAGGTCGGCATGCTGACATTAAGATTAATTAAGCATTTAGCTCACTTGTTGACACTGGAGCAATCCTTTTAGAAATCAATTATCCACGAACTTAACATTCCACTTGATGTAAGCCAGAGCTATTAAGCACAGCAGCCAGGAGCAGTGGTGCTGTTCAAACACAACTCAGCAGTCATTGAGACCGAAATTAACATTGTTTCTGTTGAACATGATCGTTGCACTCACAATTCAAGCTGAATACTGCAAACTAATTAATTTTAGTAATGGGAACATTCCTCCTCTTACCAAACAAAGAATAGAATAATGACCACTCGGAATTTAAATTAAAACCAAATCCAGTTTTGTTGTGCAGATCCCAGCTCCCCCACTGAGGCCTCACTTCACACCTCAGCTGTAAGCGAATGCCACCAGCTCTTCAGTGTTGTGAACCCGTGTAATATTGTGTGTTGGTAAATCACAGCTTGAAGGTGTAGATGAGAGATCTGTGATATGTATATGGGTGTTACACTGCTTGAGGCTGTAGTCGTGACAGGTGCAGATATTTCTGAATAGACAACTCGCGGATATAACACAATCTTTGTTGGATAGGTGTGCAATGTGTCCGTAGGGAAGACACTTTGGAAAAGCCTGTTGTTCTTCCATTTAACTTTTTTGTATGTGTTTATGTTCTGGCATTTTTTAAAGCTGTAGTTTATTATACAATTGGAAAGGGTGGCTTTGCTTTTTTGTGTTAGTGCTCATCCTGAATTTATCAATCGAGCCTGAATCTCCCATGGCTTACATTTTGGAGCAAGAAGGAGTTGGAGCATACTGAATTATTGTGCGTTGAGTTAAACAGTTTTTATTTGGGGAAACGGTAATCTTTCTTCTGGCACCATGATTAGACTGAACTGAAGGAGTTTGAGAACATTTTTTTTCATCTCCACCAACAAAATAGTTTCCTTACTTTATAATTAGTTCACTTTCACACCTCTCCAATTGACACTGTTAGTGCTCTGAGTGTAGGTGTATAGAGGTAATGAATATGGTGTGTTTTGGTGTCTTTAAACCAAATGTGAACTCCTTATTATTCTTATTTTAAATCATTTAAAACAAAAGCAGAAGCTAAACATTAGCATACAGATCCAGCTCCCAGGTTTGTTACCAGTTGTAGTGAAGGTCTGCTGTTTGCCCTTTGCTGCAAGTCACATAAATATGTTGAATCTTACATTTCCATAACTGACCTCAAGTATTAAATATTTAAATAATGCTTGGCAGTGTTCTTTTCCCTTCTCAATTTCTCTTTCACTCCTGATATCCTTTATCGCTAGAATCCTTGTGTGTAGCGCAAAGAAGAGACCCTGAACCGTGGGTCGAGCACATTACAGAGCAGCGTTATCAGGGAGTGAACGTGTAAGTCGCCTTTTAGAGGTTGTGCTCCGACGCACTCGCACATTCCCAGCACATGTTCTGTGATGTGCAAAGTGTAACCTGCAGCAAAAAACGGCTCCACGTGCTTCCACTGAACTAGCTGGAAGGATGGAGCATGGGCACATTAAGAGCTCGTTACATTTTTGGCAGGGTATAGGATTTTCTATAAGTCATTTTCTTTTACGTTGTATTTTTTTGACATTTTCACAGACTCCCTGGGGAGTAGTTCATGGATCTTGATGAAAACTATCAGTCACACTTAGAAACTGATATCTATGAGCGTGTGCAATTTAGTGCAGCTTGATTGGGTTTAAGGGAACTGTTGGGCCTTGGCGTCGGTATACGCTCTACTGAGGGCCATTCAAATTTTATTCCTGGCTTTGTTGCCCTTATTAAATGTTTCCACATAATTTGCCGTGAATGCCCAACTGTGAGAACAATTAACGACATTTTAGCCAGCAGCTATAGGTTAAAAACAGTTACTGTTTTAAAACTTGCGCACACAATTGTGAATCCTCAGCAGACCCCAGAGTCACAGGCACAACACCAGTGTAAGCTAATTGTTGGGAGTTATGGGACTGTGCCTATGAGAATTGTGGCTTAACGCGATCATCATCAGCCACGTGCCTTACTTGTAAAAACATGATTTGTGAATGATGTCTTAGTCTGTGACTAAAATATCAGCAAGAGTGATGTTAAAAAATGACTAGAGGATGGCATTAGTGATTCTCATAACCAGGATAGCGGAGTGGCCTAATGTGGATCATTCACTGTGCACTAACATGCTGTGTTAAATGGGATGTTAAATGTTTAAAAGGTATGTTGGGCCTGTTCCCTCAAGACTTTTATGATATTTCATGGCTCATCATCTGCATACACCACTGTCCTAGCCCAATGCCTGCAGGAACACTTACAGTGTGTTTATTTTTGAGCGAGGATAGAAAACTGTTGGGTGAACATATGAATGCACAAGTGTACGTGAATTGGCTCGGCTTGGTGAGATGGAAATGTTATGGGTCTTGTGTGTGACTGCAGCATGCAAAGCAAATGTAAAAGGCGGAGGTGATGTTCTCCTTTTGGCTGAGGATCTCTCCCTTAAGGGGAATACCCTCTGCAGCACACCTTGCTGACATCCTTAGGCCACAATACACACACACATACACACACACAAACAGACAAACACACACAATCACATGCAAACTCATAAACTCACTGACTCTGACACAGGCTATTTATAATATTCATATTCCGTTTGGTCCGGATATTAAGACAAATAGTAAAAGATCAAAGAAAAAGAGAAGAGAGGCTTGTGTTTGTTTGTTTGACATAAAAATCCCTTTATTCTATTCAGGCATATCAGTCAAAATTCGTCCTGTTGATGGCCATCAGCCTTTCAGCAGATAAAATGACATTCACTGATGGATGTTCAGCGTTTCCCATACATTGATGTAAAATATCAACATTTACAGCCACCACACAGATTTTTCTATTTGATCATGTATAGTCTGCCTCTTTTTCCTGTGCTGCGTTCTGCCTCTGCTCAGGATGGGGCTGATTTAATGCATCTGCATGCACACACACACACACACACACACACACATTGAACAGCATAGCACAGAAATGGCAATTAGACAACAGCTGCGCTTGTTACGATGAGTTAAACGAATCCACAGTTTGTATTTCAAGCAAGTTTTACTTTTTCAACTTCAAACTTTTACAATCATTTGAACACGGCCGCACAATAAAAAGGCACGGAATCATTTTTACCTATTACCTGTTCGCCACCATTTCATGTTCCATAATATTCTCTGGGCTGCTCAGCTCCTCTGTTCCTTTGTGCCTTTGTGCTTTACTGGGAGAGCTTCTGCGGCAGAATGTGCAGCAAACGGCAATGAGATCTATTCACGAGTGACCAATACAAACAGTCGACTGGCTAACTGGCAAGCAGTGGGATTTTAGCAGAGATGGGCAAAGGCGACCAAAATGAAACGTCCAGTTACCTTGAATGAAATGAGGGATTTCTCTGGGTTTGAACATTTTTGAAACATTTTGGATAATATGAAATATGAAACATAGGTTTAATTGTTTGTAGGCATTTCAATGAAGAATTGTTGAATATTATATATTTATTTATCAAAGAAAAAAGAGTTTTGTTATAATTAACTCATCAGGCCACAATTGCAGCAGTAGGTGCATATTTGGGGACCACAGATCAGTTGTCATATATTGCGATACAAGATGGTGAACAAAGTGCAGCATTTTTTATACGCAAACAAGCTTCCAGCCTTTGTGTTGTTAGCACAGACTAAACAATGAAGACTCTGTATGTTGTGTTAATTAGTGAGCTAATTACAGAGTGTCACTTCTGTCGGGCTCCGTCGGATCTGAAGACTACAAGTTTGAAAATGAGAAAAAAGTGTGGGGGAGGACTTCTTAAGAAATGTTGTTATCAGCCCAGTGTAAATC
Organism: Pseudopleuronectes americanus; assembly: GCA_038501795.1. Lineage (NCBI taxonomy): Eukaryota > Metazoa > Chordata > Actinopteri > Pleuronectiformes > Pleuronectidae > Pseudopleuronectes > Pseudopleuronectes americanus. Next base: position 10,399,766 of record CM076721.1, read on the forward strand.
ATCTTCATCTCTGCTACATTAGCCAGGTTTTAACAAGGAAGGAGGATGCAGTAAAAGGGACAAAATGTCTGATTGTGATTCTGCTGCATCAGTTTGGATTCTTCTTTTTTAAATGTCCATCATGAGTCTGGTAGTGTTACAGTATTAATTTTGCTAAGTAGAACCAGGCCGAGTTAGTAGTTGTCCAATAAAATATATGCGATGTAAGCCTTTCACAGACAGAATGGTATCAGTGGTTAAGTTTGCTGATATGTGCCAACTTATAACTTTTATTTTACAGAATGAACAATGCTGAAAAGATATGTATTCATGTTTATTTTCTGAATTCAAGTTCTATTCTTTAAGATTAGCTTTTTACTCCCTAGTATGGACATTAGCATTGGCCCCCAAAATGATATGGGTATATATGTGAGTATGGCCAGATATGAGAGAAGAATTCATCTTCTCATTGAACTCGACTTAGCATTTTCCTCAAAATTATACATTATTCCTTTATCTCTTTCTAGTTATTAACCAAAACATAATGTTTACAAAACTTTAACCAAGCGCTTTAAGTCCTAAACATTAATGTGTTGATGATGATGCTTTAGTTGGCAATTGTAGATGTACTTCAATGAAGACAAATTAAACAGGTCCAGTCAAACATGTTATTCTTATTTATTTGTGTCATAAAAAAGTCAGGCAGAATCAGTAAAATTGATAGTTTCCTACAAAGGATATTTGCCAATGAAAATTATATGTACATGAATATGATTTTTAATGGCCTAGGTTGACCCGGGACTAGGTTGACAACCCCGGGACCACAATGAAGCCCAAAGGTGTCTGCTGTTGTTACCCGTCTGGTGTTGGGGACAGATTGTATGCGGGACTGACTCCAGTGCTTAATGATGACGAGATGACAGCGATACGCTCCACATATGGAAAAGAACAAGAGAGAAGGAAGCACAATAAGGAAGAGTGAGCTGATTGATTAGGCTGAAAATTGAAATGAATGTGTGGGAGGGTTATGGGTGGATACTGTCTGTCTCTCTGTGTGTGTGTGTGTGTGTGTGTGTGTGTGTGTGTGTGTGTGTGTGTGTGTGTGTGTGTGTGTGTGTGTGTGTGTGTGTGTGTGCGTGTGTGTGTGTGTGTGGGAGGCAGAGAGGGGGGGCTGCTGGATAGATGACATGACATGTGACACTTTCAAATTTACAATTCTGACCCCTAACTCCCTCGATCCGCTCGTCTCTTCCTCACAGACATACGCACACCCATACACACACACACACACACACACACACACACACACACACCAACACACAGACAGAGCACGCATGGATTGTAAATCAGGTTTGATCTGTCAGAGAAGCGTGTCTTAGCTGTCAGTCGACAGCATTTGACTGTCAGATGAGTGTTGTGAGTGTCAGGAGATGAGAAAGTGCGTGTGTGTGTGTGTGTGTGTGTGTGTGTGTGTGTGTGTGTGTTTGTATGTGTGTGTTGTAGGGCTGTGTGTACATGGTTGACTCCAATTTCTTAACATGCGTTTGTCACTCCCAAGGCTTTCGGGCTCCATCAGTGGGATCTTTACTCATTTCATTTAACAGCCTCATCGTTTCCTGTGGGGTGAACGGAGGTGATGCTCTTTGTATCTGAACCCGCCCCATTAAATAATTAAATTCAAATGTTTCAGGATGTTGGTGCATTCCAGTCTTACAAGCTAAAAGGAGTCGGTTAAATTGTCATGAAGTAGTTGTACCTATTAAAAGATAAAAGTATAATAATTGGAATATTCACTGAATGCAAATCTTTTTGACATTTTAATTTGTTAATTAGGAAATTGCTCACAAGACAGAAGAATGTCTACCCCGCAAATATTGTTCCCTCCAATGTATTTATGTATTCAAGGACGTGCGATCAATGCATTGTTTGCAAGAGAGAGCTTATAGGTTAATTACCTCAGCCAAGGAGGCTATTTTTCTGCCGCTATTCGTTTGTTGCTTCGGTGTTTTTTTGTCAGCAGGACAACGCTAAAACTACTGAGAAGATTTTTTAATGAGACTCTGCGTATGGAAAGGAAATTAGCCAAGAAAGAAACCCATGAGATGTTGGCATGGATCGAGACAAAGAGGCAGATCCTGGATTTTGGTTTTCACCTTTGTTTAACACGGTGAGCGTTTGCCAACAGGGTGTCTTTTCTTTTTACATTTTCAACCATTTCTCCAAAAAAGTAATTAATGGATTTTGATGAAAAAAATCAGGCACATTAAGGGATCTGATGTCTATGGGCGTGTGCAATTTGGTGCAGCCTGATTCAATTTAAGGGGACTGTTGGGCTTTGGCGGAGGTATGTGATCTACGAGATCCATTCTCGTAACACAACTGCCTTGACTTTGACTTTAAATTTGAAAAAATCTACTCGTTAGTCCATTGTATTTTAGTTTAAGTGAAATAAACGTTTCTAAATCCCATTGGTTCATCTACACACATGTACTGTTGTGTGCTGTTAAGGAAAGTCCTGCAGAAAGACTTTGTTTGTGTTAAATCACTACATGTCCTCGCCTCGTCCAAAAATTGGTTTTTTTTTCCCGAATTTTTCTTGAGCTCCAAAATATATTTCACCCATTAGCTTCAGTTCTGGGTTCATTGGTCACCTCAGATGCCTTTTCTGGCTGATCAAATTACAAAATCGCACCAATTACCGAGCTTTGCCCGACTTATCAAAGCTTCTTGGTTGGGATTATTTATTATTGCTGCCAAACCTTGTTCCTCCCTTTGGGTAAGAAATTTGTGCTATGATTAACTTCTGTCCACTTCCAGCAGCCTGACTTTGTGCCACAATGAACTACTACTTTTCCTTTTGTGTAGTTTATTGTCTTCATCTATTCAGTAATGGTGGATAGCACTGCTTATTTTATTTTAATGACACTGTTGATGCTGCTTCTGAAAATGTAAAAATGAATCATCCTCCTTTGTAATTACAGGAAATATTGCAGATTTGCTTGTGACCGACAAGACTGATGAATGCAGTTTGTATATGATAATTTACAAAGTGTTTTTTTGGGGGGTGCTTAAAGCGTAGTTGCTGCCTCTTGACGTTGTCCAGCACTTTTTAAAATCTTTAATTACACTCTCCTCACTTCTCTCTTCCACTCCCGTCCTTTTTATCTATCCATTATCGCAGCTTCTTGTGTTTGTCCTCGAACCACCTACAGTACCTCCCTCTCTCTTTAATTTGAACTTCTCCCATCAGTCGCTGGATCTGTTACTATTTTTATCTTTGTGTTAAACATGAATATCCTGATTCTTTATTTATATTTTTGGCGTCTATTCTTTCTTAATTTCTTTATCCTCCCAAAGGGCCAAACCCCTGCTGTCGTTCAGTGAAGGCTGATGAAGGAGGATAGGTTGTAATTCTACACTAGTGGCACACGTGCACAATTTTGATTCAAGCCATCACTTGTATGCGTCACATATTAAAGAGCAAGTGTTATCTCATTGCCTAATTACCAATTACCAGTGAGTGATTAACAGAAACTTCATAGCACACAGCCAATAGATAGGAATCGTAGGTAGAGGCAGTGAGCAGAACACAAGGTCACATGGAAACTAGAAAGGATTTCCGTGTGTGGGGTTGTGCGACTGGTTCTACTGTACGTGCATGTGTGTGTTTCCACTCTGCATGGGGGCATATGTGGCTGAGTGAGTGTGAGCTTAATCAGTTGTATTGGGTTTGCATCATCGGTGTGACTCCACACCTTGGCGAGGATTTATCATTGGAGCATTGTGAACGCTGTCACGTCTTATCTGAGCACGCCTGCTCCATTAATGGAGATGAGAGGGGGGGACAGCTTTTCAAGTCATTAGTAAAACATGAGACCGTGATGATTTAAGACTGCATTGGAATTGTGCCTAACACATTCAAATCCCCAACAATACGCAGCTACTAGATAATAGGAGGTTGGCATTACATCCTGTTTTTAAACTGAACAGAAAACTGACAGCCGAGTGATTCACCGAGCCAGAGGTGGCTTAATACAACATGCAGAGCTTCAGCTCAATTAACAACCTCACAGTCACCTCACGCAACCTTTAAAATCCAAATCTTTTTAATCATGGGGAGCGAGGGCTGGGCGATAGGACCTAAAATTAATATCAGAGTGTTTTTCACTTTTTGGAAGGTGACTGGATTATAGCACTGTATTCATTTGTTTTCAAGTGTTTGGAGGAGAAGTCCATCCTGTGTAGTGGTATGTTTCCATTTCTTAGTTGTGTTGTCATATATGGCCCTAATCAGGGAAACCAAGCAAAAACCATCTGTGTCAGGGACTGGGTGACACGAACTTTCTGAAGCTTACCTTAAGCCTACCTTTCTGGTTGGGCTTGATTTGTTTTCTCTCGGGTTTAGAGGGGTCCAGACAGAGAAACGCACCCCAAGCCGCTCTCTATTCCATAATACCGCCTGCTCTGTGTTTTAAAAACAATGATGTTTTAAAACCAATCCAATAGAGAGTCGCCCTCTTTGAGGAACGAGGTTTCCTCCCTTTGGACGCAAGCTTAATATAGCAATTCTGTTTTACTTTTTACTTTTCTACAAGATATACTATATAAGGTCAATTATTTATCAGACATCTTAGAAATAGACCAAAATGCTTTATTTTTTGTATAATTATGCTATTTATTTAATCAAGGTGATTAAGGCATTGTCCATGTCGTGGTGCACTATGTCACCGATGATGACCGTGATACCGGTTTACTGCCCAGCCCTAAGGGGAACGTCATCCCATGATTAATGTTATTATAGGCATGTGTTGAGGCATCCAGCTGTGCACGAGGCAGCTCTAGCACATCTGGATCTCGAGAACCGGCCTCAAACGTTGCCTGCGTGGGTAACAGTTTTCAAAGTGCAGCAGTTGTGCAGTTAACAAGTACAAAAAGGGCATAAAACTCCCTCTCTGATGGCTGAATTTGTAAGTAAAATGTTGTGTGTGGTGTGGGAAAGTTAACATTACTGCAGTGGTGGTAGATTACTTGAATCGAACACTAATTGGGTTGCTGTGTTGGAAGCACTTTGATGCTGGCTGTGAGTGTATTTTGCAACTAGACAGAGCAGCGCGGCATTGTAATATTATGTGCGGTGCATATATTTACATATTCCTTCATGGATTTAGGATTGAGTTGAAATTGAGCCCAGGAGTTTCTGCCTCTGGTGAATTTAATTTGTTATGACACTTTTTGTGCTGTAGAAGACGGAATTATCTTGTGTGCGTGCCTGCCCACTTGCACGTTCACCCTTGGCGACGTTCCTCAAAGCAACAACTCATGCTCAATCTTTAAATAGGCTGAAAGTCAGATAGACATGCCAAAGCACACTACACACACACACACACACACACACACACACACACACACACACACACACACACACACACACACACACACACCTTTACCCCCTTATCTATCTGCAAACAGTGCAGGTATATGTGATGAGGGGTGAAGTGAGAAGCATCTCCCCTTTGCGCTCTGCCGGAGATAACACCCGTCCTTCACACTGTCTCTGGGACTCTAAAGAGAGAAAAAAACACTAAAGCATCTCCACTACGCAAATGTGCTGCAGTTGTGATTGCAAACTGCACAATTTGTAGTCATTTCTGGTCATTTTAAAATTCACTCAGTTACACATGAGGGTTTAGATAAGGTTCAAAGCATCCGGCCGCTTCTAGCACGTGTTTGTTGTGTCATGCTGAGGCTTAAGACTTAACTTTAAATTCCAAGCAATAGCCCGGCCTGTGCAGCACGGCCTCAGCAGCAGTGTCATGCTGCTAATAAGGAACATCATGTTAATATAATTCACCCACACTGTGTTTTCTCCAAGGGGCCGCGTTTTAATGGCCTGGTTACTGAGAAGAGCCCTCACCTGTAATACTTATTCTCACTTACTCTGATGGTTGGAAAGGAAAAAGGGTAAAATTAGAGAGCTAACTCAATGGTTGATATATATATATAAATATATATATATATATATATATATATATATATATCATTGTATTTGATCATATAGCGGCATTCATGTTCCAGAGGCCACCACATTTGGAATGAACAGCGCAAATGTATCTGCTGCTTTTCCACTGGTTAATTTCTCTGTATCCTTATCTAAAATTTGCTAATGAGAATAAGTATCGGAGTCGTAGTCTACATGCAGTCAGAAATATGATTGAGTCCAAATGCTTGATTCTGTTGCTCTGTGTCATGTGGACTTAAAAAGACGAGAACATGCCAATGTTTGGTTGATGTCTTTACCTAAAAACCAGAGTATAGTGTCACCTCAGATCATACATTTATAAATCAAGCCCCACCTTCTCCAGGAAGATGAATTAATCCAAAATGAGTCCAAACTCTTTCCTTCATTGTACCTCAGGCTAAGTGAACTGATTCTATTTTCCATGTAAGTATCATAGTAGAAGGTACTTGACTGCTTGCAGCAGGGATCCACAGAGCTCTCCCTCTTTACTGTTCTGTTGATATTGTAATTTTAATGATGAGAACCCGTATGTATTTTTTATTAATTCAAAATCGCACAAGATTAGAATTTCAATTGTCCTATGGATCAAATCCTCACTCACCCACTCACTCACTCACATTAACATAACAAGTCATCATTCAATATATTAGTTAAACTAAAATGGAGATAAATACCCTAAAAGATAGGAAGCAAAACACACACACACATACACACACACACACATACACACACCGTCCTGCATGGATTTAATTGCCTCTGTGTTTGTAATTACGACTCTGCTGGAACTAGAACGGAGCACCTGGGTGCCCTGCAGTGGAATAGACTCTGAATGAACTCTGTATGTTTAAACCATTCTGATGTAGGAAATAAAGGTTGAACTAAGCTTTTGCCTGGACAGTTAAAAATCCTGTTATATAATAGTACCGGGGAAGATTGTACTTCAAATATTTATGCTTTCTTAAGTGGTCTCATTTTACAGCTGGCGTAGATTTACCCTTACACTCCTTGAGCTCTTTATTAGGAGCACCTCCGTATTCATAGAATGACTCAGGCAGCCAATCATGCGGCAGTGGGATCCTGCAGATACAGATGCAGAGGCTCAGTTATCGTTCACATCAAAAACATGAGAATGGGGATAAAAAATGAAATTCCAGTGACTTTGGCTGAGGCCTGATTGCTGGTGCCAGAATTGTGATGTGAGTAACTGTGAAGCTGCTGCTCGCCTTAGATTCTCAGACACAACAGTGTCAAGTATTTTTCCTCGGGATGGAGCGAAACACAGAAAACATCCAGCGGTTCTGTGGACTCAAACACCTTGCTGATGAGAGAGGTCAGAGGAGAGTGGCCATGCTGGTGAGAGCTGACAGGAGGGCTACAGTGAGACAGATAACCACTCTTTAAGAACAGCGGTGAGCAGGGAGGCATCTCAGACAGCAGAACACGTCCAACCTTCGGGCGGAGCTGCTACAACAGCAGAAGACCAAGTCAGGTTCCGCCCTTGTCAGACAATAAAGAGCAATCTGAGTTTCACCAACTGGAGGAATACAAAACAAACAAACTACGGTCGGATGAATCTGGATTTCCTCTGAGGTACACAGGCCGTCGGCCCAGTAGTTGGTATCGACAGGAAGCCGTGGACCCAACCTGTTCAGTGGTAATGATGGTGTACAGGGTTGCCCTGGGAGACGGTGTTAGTGGTCATAAGTCTCAGCTGTCAATCATAAAGTTAAACCTTTTCTTTTTATAGCATCCCAAAAAATCGATTAAAACCAAAATTACTGCAAAATGAGCAGTTGGACAAACACTTCATTGTGATAAGACCTACACAAAATGACAGGAACTATCTTTTAGAATATTTAGTATTTGACGTGTGTAATTTGGGTCATTTTGCCCTCTGCTAAGATGGAGGAGGCAGCATTTATACAGTAACCTGTAATGCAGCCCATCCCCAGGGGACAATTGAGACCATTTGGCTTCACTTTTAGGGTTGTAACGTCTGTGGGCAGCACCCACATTCATCAAATAAACTAACATTTGTAGAATAATTGTCAAATGTATCACTTTTAAAATCAATGTTATTTTCACCACCTATTCAGATGCCGTAGCATTAAACTGAAAGTGTGTGTTGCGTGCAGCAGTGCCACAGTCACATCCCCGAGAAGTGAATTCTTATCATGTGAGGAGGAATCTCTTTCAAAGCGAAAAGCAGCAGCGTCTTTCGGATTTAACCTGAATACGAAATGGGAACATGTTAACATGGATGAGGTCATTTTATTCTGATGTACCTAGCAGCATCTGGAGGTAACATTTGTAATCTACACACACACACACACACACCTTCAAATGAACCACGAATGTGAGGCTGCCCGCAGCAAAATCTAACATCAAAGATCAAGGCGAGCGCTCCACCCGTTCGTCTTCTCTTGCAAAATGTCCCATGTAATCTGTGACACTGGTGCTGTCACAAGTTTATTTCCCGCCAGGGAGAATGTCCACACGATTTCCTCCCCAGCGGTGTGATGGTGTGCAGAATGTTTTCCCGGCACTCATTGGTCCCTTAATACCAATCAATTATGGTTTGAATTATGCTGCTGCCCACGCGCATCCCCATCTCCTAATGGCACTTACAGCAAGATAATGCACCATGTCACAAAGCAAAGTCATTTTAAATTGGTTTCATGAACATGACAGTGTGTTCAGTGTAGACCAGTGGCCATACCGTAATTAAGACTTAGTCGCAGTGCCTAAGGATTTTTGCACATTGCGTTAACTAAATAAATGGGAAAAAAAACAACCATGCTGATAATTCTGTGATGTTCCTGTTAGAAGACGATGGGTCTACCTGAAACTGAGGTTTACAAATTTGGGACTGTCTCACATTCCAGAACTAGACTATTTAGTGTTCAGTCACTACAGCGGATATTCTTGTTTGAATAGAGAGTGCAAGTAAGTACTTGTAAGTCTTTTACATCGTGTTGCATCATGGCTTGTTTGTGGCCTTAGTGTTGCTAGCCTAGTGAGTATTTTCAAATCAGTCCTTTGGAGTTAATCAGCCTTAAAAGTGTTTTGGTCTGTCCACGTTAAGCTGCGGGACTTGCTGACGTCCTGTGTCTCGTGTTCAGCTGCCACAGAGGACATAACGGAAATAATTAAATGTTGAAATGTTGACGTCCTGACTGCAGAAATGAACGGGGGGGGGGTTACGTCTGTCACAGATGATGAGCTTAAAAAGACTGAAGTCTGAGAAATGGTAACGTCAGAGAAAATAATTATGTGAGGGGAATGAGAGTTAGAGAGGAATCGACTCGCCACAGTGACTCAAGTCAGCTGCCGCGTGGCCACTGGGAAGGTGAGCTGTCTGCAGACGTCCTACCGAACAAAGACTTTGTCAAACAGACTCATGCTGTTACATTTTCAAGCAGCTGTGGGAGGATGAGCAGTTTGCGGTTCAGATCCACTCACTACAATTCTTGTTTCAGCTGTGTTATTCCGTTTGCCGCACAAACATGTGAAGGTTTACTTCGGGACGCAGCACTCACTTCATCAGTGGGACCATTTGTTATTCATAATGTCTGAACGAGCAAAAGCAATCTGTGTTGGGTTTGTTTGATTATTGTATTCATAATCATATTAAATGTTTTCAAATGTTGCCAATAAAGTGCTTGTTGAGTGTTTACTGCACATTAACAGTGACATTCACAATCGGTGGTTTGACATCATTTGTTTTTGCAATATGAAACAAAATATTCAGTGGTCTAGAGAAGGAGGCAATTAATACATGGAAATACAAAAAAATATGCTTATTTCCACATACAACTAATTCTTTACATGTATCCTGTAGACATACAGATGTCACACACTCACTACAGTGGTTAAGCAATTTCTGCATCTGCCATTTATTCCCATGTATTTTACATTTTCCTTATCCCCATTTACCTTTCCACGTAAGGCTTTAATCATAGTATAGGCAGCGGCTCTCAGGTGAAATTGCCTTTCCAGTCGTTGCAGTTTTACTGTGCGGAAAATGTGGGTTTCTGCAATCTCAGCTTTTCAGGAGGTAATTTTCCAACATTTGCAAGTGATATGGGAAAAGCGGCAAAAATCAGGGGAAATTATTAGATAATTTGTGATAATCCCTGAAAGAAAACCTGAGAAGTCTTGAATATAGAATTGAAGAAGAGAAAATGTGAGAAGAGCGGCATCTCAGACGGGGGTTGTTGTCAGGGCCAAGAAGACAAAAAGACACAGGTGGGATTCTTAAAAGAAAATTATCCATTTTATTTACAAAAAGCAACAACAACCCACAAAAAAAATATAGACAATGATGCTGGGCCAATTAAAGAAAGCAAACTTGGTGACTGTAATGTCAAATATTGCTAAGATTGAGTGTGTTATGTATAGTCTGGGTGGTGTGTCCTAGGGGGTAGAGTGGGCGTTCTCCAACAAGAAGGTTGCTGGTTCAAACCCCACTCTTCCCCATCTGCATGCCGAAGTGTCCTTGGCAAGATACTGAACCCCGAAGGCCACTCATAAATGTTGAGTGTAATAAAAATGTAAGTCGCTTTGGACAAAAGCGTCTGCTAAATGACATGTAATAGTCAGCATCTGTATCCACTTGCTTGTATATTTTGATTAGAGCCTGACAAGTAACTGCTTGCAGATAATATCGGCCAATAAATTTTACAGACATTCGTTCATGTTTGCTAATATGGCCTCATGTGAAAACTTTTATTTTACAGAATATTTTAATTCGAGCTCCATACATTTGGTTGTAGTCATGCTTTTTTTATGGTTCCTTACAATAGGACCATGGACTCTGTAACATGCAATAACTTAGGAATTGTTGCTGCTAAAATACATATCAGTATATATGTACTGTAATTTTTTTACAACCTCATATTAGCATTGACATTAGCCTCAGAAAATCTTTGGCCAGGCTCTGATTTTGAGTGCTTGGATAAAACAATAAAATGATTCATTGAAACAAAGGAAGAGTGACGTCTGTGCAATTTAGTTCTGTTCTGTTAGAGCGGCCATCACAGTTGTATTTAATCAATCTCATTTAGTATTTACTGGTTTTATAATACATTCATAATACATGTTGTATGTTTCTAGCAGAAAAAGTGTAAATTATGCAATTAAGTCAAAATCCATGCTCTGTGGTTAAAGTCATCACGATTGATACAACTGCTGGATAATTACTGGTTGGTTTGTTCCCTGAATTTGTATGGAATGATTCAATGAGGGAAATTCTTATCCAGACACAAACAGGATAAATAAATAATAAAAGTGCCGTTGTCCTATTTATCTTATTTACACTGTCGTTTGATTGCATTAGCGCAGCTCGCTGGAGAATGGCGTTGAGGAATCACAGACTGACAGTACATGACAGCTACACAGCCATTAAACACTGCCTCTGCTCTTACTGGTTGTGTTGCTGTTGACAGGTGTCGACAGATTTGTCATGGCACAACATGTCTGCAGATGATGTCTTATTTTCATTTTAATAACCAAACTCAAATTGGAGCGGGAGGCTGCTTTAATAGGAGCCTCCCTGTGTGCCGAGCAGCCGCACTCAGACACTTGTTAGCACATCACTCTTCATACAGACCTTTGAAAAGTCCTCCTAGTGGAGCCGGAGTACTTGAAAGGCCACTTGGACTCTGGCTAAACTGAAAAACAGTCAAGGGGAAGCCAGTTCACTTGCTTGTGGAAGTCAGTTTGCCAGTGTGGCGCTACAGGTGTGTGTGTGTGTGTGTGTGCGTTTCTGCCATGGTGTGTTTGATATTTATCAATGCCCAAGAGAGGGAGAAGGAGTGTGGGGTGCGACACAAAGGAAAGAGGGAGAGAAACCTGAAGTGGAGAAGTGAAACAGCACAGCCCACGGTTGGAGCTAATAAGTTCCACCTCTGCACGCTGCCTGTCTGTCTGTGTTTTTCAGCTGAGCACCACTCCACTCGACCTCGTCAACCTGAACATGGCTCAAATTTGTTTCCAGTCGAAAGTCCTTTCCATGTACACTTTATGATTGGGCCGCATTACAGATTCCTACTGCAATCATTAAACATGCAGCAGGAAATAAATCTGTGTACAGATAACACTGCACTTGTACTTTTTCATATGTTAACATGTCGCAGTTAGAAATGCGGTAATAAGACGCTCTATTAATATGTCGGTACCAGTGGCGATATCTGCAGCAGAGGAGTGAGAGGTATAAACTGGTGGTAATTGAATACCAGTATCCCAGTGGGAAGATGAAGGGTAGCCATGCTATTAGTAAGAATTAGCCCCCCTCTCCCGCAGGACCGCACGTTGAGACACTGTTCACATAAATGTGTGTGTAGCTATCTGTGCAGAGGACCAGCATGTACATGTGTGTATGAGTCCATTTCCAATTTTGGCGGAGTTAAAACAAAAATGAAGAGAGTTCAATTTTATACCCTCAATTTCATTTTGACACTGGCGTTCGTGAATAAGCTGTAATTGATTGACTAACGTTCAGAAATAGTACTTGGTTTCCATGAAAACAGCTGAGGTTGTGTGGAAGGCGGGGCGGGAGGGATAGCAGATGAGTGGAAAGAGCCTTGGAAGAGGGTTGACGGGGGGGCAGCACAGGGAGAGGCGTGGAGCCAAGGCCACTTTGGCGAGGGGTAAATTATTGCTTTATTCAAATGCAGTCAGGTGATTCCCTTTATGTCTGCGTCACTGTGTGCCAAAGCCTATTGGATTGGGGGGTGTGAGTCTGTTTGTGTCTATCTTGGCACATTTTAAAGAAGCGAAAATAGGTTGTCTTTTACTCCCTGTATTAAAAGCCTATAATTAGCTCGAACAGAAGGACATAACAAGCTGTTACGACCGAAGATGGAGGGATGAATGAACGAATGGATTACTTATTAGGACGGGATGCGTGCATTAATTGCAAAAAACAGCGTATGAATGGGCGATACAGATGAATGATTGTATAAATAAAGAAAGTGGATGAATGTGGAAAACAGAAATTGGATTCATAAGTAGGACTGTGGGATCTACCTCACTTTCCAGTGCTTGTCCTTACTTAACGTAGTCAGCACTGCATATTAATGTCTTTGAAATCTCCAGTTGTTGAGATTTTTACCTTCAGAGGATTCTTCAGAAAAGAAGTCAAAAGTTAATGAGTCTGTTTCATCAATCTTCCTGATTTCTACGACTCGTTGGAGTGTGAAAGATGATTCTGGTCACGGTTAATGTTTTCTCTCCTTTCCTAAAAATTCAATTTTTTATATGATCCATCTTAACATGTGAATTTCTTTCCACTCCTCACATTTCACTTTATGTCAGCTCCAAACAATATCCGAACCATTTTTCTGAGATGCAAAGTCAGTAGATTGTGGCGCGCTTTCGACAACATTTCAGTTAAACCATTTGCTTAATAAAGCAGAAAAGAAACTTCCATCATTTTGTGAATCAAAAGTAGGATAAAGCAGACGGGCTACAAGTGAGGTGAGGATTTGCATGTAAATCATCTCTTTCTCCGGCGTACTACATTCATCACCTCAGCAGACAGTACACATGTAGTATGGTAATGGGGCACTGGCACATCGACACTTGATGGCAGCTTAGGTTCAATTTTCCTGTCGCTCATGCTTTGCTATCATGGCCTGAGAAAACTCTGTCTGCAGATTGATAACTGGTGAATAGCTGAGATATCTTATGTGAAACATCAAGAATCTGTATCCTTTCAATATTTAGTGAGCGATGTTATTTATAATCACTCTTAGTTTTATGACTACAAAAGCACAAAGAACTACCAACAAAGTGAATCATTAAGCGTGGGACTACCAGCAAGAGGAGGACAACGGTATCTATGAGCCTGTGATCACATATAGAGGTGAGTTGTGTTGAGATCAGTAGTAACAAGGAGTTGTAGATGATATGATAGCTCCATGGTAGATTGTAGTAAACCAAACTGTGTGTATTGTTACCTCCACTAGGCTTTCACTCCTGTCCAATAGTTTGTTTATTGTCAGCAGGATTACGTAAAAACTACCGAACCTATATCCATAAAACTTGTTGGATTGACGGCATATGGGCCATGAGAGAACTCATTGCATTTTGCGGATCCAACAATTTCCAACATTGTGTGAGTTTTTAATATTTTCACTGATTTCCCAGGGAATAGTTCATAGATCTTGGTGGAAAAAAAGGCATGTTTTTAGGGAACTGAAATCTCTGAGGGTTTGAACTTGGTAAAGCTTGATTGAATTTCCGGGGGGCTGTTGGGCCTTGGTGGTGTTATGTGACATTCTAGTTTGGCTGTTTGTTTGTTTGTCACCAGGACTACACAAACTCTGCTCAACGGATTTCCACAGAACCTGGTGGAAGGATGAGATATGGGACAAGATATAACTCATTAAAGTTTGGTGTAGATCAAAGGATGTAGGAATACATTTTTCACATCAGGAGATATATAGGAAATTTGAAATGTTCACCACTCTCCACGGAACGAGGCAAGGATCTGGATGCTTTTGACGAATCTGTGTTCCATTGAAGTGTATATTCATTTTTAAAACTTCTTACGAAACTCAACACTACTGTTAAGCCGCTGCCAATCAGTGAATTCTACTACATTGTTAGAATAATGATCAACAGGCTCTTAAAATATGTCTCCAAGAGACTTGAATCTGTGATTCCACCTCCAAAATGCCAATATTTTAGATCGGTCATTACAATCTGAACCCTGGTGGAAATTAAATCTTGATTTGTATACTTTACAGAGAGCATGGAAGCCAAGCCTTTTTTTAAACACAGTTAGAACTTGTGTTCACTATAAATATGTTCCGGTCTCTGCTGCTTTGTAAGTGCAAAGATAGTGAGGGATTTAAATTAGGTCTCTACCTTTCTGTAAATCCGTATTCAAATAAAGAAAAAAAATTACTGTAGTTTTTGTATGCAGGATTCTATAAGGTGTTGGCGAAGTAAAAAAATATAATTTTCAAAATGTCTAAATCATGCTAACAGGGTTGTATGGTATCAGAGGGAAATATAATAATGTCAAAACATGCTATTATCCTCCTAAAAAAAAGTTATTCTCCTGAGTGAAGGCAGTTTATTAGAGCCATTGCTTTTTTTATGTAATCAAATTCTCTTTTATCTTTTTTCTTATGAGTTGTTATTGTTTAGATTCCTCGGCTCCGGAGACCAATTCCATGTATATATCTCATCAGAAAGTGGAAAGAGTTGGATGATTACGCAGTGGCTTTCTCAGACGGGAACTGAAGCAGATGACACAGCTATAATTTGGTCTCTCAGATGCTCCATCGACAGTCTCAGCACACACTCTGCCTCCCTGTCACTGATGGAGAGTCACGACTCCTCAAGTTTAAGAAATATGCAAGCACACACTGGCAGAAGTACTTACACACACACACTCTCTAACACACACACACACACACAACTTTTTGCATCTGTTTAAGCATTCTGAATTAAAGAGCTCCCACATATTCACAAACAGACAACGCCGCACACACGCACAAATGCACACATAAATCTAAGACTCTGAATCATGAAACCACATAACGAATAGTAATCACAAGCATTTCCATAACACAAAACATAATCCCTGATGAAAATTCAGTCAAAGAAATGAATTATAGAGGGGAATAACTGCCAAGCTCCAAAACAAGTGCAATAATGTAATGAATGATAATGTGAAGGGAAATGACAGGAGGTCGGGAGTTGGAGGTGGTGGTGACGCTCGAGGGATGAGTCTGCGTGCGTGTGTTTGTGTGAATGTGTGTGTGTGTGTGTGCACTCACCAACAGTTTATGCCTTCATGTGTCGTCAAAAATACAAGCATGATTTCCAGACAGTATGCCTTTAAATGTTCTTCTGCAGGCATAGGTGGGTGTGTTTGTCTGTATGTGTCACAGTGTCTCTCTGTGTCTGAGTGTGTGTGTGTGTGTGTGCAATCTGAGGGTTTATGCAGTGAAGTTAGAGCTTATTAAAGGGAGTGTAAAGCAGAGAGAGTGTAATTACTAAACATAAATGAGGAGCTCTCACCCAATGCATTAAATTACCCTGAGAGAGGAATGCCAGCTGATAATTGGACTTTCTCATCTTAGTGTGAGTGTGTGTGTGCGTGGGCATGCATGTGTGCGTACATGTGGACATGCGGATGAACGCCATCTCACTTTTAAGCGATTTTGTCCTCGCGTTTGTGTGTGTGACTCTGTTGTGTGTGTGTGTGTGTGCTCAAGTGTGTATCTGATGATCTGACGTCCTTCCTCTCTGGGAGAAACTGTTGTTGCTAGTCCTCTTGCACACTTTCAGGGTGATAAATCCATAGACGCTCCAGGCTTCACCTCCCCTGAGTCTGCCTGTGTGTGTGTGTGTGTTTGTGTTTGTGTGTGTGTTTCTGTGTGTTTCTGTGTGTTTCTGTGCGAGTACCAGCAGGGTGTGTTTATCTACAATGCATGTATACCTATGAATAAAGTGTTTGTGCTTGATACAGTATGTTTTGGGTATTCCATTGTGTTTTACTGTTTGTGTGTGTGTATGAGAGATTAATTGTGTGTTGGTGTTAGTGTGTCCGTGGAAATGAGGGATTGTGTATCCCGGGAAGGTTTGTGATAATGACTGATTGTCCATCGATGTATGTGAGGCCCAGCATAAATCCAGCCATGTGGGCGGCTCTGTGTGGCTGCAGATACGTTCTGAATTGTGTGTGTTTCTCCCTGTCGCTTGTCCCTAAGTGCATTTCCCTCCTCCTACTCCCCTCTCTTCCCTCTGCACTGTCCTTGCAGTGTCCTTCTCTCTGCCTCTCTCGATCCCACTCTCTTGCCATCTCCTCGCCTTGCTCTCTCCATCTCGCCGTGTGTTCCTTGCACACACACACACACACACACATCCCCTCGTCTCTCTCTTCCTCTCTGCGTTTCGCTTTTTTCCCTCCTTCCTTCCCACTGCTCCCTCGTTCTCTCTTAACTTTCTGTGCCAGGGGAATAACATGCTTCAGTTCTCTCAGATGGAGAAAGAGAGGGGAGCTCCGATTAGAACTGCACCAGACCTTTTTAAGTTAATGCAGCACTGATGTTATCGCACATGCACATAGACACACACACACTTTTAAAAATGTGCACACACACACACACACACACACACACACAGACACAAGGTTTCATGGTCAAATGTGCACACATGTACACACTACATACACACACGTGCATATTCACAAAGAAATGCACAGACAAAAAACACGCACACCTTCACACACAAGGTCTTATAGTCAAATGTGCACATGCACATGTGTCATGGCCAAATGTGAACACATGAACACGAGCACACAACATTCAAACGCAGACGTGTGCACCCACACATACGCAATTGCACAAAGGCACACACACGCATCCACATAAAACATAAACACTCCCACGCACATTCACACAAAGAGTTTCATGGTCAAATGTGCACTCATGTACACGTACACACACACACAGACACATCTATCTTCATTGTCAAAATGCATTCCCTAGCCCCTTATCTGAAACCTAACCATTCAAACTAAATGCCTAACCCTAACCCTTAACCTAACCTTAACCATATTCTAACCATAAAACCAAGTCTTAATCCTCTAATAGTCCAATTAAAGTTGGGTCAGATAGTGAGGACCGGACAAAATGTCCTCACTTTCCCAAAATGTCCTCAGTCCGTAGGTTGTAGGACTGGTCCTCACAAAGATAGTTGGACAAGAACACAGACACACACACACACACACACACACCTACACACACGTTAACCGGAAAAAGACAAAGGAAATCACCTTTAAGAAGCGGGAGCGGAGGGCAGCTGCCAGTACAGAGGGAATGAGATGAAACAAACTGTCAGAGAAGGAAACTTGCAGCAGATTAGAAGAGAAAGACAAGAGAGAGAGAGGCAGCAGTGGGCAAACGGAGGCTGAGGAAAGACGGGAGAGAGTATAAAGAGAAATAAAGACAGGTATACACTCTCGGCCAGTCGGACCAACACAAGTGGAGAGAAAGACGCAGAGTCAGTGAAATGGGGATAGCAGGTGAAAAGATGGAGCAGTAGAGCAGAGGGCACACAGAGTGACAGGCAGACAGAGAGATAAACGGACAGGGACACAGGGACGGGGTTAGTTTGCTAAATGGGTCTGCTTGATAATTGTGTTCTGTGACAGCTGACAGTAGCGCCACTTAATTAAAGCCAAGCAGGAAATGACTATTTATAGAGGCTCCATCTCATCAGCACTAAATGGCATGGTGTTTTATTTCCCCACAACCGACTGGCTGCAAAACGCTGACTTTATTTAATTCGATAAGTGTATGTTTGGAGGGGAGGGAGGGAGTAGTGTGTGTGCGTGTGTGTGTGTGTGTGTAATGTGGTGGTGACGGTGGTGGGCGGGGCAGTGGGAGGAGTCTAAGCTTGTGTGTCTGTTTCAGTAATCGGTAGAAAGTGTTTGTGTGTGTGTGTGTGTGTGTAGGCAATATAAAAAAATAAATCCACATTATTATATAAATCGGCCCCAGGCTAGCAAAAGCAAGCACTATATCCACTCAGCACACGCACACACATCAACACACTCCTACAAAACACATGTGCAAGCTCTCTCACACACAAACACAAACACACGGAAACACAGCCACACGCAGACATGTCCCACGACAATGCGCAGTTGGACAGCATTCTCCCTGACAGTTTGAAATGTCAGCCCCAAGTGTCTGTCCAAGTGTGCCGATGAATGTGTGAGTGTGAAGACATGCGAGACTCACAAACCTCCGTTTCCCGGACGTCAGCTGTATATATACTGTATATATGTATATGTAATGTTCACAGACGTGTCCTGTTTAACCCCTGTGCTCCGGATTGGTCTTGAACTGAGGGAATTGAAAGACCACAACAGTGGATGGTTGGAGTTAACCTCAACGCACCAGTGAGACAGGCTCCGGCTTCTGTGCCTGAGGATGCACCCTAAGCACTTTGCTGAATTTCTGGGAGTTGGGTTTGTTTGTTAAGTAACTTTTTGTGACTTGCATTAAAAAAAATTGAACTTCTAGCTTTTCCTTTTAGAGTGGATGATTTTATTGTATTGCAGCTTTAATTTCCGAGAACAGGTGAATTAATTAATTCTGCACTTTCAGTGGAGCTGCAATAACTTGGTAACACAGGAAGTTGTCAGTGACATTTGCAAAGTTAACTTTTTGTCTCTTTTTCTTTTGGGTGTTTTCTGCAACTTTAACTAACAGAGATTTTAAAAACTTCCAACCTGACTCAGCACATCTTCCTGACCACAATTTGACATATGTTCTGTTTATCACTGTCGCCCCTCACAGCAAGAAGGTTCTTGGTTTGCATCCTGGTTCCACCAAGCGATTCTGTGTTGAGTTTACATGTTCTCCTTGTGGGCTCTCTTCTGGTACTCAAGCTTCCTCCCAAAGTCCAAAGACTTGCAGAATTGGTTTATAAGTATGAACACAAGCAACAATGTTTGTCTGTCTTTGTAAAGACCTTTCACAGAAAAAAAACAAGTTCCTAATATTTTTGGGAACATTTCGGTTTGGCCATTTTCAGGAGAAAGCATCGGGTGATTGTCCGGATCAGACATTGTCACAACCGGAAAATGTCCTGTGGAGAAGATGACGTATACATTCGCTGGAGAAATCTTGTGTTCTTGTTTACAGCACATCAACACCAGAGTCGCCTCTTACCATGAAAACTCTTGAATCAAGTTGATCAGCATCTTCTATTTCTATTGCATCTCTTTGTTTTATTTTCGTCTCAATCTTTCCAATTTTGCATCTGTGGAAGATCAGAACAATTATCGACGTGCCAATTTGCTTGCTGGGAATTTTCTAGATATTTTCCTGCCATATTATCGGATGGGCTTTTGCAGACAATTTCCAGAAATTTTACTCGGGGGGGCTGGGAGGAAAAGCTCAGAAAAATGCCTGGAGCAACAGACTCTGAAATAAACGTTCTCACATACAGCCCCTCCAGAAAATGTCTGCAGTCCAGTGCATGTCAGAAAGTAGCTTAAGTTCTCCTGCAATCTGCCGGGGAGCTTTGTGTCGTCTCACCCAGTCCCCTGCAGCCCTCAAGGGCTAAGTGTATAGATGATGGATGGATGGATGTGTCATGAGAAATTATAACACAAACTAAACAACCATGCTAACAGCTATGGGACTGTACTTAGGCACAGGGCTTTCAATTCAATTGTATTTGTGTAGAGACAAATTATAATTTACATTATCTCACTGCACTTTACAGCGAAGGTCAGGACCTTAAAAATTATAGAGAAAACCAGCAGTTCCCACAATGAGCAGCACTTTGGCAACTGTGGAGAGAAAAAAACGCCCTCATTAACTGGAAGAAACCTCCAACAGAACCAGACTCAATGTGGGCGGCCATCTGCCTCGACTGGTTGGGGTGAGCTGAGAAAAATGGGGAGGAGAGGAGAGATGGGTGGAAAAGAGGGGAGAGAGAGAGAGAGAGAGATTGGGGGAGGAGAGCGGAAAGAGAAACCAGGAGCAGTTGTGCCCCATCAGGATTCAGTTCTGACAGAGTAGTTGTTATAATGAAAACAATTAGTGATAATTATGTAATAAGATTAATGATAATAGTAACAATTCAGATTATAATACTACTACTACTACTACTACTACTACTACTACTACTACTACTACTACTACTAATAATAATAATAATAATAATAGTTGTTGTTTCCTGAATCCAGCAGCTCTGCAGAGAGAGAGAGAGAGAGAGGGGTAGTGAGAGAGGGAGAAGCTCTTATCTCAGCCTGCTATCGTGCTCACGATGACTATGCTAACATGCTGATGTTTATCAGGTAATGTTTACCATGTTAATCCTCTTTTTTTATCGTCTCAGTAAAAAAAACTCACAACCACAGTTATGAATGTCATAGTGGCACCAGAGGAAAAGTGAGGGGATTACAGACGTGTGATTAAAGAATACACTACTATAGACACAACAGGATTCCAGTTATCAAGTACTATTGTGGACAAACTGGGACTAAGTCCCAAAGAAAATCTGAGCTGCCTTTTAATCTGGGCAACTGTTATTGTTTGAACCAGAATTGGACCAAATTTCTCCAGGCAATCCCTCTTAAGTATCATACTCAAGTATTCACTGTTTTTATTTAACATCGACAACATTTCACCACTTCCTCCTTACGTAAGAGTTACATCAATGTTAAACATGTAGAGTCTTAATCCCCTTATCCAAACACATTACTTCAGCTCACCAGACTTCTAATGTGTTATGAAGTCCTGAGTCTGAGAGATGTGTGTAGGAACAATAGCAGCCATGTTACAATACCTGTAGTTTTAAGAATTGATAGACCTAAGTGAGTCTCTCCGCACTAAACAATTCATTGTGGGAGATAATGGGCCGAGATGATGACATGAAACAAGGTATGAAGGATGAATTCAGTGCTTTTCTTCCTCTTAGTTGGAGGACTGTGCGTCAGTGTTTTTCTCAGACAGGCGTAGCACAGCTCCTTTAACTGCTGCCAGAGCTGTTGGCACACGAACAGCAGAACACAAAACCAGAACAAAACACATAAAGGCCTGCTGGTTTCATCCATAGTTAAAAAAAAAGAATCCTCTTGAGATTTTTTAGCCTCGTATACTTTCTTCTTTTCACAGAAGCCTTTTGTTTCCGTGGATGTTGCCCAAAACAAGACTTTTTCCTTTCACCATTTCTTAACCTTGGTTTTTAGGTCTATTTATTTTTTCCAATGAGAAGATTTAAGAAGATAAAAAACTGTCTCGGTGTAAATATGTTTCCTCTGGTTGTGTCTAACATTTGAAGGTAAATGTTGTGTTTTAAGGATAACGGACATATTCAAATCATTCTGCTACTCAGTTTGTTATTAGTCAACAAATAACAACCTCAGATCAGAGAAAAATACACTTTAGTCTGAAATCTGTAAAACTCTCTTATTCAGCCGTTTTACCTTCATGTTGGGTTAATGCTATCCTGCCATCTCTCCTTTTCATCACTTCACAGATAAACACGTGCAACAATAACGGCCTCCTATTCCTATCAGCTTTTTATTATTCAATGTGTGCGTTGAGCTTTAAGGGTAATTTTTTCAGATTTGTAAACTGAATTCCATTGTTTTGCTGTCAGGGATGAAAATCTGCCAAACTTATATCTCAACTGTTCAGCCTGGTAGGCTCTGGAAACGCACCGCCAGCCCCCGTCAAAGATGGTATCCAGTAGAGTGCAAAGATCTTGTTAAACTACAGCTTTTATTTTTCTCTGAGCTAGTAAGCCCCTGGCACCCGGGCACTCCCTTTGAAACGTGTTTCAAAAATAACCGATGAGAAGCATCCAAAAACAACAACCATCGAGCGGTTTACTGCTGCTGAATGCACAATACAGTTCACCTCTCTAAACCTTGAAGGTCACACAAACCTATCGTTCAGACTGTTCCCAGAGATGAAAAGAAAACATGATTAATTAGCATTTAGTAACTATGTGACACAAAGTGTGGGTGAGATCTTCCACTGAACATAATAGGTATAAATCCATTTCTCTGTATATTAGCCCCTCTGTCCTCTGCTGTTCAATAGCACTAAAGATTTTTGTGATGTAAATTTATTAATAATTAATATTAGATTCTCTAAAACAGAACCCGCTCTGTGATTGATCACATCATGCAATTAAGTTTCATTTCATCCAAAGCACGTGACGTCTAAAAATATCGCTGTGTTGCTGTGTCCATGGTTACAAAAAGTAGATGGTGAATCTGTCAGTGGTAGCAACTTGGCCCCGGCTATTGTGCGAATGCTTGTGTTTCCACTGATCCTCCCCAACCACACAAAGCAATGGTCTTTAATTAACAGTGTATTGGTGTAATGCAGAGTATACAGTATATTGCATTGTGTTGTTGCCCACGCACATCATTACAGATTTAAAGTACACGTTTTTGCTCACCTGTTTTTCCAGTTGACAGGTTTGGTGGATGTAAACAAATCTAACCGAGACACCTGCCACACCGGGGTTTCAAAATGTCACTGTGCAGCATAAACGCTGTGCCGTAGAAAGTTTGGAAACAGTTTAAAAAGTGAAACTGCAAACCTCAATGTGATTTCATGAGCTGAACCCTTCGTTTATTACTACATTTATGAAAAGAAAATCTACATTCAAGGGTTGAACATGGCTCACAGTCAAATTATCTTTGACCTTTGAGAACCAACGCTTATGTAGAGTAAAGCGTTTGGGACGTGGATAAGTCATTTATACACGTTTTAAAAAGATATCTCTAATTAAAAATGGAGCTAGACCTTGAAAATACTATTGATCACATGAACACGGGCAGCACAGAAGTAGCTTGAGGTTGGGATAATAATGAGGGTCAAATGTTTCTTTATCTCCATTGTCTTTTCATGCATTTCCTCACTCGGCTTTAAATCTCTTCATACTTTTCATAGTTTCTCTTTTCTTTTTCTTTTTCTTTCTCTGCTTTACTTTAAACAGTGCCGACACTGACACCAGCTCACTTGAAGTGGCGATGATTCACAGTCATCAACACCTGCTTACTCGAGCAGTGCCACACGTTCTGTATCATACATCACCCTGGCCATGACTTTCTCTTTATTTTTTCTCTCACTTCCCATTTTGCACTTCTCTTTCTCTTTTTTTTTGGTGCATTCGCTCTCCGCAGTCATCTCTCATTCACACCATGCGCTCCCTTCCCCGCTCGCTTCCCTCCAGCCCTGGTGAGCTGCCACGAGGTACAACTTCACCCTGTTTTCTCTCTCTCTGTCTCTCTCTTTCTTTCTCGCCATCTCTTCTGCTCTTTCTCTTTCTGCACCTGGCTGTGTCCCATAGCAGAGCTGGCAAAGCAGAGAGCAGATGAGACAGTGTTAAACAGTCTCATCTGCCAACACATCCAGCCCAGAAAGCTGCATCATAGCATGGGTTTTTTGCTTGTGTGTGTGTATGTGTGTGTGTGTGTGTGTGTGACAGAGCGTGAATGTTTGTGACAATGTGTATGATGCCTATGTGTTGAGGTGCATAGCTGTTGGGTGCATATAGTTTATTTGCGTGTACAGATGTATTTGGTCCAACAAGAACAGCGCCTTGATGTGCCATCTCTTGATATGTGGGAGTAGCGACACACTGAGACTGTTAAACTGAGAGGGCCCTTGGCTTTGAACACTGACAGCCCTCTGGCTGGCTGTCTCTGCCGTACAGTGACGGCCGTTCAAAAGTCCCCATCCTGATTGGCAAATCAAAGGCATCTACCGCCAAGTGCTGTACTGAAGATACATTTCATACGGAAGTTCTCTCCGCCATTAAACGAAAAAAAAACACCAGGCAAGAGTGTGACAAAAATTCCATAAAGGGGGCTGGGGTTGTGACTGACTGTTCTAAACGGGGACTGAGAGAATATTTACCCAAACATGTCTGACATCTGATGTTTTGGCAAACGCAGTATTTTCCGAAAAACATTTCAAACACACGGTTGCAGCATTTATGTCTTTAGGCTGCCTGATGGGAATCTTTCGATAGGGAGGTAGGAGTTCCTCTGGGCCTGTTGAAAAAGATTCTGCACAGTTTTCATTAAAACTGTAGTTTGCCATCAGAGTTTATCCTTAACTCCTCTCAGGGATGTCAATTACTCAGAAAGTCTGTGTGATCTTCTGATCACCAGTAGGCGGGGGGGCACTGGCTCCAGCTCAAATTTGATTTGCTTGTGACCCCCGTACTGACAGTTTCTTTCTTTATCACTTACTTACAATTGTGTTAATAGATATGACAATTTGTTAATTTTGTCTTTCTTTCTTTCTTATTTTTTAGGCATTTATGAATTAAGCAAACAAGGAAAACATTTTTCGATTATATTCAACGATGTGTGTCTTTGCTCAAAGCCATAGCACTAACGGTAAATAAGGAATGACTCCCATGTGCACCTTACAGGGGATTGAGCGAGGATGTTGGACATTTAATTGCCTTTTCTGTGTAAATCGTGAACCCTTTATGGCCCCGAATTCTAGATGTGCCACTGATGACCCCAGAACTGCCAAGAAACACCTCCTCCTTGTGTAGTTGAGATAATGATAAGTTGCTGTGCATCGGTGGCAGTGACACCATTTCACTGGTGGCACACTGCACCACATCTCAGCAGATGATTAAAACACTGCGCTCTGATTTTCTCCCCGTAGTTGACTCGAGTGTTGCCAGCGCCGTTGTTATGAGGCAGAACAACTGGAGGTCATGACCTTGACGAAGGAGCGCGGTGCTGTAGAAGTAGATGTGGATTTGTTTTTGTGTGTGCGTAGGTGTGTACCCCAGTGTGCCTGTTTCTTTGTGCAAAGCCTCCTCATAGACTGTTGTGACTTTAATTTGCTACGCAGTACAACATATAGCTCCTTACTATTAATACCCGTTCACTCGCCATTCTGCAAATTATCTATTTACAGCAGGGAGGGGGTGGAGTGGCCTGAGAGAGCGAGTGTGATTTGAGTAATGCTTTAGGAATAAAGGAAGAAAAGGAAGAGTGGCAGAGATGGGAGGAGGTTGGGGGAGAATGGCGGGCATTTAACAGGGCAGGAGAGAAAGAAAGAGAACAACTGCAATAAGGTGAAGGAGGACGAGATGAGCACACCAACAGTGAGGGGATCTACTAGATGGAGGGAGGAGTGTGGTGGGGGTGGGTGGGGGGAAAGGTGGGGGGAAATAGTGGGGGATTGAAATCCTCCGGGGATACACAAAGAGAGGAAACACTTAAGATGACTCAATTCATCACAATCACTGCAACAAAAGAGAGGGAGGGGGAGAAAAAGGGGGAGATGCAAGAGAACAGAGGTATGTAGCAATACATTAGTGAGGCTAAAGTGAGGGAGTAAAAAGTGGTAAGTTAATATTACAGGATGGGGAGGTGTTGGAGGGGGTGGGGGGGGCACCTGATCATTAAAACACAGCACATGAGGAAAACGCACATCAATCAGTGACATTATTTTTACAGGATTCTTCTGACACATCTTTAAGTTACCTTTAAGTCAATTCGATATTAGGTTTCTCAAAACATTAAGTACAGGCTTCAAATCATTTTTTTTATTTTTATACACTCTTTATCTTCTACTGAGAAGCAAGTAGCCGTTGTGTCCTTGGGTGAGCTCAAGTAGCACAATGCTCAACCACCCTCTGAGCCTTGAGATGTTTTCAGAATACAAGAACCAGACCAATGACAATAATTCCTTTGCTTTTAAAATACAAATTTCTCTTAATGTAGAATTTTACACACACAATGTCATGCAAAGCAAATTTTTGGTCACCAAGGACGAGAAAGGTTGGACTTGATTAGCAGTGCATCAAATTGGAAAAGCTAATTATCAAGTCACCATTGAAATAGTGGTTTTCCTATTAGAGTCAATTGTGTAGCTGCTTTTCACTTCTCACTCAACGTGTGCACTCATAGCTCATATTCAAACTGTCAGAACCTTATGGATTCAAAATATACAGCCTTATAGTCTGTATAGTAAAACTTGTTTTGCCATGAAAACCCAATCAGAGCAGTCCTGATCCGACAATTGCAACACCAATGCATCTGAGAGGCGACATATTTTGGGTTCTGCGCCATAGCCGGCAGATTTGTGAAAAAAGGTAAAGCTGTTTGTCGCCTGCGTGTCATGCAGCCGCCTTGCTCTCTCTTAAATGACATCAAACCTGAGGGCTGACATGTTTTTCACCCCAGTGAGGCGGAGGAGGAGGCACCGCCGATGAGCAGACCAATGTCAAGGCTTCAACTTTGTCTGCCTGCATGCCTACGCGGGGGTGTCATGTCAAACCTGATTGTACTTGATTTTTGGAAGAAGTGACATCCTTAACACTGACCTGATTTCATCTTATGAGTCTTTGGGACCGAGCCTTGAGTTCTAAAGCAATGTGTCTGAGTCTATGTCCACATTAGGCCGGTAAAAACTGTGTTTTCTCTGACTTACCAAAGAGATGCACATTACATGATAATTCACATCCACCAGGCATTCCTGTGCCCGCGGGATTTGTCGCGGATTCCTTGAGTAATAGCTCCTCTCCTGCACATCGAGCCAGTTGCAGCTTTTTTAAGATGCACAACAGCTGCTAGCAAAGACAACAAGGTGAGCAACGCCTGCATGTCATTACGGATGTTGCTGGTGTTGATGGTGATCAAGGGTGATTGTTTTCGTCCAAAGAAGTGTTGATAGTAGGGATAGTAGTGTAAGAGCCAAACGGGAAGGGAATGTTGGCCTCTGCATCATCGTTCCATCTCTCAATTATTATCCTTACACCAAAACAGTATAAACCCCATTTAATGTGATTTAAATCTAAAATCTAACGGTGTGGATGTAGTCTAAGAGATTTAAAGAACTGACAGGGATGAGATGTCTTTGTGTCATTCCAACAATATTCATGAGGAAATGTCACTGACATACTGACGGCACTTTCTTTGCGAGATAGGGTATTGTTTGGCATTTTTCACCAATTCACAGGGAACAATTTCAATGCTGAAAAAAACCACAGCACTGATATCTATGAGTGAGTGCCATATGGTGCAGCTTGATAGGATTTAAGTTGGGCCCTGGCGGAGGTATGTGCTCTACTGAGTGCCATCGTTTCCTACTCATACAAATGCTCTATTTCACAGTTGTGCAGTGGTTAGCACTGTCGCCTGCAGCAACAACAGACTGTATGAAGTTTGTATAATCCACATGTGGCTGGGTGGGTTGTCCTCCCACAGTCCAAAGACGTGCATGACTCTTAAAGGTATGTATATATGTATATATTATATATATATATATATATTGGGTGAATGGAGTTTCATATAGTGCTTGATTTTATTAATATTCATTTGTGTGCAGATGTGAAGGCTTTTAGTCATTAATTAAAACAGTTGAGTTTAGCAATAGGGAAGCAACAAAGCTAGATCGTATTGGATTTTGTTTGGGTGATCTCTCTATTTAAAAGCTCTTTTCCTGGATGGTGAGATGAGGAGACGATTGTAGGAGCTACGTAGACGGCCACTGAAAGCTGAACAGGAGAATTGTTCATCATCAGCCCACACTGTGCTACGACAGTATGAGACAGGGCCGGTTTGTGGAAAAAAACACAGCAACAATGCGTTTAATTTGTGTCTCCGCTCTCAAGGTCACTGCAGTGAATCCGCTCGGTTCTGTGGTAAATCAGCGGAGCGAGGCGGTATGGAAGGTTTTTTCTTTTGAAAGACCCAGCGGAGTCAGGGGAAACTATTAATAATGTGGCATGGGGTCTGCCTTTTTGATTTAATAATAAATTATGAAACGTGAGGTTCATCCCCTGCCTTTCACTGATAGTAATCAAACGGTTACGAACAAAACACAGGGGTGAGTCACTGGGTAACTGTGCTGTACATAGATTCAGTTTTATATCTGCAAGTATTCATGTGTCATACTCGACTCTGTGAAGAGACTATACTGTGTAGGAAGTTCATTACTGAAATATAAAATAAAACAGTCTTTATTGAACCAAATCCACTAATTGGAGAGACTCTGATCTCTCTGATCTCTCTCTCTCTCTCTCTCTCTCTCTCTCTCTCTCTCTCCTCTCCCTCTGCCTCTCACACAGAGGCTGCATTGTAGGGAGATTCTGAAAAGTGAAAGAGTGACAGGCAGGTGACGAGGTTCGTCCACCAATCTCCGATTAGCTTTATTAAAAATGCACCAAGGACGAATGGAGGACGGGCCCTTGGATCTCTCGGCAGATGAACAGATGAACTCTGAAAGGCAGGAGCTGTCTTTCAGGTTTGGACAGCACACACACACACACACACACACACACACACACACACACACACACACACATACAAACACAAAAAGGTGAAGGGAAACTGCCTCAACGTACTTTTCTTTGAGAGGCAAAATATGCCAAAGAGAGTTAGAGATGAAAAAGAGGTGAAGAGAGGCAAAGGCATGTGAGTCCCAGGGAGAGACTGAGAGCGAGGAGGAAAGACGCAGTTAAGAGAAGGAGAGACCCAAAGTCAGGGTGAGAGCGCGAGAGTGGCGCGGGGAGAGAGGGGAGTCGGAGGTGGGGAGTGAAGTGAGGAGCGGGGGACGATAGAGTTCTGGGGAGGTTAATTGGAGGTTGTGGCATGATGATACGATTCAGGGAGATCATTAGCATTCCGGAGCTAAATATTAATGACACCAGCGCTCTACTTCAGCCGCAGGAACACGGTGCCAATGCAGGTGAGGCCCCAAAGAGCGAGTGCCAGGAACAGAAACGCAGAGTTGGCAGCACTAAGAACTAAATCAGCCATAAATGTTTTAAACACCCATTAACATAATTTGATTGAGTCTTTTTGTCTGTGCATCGTGGGTGGCGTGGAGAGGCGTGCCAGGGTGAATTAGAGAAGGAAGCTTCTTTAATCATTCCGTATTTTACAATTAAGTCGTAAATTGCTGTGTTTTATCGCACTTTTTTTTGTTTTAAATCCCAGACAATAGTTTCTGGTATAAGCTTTGAACGTGCCGATGTTGTACATGGTTGGATATTGAGCTGAATGGCCGGGGAGTCTCAGTGGCACTGGCAGATACGGTGCTGAAGTAATTAATCATAAGCACCGAGATCAAAGTTCCCTCTCCAGAAACTCCGGCAGATGGGACTGTTTAGTGTTTCTCTCGCATGACCACGCGGATGTAAGCACAGGTTCTACCTGCGCACACGTGGGCACACTCACACACACGCACAGACACACACACTTCCACAAATATCCCCCTCCGGATTCAACAACCTGCTATTGTGGGTTATTTGCGGTGGTAGATTGAGGGCCTGGGCCTTTGAATGCGTTCGGAGACATGTGAACTACAGTAAGTGGCTTTGAAATCCTCAGTGGCGCCGTATTAAAGAATTTCCCCTATTAGTGAGCTGGCAAATGCTCACTGGAATGGCGACAGCTTACATGAATCACAGCAGATATTCATTGTGTGTGCGTCTGTGTACGTGTGTGTGTGTGAGTGTGTGTCTGTGTCTGTGTCTGTGTCTATTTCATAAAGCCTTTTTTAAAAGGGAATCTAGGAGGATGGAAGAAAGGATTGGGAAAAAAAGGCATTACTCTTGAGGTAGCAACACAGGAGCAGATCTACAAAACTATTAATCTCATCCTCTGCCTCTGCCGCCTCTTTCTATCTCTTCCCCTCTTTCTCCTCCTGCCTCTCTCCTATCTCCCCTTTTTTCTCCAGAGCCCTCCTCTGCATTTATTTCATTAATCCAACTCTGCTATCCTTTTCCCTCGCTCACAGCCACTCCATCTATTTCTTTCACTTTACATCTCCCAACTCTGTCTCTCCCTCTCTCCTCTGCGAACCCGCCTCCCGCCCTGTATCACTCTTTGTCTCCATCATAGCTCGCCTCCCTCCCCCCCTCCTCCCCTTCACGTCCATATTTCACTATTTCCCTCCTCCTTTTGACCTCATCTCCGCTTTGTTTAATCTTTGTTTTTCTCAATTTCTTACTCTCTTATCCTCTGTCCCTGTCGCACACTTTCCATCCCTTGCTCTTTCGCTCACTTTCGCTCTCTCTCTCTCTCTCTCTCTCTCTCACACATACAGGTCTCGCTCATCCGCCCTCTCTCTCTAACCCACTTCTACAACCTGCAGTGTGTTTCAGAGATTCCAACCTCAGTCTTGCATGTTAAAGTGGTTTCAAAGCTGCAGTTCCCACCACACGCTGAACTAAACACCTAAACTTAGTCACAAACTTGCACGCTCTGACACACACACACACACACCTGCTCACACACACTCACACACCTGCTCACACTCACACATGCCCACTAGCTTTCAGCACCCGCAGCTGCTGCAGTGGTTCTGGCTCGGTGACTGAGGCTGCATGGGGTTCCTTTGTGGGTGACGAGTTCTGCTGCAGCATCTCATGCTTCGTCCTCTTTTTTTTTCTCTCTCTCTCTCTCTCTCTCTCCCTCTTCCTCCCCGTCTGTCCCACACGCCCACCCCCCTCCTCCTCTCTCGTTGCCTCGCGTGCCCCCACCTCCACCCAGCACCCCTCCCCTTCCTTATCATCCTCCCACTTCTCCTCCGTCCCCTTTATTATCCACCCCCTCAATCACACATGTATTATGCTGTACATCCAGCTGTCCTTTTCCCACATCAAGCAACGCACCCCATTGCAGTCTTCCGACGCTCACGCCTCCCATTCTGCGGCCTCTTGAGTGTCACCCCTTGAAGACCCATACCCACCTATCCCTGGCCCTATTGTCTGCAAACGGAAGAAAACACCTCCTTATTATTCCCACTCTGCACCATTGCCCTTTGTCTTCGCGCACACAAACACACACACACATTCATCCTCTCTACCTGCACCTTTCCCTCTGTATATTACAAGCTTCATGTGCACACACACACACACACACACACACACACACACACACACCACACACACACACACACAGTCACTCTTCCTTTTGGCTCCTCTCCACGCTTCATCCCGGGCCACTAGTTACACTGCGTCTCCAGCGGTGCAGTCATGTGCCGATGTGATGCATCCCTCCGACGCTCCATTCTTATCATCAGAAATACTTTTTCTACCTTCATGCCTCCATCTACCTCTCTCCCCCTCCTGACCACCTCCTCCTCCCATCACACCCACTGCTTCATTCTTCCTGCATCCCCAACAAACAGACAATACTCCACCCTCCACCCCCACCCCTGCCTCTTCTCTCCCTTCTGACCTCTTTAGTCTCATTCATCCCGCCTGTACCCGTGGCTCCCTGCCTCTATCCCCACCTCACCCCCCGAACGTGTCAGCCTATACACGGTGGCTGCAGTTTAATAACACTTTCCCTCTGTAATGGCTCTGAAAAAAGAAAAAATCATTGCAGACCTGGGTATAACACATTAACCCAGCTACCAAGCGTGACTCTCCTCAACCATTGCAAATCCCTGCAGCTGACTTTGCCTGTCCCTTATTTACTCCTTCTCCCCCTCAACAATATATCCAATCATTCTCACTTTTCTTCGCCGAGCCCCCTCTAATGATAAGCCGACTTGTTTTTTTGCTAATTATCCTCCTATATTTATTTTCATGGTGAATTAATCACTTCCGGGAAGAGGAAAAAAATGACAAGCACATTAATGAAACGCAAGCTGCTCCTGTTTCCATTTAATTGTTATGTGTCTGTTCTGGTTGGAGGAAGGGAGCGCATATAAGGTACTTATTTATATGTGAGCATAACATAAGAACAGTGTGGTTTTAAGGATAGATATAGTTCATCAGGAGAGACTTGATTTCCAACTTACAGATTTTATTTATTTATTTTACACGCACAGAAATGTGAATGTTTAAACAGTCTTTGGCATTTTAGACCCCTGTGAGATGTCATCAGGATTTAGAAGGGGGTGTAGCAGAGCATCGAACAGGAATACCCCCCGGGGTCTAGACACTGGTGGTGGTTTATCAGTCTAATGTGTGTTTGAAAGGCACATCTTATGCTTGTAATCCTATTGAACATGCTAGTGTGGCATCCTCTGCCCTCAACCCTCACAAGGGTAAGGAAAAACTACAAAACCTTGACAGGGAAAAAGTAGAAACCTCAGGAAGAGACACATGCAAGGGATCCCTCTTCCAGGATGGGCAGAAGTGCAATGAATGCCACGAGTAAAAGTCCATTGACGACAGTTTGAATGTTCTTTGTCCGTGATCAGCTGCCGCCATGATCGGGCGCTGCTGTGATCCTAGATCTGTTGATGTAATCCGGGAATCGTTGAGGTCGGGATCCGGATGAGGTGAATGTCCTTCGAGCCGGGAGGAGAATGGGGTGGAGGAGGGGTTTCTTTAGTCGCTGAATGATGACAGGCTGAGGAAGAGAAGAGAGGGACTTTTAAAGTTTGACAGCTGCTAAATGACTGGCTGACAGAGACCGCGCCCGACCTGATTGGATGTTAAGGTACGCCCCCAATCAGCTGATCACTAGGCAGGTTAGGTCCTCCATTGAGCGTTACTAAGTTTAGGAACGCCCCTGATCAGCTGATCGTCTGCAGATTTAAGTCTACCTGACTGAACTTGCGCTAGCTTCATAACAACATACAATCGTGGATAAGTTCAGGACCGAGACGAGAGGGTTAAGTTGCTGAAACCCAAAATTCAAAGTTCAAAATCGACAGCACAGCTCCATCTTCCTGAAGAGCCCTCAAGCAAAAACACTGATGCTTCCCGCTCACTTATTGTTAGTTGCTATGAGACGAGAGTTGGATTTTTCAGAAACTTCAAATTAAAGATCTAATTAGTTGTTTCAGATTTACTTTAATTGAGCAAATACGAAAAAAATAAAGAGAAGCCCAATGACTATTCGTTTCTGCTGTTTCTTTTTAGATCGGTGGCTCTCAAACCTTTTCGATTCACGACACAAGCACTACCTTGTGTGCACACAGACTTTTTAAAACTCTCACAAATACCCTCAAGCTGCTTTCAGAAATGCTCTGGACTCTCCAGATCCTCCATATTTTCCATATGAGTGAACACAAATGTCCGAGCAAAAGCCTCTGGATTATCATCTGACTTTCTCCGGGCCGGTCGATGACGCTGCTATCGCGAGACAAAAGCAAAAATAAATAAAACAAACCGAAAACGAGACAGACCAAGATGTCGAGAGAGTTTGTGTTGATAAAAGCTGATGACGGTGTTGGGGTGCTGTAAACATCATCACGTGATCTCCACAGCAGAGTTGATACACATCCCTCTCCCTGCTGCAACCGGCTGCTCCACCTCTTGCCTGAATAATGGAGAGGATTTGATGCTGTTGTGAACGCGTCTGTCCAGAGAACATCCCGCTGTGATGTGCACGTGTGAAGGGCAGAGTCCAGGTGAAGTCTGGACCCGATTCTCTGGACTTTACGTGTCTGAAAACGAATTCAGTAACATCCACTCTATGATAGAGCCCATTACTGGTCATTCCAATTCCCAGTCAAAACTCTGTCATATGATTTTAAATACTTTATGTTGTTTTTTTCCTCCTACAACCATCTTGCGACCCCAGAAAGATGTCTTCAGGTGGAGAATCACAGCTTTCGATCACGTCTCCACTCTCGCTGCATGGCTGTCCCTGCTTCATTCAACCCTTTTCTGCTTCACTCGCCCATGTCCTCTTTCTCTTTGTCTTCCCACTGTCTCTTTCTACATCTTCCTCCCCCCCTCTCCACACTTCCACCAGACACACAGGCCTCCTTTACCTCTGCAAGTGTTGCATTATTTATTGACCTGCATCGGCCATATAGTACAGAAAACACTGGCAGACACACACACGCACACAAACACACACACAAGATCCAAGTACAAACTATGCACACGCCTATTAACAAATGCACACACACCGATGTAATGCATGGACACAGTCGCATCTCTGTAGTGGGTGTGAACATGTTAATGTTGTTGTTGTTTTGTACACAACATGCATATATTCCATCTGATCTCACCATACATGTTAAGGTAAGCCTGCGGCGACTCCCCTCTGAGCCTTCACTATTACCCCAGTCCTGATCACAGCGTGGCTCCCTGGTGCATCACTACATGTGCCTTCGCCTCTGTCTGGATCTCTGCTGTTTGATGTCTACCCTGAATTTGAGCACGAGTGTGTGGGTGTGTGTTCGTGGCTCAATATGTGTTTGTTTGTGACTTGTTCACTTGTTTCTGTGTGTGGATGTAGTGTAAACGTGTTTGGCTGAAATACACTGATAATCTGACCTGTGTAGTTAATGTCTTTGGTGAAATGCAGCTGTAGACGATATTCGGTGTCATTAAACGGTTCATAAAAGCAACATGATGCATGATGAAAAAAACATGTTGGCAATGCAAGTTGCTGTGCACTCATTACTTTTGTTCCTTGTTATTATTCAATACAATATATATTATTTTTTATAATTGTTTAATTCATCATTTGGTTTAAACTGTTCTGTATCTAAGCTCTGTATAATTTCACTATATTGAATTATTTTGACCATAAATTAATAATGTTTTAAAACATTATCTAATCAGAGAGTCAGTTTGTGTTGGAGCAAATTGCTTAAATGTTATTTACCTGAATGCTTTGCAATTGGTCGTGGAGATTTGCAATCTTCACGCCCTGTTAGCCAAACATGGATGTGTGAATATGTGACCGATATACAGAGTTAAAGCATTTTATCCTCATTGGTCACAGCCGTAATCTTAAGTCTTGTGATTGGATACGGAGATATTGCTGGAAAGCTTTAATTGCTTGGAGGGTTTAACGCATGTGTCTTTTGGCCACAAGGGAGTATTAATATGTGTGTGTGTGTGTGTGTGTGTGTATAGGCGCTACCACTGTACAAAAGTGTGCACTTTTGAAAGATCAGCACTAGAGTCAGTTCCTCTTTTTCAGGGCTCCAGGCTATGACCAAAAATGTGACCATTTCTTTGAGTGTGCGAGTTAAAATTTGTATTGAGTTGCATTTGTGTGAGTGCAAAATGATCATCAGGCAGTTTCGGTGCCTCTCCACCACCACAATAAATGTTATTTATCACCCAAATACCAACACAGTCATACACATACATAAAGTTACACAGCGGTAAAGAGGAAAAGAAAAAACACACACCAAGGACGGTATTTATTTCCAGTGACACATTCCCTATCATTCGGGTGATGAAGCACATCAACACACACAAACACATGTGATACAAACAGCGCCTCGTTGACAGACAACACATGTATATAAACAGATGTCCAGCTGTGAGTCCTGAATGGAAACAAATTCAAGTGAATCACGCCCACGACGAAGACACACAGGCCTGTTTACTGAACAACAATCCATCTGATTGACAGGCAGGTCTGCCAGGGCGATCTAATGTCCTCACTTTCACCTCACTCCTCCCTCTCCTCTTTCCCTCACCCCTCTGGAGAGTGATAGAGCACTCCCTTCAATATAAATCAGTGGAGCACACCGCGTCACGAGTCGAACTCCGCTGTAGTCTCATCAGTCATCCAACACCCTGTCCACCACTGTCTCCGCCTTCTTCAGCCACCGCCGATGTGTTTGTAGGTTTATTTGGACCACGTGAGGCAGATGATCAGTAAAGAGTCGCACAGTGCATCAAGGACAGTTGTCATCCAATTACAGGCTGCAGATTGAAAGCCACTGACAATTGAGGTCAGAGCTGAAACTGATTGAACTTTGGCTTCAGCATTGTGGCATAACATTTGCAATACTTAAAGTGGAGCTGCTGTCACATTCAGCATATTCATAAAAAAATTGGATGTTGACTCCGGGTGCGGAAAGTGAAGCCAATATAGAAGGTCCTGAAACCTGTATTTTCTAAAGTGACCAACAGAGGGCGAATCTGTTTGTTGCATAAAGAAGTCTATGAAAAAACATCACTACTCCTCACTTGGTTCATCACGTCACTAAACATTTTCCTAAGGACACTTTTCCTGTAAATTATTGTTTCATTTTGAGTCAAATAAAATTTGAAAACACATAAACATTGGGGCATGGACACCGTGTACTGACCGCTTGTACTGTCCAATGGGTCACAGGCATACGCGGGGGTGTAGGGTCCTCCAGTTCTCAGTCAGGCCCACTCTTTGCTTCTCCCAATATAGTAACTACTGGTCGGGCCAAAATGCCAGACTGGAGGCCTCCAAACTTCCACTCTCCTGGAACATTAAACTCACAACAACTACCTTTTCGGGCACTTGGAGGCACCACATGCAACAATTATGGATCAACATCATCATTAATTTGGTGTGGTTCTGGCAACCTGCTGAATAATGTTCGACTAATCTTCACTGTCTTTACTTGTTTATGTGTTTGGTTTGTTGGTGCTCGGTCTCCTTACAGGAATATCTGGCTGTTTCGGCGCTTAATATTTCACTGCACTCACCCTTAGTGGTAACTGTGTTTGTCTCCTGGCTGGTGTTGTCTTGTAGTAAAGAGCTGCCTGCTGCGGCTGAAAAGTACCCTGAGTGGTGAGAGTGAACCAAAACAGTAAAGCTGCGGGTCAGGCAGCTATACAACGAGCTGAAACTCACAGTAAAGCTCAGTAAAGCTGAGGGGAGCAGCACATTCAGGCGATAATCCTCTGTGGGATCATCACTGTGTGACCCTGCTTTCACACTGACATTTGGTACATTATTTTAAAAGTATTGATTTAGCTGCTTTTAGTGACTTAAAACTTTGAGAACCTCTTTTTCCCTGATACGGACAACTTTTCCCTTAGTGAGCCGGAACAAATCAATAATACTAAATAAGCATACTCTGTTTTTGGATGCATACATATATTAAATGGTTCAAACTTTTTTTTTAATATTCATAGTTTGGTAAAAATCTATAAAAACTGAACATAAGGAACATCATTCACAACAGTCAGAATGTCCCTACACTCCACACACTACACCCACATACATGTTTACCCACGCACCCGACCATCCATCCATTCAGCCATTCCTCCATCCATCATCTGACCACCTACTCTGAAATGATTTCAGTGGCAGGCTGGAGGTTGCTGCTCTGCTGTGAAGCCTGTAGAGAAGGGCTCTTGTTTTGGGGTTTATATCGATACATTGACATTCACAGTACAGCTGGCTTCACTGCAGCCGTCCTGGAGCTCAGATCTTTGTTTCCCCGACTGACTGGAGACAGAACCAGCTTTTGCAAAGTCATTTTGCTGTGTGAGCCTTGTTTTTACAGTTTAAATGTTTGAAACACCCCTTGTTGTTTTGTTCTTGTCCCTATTGTAGGACATACACATGCACAACAAAAAAATGCTTCCTGCATTATTGTCTATATTTATCCAATTTTCTTCTTAGCCTTTTGAACACTGTTTACCCTCTGTGTGCTCCCTCTATCTCATCTCCTTATTCCCCGCTTCTTCTGCTTTTCCTTACTTCTCTTCTTCCTCTAGTTTGACAGGGTAAGCGCTGTTGGTAATTCATGCACTGTACAGACTTTAGACACACACACACACAAACATTTTAATGTTGCTGCAGACAAGGACACAAAGCAGCAGGAGAGAGGTGATCGCTCCAGGCAGTAGTTTGTTAGCTACACACTACCTCGCTTGCACCCTAGGAGGTGTCTTGCAGTGACAACATTTCTCTTGATATAACTCCGGAAACTTTCACAGTACATTGAAAATAAAGCAAAAGTTTCCCTTTGAATTTGTCAGATTGGAAGAAAATCTAACATGTCATTGATACTTCAGTGCAGTAGACTCTCAAACAAATGGATAAATCCTATAGGTTAGATGATGGGTGTGACATGACATCACATGCCTTCATTAGAGTCTGCTTTACATCAGGCAACAGAAAACCCTGTGGGAGAGGTAATCATACATATTAGACAGCATAGAGCAAGGAAAACACACTAGTAAATTTGTACGGGGAGATATCCGCAGTAGCGATCCCACCTTTTACTAACTGAGGCGTAAAAACAAGAACATACTGTTCACATATTCTGATAAGGGTCTTTCTTTTGTTCTGCTTTTGCACAATTGGGTAATTTTATAAAGCCATATGTTTTTAAAAGCTGCTCGAAAGAAAAAAAAATTATAGTTCAGACAGATGGTTCTGAATCATTAAATTGGAATTAAAGTGTCTCCCCAGCCCATTGGAACTGCTGACTCAAATTTCAAGTGCGCACCTAACAAGCACACTCAGTGACAGTCCTGCTCCGAGGAAACGATGCTGCAGTTTGTTTCTGGTGCAGTACACAGTGTCACAATGATCTGGACCACGGGGAACCTCCAGGGAGTGAAGGAAATGGATTGTGGGCAAGGTGAGGTGAATGTTGTCAAGAATCCAAAAACGCACTGTTTAAGTCGTGCTGCAATTTCCAAGACTTTTTTTATTACAGTGCCCATCATTTTCTTTTAAATATACAATTAATACTGTATCTAGTTATTTATTATGGTGAATGTCCTGAATTTGACTTGTGTGTGTTTCTCTCCCTAAATCAACTGATGTCCTTATACAGAATGACTCATGGTGGCATATTACATAAAAACAGACCCTATAGGTTGTTTGTGCAAGGATTGTATCATGACCTATAGTTTTGTTTTATTAGAAGTCAACTTCCAGCGGTCAAAGTTATTATGATGGGAGCAAAGAAGGCAAATAGGGGACGTGGTATATAAAGGTAGGGGAGTCCACAGGATGAGATTGGAATAAATGAATGGGTCGGCATCACACAGGAGGCTATTCAGCATAATATATAATATAAATCAATCAAATTTTATACAGATAGTTCATATTCACAAATCACAAATTGCCTCGTAGTGCTTAACAGGATGTGACATTCCCTGCCCTTAACCCCTTGAATAAGAAGGACGTAGGTAATAACAACTTCCACCTCCATCATTATGTTCTCGTCAGAACGCCTTGACTCTGCGCTCTCCCACAGGAAGCAGAGCGGACACCTATTAAACAGTGATTGGGGAACACGTTTGAAATCAGCTTTAAAAGCCTTAAAAGGCGTTTCTTGTCACGGTCCTGGAGGGAAACAAGTGGCACAACCCACAACCCTTTTCCCCAGAGGCTTGATCATAACCCCCAAACTGGAGGAGCAGCTTGCACATCGCATCTCGCTCCATGTGCAACACACACTCGGGGAATTCTGACTTCTGGGCAGACGCTCATATCTTTGACCAATTTGGCCAATTAACAAACTCCAGTGTGCACATGCTTGATTAACATTCTTGTGTTCGCTTCACTCGTGTGAAATCAGCCAAACTGAATGAAACAAAGACATTCAATGCCTTGTGTGGTAAATATCTCTATCAAAGTCATTGTGTTTCTAATTCAGTACAACACTAATGGAATCAAATTAAATGCATTATAACAATCGTGCTGTGTTATTTAATCTTTTCATTTTTGAATACTGTCAGATGAAAGCCTCTTCTTCTCTGTGGTACTTTCTGAAGCATCGGTTTATGGTTGGAATTCATTATATCGAGAGGCGTTTCCTAATGGTTTGTCCACTTACCATTTATATATATAAGGGGGACAGAATATGACAGTTGTATTAGATTGCATTAGGTAGAATTAATGAGGTAGCATCACACTGCAGTGTCAGGACTGTGAACAAAGCACTGTACATTTGAGAACTGTCATCACTAATTTATGAGAGCCTTTATTTCAAGACCAAGAGTTGCTTTACTCCCAGTAATGAACTTCAAAGATTCAACTCTTTTTAAACTAAAGTTATTTTAATGATTTGTTCTTTTCTAAGATGTTGGCGATTTTAAGTTTTAATAAAAAACAAACGTTTAATGAGGTACACACGTTTTACAGCTTGAATTCTATTCTATTCTATTCTGTTCTGTTTTTCAAATGCTGCTCATCCCCTGGAGCACAAGGGTTCCAACTGATGTCATCAATTAGATCTGAATGAGTTTGCTTCGATAGTGACCTGCACCACTGAGTCAATGACATCTTCAATTAGACCTTTAGGCCCTTTATCAAATGGCCTTAACACAAACCTGCACAAACACACGCAGGAATATGCTCACATCTTTGCAGGGACAGTTCTTCATACTCAACACACACACTGCACAGATGCACACAGACGCACACAGATGAAGACCCAACACTTTAGGCATAACTCCAGCATTCCCAAGAGCTCCTAACTAGCACTTTGGAAAAGTCCCTTATTACACAGTATTGGTTATTGTGAAGCTAAATCTATCGATGGATCACATTTACACTGTGAGGAATTTCGTGTACGCTCTCATGCACAGCCACGCTACCAATTAACCACCATATTGATTTTGTTTTTTCCCATACGTGTCAGTGGAATCGGACACTTGTAAGCACTCTGGCAGGACAGGAGTGCACTGCAAAGCAGGGGGTTCTATGACTGAGCTCTAATGCTGGTGGAAATTAGTGCTGAGTTACACATCCCAATCCCACGTCAACGCACACATTAATGTGAAGTAGTGGTGCCACGTCAGTGTACTTAATGTTTGTCTCAGGTCTGATTAAACTGATTTATAACTCCCTCAGTGTGCGTCAAGCCTCTTGATTATTGGGCAATGAAAGATTAGTGATGTGAATCCGGCACCATTGTCATCAATTAACCAATTGGCATATTGATTTGTTCCGCCATATCCCACTGAGACTCAAACCAATACATTGCTTTTCCTCGAATCATTTATTTTCCCCCAATTTAGCGAGAATGAATCGAAAGAAATTAAGTGAAAAATAGGGCTTGTAAATAAATGCAGAGAAGCCAGTGAAATGAATGGATGGAGGATGGACCATCAATACTTATACTCTCAATGTATTTCATTTTCTATTTAATTGAAATGAATCAGTAATTTACAGCATCAGTCAGTAAACCGCAGCAGTGAAGCCCGACCACAACCTTCAGAGTCGTAAACCACCATTTCGACCGACGTCACTTCATTGCACTTTCTGCTGTAAAAAACACACACCTCTTAGATCTAATGGTGTGTAACACATTACGCACACATAGCTAAACATGCATCTTAAACGAATACACCTTATGCCTGACATGTGCAAACATATTGGAACACAGATGGGATTGCTCTGCCATCCCTACTATAACCTCACACAGCCATTCATGTCTATCACACTTGACTGCATTAAGGAGACGTGCTGTAGTGGTGATCACTTTGAAAAAAGATACTGAGAGAAAAAAATCAATCAATATAACTCGGTGCAATAGATAAATTCACTTATTTTATAAATGCTGGCAAAGTCATAAAATGTGTTTATGAGGAATGTAGCCCATCTGTTATTAGAAC
Organism: Pseudopleuronectes americanus; assembly: GCA_038501795.1. Taxonomy (NCBI): domain Eukaryota; kingdom Metazoa; phylum Chordata; class Actinopteri; order Pleuronectiformes; family Pleuronectidae; genus Pseudopleuronectes; species Pseudopleuronectes americanus. Next base: position 10,441,533 of record CM076721.1, read on the forward strand.
TCAATCGATGAATCATATTGGCAATGTAGTATAAATATCTATAACACCAGTATCTCAGATTTGGAATATATGCCTTTTATATTGATTTTATATAAGGGATGGGCCAAACTGTTACGGCCTCATTTTCACATCATTCGATATCAATAATTGTGACGATACATGTCTAATTATTACTTCTTTCAGGTTTAAAGACAGTTATTTGTTCCTGAGTAAAAGGTTTTAAAAAAGGGATAAACACTTACTAAACAGCTAAACATACAATTCTGATGTAGAGCATGAAACCATTTCTATATTTAAATCAATAATCTTGTCAATAAAGTATCAACACAGTTTCTTATACTTCCTCATCATTCTTATATCAATATATCAATTTACCCCAAACTGTGATTAGAGAGCTATTGATGTAATTCATATTGTAATAATTATTGTTATTGTTTTATCCCCCAGTCCTTTTTTATATAGGATAAAAACCTGTGACAAAATTTTGATTGAACATTTTTCGTCGCTATAAATGATAAAATGCACAATAAGTCTGTGGTTGCAAATTGAATGACACATGTTAAGTCGTATATTAATTATATGGTCATTAGTACACAGTGTTTTGTGTATAAAAAGTTGTATCTCTTCACCATGCTTACATAGTAGATAAGAAATATTTGGAGATATTGAACTTTTGTTATATTGCTATTAAGGAAATATAAAATTCTGATGTTTATTGCTTTATCCCCCAGTTATTTGTTATTTCACAAGACAAATATTAAAGGACCGCTTGTGTGTCCTCTCCTGTTTGGCGAATGTTTAAATGACTCGGGCCGACAGAGTCAAGCTGTGCAGGGACTGATGTGAACCGAGTTGCCTCCTTGATATTCTGACGTCTCTACAGCTGTGTGTCCTGTCTTTCTGGGTCATTTCTGTTTCCCCTGCGATCCCAGCGGACCTCACAGAGACGGGGCCCTGCACGATAGACAGTAGCTCAGCCCATGACTTCTTCTGCTTCATCACACACACACACACACACAGACAGACCAGCTGACACACAGGGATGTTATTCATAAGTTTCTGGGACAATGTCAACCTCGGTAGAGTTATGAACACGGTGCCTGTGCGGCTCCCATTCCCACCGACGCCGTCTCCTCTCTCCTCTGGATTCTTCTCCCTCACCTCTTTCATTGCCCTGTCTTCTCTCACAAAAGAAAAACATTTCAAAGGGAAAATACTCTGCCACCCTACGCATTTCAGAGATTCCAAATAAAATTGATTTTTTTTTACTTTTACTGGCATGCTTTTCATCATTTCAGAGCTATAGAGGGAGTATTCAGGTATTTCTTTACTCCAGCTCAAAAATAAATGTAGACCTGTGTGTTTCTTGATGCTCGTCTTGCTGGTGGCATCGTGCCACCTTTCACCTCCTCCTCCTGCTCCTCTCCCTCCCACCCTGTTCCTCCTGGGCATTCTTGGCCTGGAGGAGCAGAGGGTGACAGATGTACACTCTACCTGCAGCTCTCCCCTCTGACCTCCCCTCCTCCTGCACCCCTCCCTCCCCAACTCCTTACTCTCCACCTCCTGTCTTTCATTTCTTGTGAAAAAACCTCTCTCTCCTGCCTCCCGCCACTCTTTACCCTTCCTGTCTCCCTCTCTGCCGTGCCAGCTATCTTTCGTTGCACCTCCCTCCTCCTCCTCAGCTTTCCTTCTGCTGTCCTCAATCTCACTTTTCTGCCTTCTTTCTCTGACACATAATATGAGACATATTGACTCTGTATTTTGATGCTATACGCTTCCTACCACACACACTCACACACACACCCACACCCACACACCCACACCCACACACACACACACACACACACACACACACAAGCAGGGAAACCAATAGGTTGACAATTGAATGTCTTGTACTCGCCATATGCTTTTTCCTCCACAAACATATCCATTCCGCATAAACACACACACACACACGCACGCACACACACACACACACACACACACACACACACACACACACACACACACCACACACACACACATTACCTTCTTCTTCTTGTGTCTGACAGATACAGCCCAAGATGCAAAGCCTGGGTGTATTCTCACATGGGCTCACACGGACATTTTATAGGAGGCTGACAGGAAAACATCCGGGAAATGTCTGGAGCAACTGACTCTGACATTTGCGTTCTCACATACAGCCCTAACGGAACACGTCAGGACGATGTCAGGGGTTCAGTGCATGTCTGAAAGCAGCTATGGAAGCCATGATAATACATGATGTGAGTAGCATTACACACTATGATCTTTAAAAAAACACACCAGACAAAATCATAGAGTGTCACAGATTTTTAAGTATCCCAAACATCTACCATGATTACATTGAAGCAACATGCCTGTCTGTACTCAACTTATTCCAGATCTTTTCAACATTGAGAGCAGTACTGACAAAGTATCTACACGCTGGGAACACAGACATCTGCCTCATCTACCAACACATCATCACTGAGCCAATATTAAATTCTGAGCTCAGGCCGAGGTGGCAGGGAGATCAGTCAGCTGTGTGTGTGCCGTGTGTGTGTGTGTGTGTGTGTGTGTGTGAGCTGAAGGAGGGCAGATCCATGCTGTCTATTCCAGTGTGGATCTGCTCTCAAGATCTGTGCTGAATATGTCTGCAGTGACCTTTGACCAGTGAAATCGGTTCTTACTGTACCCACTCCTCCCAACCCTCCTTCCTACTCTTTATCCACCTCTCTCACCCTTTTGCTTTTGTAAGTAAAGATTGTGAATCTAACCCGTGTATATTCTTTCTTAATGCACACAGACGCAGGATCAATAACTACTCTACAGTGTTGGTTTTTAAATATGTCGCTTGTTTTTGAATGTCAAGTTGACAATACATGTCAACATTTCATTGTGAATCATTTTGTGCACGATTCATTTTGGTGATGGTACGAGTCTCAATGCTCTCAAAGATCTCTGGGTCGGCACGGTTCACTCTGACACACACTTCAACTGACGGGGACACAAATTGAACATCATTTAGATGAACTCCCTCTTTAATGGTCACACTCCTGAATCCACGCATTAAAAAGGTTGTTAATCTTAACTTAGTTTACAAAAAGAATAGTTGAGATGGAGGAGTGTTTTATTTAAAACCAATAAGAAGAGACCTTGTTTGATGACATCGTGAGGCAGCGTGGAATCATGGGAGAGCAAACAGGGTGAAGAGCAGCTGAGAGCAGAGCAGACAAATATGCTCAACACCAGAAAGCATTGTTTTCAGTTACACACACAGAGAAACACACACACACACACAGAGATAGAGACTCACACACACCCTGACAAACACAAACACACAGACACACACACACACAAATTTGCAGCCTCGCCACTTTGCATAGGTACAAGATGACAGGTGTACTGACCTCTTACCCTTGTCTCGCTCTCTCTTGGATTCTCCCCCCCTGTTAAGGGGCCCAGCAGGTACAGTGGCATCTGTACGCCTCGTCTGACTCATGGATATTTCATGTTGTGGAGCATCACCGGACCACAACACAAAGTAGAAGGTCTGCAAGCCAATGCTGCACAGTTGGATTCACAACCATGCTGTGCGGAACTGCTGTGTACTGGATACACACTATATATTGGGTTTGCCTTTGCAGTAGCTTCTAGAACTGAGTCATCGTCTCCGTATTACCCTGCAGCACACCACAGTACCTACACCGCTATGCCACAACTGTAGCCTTGGGGTGGAAAGCTGGTGTGAGGAGGAAGGAGTTGCGCTTGGAAATGATAATGCAGCAGTAAGACAGAAATAAAAAGCCGTCGGTGGTGGTGGGATGAACACTCTACCTACCGAGGTGCTCTGAGAAAATGCTACAAATCTCCCAGAAGATGAAAAATCTAAAACATAGCTGGAGATCAAACGAGACAGAAACTGTTTATTAAATTAACTGTGAACACGAAGCACTCACGAAGATAAGGAAAGAGGTGCAGGATAGAGGGAGGTAGTCGGAGAGGGAGAGTCAAGTGACAGGATCTGCAGAGACAGGTCAAAAGATTTGAGAAAGAAAAAGCGACAGAGAAATAGATAGTGAAACTTGTCCCATTCATCTCACACCTCCCATCACCCGCCCACCCCTCTTCCTCTTCCTTCTCTTGTTTCCTCCACCCATGGACACGACTCCGGGAAATAGAGAGGGAAAGAGAATGACACGTCTTCTGTATGCCACTTCACATTAAATGGGAGCAGACATGGCCAGTCAAACCCAGATAGCCCCAGGGAGAGAGATTGGCGCAGTGTTCTGGAGACTTTTATTAAATATAGCCGCACTGCCATATAGCTATCTGACTGCACTTAAAATAGAGCCTGAACTCGCTGCTGCAGTGCTCTCACTGGAAATGGGATATTATGAAGGTCCGCAGACCACAAAGCAATAGCACTTAAATACCGGTGCTCGATAAGCTCAGACATAGTGTATGCAGGTAATGTGGAGCCATATAGAAAATATAATGTAGATGTGATGTTGAATAAAGATGCGTTTGAACACAGATCAAAAGTGGAAATGAAGGCCAGTGGGGGGAAGTTGATCACGAATGTTACTGTAGGTAATAAGCTCTCATTTAAAAGGAATTCGCTCGTCAATATTTCTTCAGACCTTGTGTCATTGCCTAACTTCAGGTCTAAAAGGTCATGCATAGCTGTAACTCAAATCATTTGTAGTTAAAGACGTCAATACCCCCATCCTGTATTGATCAGATGCTGGAGCCTGTGATTGTAGGTTTCCCTCAGTGGTTATTATTGAGATTATTGAGTGTGTTTATGATTGAGACGAAGGGATTTTTTTTACGACCTCTATCAGCAGGATGAAACAATTCTGATCCAAATCCCTGTTGCAAAATGCATTCATTTACAGCTGTAGTGTTAAGGTCTGGATGGGGTTCGGCCCGAAAATGACCTTATGAGGTTTAGTTGGGTAAAAGGGACAATTTCAACAAAGCTTTGTTGTCGTGGTTACAGTAATAGAAACCTGGTATCATTAGGGACTGACAAAGGATTTAACAAACAAAGCCAGGGAAGAACTAACTCCATCAGGGGAGCAAGCAGGAGAAAAGAACAGCCAGAGTATCCAGAGCGATTACAGACATGAACCCCAGAAAATGTCTGGAAAATTGAGTCTGGGCCGTTTCCGGAGTTCGTCTTTCACGTATACGAAGAATGCAGGAGATTAACAGAGTCTGACGCGTTAATAACAAAAGCAAAATGTCAGGTACATTCAGGTGAACAGTAAAGCCTGAGTAGATAATGCTGCAGGCAGGGCTTAACAGATACATTCACATGTTTCTGTTTACAACTCCGGTGTTGGCCCTTATCATCAAAAGCAGTTGAATCCTGTTTTCTTTCTAACTTTACATCTTCGTCTGCTCTTTCTACCTGAATGGCTCCTCATCTCTATATTTATATTCTTTAGTCCAATTTCGTTTTCCTGTATGCTCATATGGTCTACGTCTGACATTATCCAGACATTTCCGTCGGGGGCTGGCAGGAAAAGTTCCACAAAACCTCTCGAGTAACTGACTCAGACATTTGAGTCCTAACATACAGCCCCTCAGTGAACTTTCAGGGAAAAGGCCTGGACCTCTGATGGGGATAGACCTTAAACAACCCAAAGTAACATATACTTTGTTGTATTCCCAGAAAGATATCTGCTATACCTTTTCTCAACACCCTCCATCTTCACACGATAGTAGTTTGTTACTATCCACATACAGAGACAGCTAACACAGGGAACCCAGAGTACGACAACCACTCTGGCCCCCGGAAAATAAACCAAGGGCATGAAATGAGACAAGCCACTTATCAACTCATGTGAAAGCACAACAGCACTCATGCTTGTGTCGTAGAAGCACTACCTCGTCCAGAAATAGGCTAATATTTATACTCAAAGTGGGAAGAATATCCTCTCTATATTCCATGCATAAATATGGTGCACACATAAATCTGCCCTGTATGGAGTACATCGTGTGTGTGGGCTGGGAAATGAGTGTCTCATTCCCTCACTCGCTCAGATGAGATGAGCTCATACACACATATGGAAGAGGGAGAGAGAGAGAGCAAGCAAACTAGCCAGCTTCAAGGACCACGTTCAGGAGTCACCATGAAAGTGACATATGGAGAACACACTTTGAAAATCAGTACCAAAATGACAGATAAACCAAATTAATTTAGATCAATATGCTAAGAAAAATATAATCTCCAAACATCAAAATGACTAACTAAAGACAACCTAAGACACTGTCTCTGTTACGTGGGTAAGAATTGACCACACCGACTAAATCTCTCCTACCAAGGAAAGCCTGCGGTCCAGACGGCATTAAAAATGAAATGCTCAAATGCAGCACCCCAGAGACGCTCGGTGCAGCGTGGAAGTTGTTCAATAATGTATCACAGTCAGGATATTTTCCTGACATCTGGTGCAAAGGGTTCATTTCCCCCATTTATACGAGAGGGGACAATTCAGACCCGAGGAGCTACATCGGTGTCAGCAGTTGTGTGGGTGAATTAATCTGTAGTATTTTAAATAATATAATACTAGATTCCTTTGACAACCCCACCCCGCTTGAGTGAAAATCAAAAGGCTGAGCATCGATATGCCTTTCACAATTAATCACGCAACAGATTAGGTTTTAATTGCGTGTTTTATTGACTGCATTCGGCATGAGGACTCTATTAAAGTCTTCTACAGTGTGATATAAGGGCAAAAACATGATTAGACTACACTGATGAATTTGGAAAACGTGTTCGGTTAAACCTGGAGAACAAACAAACTAATTCACCCGGAGAGGAGGTGTTTGTCAAGGTTGCAATTTAAGTCTGGCATTATTTAATGTGTATATAAATGAACTCGCAGTTCAGTTTGATCAATGTGCTGCTCCCGGCCCTCTCTCTCCCAGATAGAGAGGTGAACTCTCTGTTTTATGCTGATGACCTTGCTATACTCTCTCCTCCTGCATGGGGGCTATACAGCAACAGCTGGACATAGTGGAAAGTACTGCCAGAACCAAGCCCTGGCAGTAAAAATAAAGAAAGCTAAAATAATTAGTTTTTTCAAAACACCCCAGATGTCATGGGAAAAAAAAACACTTCAGCATAAATATTCAGTATGCGCTTTATATACCTTGGTATGACCACAGCAGCATCAGGAAGTTACAACGTGAAAAGGAATACAGAAGTTGAAATCAGACTTGACTACACCTGTCAGGATAAACAACCAACTGAATTTCTACATGCAGAATTCTGCAGATACATTTAATTCATACAAGGGAAAAAACATACAGATATCCATCAAGGCATATTTGACATTAAGAAGAGAACATAATTAAGGGCCAACTGGTCATCCTCCATTCATAAGCCCTTCAAACCCTAGAGCTGAGCCCAGAAAAGAGTCAGTGTGGAGACAAACAGCCCCTCAATCCCACATGGACCATTCTTAGAGGAACACTGCTTCCCAAACACCAGTCAGAGTGAGCCACCATCATATCAAAGAGTAGAAAATACCAATTTGAAGCACTGGGAAGACTAAAGTAAAAGCCAAATTCGATTGGAATGTCCCTAAACAGAGATTCTGAAGTGGCAGAATATCTGCTGACTCTAAGAGAAACCATTCTCTCACTGACTTTTAGAGCAACATTTCTTTTCGCATCTAGTGGTGACGCCCTCTGCAGGTCATTTGGAAGAACACAGGTTTCAGGCCCCCTTATCGTTAGCGTCACTTCCCAGAATTCGGAATCTATGTACGCGTTTATAAACAGTCTATGGAAATTTGCTCTTGATGCTTAATAGTGTTTCTTTTTTCAATTGTGTACAATACAATATCCAATTAAGCAAAATTGAATAAAAAAAAACTGCATTGAATTAAGAGAGCAAGGGGGGTGGGGGGTGGGGTGTACTGGGACATGTCAAGTGCCTGAATGGGTGGGCCATACATCAGCTGCGAGATAGAGCTCCTTTCTCCATCCTGAAGAAAGCTGACAGAATAGGCTTGCTAGAGGGATGGATGACAATAACACCACTGTGTGTATGTGCGTGTGTGTGTAGGCGGGCGATGTGTGTGTGCGTGTGTCAGAGGGGTAGCACAGTGCCATTTGTCATGGCTGTAGGATAATGGTCCAGTCACAGTTGCAGCAAAAATCTCACTCATGCATCACCTACGACCTTTGGTAGAGCAGGACGGAGACACATCAAACATGCACATAAATGAGCAGACACACTAATTCAGATGTTGTCATTTCAAAGTCAAATTGTATAGTTTTAGAAATAGAAAATATGTAATTTGTTATGCTGTTTTTCATCTTTATGTTTCATAAAATGAATGCATGACAGTGGAGCTGGTTCTTTATGAAAAAAAGGATCACTTGATATGATGCATCCGTCCTCATATTCTGGGCATATTTTCTGATTCAGAGCTGTTAGTGGCTTTTATGAAACAAGGCTCAGCTGTGTTACACAAAGAAAAGGCTCAAATACCCTTTTTATGAAAAACTTGGCTTTCCATCTGTTGTTAATGGAGTAGCTCCAGAATGCATCTCAACACTGGCATCGCACACTGTCACCGCGGCTCTGTTGGCGCCGCAGTTAAGAGGCGCAAGGTTTTGCAAATATTTATTGAACCGTGCAATGTCAATGTCAATGTCAATTTCAACGTTTGTCAAATGTAGTTGTAGTGCTGTTTGTGTAGACAAAGTTCAGTGCTTCAGTGGTGTAAAGTGAGGCGTTAAAATAACTTGTGCTGCAGTCGGCATCCCATGGAAAAGGCTCAACATTTATATTCATACTTTAGCTGTGGGTGATGCACACAGTGTACAGCTGTTATCTACACAAAGACATACGCAAAGACACACATTGACTAATTATAACAGTCACACACACACTCTCTCTCACACACACACACATGCACACAGAAAAGGGAATGACAATATACTCTGAACTATGATCATGCGCATATACTACATGACATCACTGAGCAGTCTTTTTATATAGATGGGCGACATGACAGCTCCTCCTGGTGGCTGACTGCAGTTTAGGTTGAATATCCCGTCTCCTCCATGTTGGTATGGGACATTGACAAAATGCAAAGGTCAAAGTACAATTCTAAAATATTTTTCTCAAAGATGTTTTGCGTATTCTTCGGTAGCTCTTAACTAACTTGTATCCTCTAATGCAAATTTTCTGGATTTTCTTGTTTAAGTCAATCATTTATAGAAACAGGGTGAAATGTCGTGGTGGACTCGTTCACGATTGGTCTAGCTCTGGCTCCAGATACACAAGATGGCAGCATTCGTTTCCAGGATGTTTTGGCTTCACTTGTGGACCCTTAGAGGACGTGAACATGCGTCGTCCATCTTTATATATAGTCGATGGTTTAGAGTTATAAACGTGCCCTGTCAGCAAACTGACTCTCCCTCGCTGTATGTCTTTTTCCTCTCTATAACTCCCACTCACTTCATCAATTTCCCTCCTCTTTACTTCCTGACCTCTTGCCACGACCTCTTTTCTTATCCCACTCCCTGTCTTGGCACATGTCTATTTGCACTGCCACCCCCCCCCCAACCTTCAACTCCATCATCTTTAAACCCCTTGCTCCCTCTCTGTCACCACAGTGTGTCTCTGCCCGTCCCAGCTCTGCCAATCCTCCGTGCCCTGTCACTGCAGTGCGTCGAATTTGCATCTAAACACAGCACCTATTCACAGGGTTACAACAACATCATCGCTCCCCTGATCTAGTCTGAGCTCAACAGCAAACAACCATCCAAAAAAAACAGAAAACAAAGAGACAGCACACACACACACACACACACACAAACACACACACACACACACACACACAAACACACACACTCATTGGCAAACACAAAGCGGGGGGACACACAGTTTGGCTTTGATTAAATGTGTAAACAGTGATGTAAAAGTGAAACGAAATAAGTGAGTGATAATTAAAGAGTGGACGCATTAGGGACACAGACACACACAAAGACATCTACACATTGAAATGTGGTGTTTTGCTCTGTTTGGTAAACAGTGATGTGCGTCTGAAAGGGATAGAGTGTCAGCGAGGTGTCAGCGCGGCATGGCCGACACGTCAGTCAAGGCACACAGCGGCCCTGAGCAGTTTTAGTGGGAGTGTGTCTGTGTGTGTCTGTGTGTGTGTGTTGGGAATGTGAGAGAGTGTGTTTATGTGTGTGTGTTTGTCCCTGAGCTGTCCCTCTTAGGAAGGGGTGCCAGTCAGCATCCAAGCAGAGGAGGAGAGCAAATGAAATATTGATCTCTGATAAGACATGAAGTACCATGTCGACGGCTCTCCTCCGTTTGTGTGTTTGTGTTTATGATCTCTGCGGACACACAAATCAGGGTAAGTAAGGTTCATGAGTCATAAATGTGGTCAATGGTAAACAAATGTGACAAGATGCCGAAGCTCCTGTGTCCTGGTCACTGTAGAACCTGCAGGCAAAGCGCCTCATTAGACGTTTTTTTTGACAGGAAGGCAGATGCACATTTGCAGGTTAATAAGACGAGCTTGTCAATGAACTATAAACAAGATCTTTTAGACATTTATTTTGCCAAAAGTCGGATTCATTCCTGATATGATAATCACATGATATGCCAAGGCCAAACCATCCTACACATGATGGTATAGTTCTTGTGTCAGAAACTTAAAAGAAGAATAAGAAGTGATCTGATTATCTAAATTATTTATTTGTTATGAAACATAGTCTGAAACATTAAAAAATCTCTGCATTATTCCCTCAGATATTTATGAAAATGTTGAAAGTTGCCCAATGATGTTTTCAATGAAAATCCTTGAACCAGGATGAAATTCCTGTATCTGCCACTTTATGTGATTCTGCAACAAACAATTATAAGGTGTTCTTCCCGGGCCTAGGCCACAGCCCTCCACCAAGGTTGGTTGGAAATTGGTCTAGTAGTTCTTGTGTAATCCTGCTGACAAACAAAGCAACAAATAAAGCAACGAGAATGGCGAGTGGAGCACAAACCTTCGCCAAGGCCGAACCATCACGATTGTCTTAGTTCTTAGCGCCTCACACAGAAGAGGAAGACCTTGATTCTACGCTTTTCCCTGACATGGATTCAAGAATTTATTCTTTGTCCTCAAACACATGCTCATAAAAACATATTACCAAATAAAACATGGAGCTGTCTACCAGAGAAAATCTATATTTTAGTCCCAAAACTACTGCAAAGCAATTAAAGCCCTGACCTTTAGATCTGGAAGCCCTTCCAAGTTCTGCCAACAGCCTCAGGCTGACCTTTTAATTATCAATGCAAATATTCTGTAAACTAATTGTGGGGGTGGGGATGTGGGGGGTGATAGGGTATTGAAAGTTAAGTAAGGAGAAACAGTAAAAGAAAATCAATTCCACTGCATTGGCTCCTGCATTTGGAAAGAAATGTAAGGGTAGTGTCTGCCAGATACATACAGATACACACACACACACACACACACACACACACACACGCAAATGGTCTGCCCTTATGCCCACATGCATGTGTGTACACAATGGGTTGTACAAGTTCAAAAAATAAAGTAAAGTAGCAGTTTAAAAATAACTTGCAGATGCTGCACCGAGTGTTATAGAGCTCTCTGCACTCTGTCTTCTCATCATCACTTACAGAGGTTAAAGATAGTGTGCGTCAGTTTGTGTGTGTATATGTGCATGCCTCTGTGTGTGTGTGTTTACAGCTCTCACACTCAGCTAGCACATCATCACTTTGTGAGGGTTGTGTGTGTGTGTGTGTGCGTGCATGTGTGCGTGTGTGACGCAGCTCTGCTCTGTATTCATGTCTCGTGCTGATTGTGCTCTGAATGAATCTCACTCCAGCCTGCTGGGTAGAAGGGGAGAGGGAGGGAGCCGGAGAGAGAGGAGGAGAAGACAGAGGGAGAGAGGCAAAGGGATGGATGAAAGCAGAGAGGAAAGGCAGGATTAGAGGGGGTGCGGAAGGATTGGAAAAGTGCGTGCGCTGGGGATTTTGCTCCCCCCTCGATCAGGTGCAATGCGGAGAAGGTGTTAAGATCTGCTGAATTTGCTTACCCATAATCCTTAGCGGGTCCCTGCGAATAGGTCAGTGCTAGGAGCAGGAAGTGTAGTTGTTGAGAATGATGCCAGCTGAAGAAAAAAAACACCTTGCATTAATTCTCTTAAGCCTTTTCATCAGATAAAAGCCTACAGGCTGTTTGGAGTGATAGCAATTAACAGCTTATGAAGCTGGTACAGTACTAACATCCCCGTCTCTTACTCTTATTAAATCACTGGCGGTCATTGTAAATGTTCCCCTGCAAGCAATTATCCTGTTTGAACCATTCCAGAAACTGGATTAAGTACGAGCAATAAGAGTCTTATTGACGCCTGTTGCAGGTTTTAACCAATTATTTTATATTAAGGATGATGACCATGACAGCTCCTCAAAAGTGAAGCCAAAACATCTCGATCTGGACCAAACTAAAAAATCTGACAAGATACAGTGTGTCCTATTAATTACCTTTACTTTTTAACATAGAAGCAATTATCTTATAACACTACAAACAGTTGAAGGTAGTCAAAGTTGTCCACGATCATGATACTACTGTTTATTTCTGTGTTGCAATGTGCTATTTTCTTCATTCATTGTATATTCTCGAATTTAATTAAAAAAACAGCTTCAATGCAGACTGGTTTGCTTGATTGCACCAAATTTCCAAGGAGTCTTAATGGGACCAATTTACGAATCAGAGCTAACTTGATGGGATAAAGTTGTGAGTTGTTATGCAGCCAGGGGGTGGGTGGGTGGGGGGGGACCTGACCTTCTCAAGTTGTAGAAAGTCATGTTTTGTACTTTAAAAGGCTTAAGATCCACCTGACATTGTTCTTTTTCCACCTTGTGGGTCGCTAAGACGATTGCCTCCAATCTGGTGAGTCCCTTCTTTAATCCTGGAACAAATAGTGACACCAACTCAGTGAATGCAATGTCATCACTGAATTTCTTTGAATAATATTGAATGCATGTTATAGTGGCTCTCCAATTTTTTTCCCCAAGTTTGTTTTCAGTGGAGCTTCGGTCACATGCTTAATTTACATCATGATTTATTGCCTGGTCTATTTCCATTGCACTCTCTCACATCTTGGTTTTTAGGGCTACACCAACTCGCTGCAGCCGAGTGTAAAAACCTTTTTGTGATATCTTGACCTTTTTTCTGAAATTTTTTGTGGCATTTATTATGCGCACACTGAAGATGAAGCTGATGGATTGAAACAGACTTAGTGTTCTAAGGTGCCTGTAGATCAGGATTTTGTGGCGCATAGAACTTTTGAAAACTAATGGCGACGTTGTAACTAGAATCTTCTCAGCACTTCCCCAGCATCACTTTTCCATAGTTCATTCGTTTTTTCATGTTGTCATTTGTATAAAAATATGACTTCCTGTGGAGCCAAGGTGAACTGTTTCTGATGTCTTGAAGACAAACTGTGTTTATTTTTTTAATATTTTGGATTCTCGACTTTGTGTATTTCTTCACATCTTATTTATTGTTTCAGAAAAAAGTCAAGTCGAGTAAAAGGCCCTAGTGAATTGAGTGCAGGCTCTATACTCAAAATGAAGACATCCAGAAACTGAGTGTGTCTCACCTGGTAGAACTCCAACAGTTTTGTACAATTCGTTCTTCAGTCTATTTTGAATAAATTCTTCTCAAACAACAATCCCTGATATTATATGTAATTCATCCAAACAGCCAAATTCACACAGACAGCGGAACCCAATCAATTTGCTTGAGGAGTGGGAATCTCATTGGTTCATTCATCAAAGCTCGCTTCCTGTTCTGAGTCTCCCACCGGAACCAATTTGTTCATAACCCCATGAATTCTGGCTCCCTCGCCCCCAGTGCGAAGGCAAAGACGGCTTCCTTCGTAATTAGTCTGTACCAGGCATTACCGTCACAGTGACAAAAACACGACCTTATCCAGGATGGTCTGTAATTTTGGTCTGCACTGAAGGTGCCAGAGAGGGAGATGGAAGGCACATGAAGGGAGGTGAGGGGAGATGATAAGGTACGGGCAAAAAGTGAGAGAAAGATTAAAAATGTCTTATAATTAGGTTTTGCTGTTAAGGGACAGATGAGAATGAGTGCAATGGAGAGAAAAAAAATGAAAAGATAGATCAGGACAGGGCAGAATTAAAGAGGTAAAGGACAAAACATATAATGACAGGGTGTTTTTGTGTGGAACAGAGGATAGAACTGTGCATGAAAGGTATAAATAAATGTTCTAACAGGCAAATAGACAAATAATATTTCACAAAATGTACACCACACAGCACAGCTGTATAGGAATGAATATTTAGATACATGAGTCTGATCTCATGAGCGTGTTTGAAGCACACAATCGGGAAATACACCTATGGAGGAAATTATTTGAAGGAGCTAAGACTAGCGAGAGGTCAAAGAGGCAACACACATAAATTACTTTGCAACTGTAAGGGCCTTTAAGTTGTTGAGGGGATAGGTTTGTTGTTGCATTTGTTTTGAAATCTGACAACTGAGTTTAATTGCCTTCTCAAGATGTCTGCTATAAGGAGAACAACTTAATTAGCACTTAACATTTTTAGATGCAAAGCACCACAGGGGTCTAGAAAGTTATTTGCTTACTCATTCAAATTCTTTTATTTAACCACAGGTAGCCGATGTACCACTATGTAGATGTTATGAGGTTTTGCTGAGGCAAATTGAAACAGGATAATTTCACTGTGAGGAATATAAGCTGTGACTGAATTTCAGGGGCCGCATCCTCGGGAGGCTGCATGAAGACCAATTGTGTCACAGCGGTGTGATGGTGCTGTCCCATTTTGAGGGCTCCTTCAAATGCGGCTGACAAGTGCATCCTTTTTATCCACAAGCTATGACGAAGGTGGATCCCTCTCAGGCTAACCTTTCCCAGGATTCATTGCCTTTGGGGGCAAATGGAAACACAGAGATAATATCGACGTAAAGCAATAAGACCAAAAGGTCTGCTATTACACTTTTAAATGTAAGAATCACGCTTTAACCCAACCAGACAGCTGACGGTACTTGTGTTGAAAATCAAAGGGGGAAAACTTTCTTGACATGCCTAACTGCAGCTCTGTTGCTAGGCGACAGCTGTAAGGGCGATGCCAGATCCACTGAAATCCTCCATAGGCCAGGTTTCGGTTCATCCTTCAGTGTCTGTGAACCTGGACACAGCTGTAGACCTTTGGTGTTTTCTACTACTTTTGGTTTCTTCTTTCCTTGTTTCTCTGCTGTGTGGTTTTGTCACCATTCGATGTCTGTTCCTGACTTCATGTTCAGCTGCTGGCTCTTGCATTAGAGCTGGTTCCACCACCACAACTCTGCCAGATCGTTTTTTTTTCACCTTTGTGGCAGTAATGCTTCAGCCAACCTCTCTGGCCACAACCAGCCTCGCTCAGCCAGCCCCCTCTGCCATGCTTTCATGTTGGGACTACTGCCTGCCACTCTGTCAAGTCTCTAATTCTACTGGATTTGGACATAGTATGAAACTGCTTGGAACTCGGGACGCTGGGAGCTGCCTCAGTGTGGATTAGTTCATTCTGTCAGAGTAAACCTTTTAAACCTAGTCAAGTCTCCACTCCTGTGAATTAGAGTCCAGCCACTACCTCAAGCATTAATGGGTTTTTAACCATTTGAGTGTCTTCCCAGTAATAACCACAGCCCCCAGCCCCCAGAGGACATGTTTACATTCAAGTGATGAAGTCAACTGCTTGTAGGAATAATGACTCTCATCCATTGGGTGAGAGGGGAAAAACAACACTTTGGTTTCCTTTAACCGTGTCCTCAAATCAAGTAATTAGTTGACCCATAGTACAACTTTATACTAATCCTAACAAAACCCAGATTTTCATAAACCTTGTGGAACCTCAAACAGATTACAGGTAGTTTCCAAAAGACAGACAGACAAACTTGTCTTTTGATGTAGGGTGTCACATCACAAAATGCTTATACTGGATGTATTGTTCTGGAGGGGGAAACAAATTATGTACAGCCACTGATAAACCACAAGTGACCACAAATTCATTGTGGTCACATGAGGAGGTGGGTAATGTAATAGAAGTTGGTGATGGTAAAGCACCAAGAGACGCGGCAACGGGCCGGCAGAATCCACGACGGAATAAGACTCTGCTAAACACTGTAAACATGGATAATGACTTCTTGTTGAATATGACACTCTTCATAGGACCTGTAAAGTCAAGAGAAGCTGTTTTAATTGGCATCCTTAACAATTAGGCAACTGTTTGATTTCAGGAAGAGGAGAAAACAATATGTCCATATGTATTGTGCATTGTGACAGTTTGGGAGGAATGGTAGACAGCTGAGTACATGGACAGTGATGTAGTGCAACATCTCCTTGAAAAAACACAAAGAGATGACGGGGAGCGACATTATCATCAACACAAACAGACAGTCAGGCAAAGAAAGATATATATGTACAGAAATTAAACAGAAGTAATTTACTATGCAAAGTGTTTGAGAAATGTCTATTTTTATTTTAAATGGGCAGTGTGCTATGCCAGTGGGATGTAGCCCCTCAGTCCACTGTGAGAGTAATGACAGGATGCTGCCGAGCAACAGCTCACCTGTTATTAAAACCTGCGTGTTCTCTTTTGTCGTGTTGTTAGGTGACGCACACAGATGCAGATGCACATGCGCATTGTAACTACAATTACACATAAGAGGACACGTGCCTTCTGTAAGAGTGGGCGAACTGCATCCTACAGCCTCATTACGTTTCTCCCAACATTTTCTGAAATAAAGGATGGAGGGCGGAAAAGGTTAATAACCAGCCTTATTAATTTTGGATTAAATATGCTGTAATGAAATCCCAGCGCCCTGCTCAATAAACTGTAAAAATGCTGCACTTCACTACATCTCCTCCTGATCTCACCCTGCAGCACTTTCCTTATCTGCCAGAGGAGGCCTTCTATTTTGTTTATTTCTGTAATTTGGGGAGAACTCGAAAGGGCAATTGGAGGAGCAGACGTCAAGCGACCTGGAAGGTGTTAAGCAGCTCGTTGATGGAGTTGCCTAATTCCTGTTTACTGAACTCAAGTGACTTATTGCCATGGTGACTCACAAAGTGTGGGTGATTAAAAAAAAAGTTTTGAGGAAGTGTTTTCAGCGAGACGCTTGAGGACACACTGTGTGTATGTGTGTCTGTTGTTGCTCGTCACTCGGGATGACTTAGCGTTGTTTGTGAGAAGTCTATTGTTGTGAGTCACATTCTGCTGAAATGTCAATGAGACAGTTTTAGTCTAAAAAACAAGCGGCTGAATCAGACCCAAATGTTAATCAGCCATGATTGGACCTTTTACCTCGACTTGTCCTTGGCACCAGCATGCAAATTGAAAACCCTCTTCCCCCGTCACAGCACTGCTATGAGTTCACAGTAGAGCCAGAGTTAAACAAAAAGGTCACTGTCTCATCTCAAAGCCATATGTTTTGGAAGCTTTAAAATCATTACCATTTCCATAATCAATCCATATTAGGAGGGAGATGGTTCACAGTGTGGTTGACTGATGAGAGGGGGGAAGATGGAGAACATTAAGTGGATGGAGCTACAGCCTGTGATATTAGATATGAACGTAAATGAGCCAGCACCAGAAGAAGGGATTTTTGAGCAATGGTTTCATATATTTAATGCAACACCCATTCCTTGTGGGTGTATTGCTGTGCCTGTGTCACCCAGCGTTCCTCCAGTTGTGATGTTGTGGGATCTCCGGTCATAAGGAATGAGTTGCTACCATGTATCTCCAATGTTAACTTTTCACGAGCTAATAAGTTTCGTCCCACTTCGAGCTTTGAGGTGATATATTTTGCAGCATATTCAGTGTTGTATTGTTGCAGTTTGAGACTTATTTCACCACTTTAAATGTTTTTCCTGCATTTTGATTAAACCTTCAAAATCTGTACATTTGGAGATGAATGGTTTTATTGAAGATCAACATTACAATGTACAATCTCAGAAAATCCCTTTTGTGTTTTCTATCCATAACTAGTTTTGGACCAGGTCTGGTTCCTGGTATAAGCTGTAAACTGGAAACATTGATGCTGGTTCAACTCAAAAACTTGTGTTTCCCTGCTGCCTTAGAGAGTCAGTTTGTTGTCAGACTGTTTGTTGCTTGTTGAGTCACTTTGTTCACAACTTAATACAAAGATGTGAGGCCCTCAACTGAACTTGTTCAATTTTTATAGTCTGTAGGCAGGGACTGATTACTACAGATGCCAATCCCGGTTTGCATTGTTGTCATTACAATACAATAAACAATATAAAATATTATACTAAAGACACACAGCAAGTTTCCATTATGTTGTTTTTCTTGAAAATGCTTAAAATTCTGGAGCCATTACATTTTCAAACAATGCATGCTGGGAAGTCTGCAGACAAGCTGATGTTCTTTAAAATGGAAGTTGGAATAATCATAAAGCTTTGACTGTATTTTTTCAAGTCAGAAGAACTCTCTAAAGATCAGAGATAAGTCAAATTAGAAAAAAATATATATTAAGTGAGTGCAGAGTAATTGATTCTAATGAATTAAGGCTTGAGGCCCATGTAGGGGGCACCACACTGGGTACTGTTCTGCACCGTTTGTACATTACACACTGCTTGTACAGTGCGGGCACATTTGTTAATTATTGAACTGCTCTGACGCGTCACTGGAAGCTGACAGCAATTGACCTTCTGTGCTTTTCCCAGCACCTGTAAAATGCTCTGCACAAATTGAAGGCTGAGATCATTTGGATTACAGCCGTCACACTGCGGACGTGTTCTCCATCAAAGCTCCTGCTGTGTCAGCAGGATTACTACTCTCTCTGTATGTTTCTTGTAAACGGTCAGGTTATTCTTTCAGTCAGCCATGTAAAAAAGGAGTATTTGTAAAAGATTTACTGCACTGCTGCTCCAAAGTACATTCTGTCTCCTGAAATGTAAATTCAACATTGTCCTTGAAAGTATATTTGTGGAAATGTGGTACCCATTTAAGACAGATTATATTACAAGTTGTAGATCCACTTAATTAAAATTAGGGCTGTATGTTAATATTTGGATTTCTGCATATGTGTATTTCTTCAAAAGACAACAGATTTGGGGTTGTAACTCTTAGTGGTTAATACTAATTAAACATCATATGTATAGTATAAAATTGAACTAGATTGGGTTCTGATAATACGAATCTAGTCTCCTATGTGTTTTTCTTCTTTCTGTGCCTTGCTGTAGACTGGTCAGTTATATGTTCTTTTTATGTTATGTTCTAAAAATAGAATAAAAAAAACCATATCTTTATTGTGTCTATAATAAGCTATTGGACGCTTGAGTGTCATAAAACTGTTTGTGACAAAGTCCACAAGCTCCGCTTGGAAACCAGACTGTTTGTGTTTCTTTCTGATAAAACCAAAAACATGTGATTCTCTTTGATCGATAAGGCAAAACCAATCATCCCAGCAGTGCAGTCTGCCTGTCAGGTTATTATCAGGCGGAATGCATCTCTGCTGCTTTTCATTTTTTCTCTTTCCCAGTCACATTTCCTGATACACAGAAGAAGGATTAAAAGTGTCCGTTGACCGTGATTAAATGCAGAGCAAATGAGTGATTACACTGAAAGCCGTATCTGTGGCTGCGACACGGAGCAACCTGGCAGTGCATCAAATGTGTATATTTATTGAAGCAACCTGAGCCATACCTCATGGTAATCGCTGGGGCTTATCATCGTATGTAACCGCTGCTCCACACCGTCGCCCGTGATCGAGATTCTCGCGTTTACTCTCAAGTTGAACACTAGAGGAAAAATTGTCTCTTCGCATCTTCTTGTTAAAACATGCACATTGCTCAGTTTCTCATAATAGAAGGGGGAACTGTGAGATTGTTTTTTTTCCTGAGGTGTTAAAGCAGAGTTTACTGGACTCGTGGGGACCCTTTGCCGACTGCATTCATCCTAATCTAAGATTAACAGTGTGATTTGGTTTGCTTCTGTCAATCATATCGGTAGCTCCCTTTCCCTCTGGTGTTGTGCGGATGCAGTCAGTGTAGGTATCACATCTTGTTTTGTTAAAGGTACAACAATATATATTTTTTAGATTTTTGAAAAACAACCTCCTTAGATGTGAAAATTTGCCTGCGTGTGTTAATCAGTCACAATAAGCAGAAAGCTTTAATTTGGGTTTGTTGTACTTGGTACATTATTTTTTGTCTACTCTGAGCCAAGCTTCATAATATTTCACACCTACACTGAAACCTGCCGTCACTCACCTGACATCCACTGGAGGATCGGAAAGTCTCCACCTGAAAAATAATCCCTTGAAAATGTTTTTTAAACTTTGTGTCAAACCCTTACCTTTTCATTTGATGCTGTTTGCATGTGTTGGACAGTCAACAGGGTTGGACAACCTCAACAATGCTTTTTACATAGATGATGAATTTTTCAATAAAAATTAACTATACACATTATTTTCAGAAAACTGGTAAGGAACTTTCAATTATTGTGTTTATATACTAGATGCTAATGTGCCCCAAACTTAACCTTATTGCATAATTTTGAGTATTGCAAAGTGTTTGAGGTGGAAACAGTCTGCAGGGATCCTCAAGGAATATACAGACGTCACAGAAATGCACAGAAATGCAACCAAGTGCGTGCATAGACAAAAGGTAAACAGTTTGTGGGTGAAAGGTACTGTAAACAGATTTTCTACCTCCCACTGCAGCTTCCCAGTCACACAGAGTTTTAGCTCCTTACAATACTTTCTCTCCACCGACAAAAAAGGTTGATGACACCGCGGCTGACTCAGCCAGACAGTAGAAATCTTCATAGTGCTAATTAGATTCTGAGCTGTCAGTTAAAGACTTCTATCTCGCCAACATCTCCATGTCCATCTAATCGGCCCGTATCTGCAGGCTCCATCTCAAGGTGATTGCTGAGATAGTCTCTGCCACAGAGTTAAAAGGAACACTATTGTCTGAGTGAGCAGAAATAGTATCTCGTTTCCCCTCAGTCAAACTTGTCCAAAGTCAGGCTCCATGTTCACGTCTGTGTGTTTGTGTCTGTGTGTGGGTCTTTTTGAATGTGTGTTTGAGTGTGTGTGTTGTGTGTGTTGTCACCATCGCCCTGGGGGAAATTCTCTGAATTGGTACAAAATGTCATTTCCTCACTGCAGGCCATCACGCAGCAAACAAAACCAGACACACACACATCGAGGCGCACACAATAAAGTTAAATAAAACACAGCTGGCTTGTTCAAACCCCAGACAATTGTTTTTGCTGCAGGATAAACCGGTTTTATTCAATGCCACCACCAGCTGTGTTCAGGTCGTTTTCATAGTGTTTATATGCTTTCCTGCTCACATTTGGTTTGTTACATTTGGAGCACCTCAGGGACTTGAACTCCTGTTTTCTGCTCAAGCAAACCTTTCTGTTGAAAAGAGGCTCCAGATCACTTGGATGAGGCGTTTCGACTGTGTGTGGAGACTGCAATGAGCATCTGTACCAGGCAGCTAAACACATGAGACCTGCTCAGAAGCAGAGGCCATTGATCAGCTGGGTGAGGGAAATATGCCTGCAGCTTTAGTGCAGGTCAACTGTGTTACAGGAGCAACACACACACACACACAGACACTTTCATATATATATATAAAAGTAAAATCGGCCTGGTGCTGCAGCAGGGCCACCAGGACTTCAGTTTGTAATCATTAATTTGTCACAATAAAGTTCTGAGAAGTGGTTGGTAGTGATCTGAATACTCAATGCGGTCCAGACTCCCTGTAGGACTCAGAACTGAGTACAAAGATTCCTCGTTGTGGGATCTTGGGTTGTTTTTGTACTCAGTTTGACTCTTTAATTCCAACACAGGACTTGTGAAAGGTCTTGAGTCATTCTGTGCATGAGGGATTAGCGTTATTACTTTTGCATTCACTTTAGGCTGATGAGAATCTCATTAGTTATGAATGTATTTAGCCATAACACAAAGTATATACAAAAACTGGGTTGACGGTGCTGGATAAAACAAAGTTATACCTGTGAAGGAGATCTTGCAAGGTGGAGGAATGATTTTTTATGTGGAGCTGGATAATGCCTGAAGCAGATTTATTCACAATACTGGATACGGCAGACCAGGCTGATTAGCCAGAGGGAAGTAAACAAGTTAACAGAGATGTCCTTGCAAGAGGGAGTATGATAATCAATACAAGTCACAATAGGCCCATAGTTTTCATCTGGCCGAGCTACTCTTTGCTTCGCTCCTCTCGCCAAACCATTGTCGTGTCTTCTCTATCTGTCTCCAACAAAGTCAGAGTGCCCTCTCGCAGATAAATTGCAGACCTTCCTCCAGTTGTTATCTATCTGGCTTCCTAACTCAACCTTGGGTCCTATACATACTGCAATAGAGAAAATGAGACTCTGTGTTATGAAACAAATATGTGTTGGATCTTAATAATTTTTCTCTGACTTGTTTCTACATCCTGACATCCTGGATAAGAGAGGTCTAAAAATAAGCATAACTAAGTTAACCAAATAAAACAAAACATTTCCATGGCAGTACCCCAAATCACTTTGCTATCTCTCTTTGTTTAAACTGTAGACTTTAGATAAGGAGGGATGACATATCTCCACTTTCTTCGTTACACACACTTGACCGTTCGTGAGTTTGTTGCTTCACTTTCGGGGAGCAGTCATGACGTCCATCCTTATACACAGTCTATGGTTTAAACACATCGACAAACAGAACTCAAGAGGTATAATAGTATAATGTTTTCCACTGGATGTACAGAACCGTTATTTATATTGCTCTTCCTTTGAGGATGATGGTGCTGGAGCAAATCCCAGCTGTATTTGGGCGAGAGGCAGGGTACGTCCTGGACAGGTCATTTGTCCATTTCTTGGCTGATATACAGAGACAAACAACTATTCACACTCATTTACAACTATGGGCAATTTAGAGTCTTCGATTAACCTAAGCTGATTCTCTTTTGAGTGTTAGAGGAAGCCAGCGCAAACCCACACAGACGCAGGGCAGAACATTCACTCGCGACACAGGAAGACCCCGACCGTCCATTAGGTTGGAACCCACAACCTTCTCGCTGTGAGGCGACCGTGCCGTCCCCGGGTGTTCCATTAATCTTATTAAATCAATGGATGAGGCACCTCGCAGCATAAATTTGCATCTGACTCAGGTTAATTGATTTCTTGAAACGACTGTCTCCACGTGGTTCACATTAAGGTCGCGTGTGAAGACAAGTGTGTTAACATATTAATACCTGTTAATTAATGCTTTAACTTGCTTGATTTATAGCCACAGCCGCACAAATGGCTCTCTTTAATACACTAGCCTGTATCATAGTGATTGTTTCAGGACATGAAACGGCTCAAGTGGCCTTTAAATCTGCTCTATGTCTGTCTCTGCTCCCCATCTCCAAAGTAACAATAAGCAAAGGTGACTCTTTCTTGTAGGAGTTAAACGTCTTTCACACTTTTAATATTTAAACACCTGCTTTAAAAATGTGTCTTCGGCCGTGTCCTGTGATTCTGTAATGAGCACGTTAAGTATATCTTCTTGCTCCGGGTTCCAGGAGACACTCTACAATTGAGCAAGGACAATTACTCCGGGAAAAACGTTCCTTTGCTTTTCACAACACAACTGCTTTTATCTTTCTGCAAGCCTTTCATCCACACATTTTAATGGCCACACCGCTGTCTGAGATTCCCCCTATTACGGATCTGTCAGAGACTTAAAGCATTTCAAATGCAAAGGGAGAAAATTTGAGAAACGGTGCGCTGTCAAAGACACATCATTGTGCACAGTGTTTAATGAAATGCTCGGAAGTTTTATTATTGACTTGGGTGAGGTAAACAGTGATACTGTAAAACATAACGTCAATAGTCATAAAACAGTAAGGAGTATTAGCTTTATAGTTTAAAGTAACAGTGGGTAGATGGTATATTTTATAATAAACAAGAACAACTATGCAGCACAAAACAACACACACAAGAGAATGATAATATAAGATCAGACAATAACATCGCTAAACAATCAGACAGGTTTGAGCATTAATATCAGGAGCACAGATGTGAGCCACAGAGTACAGTACACACAGACACACACAAGTCACAGCCTCTGAATCATCCCAAGTTTCATTTTTAAACTGACACTTTTTATCAAAGCTTTCCCCCACCGTCCCTGCTTTTTCTCAGATATAGCATTCTCCCGTGACAATACGCTTCCAGACTAAGCAGACGTGACAAATTCAAATACAATGTTTGTGGAGGGAATGTGAACATATGCTTGCATGCTTTGTTTTGATATCAGATGCCTATCAAAGTGAAGTGTAACTAACAAACCCTATCGAGCAACACAATTCCACAAACAAACAGATGATATGTGTTAATTTAAATACATAGAATGGAATAGAATAAAAAGACTCATTCATGCTGATGTGACAGTTACTGCAGCGGTAACTGCTCCGACTATTTCTCCCGCTGATAATAATCCATGCACCACCCCCTAAACCACATCCAGTCTTGTTGTCAGTCAAAAATTAGTAGAGGTTTCAGTTGTATAGCTCGCTCCCTACCTCCAGAACATGATGTGATATTTCAACTTTTGCTTCTCCACTCCCTGCTGGGTATCATGACAGAATACCAACATATATCCTGAGTTTATCTGTATGTAGTCTGCTCCCCCAGCTCTCCACAAACACTCTCACTCACTCCATGCTCCCTCTCTTGGCAGCAGGGGTGGTACATGGAGTTCTCTTTGTTGAGGTTTATGCTGCCGCCTTTTTTATTTGCATTTGCTACTTTTTAGTGAGGTAAAAAGAATTGCTTCCGCATGTATCACCACATCAGATACTTCATTTTTTTAAGTATTTGTACTAACATGTCTCGGCTCTCTGTTTCTGGTTTCTTCTGGCTGCTTTATTCAATGCTCTATTGGCAGTGCTGGTAGAAGTATTCATGCACAATATTTACCCTTTTCAACCTATTTACCTTGCCCTGGAGCAGGGTATTATATTTCACCCCTGTGTGCGTCTGTATCGGTGCGTGTGTGCTTATTCAAAATAGAAAGCATAAGTGGACTTTCACCAAATAGATGGGAATATATCCTGGGAGGAACTTCAGATCATTAACTTTTGTAGCTGAACGGTCGTGGGCTGTGGGAGACAACACACACATCCAGAGCTGGGTCAGGGTTAGGTTGAGGTCTAGAGGAAATGCTGAATCGTGCCTGCAGAGGACAGTAAATACATTATGGATGTTTTTAAGGGCTGCTGACACAGGCAGACATTTTACCTCGTGCAGCTAATGGTCAGTTTATTCATGACAGACGGCCAATGTGTTCGTTTGGGAGACATAGGTCTACTATACATCAACAGTTCAAAACATTAAGTTAGAGATCTTTGAACTTGTGGCAGGACAAAAGTATTCAATGCTTGCATTTGGTACGCACTACACCTCCAATGCTTTCCATAACCTCTGGAATGACATGGAATAGATCTAAAAATTAACTAAATTGTGCAAAGTATTTCCGATATGTCCTCAAGTACAGTAGTTAAGTAAATTTAACTAGTTATTTTTCAGAACTGTTTGCTATCCATTTTATTTAATTTTACATTAATGAAACTATTGTTGAGGCTTATAATGTTATTGTTGTATGTAGTAGTGAAATAAACTGTTCGCTTCAGGCTTACAGGAACGTGACTTTTAATTCAAAGGCTCTTAATTGGCAAGAACCTTTAGAAAACAATGATGTAAACACATCAACATGCAATTACACCCTCGTACAAAACACTCCCTACTTCTTATCCAGCCATAAATTAGAGAAATGTGCAGTTTAATGTTAAAAAGAGTGGAGCACTTTTATTCATATGGATCATATTAAAACTGCTGAGCTCATGTTTTATGGTTTATGCTGCTACACCTCTTGGCCTCACTTATTGCCATTAAGCTTACATCCATGTACTAATGGTCATCATAGTCTTGTCACGCTACATAACATTTGATTGGAAAATGTGTCTGCGCTGAGCTTAATGTATTGTGTGATGATTCCAGAGCCTCCGTGCCGAATATCAACTCAACATGTATTTAGATCTTATAAAAGAATGCATTCAACGTGACTCTTGCAACTGAAGCTACTTTCGTTGGATCTTTGACTTTCTCAAGAAATTCTTCTAGTCTGTTTTTTCCCCCTCTCTCCCAGTCTCTCCTCTGACTTAGACACACACACACACACACAGAGGAACTCAGCAGGGGGCAAGGCATTAAGTTACAACAATTCAAATGCAGCTCAGTATTTTTGCCAGAAACTTGTCACTCGAACAAAACTGCTCTGGGACGAGGAGTTTATCCCCCCGCAAGAAAAACATCCATTGTGGGAACACTCTGGATTTTGTTACAGGCGCAGAGTTTTTATGGAAACCTTGTACCTGTGTGTGTGTGTGTGTGGGGTGGGTGTGTGTGTGTGTGTCACTATCAACACAGAGCTGTAATAAAATGAGTGATGTTGACTGAAATATTTGGGTCGTCTATATTAATACTAGGAACTAAGTAGTCCGAGTTTCAGCATCAAAGCTAGATATCAGATCTACAGCTTTAATTGTAATCCCAACATTGCGGCTAATATTTGAACAAAATCATTAAAGAGTAAATACACAGTAATGACATTCAATCACAGATAGATCACCAACTCATTTTACAAGCTTATGGATTTACAGATTATTACAGATATTTCCATATGTGCACATCTGACTGTGGGATGGGATGTGATCCAGTAATCTCCTGGTTGCTTAGTTCTTACTCATCACTGGAAAATGAGTCGTCCACGTCTGCCCACCATCAGTCAAACTGGGCACCGCTCCACATCTCTGCATCAACCAGTTCCCATAGTCGTACTGAAGTCTGCTTTACATTCATATACTTACATTTCTATCCATAAGACAGTATTAAACTATGAAGTATGTGCAATCAAACTATTCAGTCCAATTCAACTTACTACAGCTAGGCTCATATGCATAACTGCAGAATGTAGAGGCAAAGAGAGGGAAAGCCCGAACTACAGGAGGAAAAGGTATATTGTATTTCGGATGTTAAAATTTAAAATTAAATTAAGAGATGCAGATGCATTTTATTTATCCCAAACACATGCACAGACATGCAAACGCACACTCATGCAGGTAGGGAAATGTAATCTCTGCTTTTGACCCATCTGTGTGAGGGACACACAGAGCAGTGAGCGACTATGTACAGCGCTCGGGGAGCAGATGTTGGAGGAGTAAGGTGCCTTGCTCAGGGGCACTAGACAGGGTCTAGACATACTCTTGGATTTTTGGGCAGATCAATCCAGGTTCGTCTTTTGTCGTCTTTCCGTGGAATCAAACCAGAGACCTTCTCTGCCCATAGTCCAAGTTTCTGCCACTAGACCACCGCCTCTCCCTGTTTGATACCCAGCTGGTATCTGTGGATGAAACGCCACTTTAAATGAGCAGTTCACCAAAATGCCAGAAAAAAACAGGTGGCAGATCATTTAGTTTTAATTTGTCCAGAGACTTGAGTCTTCACCAAAATAAAAGGGAGTAAACAGCATTTGGTTCGTGGTTCTCACATTATTGACGATTTCCACTTTGAACTCGAGCCGCATCTCTTTCCAAAGCCAATGTTTCTACTTCACTGAATAAAGTTGATACAGAATAGTTTGTTTCATAGCTGTAAGATTGTGAGGATTTTTCAGAATCGTACTTAAATCTGAATAGAGATGTTAATAGATAATTTTGTGAATGTAATTCGCGAGTGCCGTGATGCATCACAAACAAAATTCAGATAAATGTCACAGTATATATTTGGCATTTTAAGATCACTGGAGATGTATGATGCGTCACATCTCTCTAAGGTATTTAAATACAAACCAAAATGACTCCAGCCCCACAGATATGAACCATGCCTGTTTCTGAATATGAAATATTGTTGCACGTTGGGTCAACTGCTGCACGGGAGAGAGCCTATAGTAATGTCATACAAGGCACAACTATTCAAGCCGTATCTATTATCCACTGAGAAGCTTAATTTAAAATGTACTTATAAGCAAAAGGAGCAGTAATTCATATAATTTATAGCCACAGAGGATGAGGGAATAAAATCAGAGCCATTAAATAGGGTTTTCAAAGATGAAATTAGTTTTCATGCAATTATGAGTCTCCACTAATTCCTGACACACAGGCACTGAGCATGGAGGGGGGGTGGGGGGGTGGGGGTGGTGCTGTGTATCGACACCGAGACACACACAGACACACACGCAGACACTTCCTCGGCATGATTGAGTGTCGCTGGTCTTGTTAGTACCTGGTTGTCACAGGAGAATGTAGTTAATTAAAAGTGCATGTGATGTTTATTAAGATTGCTTGCTTAAGACATCCACCCACACTTTGCTCAAACCTCTTTCTTCACTTCATTAGCTCGATGCAGCGCTCGCGGCTCTGCAAACACGGAGTGGATGATTCTCCTCCTCACCATCCGCCGGTCTGCACACACTCACGCAACCTTGTAGGTGACCGATTCTGAAGTGTATGAAATTGATATGACTGTCATTAGGTTTCTTGAAACTTTGTCCGTGGGCATATTTTATGCATGTTTATGCGGGGCCAGGTGTGTGTCTGCAGTTTTCAGGGAACATGTGCTTGTGTGTGTGTGTGTGTGTGTGTGTGTGTGTGTGTGTGTGCGTAAGTGAGAAGGTCCTTTTGATTGGAGATGTCAAAGGTTGCCGCCCACGCAGCAATTAGAGGCGCTGGAGGAGTGTGTATGTATGTAACGTGATTGTGGTATCTGTGAAGGAGTTTTTAATAGAGGTGCAGAGACAGATGGCACGCATTCATTACAGCATGATGGGCTAACACATCTGAAAGGCCGCTTTTCCTTTCTGTCTGTCCCTCTCAATTAAACTTTCTCCAGGCTTTCTATTCCTCACCCCCCGCTCCCTCCGCTCGCTGATGGAGAATCACGACGATCGATGTGCTCAGTATTCAGTTAAGACACAAAACTGACAACTGCTGCAGTGGCGTCACATCATTTTCTCTTTTACTTGATGGAAGCGCCATATTCAGAAACCCCACTATGGCCCATATTTCATACAGAGCACTCAAACCCCACTTCAACACAGAAATAGGTTTCCACGCGGAATGTATTCACTGCTTTGTAGAGGGATATTACTTGCACAAGGGGAGCTGTGTAGAGGCTATAATGCAGTCCAGAAGCATAATACTTCAATCGGAGGGGTTGAAATATTAAAACTGCTATTCTGCCATGAGAGAAAAACTTATGGAAACTCCTGAAACGTATGAGATTTTGTCCATTCCCACCTGCCCCAGTGTTCCAATTTCCTTTCAGAGGAGATTGAGAAATCTCTTAGAGTCTTCCGTCTCATTTCTACGCCTGTCAGAGATCTCGGCAGGGAAAGAAGGAGAAGCGCGCTAAGAAGTGCGTTCATAGATCAAACACTTTATAATGTAGTCCAATGAAGCTGGGAACTCCAAACGCCATTACCCACAATGACACGCTACCAAATCACCGTCAGAACCTCCCTGTCAGCTTTTAAGGAAATAGACCTCATTTCATCCTTTAAGGGAAAAAGGGCGGCAGAGGGGACTTTTGGCAGTTAAGGTGCTGGAAGAAAAGGAGAAATAAAGGGACAGAGAAAGAGGAAGAGAGAATGGTGGGCGGAGGCTTTAGGTAAGATGAGAAGATGAGAGGTAATTGCCTTCTATTACGGGTAGGAGGGGGAAGACGAGGAGGATGGAGTGGGAGGAAGAGGAGGCGTTTTATCAAAGTCCCTACATCCAGCTATAAAAGGTCGCCTGTTATGTTGATGCAGCTGTGGCGGCTCGTTCCCGACCAGCACACAGACACATGCAACCATGCTCTACACATCAAGGTGAAAGTTTCCTTCCTGCTTCAATTGTTTGTTTTTTTCATCTGCTCTGTGAGATGCGTTTGCTTTGTGTGCAATGTTCACACACTTTCACACACACTCACACACACAGTCTCTGTTTTGGTCCAATGTGAGGCAGTTGCTATTGCGTTGTGCTCCAATGGGGGAAAAAGAAAAATGCAATTTCCCTCTTTAAATGGGGAGAACAAAAGTGAAATGAGCATCAACCTTCATCCCGACAGTTGCCTCTAACCTACCTATCCTCCACTCTATCAGTCTTGTATCTCTGATGCCTGAATGCTTAAGTGACCGACCTGTCCTCACCTCTGTCTGGCTTATTCAGCCGCCTCCCGTCTCCCCTCTAACCCCCCCCCCACCCTTTCACTCACGGGACCCAACGGCGGTTTATCAGCATGTTTTTTTTCTATTTTCTTATCTGCCCTCATTCTCCGGTTCCTGTTAAGATCTCCCATGTTACAGTGCTTTTTTTTTCTCCTGTCATCAGCATTTCTCCATCACTCTTGAACCCTTTCCTAATTTATCTCAAAGGATTGGCGTCTCTGTCCTCATTCATCAAGCCTTCGCCCTCTCTCATTGGCCTCATCCCTTCCCTCTCCTCATCCCCATCACATTACTTTGCATTTTATACCGCCTCACATCTTCCCTCGCCCCTTTCCACTTCACCTCTTAAATCTTCTATTTCCTTCTTAAATCTCCCCCTTCATCACTCATTTAGTCCGGCTCAAATCCCCCCTCTCTTCTCCCTCCATCACTTCTCTCCCTGAGCTCTCCCATCCCTTCAAAACGTTGCCCTCCTTTTCCTCTCTTCAGTCCTGACCCCCATCCTTCACATCTGTCTCCGGTTCCTCAAATCCTCCCTGGCCCTCTCCCGTGCCCTCCTCTCGACTTCACTCTCTTACGTCCCTCTCCTCCCTCAGACCCCTCACCTGCCGCAGTGCCACCAGTGAGCCTGTCTGTGAGATAAGCAGCCCCAGCGTATAGCCATCAGGCTCCTGACAAGACACAGCCCCTCGTGTTCAGGCGTGACCCACAGCCAAGCAGCCATTGAACCTGTCAGAGAGAAACTGGCGGCTGAGGGCACAAGATGGCTGCCCGCGGACAATGCAGTACTCGCAGAGGGGGCCGTTTAAAGTACAAATTGTTGTTTGGACACACTGTGGAGGTTTGACCTTGTCCACCTCGAGCATGCTGTCAAGAGTTGTACACTGGATGAGGTTGAGCAAGGGGCAGATAGAGAAAGTCCTGGGCAGCAACAAAAGCACAAGCACTAGATACAGTAACACGCTCACTTAAAGACACACAGACAAGTAGGAGAAGTCCGAAATTATACCCAGTAAAAGGATGTGACAGATAAATGCCCACAACCACGGACATGACAAGGCTCACATGCACATACTCAACAATCACGCAAACATTTCATATTAGAAAAAGTAATCATCTTTCTCACAGTGAGCACATCCGCCTATACACGGCCACTCTTGAATACCTAATCAGCCGCCCACCTACACGCACACACACACAGACACACACACACTGACAAATACACACACACACCCACACACACATACACACACACACACACACACACACACCCACACATTCACCAGAGTCCCTGTGGGGCTGATGTGGCTGCATTTGTCTTGTAGTAGGGCCTGTGGCTCTTACCAATTAGCAAAGCAGAAGAGAGAGATTTAAAACATGATGACACCATGGTGTTCTTATCCCACGGGCCACTGCAGCCCCAAAAGCACAGATCAAGAGTGATCAGATCACATCAGAGTGCCAACACAGGCCAGATGACACACAGACACACACACACACACACACACAAACACATACTAACTCACACGCACACACACACACACACACACACACACACACACACACACACACACACACACACACAAACACAAACACACACACACAAACTGTACCTACTTCATGTGCACACACACTTTGGAGTACAGTGAGGCACAGAGGCATTTCTGTGTCCCTGCAAAAAGACTGTGCATACAGGCTGCCTGCAGACGACACAAATATATATCAGGAATTGAATCATAGCTTGTACTGTTTGACCATATGTGATCATAATCTTTCCCTAAACCTAACCAAGACTTATTTTTTCATGCCTGAGTCAAAACAAACTTTTAGGCAGTAATATGTGACAGTATAATGTTTGACATATGGTGGCGAGATCAGGAAAATGCTTCATGGTATCTTTTTATAGAGCATGGACCAAATGTACATTTAATTTAAAGCAGTCATTTTGGAATTTATTATTCTATTATAAATATGAATAACCCTGGATGGGGATGACCTTCAGTTTAAAAAAAATCTTGAACTCTATACTTACAATGTAAGAACCCACTGAGTGAACTCTTTCATTTTCAAGTGGCTCACTTAGAATTCATTACAATGGAAATGAGATCCTCTTTTAAAAGTTGTTTTGTTTCTCTGTGTCTTCAGGAGTTAGATTGTTGTTTAGACCAAGCAGCCGATGTATTTTTAATAGCTTTCGAGACAGTCGTGATCCCCTTTCCCTATGTGTTGCTTTGCATCCACATTATGCAAAAACATGTTTTTGTTTTAAATTACACACTTAACCTAATGCACAATTCGGGCTGATTAAAAGTAAATGAGACGATAATTGAAGCTTCTGTCAGAAAAGGTTATTTTATTGGTAATTAGATTGTAGAAGTAAGAAAAAAAGCCATATGGCCTATTCTGATTCTCATCATCTCTGAAAGTCGGGACCAAAGGTTGATGGAGTTTATTTTGAGAAGTATTTTTTTTCTTGGAAGATGGTGTAGTGAGCGCAGTGATACAACTGCATGGTTCTTTTGGGTTTGAATGTTTGTTCAGTATCTCTGCATATTAAATTCTATTTATCATAGTGCTCTGAGATTTGTTACCAACTGCACGAAGAAAAATACTAAAAAAGTAAAAACTCCAACACTGAACACCCGTTTTTATTTTTTTCCATATGAATGCTCTGTCACTGTGGTATCTTATATTTATTCATGAGTCCATTCTTTCTGTACTTTCCTTATTTATGTATTTAAATTACAGAAAACTGTAGAAGCAGCCGCAGCGCAAGCTCCCAAGATTCCCTTCTGCTGACTGTCCCAAAAGCATTGTCAACAAATATGGTCTAGAAATCCATCTCGATGCCTGGCCTCACTGTGAGCAAGGGCCTGCAGGAAGATTTCAGATTTAAAGAACGAGTTCTTCTCTCAGTCGGTGCAACTATGAAAGATGATTCCTGTGGGAGTTGTTAAGACTTTGAATTCTTTTCTCTGTCTGTATGACATTTAGATTATAGTGCTCCTCGCCTCCCTCATGCTCTCCCTCACTCTGTCTTCCAAACGCTCGCCCTCCCTCGCTTTCATTCCCCTGTTTTCTTTCCAGACGCATTGTTTGCCTTTACATGATCTGCTGCTGTGTTCTCAGCTGGGCTTCCCTCCCACCTCGCTGGGAATACCCCGCTAACATAAAGGCTACAGACTCATCGCTGTGCCTGCGTGACCTTGTAAAGAGCACCATATGTGCTCAGTTCACATGCTAAAGGGGTCCTGTTGAACTCGTGAACTGTATGTGTGTGTGTGTGTGTGTGTGTGTGTGTGTGTGTGTGTGTGTGTGTATGTGTGTTTGCGCATGGCTTCAGTTATGCTTGTAGGCAAAGTGCCCTGAGGGGGGGCACAGTGAAACCACTCAGAGGAAGGATAAATAACCTCCATCTCCAGTCATTACCCCTTTGTTGTCTTTCTCTACCTCGATCTCGCTATGATTCCGGAAGGGAGGCTTTCCGTTCATTTATTTTTCATGTCTCTTGTGTGGTTTTCATCCGTAAAAAGGAGTCTCGGCTCTTCGCTTCCCTTGTCCCCCTAAAAATAAGATACCCTTAATATCATCCTCTACCTGCAACCTTCCATTAACTCATCTCTACTCTCCCTCTCTGCCTCAGGAGGGGTGTATGTAAGTGTGTAAGTG
Source organism: Pseudopleuronectes americanus (assembly GCA_038501795.1). Taxonomy (NCBI): domain Eukaryota; kingdom Metazoa; phylum Chordata; class Actinopteri; order Pleuronectiformes; family Pleuronectidae; genus Pseudopleuronectes; species Pseudopleuronectes americanus. The sequence continues at coordinate 10,475,522 of CM076721.1, forward strand.
TGAGAACTCATAGTCAGTGCATGTTTGTGTGTGTGGGTATGTGTGTGTGTGTGTGTGTGTGTGTGTGTGTGTGTGTGTGTGTGTGTGTGTGTTCATGTAGGAAAAACAAGTCATCTCCTTACTCATCTCCTCCTGGAACAAATGCTTCCTGAGTGAATTTTGCTTTCAGACGCGCAATCTCCCCTCCAACAATAGTGCTCTCTTTTAGAGGTACCACACTAGCACTCACACGCACACACACACACACGCACACACAATCCTTAGTAGGGAAAGATCAGCGGAGGCCTTCTGCTTGCCCTAGTTAAGAGGGCACAATGTTCACTGCACCTCAACATGTATGATGACGGGAAAACATTGGTGTCATGTCAAGAATGACATTAGCAGAGCAGCGGAGTAGAAGGAGGGCAAGAACTGTTCGGGTAAAAGTGTGTGTGTGTCTGTGTGTGTGTGTGTGTGTGTGTGTGTGGGGGGGGGGTTATGAGTGAGGGTTTTTTCTATGTTTTCAGTAGAGATGACCACGTCCCCTTATATTGACTATACTGTGTGTGAGCTTTGAGTTTTCTTTCATTTCGTGTAATAATCAATTTGCTCAATTGGTACTTTGATTATCACGAAAATCACCAAATGACAATATATGTATCCTACATTGAGTTTTATGAATTATTGGTAATGGTGGCCTCCAGTAATTATGATGCACAGCCCAGGATCACTTGCAGCTGTAGATAATTGTTGCACTTCTTCCCTGTCTCTCTCCCCATACTTCTCCTTCTGTTTCTGTCTCTTCCATCTCTCCCAACAAAGACCAAAACGCCCAAAGGATCATCTTAAAGAATTCATTATTCAGCAGTGACTCAATGTGAACCAGAGATGGTTCTGTGCTATGTTTCAGTTCTTATTGTTCGGTATCTCCTTTATATCTTGATTTAATGCTTTTTTTATGGGTTATCACTTTGAATTGACCTTTTGTTGACTTTAAACTTTCTTTTCATACATAAACATTGCTGTCTCATTAATTTAAGACCCTACAGACAATAAACACTGTATTAATAAAATGGTCATTTTGGGGATTTCATATTTCAGACTAGTTGAAAGAAGCTGTCTAGAACACACATTGAGGTGTTTTATTTATTGCGTTTTAAGTGCCTGTTAGATTTCAGTTTCAAAACATATTTTTGTTGGCTGTTTTCTCATAACAAGGTTATCTTATACTCTGAATGTGCCAGAAATCTCTAGTAGCACTTATTTTCACCAAACTTTCAGCTTGTTATCCTCTCCACATTTTGAAGGTTTGTACAAATATGATTCATAGTCTGATATATGGAACATTTTTACTCCAAAATTCGGGAGAAAATAGATTTATTTTTTCTCACTGCTGTTGACAGAATTTTCTGATTTATGGAGTGAAAAAAAAGTTATCAAAAATTCCCTCAGTAAAAACAGGAGAGTCAATTATGTCAACAAGATACAATTCGATTTTAAACTTGATTTCATCCATGTGAAGATTTTTGTTCTGGAGCGTTACACAAATTGTGTTAATATGAATGGCCTCTAAGTAAACCTTGTGTCTCTGCCAGGGTCCAACAGTCCTTTTATATTGAATCAAGATGCACCGAATTGCAACACTCACAGATTTAGTCCCCTAAATATGCCTGATGTTCTTCATCAGGATCCATGGATTAGTTGGTGAAAATATCACAAACTCTTCATCTGTTAAAGTTAAAGAAAGGGAAAAATAAACAACTGGGTCCGTCATGTTTTCTGAATTTTCGCCCCAAATTTCATGGGTCTTTCTGGGCCTGTGTCCATTCCCTCCACCAGATGTTGTGGAAAACCATTGACTTACCCCGGGCTGAGAATATAACGTCCTTTAAAGAATGCTTGATATCAAGTGGGGAAGTTTCACAAGGTCATCAATTTGAAAATAAGAAACATTTTCACCTTTATTGTTTTGCCTTAAATAAAAAAACAAACGAGCAGCTTCAGTGCTCCATGGTTTAATCTGTTGTTCTTCACAGGAGGAATGAGCACCACTCGTTCTTTTGACATTTAGATTGTGGTGGAGAGCACTGTCTGACATGTTGGTGCAACATCTTCCACGGGTTGGGTTGAGATGTGGTAACTGCAGGGCTGCAACGGTGGTTATGAAAATCGTCTGAATCATGGACGTGATTCACACCATTTGCAGACGGTGGGTTTCGAGATTGTTCAATAGTAAATATGATCATGGCGTGAATTATATCTTCAAACTGAATATTAAACAATCTCAAAACCCATCGTCTGACAATTAATTAGCCTCTGGGGGTAACACCCAGTGTTTTGTAGCTTGTGGTGTAGACAGCAGATATCCAGACATGTTGTCTTCTGTTCCTCGTACACAGTTTAGTCCCTAAAGGCCCCAGAGTTTTGCCAACAGATTCTGCACATGCAGATTATATGTGTAGGGATTAACCATTAAGGGACTCTTTGTGCCATCTGAGGAAGCATCTGCATTAGTTATGTTTCTCCACTCATTGAATCCATGTTTCTTCATTTAATCTGCTGCCTGTCAGTACAGATACAGTCATCGGAATGTTCTTCACTGCAAATGCTGTATATTTGCAAACTGTACTTTAGATCAATCACACCCTTATTTTGACCATATAATATGTATTCCATGTGTTTAAGTGAATGCTCCCATTGTTAAGTGGTTCCATGCAGTCTTTCCCTTTTGCCACTAAGCTGGCTGAAATGCCCCACAGGTCACGCCTTGTCTCTTCTTGTCAGCGCATGCAGGTAACATCATGTAATGTATCCTTCCTCTCACTATAACCCATGTGGCCTGGGGATTTGGCACAACTTCTGACCGGTCTGTGCAGCAGTGCACCTCCCTCCTAATTGAATTATCGGAGTGAAAAAACAGGCATCAGACGGGATTCATGTCAGACTTGCCCCTGAGCGTCCAGCCAGCGAGGCGGGCGGGCAGGCATTCTCTGGTTATCCAGAAAAAGACAAGCACAGTGTGTGTGGATGCATGCGAGTCCATGTGCTCAGGGCAGGAATGTGTGTTTCTCCATGCGTGTGTATGACCGCAAGTCCCAGGCTTTGCGCATGTGTGGGAATGTGTGTGTGTGAGTCTGTGCCGTGGGGCTCCGAAGAGAGCACTCTAATTTCCGTCTCAGAGGAAAGTGTGATTGAACACAAACCCTTTCGCCAGCGGGTCGAAACAGTCACATGCTGCAACAACACAAGAGGAGATAAAAAGGGAAAAGTCTTATTTTGTCCTTTATTTTGCCTTTACTCTGTCTTTATACAGCCCTCTCCCTGTTTTTCTTCCCTTTCATCTTCCGTTTTCCCTCCTTTAATTGAATATCTTTAGCCTGTACTAATATATTCTTTATTTTCTATTTTCACTAATTTACTGTTGGTGGAAGAGTAACATTGGACATGGAGAGGTTTAGCAAATTTATGGTATTTCAGGTTACTTTCCAGTGAGAACGAAGGTGTCTTGGCATCCTTGTACGTGTGTGTGTGTGTGTGTGTGTGTGTGTGTGTGTGTGTGTGTGTGTGTGTCAGAGTGTGTGTTTGTTGTGGACCATCTGGCCATGGACAGACCTGACTATGGTTACAATCACAGCAGATTAGAATGATTTGGAGGGGAAAGCTCCTCGTCTCTCCTTCATTTAACTCGTCCCCGCTTGCCTCCCTCGCTTCATTGAATCTGCACTTCTTCACTCAGCGTGTGTGTGTGCATGGGTGTTTGTGTGTGTGTGCATTTGAGTGCCCGTGGGTGAGCTCCATGCAGAGCTTCTTTCTGAAGTGTCACCAAGTGTGATTATCTCGTATTGATCAGTAAATGAGGACAAGTCACCTGTTGGCTGCTAATGGGACACGGTTAGCTTGGGAGGCTGTGGTTGACATCGTGACTAACCTGCTGAGTGTTAATCCCTGTCGGGTCGGCACGCCGCTCACCCTGATGCTAACGAGGGTGAGCACTTTGCTGAATAAAAAGATTAATAAGGCTAATGGGTGCAAAACAGTGTCGGCTTAGGCTGAGGCGCAGAGACAAACAGACATGAGGGGAATCGCGGGGCACACACAAAGGAATGCACTGATGGGGAGAGGGAGAGCGGGAGAGAGGGCAAGAAGGAGAGAGGAGAGGGAAAGAGAGGGAGAGAGAGAGAGAGAGAGAGAGAGAGAGAGAGAGAGAGAGAGAGAGAGGGAGAGAGAGGGAGAGAGGGCTCCCCTCATCTCTTCATCTGCTCAAGTCTGTTTTGGCACTCGTCCACCACAAGTGGCTGTGACCCCAGTTTTGGCATGCCGCAAGACTAAGCTGTATGAGTGAGCATTTGTATGCATATTTTTGTGTGTTTGTTTGTGTGTGCGAGTGTGGGTGGGTGGATGCTTGCGAGTATTATAACGCAATGAGTCTCTGTGTGAGTGTTTGTTCAAATCTGGCTCTGCGTGAAAGGAGCTAAGTGGGAATCACCCTGAGAATGATTTTTGGGCAATTTGTCTCTTGTATCTGCAGCTCCACACTGACGTAGCTGCTCAGCTCCCCTCTCCAGTGTGCCCAGCAGGCGGGCCACGAGGACTGAATATGTCTTACTGATAGACTGATTCCCCTGTTGTTTAAATGTGTATTCACGAGATGAGGCGGGCGGCACACTTCAGGCGCGATGAGAAAGCACCACAAATTTACCTTGATTGGATGTGTTGTTGGGAGGAGTGGCTTTTGGCCCTTTTCTTTTATCCGTCCCCCTGGTGTAGTGCTTGCTGCTGCTTTATACTGCATTCTTCAAGTTGTATTTATTTATGTTGGTCGTTATTGTAATGATGTGTGTTTCGAAAGGGTAGTGCAGGTGCTTTATTATACGTTTTGTATGCCTCTGCACCGGCAACAGCCAATGGCCACGGTCATAGGTTCTTGAGTTGTCCGTCTGTCCATCTCATTCTATGGAACACGCGATCTCAAGAGGGAATTTCTTCACATTTGGTTAAAACATTAACTTCAACTGTAAGGCCAATGTCACAGTAACTCCATGGTCGTGCAAACATTGTGTCAGAACTGCCTTGTGAATCTATTTTCTTAAGAAGACCTCAAGACAATCCTATCTAATTTTGGTACAATGGTTAATTTGGACTCGGGGAGATCTTCTTCTTTGGCAATCTGAGCACCAGGGAGACAGAAAGAGATTTCTGGAATTATGACATGGATCTCCAAAGCAGTGTTTCTCCTTGAACAATCGGTGGCGGTGACGATACATTAAGTCGCTGTTTATGTCAATAAAAACAAAACTGAAAAGGTACAAGATGAGCAAAGTGTATTCCAACAGAAGTGACAGGCTGATGATTTTTAAGAAAAGATAAATTGCCTCACTATGGAGTAACCTCAGGTGCAAAAATTAACCATTATTACCCTTGTGGGCAGCAAAAAACGTCTTCTACAGAACAACCTCCACCTCAAAGCACATAACAGAGGTGTCTATTGAGGTATATCATGGATTCCTCAAAAGACAAAGAATCACTCTCTGAAGCACCGATTGTACAAGTCTGATTTTCATAACGTACGCAGACCCTGGCAACAAAACTGGTGTTGTAAGATAAATGAGAGGAATAGAGTCGTCTGATTGAGCCGTAATGAGGCAGATAGAAGGCATCAGTGAAGACGTTCAGTGAGACATAACAGCACATTTGCCCATCACTTTAAGCTTCAGAGTCACATCAGGTGACTGGTGTTTCCCGCCTGTCTGTTTGGTTTAATAAGATTTGTTTAGAGAAAGAAAACGAACGCCAAGTCCTTCAAATGTGTGAAAAAAAAGAAGAAATGGCTTGTTTACAACATTTCACTGCAGCAACAAACCGCTGTTGTCTTTGGTGCAAAGTACCACTAACAGTCCAGGAAATCATTTTAAATTAAAGAAGTCATCGTTTTTTAACAGTCCATATTTTTACCATAGTTATCAATACTTGTATTGATCTTGCACAAAGATGCAGAAAAGGGGGATATGAGCATCAAGGGAAATGGGAAAAAGAAGCGTAAGAAATTATGATAAAATATGATAAAATAAGATTTTTTTTTAAAAGAACAAAAACATATTGTCTTTGTGGTTGCAAATACTTTATGCTTCAATATTTTTGCATATTCTCTTCTGCCGTATAAAGACCATGAAATAACAAAGCTGCCTGAATTGGTCAAACGTGTGTGTAGTCATATTCTGGATCATAATGGCAACTTGATGCAGATAGTTCACAAGCCGTAAATATGTGTTTGGAACAATACACTACAAACTGACTAGCCAGTGTAATGCAGTGTTTCCGGCAGTAACCAGTGGAATAAGTTAATTAGGTTACCCAGATACCTTTACTGAAATTCCCACTTCTTGCTTTGGCCTTCCATGAAAGGGACAAATGCAGACTAACTCATATAAATGAAGCCATCATCTGACTTTACAGTTTCACAAACTAGTAAAGCATTCAATGATACAGCAGTAACCCACACCGTGAACAAAGGATCCAATAAGGCAAGATTCCTCCTGGAAGTATAGACATAATTTTTGACAAATTAGTCAAAGTCATTCGCAATAATATACTTGTGAGTCTGTCTGCCGGTGCTGAGACTTTCTCCACATCAAACAAAAGTAACTTTAATCATCTATATTAACTGGTAAATGTCTGAGAAACAGTTTTTATTTGTGGCGTTAGGTTTTATTATTGCCTCTACAATAAGTATGTTTGTCAAATCAATTCAGCTGTGCTTTATTGTCCCACCACTCACTGCTTCATAGTGATTCATGATGATAATGAATTCCGACAGTTGTCTCATTCCACACTGTGTCACAGGCTCAGCAACAGCTATGTGATTATAAAGACAAATTTGAATGTGTTTAAAGGATATCCAAAAGTAGTTTTCTTTTTAGTAATCAATTTTTATTACTTAATGGGTAAACCTAAATAAGATACTCCAAACTCTATCTAATTTCTAATTCTAAGTAACATTTCTATACATATTTATAACTACGCGCAAGAAAACGTCCGAACGTCAAAGACTGTTCGTGTCCAAGAAGAAAATAGAAAGTGCAGGTTTTAATCAAGTCGGCCTTTTTGCCATAATGTGGAGAAAATTACTGAGTGAAACAAATTTCTCACCACTCAAATACAATTAATTTACACCAATGGGCTGCGGAGCTGCTAATAACGCAGCGCTAAATGGAGATGAGTACAGTGAGTCCATGTGATGGATGCACTAAACAGGCAGTTCGTCTCTAACGGCCTCTATGCACATCCACATCTCCCCCTAGTGGCACGGATGGGAAATACAAGCCTAAAAGCTGGCAGTGGAAGTTACGTTAGGAGCTGCTTCAGTGCAGGACTGTGCTGACCTTGCATATGTCATTGGGGATACAAACATCCATTGAGGTATTTGATACACAAATAAAAGGTGTACAAACAAACACACACACTCACAAACACACACACACAAACACACACACACACACACATACACACATTTTACACACCACATTTAGAAACAGTCAGTGCACAAAGGAAGGAATAGTTTTCTCGTGCTTAAATGGTACCTGCAGTCAGGGATTAAAAGAATACACATGATTAAATATTCAGTCTGTGAAGTTTAGTGTCACTGGATTGTGACGTTGCTTTTGGCAGTCAAATGAATTCCCTTCACCTCACGTTCCCCCACGGACCTTGTAGAGGAACCCTAGGTGACCTCTGTAAAACCACGAAAGCCCCTCGGTGAAGCCAGAGCTCGGTTCATCTGCTCTGGGCGGAAAATTTGAGGAGATTATGTTTTCACACCTTTCTGTTTGTCGGTTCGCTGAATGGTTGGTAGGTTGAGTGGAGGAGCACGATGATTCAAAAGAGACAGGGCTTTTCTTTTTATTCTTTTTCTACATTTTCACCAATTTCCAAGGGATTAACTTCAAGCATATTTCAACAACTTATATCTATAAGTGTGTAAAATTTGGTGCAGCTTGATTGAATCTAAGGGAACTGTTCGGCCTTGGTGGCTGAATGTGCTCTCCTGAGTGCCACTCTCGTTTCAAACATCATTTCAAAGCGTGTTCTGACATTCTTTAACAAAGTGTCGCTAAATCTTTTTTGTTACTTCATTATTTATAAGAGAATCCCTTAGAACCGTTCAGCGCACCCTCCAAACATGTTCTAACACTCCCTGGGGACCTTAAATCCTTTTAAACATAACCTCATTGATGTTTTCTATTGTCGTAAATAATCAAGTGCTTTGTTAAATCTATTTTATTTCAAGGAATATTCTAACAAGGGAATCTTTTACAAGTAATATTTTTTAGGATTCAAGTCTCAAAAGAACACCCTGGTTAAATAAAGGTCAAATAAAGTAAATAAACAACCGGCACAATAATAATGCCAACATCATTACACTGACATGACAGCCTTTCTGTCAGTAATGATTTGCATGTCTAAATGTTCACACTGCCCTGGAGGCCTGAGTAAACAGTTTCCTGTGGAGTTGCAGCTGCAGAAACGAGCACACATGCACGCATGCGCACACACACACACACACACACACACACACACAGACACACACACACACACACACACACACACAGCATTGCAGTGGTTGACCAAGCAGTTGACATTTGACAAGCCGATGGAAACAAATGTGGTTACTGCAGGCTCTGTCGTCGTCGTTGTCGTCCCCGGCCCCCAGCCCCTCCCTTACTGCTGCAGAGGTGCCTGAACTCTGAATTGCATCTGCACCATCACACAGACATCAGCAATAATTTCAGAATAAAACACACATAGAAATGCACGCTACTTTAAAAGACCTTACTCAGACTGTGGTTGATTGAATTTTTCAGCCCAGTATAGTTCATCTTAATCAGCATCACCTAATAAGTCTCCAGGCCCCACTCTGTCACACACCATCTCTGTTTACTACTCTCCCCGGACTGCAGTTCAAGTCTCTCTGCTTCTGGAAATATAATCCGCTCACTGATCTCTAATTAAATTATTATTGGAAGTGAAGGGACAGTCAAAATTCCATAGATCATTCAGTTATCCACTCATTATTCTAGCCTAAAGTAACGCTGTAAGCTTGATGCCAACAGTGTGCTCATGCTGGGACTTCCTTCTCTCTGTGATATAACCTCTCTAGAAGTGAACAAGTACCGCTGCCTTGAGAGTGTCTACTTGAATTTAAAGGATTCACCAAACAAGACAAACAGTTTTCTCTGAGATCCCCAGTAGGCAGCACAGGCCACTGGGAAGTGATGTCCTCTTGATGTCCATTTCACCAACCTTTAATTGCAGGAAGGCCAGGTGTAAGCAAAAGCCAACTGCCCATTCAGAAATGAGCTGCCAAGTCTGGAGCGGTTTGCTTTCGGTTTCAGGTCCAAAAACAGATAAAGATGTCGGGATCCTTTTTGTGTATTTTCCCATCTGTAAGATAATTATGTGTATTCCAAATATTTACTGTTGTGTTCACTTCAAAATGAAAAAATAATTCCTCCGTGTCCCTGGCTCATTTGCTCAGATATATCCATAAATACACCAATAATTAGTTGCAATGAGTGAAAATTATAATTAAATTAAAACTGTGCCATGGGTAGGTAATATTCTTATTCTCATTCTCAGTGTTGCAAATTAGAATTGTAAATACGTAATATAAATCAGAAAATGATTTACTTGTGTGCTGTCATGTTTTAAAGAGTTATATATAACTTGTTTTTGTTTGTTGTACCCATTCTCATGAATTATGATGAAATTGTATATCCCAAAGGTCCAAAGTTCAACTTAATATACAGAGAAAAAAAAACTTACAGATCTTCCATACCTCCGAGTAAAACATATTAGTAGAAAATAAAACATTATACTCTTGAACCGTACATGTCACAATATTGATAATATACTTAACACCTTTTATACTTTGCCCCTTCACTATATTAATGATATGAGCTTGCATAGACATTGATGTAAACTGTAACTTGGCTGCTTGGCGGAACCATACAACTACAAGAGGGTAATGTATTCTCTTTATAACCAAAGTTCTTCCGCTTTGTGATTGTACCTTTGTTTGTTTGGTCAAAAAAAACTTGGCATTGTTGGAAAAAATTGATTGGTTCACCAAAGGAGGGATTAATGCATTTTCAAATTTTATTTCTAAAGTGGAGCTAAAATCAATAATTAATTAGTTCTGAGGATTCTTGTTTAATACACTTGCTCTGCTCAAAAAAGACAATATTTGCCCGAGGGCTGTGTAGATGATTTTATAACTGAGGTTTCACACTTCATCAAACTGTGTCAGCCGACCGACCTGACACGGCAAAGAGGAGGGAACAAGGAAACAAAGCTGGAAGGAAGATTATCTTTTATCACTCATTCACTCACATGTGTTTCTTTCTGTATCCACTTTTGCCAATCAGCCGGCTATGGGTCTTTTCAGTTATCCAATCAGGATTTGGCACAATCTCAGTCGTCATCCCATCATGTTGTTACTGTCAAACTTTAAAATCTGTTCACTCTTTCGCTCTTGGCTTTAATTTCAGTGACTTTCTATCCATCCCATTCACCTTCAGTCTTTAAATCCAGGGCCCGGGTCAGCCCAGCTCCGGATCACAACCAGCACCACTGTAGACTGTGAACTGCGTTTAACGATGGACGGCATGACAGCTCCTTTAAAGTGAAGCCAAAGCATCCTGATTGCTAACTGGGGGCCGGCTGCAGCATAGGTCATAAATCCTGCCTCCTCTAAATTAGTGGATGGGTCAGTGACCAAAATGAAAAGTCAAAGTACATGTTGAATAGAATTTTCAAATTTTTCTGTCGTTTTAGTCACACTCATATATGTTCAAGTGGTCACCTTGGTGACATGGCTCCCTCCCGGACCACCACTGCACAGACTCTGAAAGAAGTGGATGTGCATTGTCTGTCTTCACAGTCTATGGTCCACACACCTGGAGGAGGGAGTTTATGTATTGTGCACAGCCCCAACCTCCTCCAATACAATATCACAATGGGCTCTAATTGCAGTCGACTCTCATATACAATACATAACAGATTTGTGTTCTTGTTTGTGCGTCGGGAAAAAAATTTGAGTTTTCATTCTCTCCTGATTGAAATACATGTTCTGTCATCAAGGGCAGCTTTTGTTCTCATTCAGTCGCATGTTTATTCTCCATGTGGTGAGTGTTGCTTTTTTTTAAATTGTAATTAACGTCAGCGGCAGGACAACATCACAACACAAACCATATGGTGTAACACAAGCATATGTGTACATGCACATACACGAGCACACACTTGCATTTGTGTTAGTGTGCGACTGTATTTCTCTGTCTCAGTGAAAAGAAAAGTTTTGCTTTGACAGAACAGGCATTGTTTCTATCATCTCACCTCACCGGGCAGATATCCTTTCAGGTGATATGTGCATCAAAATGAAAAAGTTCATGGTTGGTGAAGCGCGACCCAGAACTGGAGGGTCAGTTGTTGTTGCTGTTGATGAGTCCCATCCACTACTTCCTTGGAGTGCTGTTCGCCTGATTATTCAGAGTTCATTGGTAATGAACATATCGTGGAATCCGAATCCGACCGAATCACTTACTGCATGTGCAAGTGTGAAGCTGGTAAGATGAACAGTTCTCGAGATATACAGCCAAATAGAGAGATAGCCTGCCTCACTGGTAGATGGTCTGTTTGTTGGTTATGTTCTTCAGATAGCCCAAATATACTGCACTATACCGATAAAAAACTAAAACTACAGAACAAAATGTTCCCCTTCACTGGAAAATCACATCTTATTCTTCTTATACTGTGAAATCTGTGCATGTCACGATGAAGTGAGTACAGTCTGTTTTGCTGTCATCACCACACATTTGCAGGCTGTGCATTCTTCTAGTCGTTTTTCTTGGGTACATTTTTTTTATCACAAAAAGTCTGATGGATTAAGTTGCTCTTTAAGTTTCTATTTTAAGAATTTTTTCATGTCATTTGAAATCCTGTGATATCGTGTCTCGACGTCAGGATCAGATACCACAATCAGTGTCGGTGGTGACAGCCACAGAACGAGACAACATCACTCTCTGCTGTGACTGCAAATTATCAACGGGAGCAAACACATTACTTCTTCAAAGAAAACGTAATCCGCAGGAAGCGGCGGAGGAACCGTCTGAGTCCTGTGGCCTGCTGATCACGGTCACCAGTGACTGTGATGACGAACTGAGCAGATGAACGCCGGAAAATAAACAATACATCGAGCACAGATACATTTACAGTCATGGATCATTTGTGGAATGTGTTTTACCAGATCGGGTCGAAAAAGATGGAACTGAGCTGCAGAGCAAAGCTTTCGATTTACAAGACAATCTACATTCCAACACTCACCTCTGACCGTGAGCTAATGGGTCAGGCTCAAAGAAATGTTGAATACGAGTGGCTCAAATAAGTTTTTATCTGTCAAGTGACTGGGCTCAGGATACAAGATTTAGGGTGAGGATTTAAGACATCCGGGGGAGGGACTACAGATCCCATCTGGCATGGGAACGTGGGATCCCACAGGTGGAGCAGGAAGGCGTGGCAGGGAAGAGAAAAGCCTGGAATATCCTACTTTGTTGGACGTCTCCATGGCCTGATCTTGGACAGACAAAAGATTCTTGGATGGATAGATGGGGTCTGGTTGGTGGGTGGGTGGATGGATAAATGCATGTTCTTTTTGAATGTAAAATAATAATGTGCACTTAAAGTAAAACAAAGCTGGTTCCAGAGCCCCCAGTATGGAGAAGCAAATGGTTTTTAGGGTTTCCTCTGAGGCTTAGACCTGAAATGATCCGTAATCTTTAAATATGAACCCAATAAATTATTGGATAAATTACCATTGTGAGATCTGACATAAACAGCCATGAACAAGGCAAAAAAACATGGCACGCTTGCTTGAATAAGCAGAAAATCTAGTTAACAAGAATGACCTTTAGTATTTCTTAAAGGGCAATGCTGAAATGGAGCCAAAGTTGAAATAGGTCTTTCTATGAGTTGGAGTCAACAAAATATTTAGCACAGGTTTTGGCAAAAATAATAATAACGCCAATGGCAATTTATTTGTTATGCTTAATGAAATGTTGTTTTCCCCACAAACTCCTGTGAATTGAATTTAAATCCAACTGTGTATTTACTCTTTGAAACATCTTTCTTTCTTGGCTCCTGAGCTCCTGTAAAAATACAAATACACTTTGTTCAAGAAAACGAAAAACAAATATTTGAATTGAACAGATTCAAGCTAATTGACTCAACTTGGTCTGATCCTAACTCTCTCTCAGCCATCCTGTCCTATCCCTTGTATTTTCAACTATTGTTTATTTAAGTCTCACAAGTAAATGTCAGGAATATCCTTAGCTATCTTAATATACAAATACCCTAACCCAATACAACATTTATTTCTGTGGCCGAAGAACCTAAAGTTGATCAGTAAATACCTGACACTAGAGACAAATCAGGTAACGTACAGCTTTTTGTAATCAATTGTATTCGATGTCAAATCTTAGGATGAATGTATTTGTTAATGCTTAAAATCCATCACAAAGCCCAAAGAAGAAGGACTTCCAGGGTTGATATTGGGGGACTTGTGTTGTCACTTTGCTTCCTCTTTTAAAGCTGTTCAATCACCATCATAAGTGTCTATAATACTGGATGCACACCATATATTAATTCAGTTGTTAAAAAATTAGACGTATGTTTTTGTGTATTTTATTTCCTCAAGCCACTTGAATTTTATAACATTTGAAACTGATACAATGAAAGTAAATAGGTAAAAAAAGCTTGTTTGTTGTTGCTGATAACAATTTGCGTCAGATCTTTGCTCCTTTTGATTGAAATCGATCTGCAGCATTTCATAATAGTCGCGATGGCTGTTTGTTTGTAAGAAGACAGGAAAGCTGTTTTCAAGCAATTCCCTCCTCTTATCACCACTTTACCATCAGCCGTGACCCTTCACTCCAAATATTTGATGTGTTGGAAGCGATTCCGCTCCCGAGGACAATACTCAGAGAAAGGATTGTGTATGAAGGGCACCCATGAAAGCCAGGACAGCTACAGTTTAACCTATTAATCGGAATAACCCTGCCACACCTTTTTACGGAGATACAGGACAAAAGAGCAAACCCTCATTCAGCCTTAAAGCTTAACATGAGTTGTTTTCTCACATGGTCTCAAACAGATTGTCAGCAGAGCTTCACAAATGGACACAAGAGGACACAACAGGAGATTGTCCCAGAACTGTCTCTACAACTGTGGAGCTAAGGCAACTGAAGGGAAGGTGGAGGGTAATAATAATTGTGGCAGCATCAGATTGTCTATTAAATAATCTGTGTGAATGTGATATCAGTGGTTACAGCAAATGCCATAATTTGACTAAATGATCATCATACAGTGGTAAATTATCCTCGAATATTCATGTGCATTTATATAGTTGTAAGTAAAATGCATGTTTGCTGTGGGCTATGCATCAACAGCCCCCTGTCAGGATTAAAACACTGTTTAATAGTTTTGACAAATCTGTGTCTGGAGACCAATCGGATGTGAAGTGTTGTGAGTCATTCATGTTTTCCACATCAATTTTAATGCCTAATGAGTTTTGGGACAATTTAACATCTGACATTTTCCAAAAAGCCGGCTCAAACTGGGGAAAATGGAACATTACATGTACTGCGGGAAACAGCTGGAAATCTAATAAACCATTTTTAGAGACATTATTCAAATGGGATTATGAGTATTTCTTCACAGGCAATAGTGAATGCTGAACGAAGCCATTAACAATCTAAAGCAAAAGACGCAAGGTCAATATTGTACAAATATATTCTAAGCAGTTCTCTTGGCATAGCAGATAATAATGGAAATGCTTTAGTTTTTTTGTTTTTTACAAACTCTGTTTATCTGGAATTTCATGGTCATGTATGTGTGTGGTTATATATATATAACCACACACATACACAAGAAAGTGGTCAGTTATTGAATAAGATATATCTTCATCATATCAGAAACAACATCCTACTTTTCCGAGATCTTATGCTTGAGTCATTCTTTCTCAGATGTATGTATGGTTACAGGTGACTTTCGCATTCACATATAATGGTTTTTTACCAAAAATTTGCTTTTTGTCTTCATGTCTGGCTGGTTGGATAGTGGACGATTGCTGTTCATACTAAATAAAATACATACTTATTTTGACTTGGTAAAGCAAAGAGGGGTAGAAGGAAACGGAGGTGTTATTACTGAACAGTAGACTGGTGAAACTCTCCTGACCTCTACTGGAGATGTGGAATAGTTGGATTTGTAATAATAATGATAATATGAACTCTATGTAAGGGCACTATAAAGAGTGAACAAAATTAAATACAAATATACAGTTTAACAGGTGTGAGAATGTGGTCTGGAGTGCTTTAGCAGCAGTCAGGGTGGGTATGTAGGGGGGGGCTGAGGTGGGTTGAGACCTTGCCAGCCCTTGTGTGTGGTCGTCTAGAGTCCACAATGCCCACTTTCTAGAGCCTAACTCCCGTAATCCACTTTGATGTTTTTACTACCCACAAACAGTCACTCAAGCTGCCTGCAGGGCCGCTGGCATACCCCACTGTGGCACAGTTCGAGAGGAGGCTCTCTGTTGTAAAAGTTCACCAGTGACTCAGGGGGCAGTTTTGCATCTTTGATTGCCCTCACAAAGGAAACTGCAGTATTGAACATTAAGTTTATATTTATTATAGTACCACAGTGTGAAAACCATAGATTAGAATGGACGACAAGATAACTCCTTAAATGTAAGTGTAATTACTTCGATCGACCCCCTGGTGGCTGACTGCAGTTTAAAACCCCACCTCCTCCATTTTTAAAAGAGAGTCACACATGGGATAAAAAAATTATTAAAAATATCTGAAAACATGGTTGCTGTCATTTGAGGTACTTATCAACCTGACGTTTATCTGAGTGTCCATCTTTCCAGTAAGTTTGCATTATGCTATACAAAATTGGGTGAAATATCATGATTTACAGGTAAGACTGACTCGCAATTGGTGTGTCCATCTATCTACATATATCTAATTGAATATATATATATATATATATATATATTTATATGTATATACTGCGGTTTCACCCCACGACCACCACATTTTTCCAAATTTTCTCTGTTACACAAATTTACTCTTTTACTCATCTGAAATTGCCACATTTCTCTAAATAACTGGTGCTTGCCTTGTTTGACACTGAAACAGGATGAGGTTGGTTTGAAAGCAGGGGGCAGAGTCACTCTGGGGATTCACTCAGTGCAAGCTCATTCAACATTTGCCAAGTAGCCTAGCTTTAAAATGTTGACTATGGAGGAATTCAGAAAGCACACACAGATACAATTATATGATTACAGGGGCTGTGAGTGGCGAAGGGCGAAGCTAGTGGACAACACTGCACTGTAGACCAGACTCAACAAGACATGACATGCAAAATTCCCTTCAAAACATGTACCTTTGTAATGCCATCCCATGATATCTTATAGAATAAACAACAACCTGTAATTCATTCTGCCATTAGCTCCCACCCCTGTGTGCCTCTGGTACCCTTTTCCTGATCATCAGCTATTTGAAGAAACAGACCTTCACTGTGTTCATGTGTTCACAAACAGCTGCATTAAGATACTATCACACACAGCACCACTGTCCAAAGAACTACAAAGTTTTGAAAGATTTGAAAAAGAAGCCTCAACACAAAGTTTAACTCAACTTTCTCTTTTATTGGCACTTTAAACCCTATCTTCAGTGGCAGATGGAGTTTGCTCTGTTGTCATCTTGTGACCTTAGTAAGAATCGTGGGGAGTGTAGGGCGTTCGTATCTTCTGCCTCTGTTCAAAGAAGACGTCCGGCTTCTGATGTGTCTTTGAACAATCTGCAGCTGTCCACAATATCCTGCTCAGTGACTTTGAGCTATCCCCGGTCAGTGCTGCGACGGGGTTTTGATGTGTTCATGATAATATCTGTTTATGGTGATCCTTCAGTCCAAAGACAAACACGCCAACAGAACTTTTTAGCTGCTTGTAGACAATTTTCCATCAGCCAATTCACCCCCCACTGTTCAGATTCAAAATATTTGTGTTACACAGAAACTGCCGTGAATTTTATTTCCTCTCAGCAAGTTTCTCATCACAGATTCAATAAAGCCATTGTTAAACACATTGTGTAGTCTTCGCAGTGAGACTAACAGGAAAACCTCACTGACAAACAGCCCCCGACCATAAGTCATCAACAAAGCACCTGACCAAACCACATAGATGGGCACAAGTACATTTGTTGGTTAAACAACGCCCTTCAGACTGAACAATGAAAGCTACGTTGGTGTGAAAATAGCAACAACACATGCTTGTGTGCTCTATGTGTGCAAAAGGGCCACTATACTCAATCACTTCTAAGATTTAGATTATATTTTCTATAGGTTGAATCAAAGGGTTTTCATCAACAACCATAATCATTATGTTATTATATATGTGACTGTCTATATATTTTTCAGAATCAATATAAAAAACACAATGACACATGGAAACCTACAGCAGCCAAATCGTAATTGTATCAGTTCAGGATCCTTTAGAACTTATAACTAGGTTTCCCAGTGACCTGATTGGTCAGTGCTCAACATCTTGTCAGGTTTTGATCTGATCCTCTGAGGTGAACTTGTTTCACTGCAGCTTAGCCCTGCAGCACATGTTGTCATGGTGATATAAGAGGGTGAAAGTTGGGCCAGTAAAACCTGAGATAAACCCAAAGAGAGATGGATAACTCACTTTAAAGGCCCCTGGATACTGAGCTAAAGATGCACCAAACTATTGTTGAAGATATATTCGTGGGGCATTTCAGCTGAGACTGAGGTAAAGATTTGATCTTTGACCTGAAACGATTCACCAAGCACAACACTGAACCTACTTTATGACAACAGCTATAATGGTTTTGATGACAGTTTGGCCAGGTAACTCTTTAATCATATTTAAGACATGTTATAATGTCAGTCCTCAAAATGTACAAGTTGTTCTTATTTCTATTTCATATCTTTTATCTTATAATAGCTATAAGCACGGATGCATGATCTAGTGTGTGAGATCAGGCTCACAGGAAACCCACAGAGACAAACAGCCCCTGCAGATCTGTGCACTTAAATCAGTTGAAACTCTATATTAGTGACCTGATTCAGATCTTGGTGCTTCATTGTTGATAATGATCAGAAAAGTAAAGACACCAACATCACCCTCAACCACAGATGTACTGTGCACACAGAGTGAGTGTGATTTAATCGCAGAGAGATGCTTTTTATTGGTTTGGGCACAGACAACAATGTTAGTGAAGTTACTGCTTCAACTTGATTTTTGAAAATCTCAATCAAACTAAACAAAACACATAAGTGCTGTAAGTCTTATAAATGCTCATAGTATTTCTCTTCCTGTCTGAATAAATATGCAAAGGTCAAATACAAACTTACAACACCAACACAAAACCACATTAAACTACAAACAATATAGTAACCTTCACTTATTAGTGACCTGCTAAAGATCTTGGTGCTTCACTGTGGTCAATGATAATGATCAGCAAAGTAAAGACACCAACATTGCACTCAACCACAGATGATGCATGTACTGTGCACACAGAGTGAGTGTGATTTGCTCGCAGAGAGATGCTTTTTGTTGGCTCGAGAACAGACAACAATGTCAGTGAAGTCACATTAAACCTGCATCAACTTGATTTTTGAAAATCTCAGGCAAACTAAACAAAACACATAAGTGCTGTAAGTCTTATAAATGCTCATAGTATTTATTTTCCTGTCTGAATAAATATGCAAAGGTCAAGTACAAACTCACAACACAAACATGTTGTATATTCTGACCATGCAAAAAAAAACTCCTACTGTAAGCTTTCATCCACCATGTTAAATAATGAAATTTTAGTTTAACCTGTTTGTTTTTCACCCAAAACACTAATCTTTCAGTGTAATATCCACTTTACTGCATTATTAAACCTTTTAATTGGGAAAGATTTTGGTTTTAGTTTTTAAACACAATTCGTTTGACATCACTGTGAACTTTTTCTTTATTAAACCAGCCTAAGATCATGAAGGCCTAAACATGATAAGAAAAAGGTTAAATAATGCTGTTTACTGTCTACATCAGTTTTTTTGGCTGAAAATAAATAGAATAGAATTTGAATATTTATATGTTCAGCATCAAAAAAATATCATATTGCCCGACACACAAAATGACAACATACTCTCGGTTCATATGACATAATCCAGTTGTAGTTGAGAATCCAACAAAATGTATTTGTCATTTGCAGTGAGTTGCATAAAGTCTAATATCTACCTGTAAGAAACGATCTATACGTACTGTGACACGTAGGTGTTCTATAACTTCAATGTAAAACTCTCCTATTACAACTGGAGCAGAAGTATCACAAAGTGCCTTTAATGTTTACATCTCTACCCACGATGTTGCACATTGTAAAATTGTAGTATACAATGTAAATTGCAAACCCTTTGTTAAGGTTGGTAGTTTCCAAAAGTTTCTTTCTTTTTCTTTCGTGCAGGAAATTAATCTTTTCAATCAGTGGCCAAAACATCACCGAGCATCAGACCAATAGAAAACAGCAACAGAAAAAACCTTTCCACTAGCCAATCACAACCTTCATTTCCTTTAACGGAAAAGTCTGCACAGGATATGAACCCAAGTTTAAACCTTTGGACTAGAGTGTCTTTCTTCTTCTGATCGTGATCAAAGATGGATCAGTTTGCATGTTCTCATCATCCTTCTCGTTGGTAATTATGATTTTCTGTCTTTTAAATTTGAAATTTAACATTAAAATCTATCCACTCGCTTCTTTAAGAAGGTTTGATTGTAGAGTAAAATGCTGTAACAAGTAAATGACAATTTTGTTTCTTTACCTGTGTTTGCATGTTAGGGTCTGTTGCCAGCAGTCCAGCTCATATCTCTGGATCAGAGTTGAATCTGACAGTGAGCCTAGGAGACAACGCCACTCTCTATTGTGACTGCAAAAGTTCCAGTGGAGTATATATAGTGTGGTACAGGAACTGTTCTCATGTGAACCAGCCAACGCTTGTTATGAAGACAAGAATCCCATTTAAACCATTTGAGGGAAACTATGAACACGGAAACCATCTGCATCCCTTCGCTCGTTTCCACCTAGTGAGGAATGAGTCCTCTGAATACTATGACCTGCTGATCACGAACATCAGTGACTCTGATGAGGGTCTCTACTACTGTGGAACAGAAGAGGCCAACACGGGGACTGAACACCAGGATAAATTTATACCTAAAAGATATGGCAATGTCACAAGAATGATTTTAACTTGTAAGTATCCTGCTATTAGTTCTCTTTGAGTGTTTTGCAATAGAAATAAATAACAAGAAAATACGCTGCACATACAACATCAACTGGAATTGAAAATTGCTGCATTATTATCACCTGGTTGTTATTTCCTGACAAATCAGAGACATCTTACATTTGAATGTGAGTCTTGACATTGTGCATTTGATGATAGACACCTGTTTTGAACACTACGCTCCACATCTTGTTGGAAACTGACATGTTACAAACTTTGAAATAGGGTTGTATTGATATCAAGATTTGTTTATTATTATTTTATTGGTAGCCAAGTGTGAAAAGGTAAATGAATGGTTGATCCACCAAAAACAGTGTTTCTGTCGCCCAGATTGTATGACAAATAAACAGAGAGTGAGTGGAATTGATCTAAAAATAAAACATACCAAAAGATAAACTTCTCTTTTGATAAGATTAGAGGTGTAAATGGTTGTTTGTCTCTGGATGTCGGCCTCCCACTTTTCCCACAGTCAGCTGGGAGTGGCCCCAGTCCCCTATGACTCTTAAAGGATAAGATGAAAGAAGATGAAGCAGAAAGAAAAGTGTTTATGAATTTGTGTTTGATTCCAGATTCCAGGGGTGACCACAGTGGATGCAGCTCGAGTGGTGGCTTTGAGTCCTGGAGGCTGGTGGTGTTGGCTCCAGCCATCGCTATTCTCTCCTCTCTCCTCTCCTTTATTTTGGTTCACCACTTCTGTCAGAAATCAGGTAGGTCTCCTGCTATGATGTCTCAGCTGTTTTCTTAATTCATACCTCAAGTTTCTTCTCTTCTCATCACATATTTCCTCTAATTTTTTCTGTAAACATCTTGTCCTGTCGATTTGGAAAATCTATCTTTTGTGATCTTTTTCAAAAATAACATTGATTAAAGACTCTCCTACTTAATAATTCATTTTTGCAGATAAAGAGTCTCAGATTCAGAGAAGACAAACCAATCAGAAGCAGGTAACCCACATTATTTTTCATTAATATTTTCGTCAGCATTTTATTTTTCACTTTTTGCTGCAATTTCTTCTTAATTGTACATAACCAGAATTCATTAAATTCACAAATATTTCTAAACAACAGCACAATAGTAAAGTAATGATTCTTACTGTTGTATTATTTCTCAGGAGGAAGATACATGTTTAACACAAGTCGTGTTCCTTAGAAAGGACGGATACACACAGTAGCAGACAGAGGATGGAGAGCACAACACCTTTGTTCAAGCAGCAAGTTAACAGAATTTAAATAGGTTCCAAATCCTGAATGTTTAGAATTTAGGTCAGCGGTCTTTATGTTTGAATGAGATGTCGTGCGGTTTAAGCCACACAGTCCTTTTTTAACTACAAAGAGGGCAGACACACACTTTGTGACCAGTTACATTCTCATTTGTACTGGTTTATATTTACTCTTCTATAATGACTGTTGTGATAATGTTTTTCCTGAATTAGTTCACCTCCAAGTTTTTCTAACTGTAATTGACTGTTGTCTTTATTATAACATCTGAAAACAATGTCCTCCGCTGAATTTTCTTTTCTGTGTGCTTTGCGTGAATAAAATAAAAATATTACCAACAACAGTAAAAGGTTTCTTTCTTGTTATGTAGACAACTTCAAGTTATCTGACTTGCAGGTTTTCGTTGGTATCACTTTCCAATGTGTCAAGTTAACAATGCATCAAGAAAGCACTTGACCAAACCACATAGATGGGCACAAGTATATTTGTTGATTAAACAACGCCCTTTAGACTGAATATACTATACTATACTCTCTCACTTCTGAGATTTAGATTAGATTTAGTTGTACCATTTGTTACTGTATTTACATTAAGACCAAATCTGTGGACAGACACAAAGCTGCTTCTGTATTTTAGTTAAAATGAATGAAACTGTTTGACCAACTGACAGATAGATGGATGGATGGACTCTGACTTGTTATAACAATGTGCTCTCATTAAAATGCTGATAGTTACAGCATACACTATTATGTAGTAGAAAACTATTGTCCAACATGTAATATTGCTCATACAACATCCAGTTTATCTTAAAATAAGAACTGCCAGCCTGGAATTAAATAATGTGCCACACTAATTGTAAATACAAGGGAGCCCTGCTGTATGAGAGACCTCTTGGATCAAGTGGTGTAAATGACCTAATAAACTTTTTTTTTCATTAGAAAATATTTTATAGATATACAGATATATATTTCTGAATCCTGTGTTAATTTTGTCCAATGAGATGCCCTATTGGAATTTGATTCATTTATTTTGAAATGGTGTTGACGGTAGGAGAAATGGTATACTTTTATTTTGAAAAGGTAGTTCAGAAAACCAAAAGATGGATCGTTTGTATGACAGGTGTGCCTCTTTGTTGAATGAAAATCATTACCTTCAGTTGTTTGGCTGATAAGGGCACAAGGTTTGTGGATATTTCGTTTCTTATTGTCATTATTATAGACAGAATTCATAACCTTTTTTGCAGAGAAACATTTTCATTCAGAAAATACATATAAAAAAAGTCTGTGTTTTTCTGAGATAATTGTAATTACCGGTATTTTGATGAAGTTACATTTTGCATGGACGTTTCACATAGAGCCCTTGTTCAGCAGGGCTCCATGTAACTGCTGCACTCGTAGACACTCTTTGGTTTGGCATTATTTCTTGTATTAGCGTCATAAATAACAGTGAACTACAAAAGACCATCAAACAATAATATTTGAAATTAAGGACAAAAGTGAAAACATAAAACTGTTCCTTTGTGAAGTTACAGATTCATAACAGTAAGTCCGCGTCTATACAGGAACTTCACTTTCAGAATAAAAGCATATGAAAAAAAACTAAAAAAAAATCTGAGATAATTATCTATATAAATATTTTTGTAAGATTTTGTTAAGATAAATGGCTATAAAGTTAAGTTCATCCTTATGAAGGAAAATCTAAAAGACAATTGGTCAATAATATCACAACTTTAAAGGTCGTTTATGAGTACATAAGGGAAGTAATATTTGTTGTGTTTTCTTCCTAGCTCTCCCAGTGTGTTCACACTTATCAAAGCATGTATGGAGATGAAAATAAAGTATTGTGAACCATCAGTAAAAGAGAGTCAGACCATCATTCAGCTCGGGATGCTACAAGTGGTAAAACTCATCATAAAGGTGCATACAGAAGTTTCCTCATCTACGTGTGTATTTTAAGCGTATTGAGGTATCATTAGCCTCATCATCACAAGGGTAATTCTTCTTCAGAGTACAGGCCCCAGATGTGCGTGCATTATAAATAGACAGACATGATGGAAATTAGAACTTCAAAGGACGACCTTTTAATTTCTACACCACAAACTTGTTTAAGTGCTATGTGCTGCTCAGATAATAAAACAAATGCAGCCCAAGTTCAGTGTTGGTTATGTGATGGAAAATTTTACTACGCTTGTATTATCTCTGCCTGTGGATACTATTTCTGTGTGTGACACTCAGAGCCACATCAGCAGGTGTTTGTGTCTTATCTCCTGTGATTTCACTATTCACTCAGTTCGGACACATAGTTCACATAGGTACACACACAACTAACATAGTTCTCTCTCACACACACACCCTGACACACACACACACACGCCTGCAAGTGTTTCTTGTTCATTCCCTCTGCAGAATGCTCATCGCACACTGTATGACTGTCTGAACTTCATTGCAAGGAATAAAATCCTCCAAAAGACAATTATTCTCAAGTCTCTTTATTTTAGAAGTCTCACCAGGTCAAATTTCTATCACAGTATAATGAAGTGTGTTCATGTGTTTAAACATAATAATTCACTGTATATAATCAGTGTTTAGCACTAAAGGATTTGTAAAGAAGAAAAAAAGACAAACACATTCAGCATGCTTCTTTACAAATGTGCATAGTATTGATTAACAAGTGTCCCAGTATCCCAGTATCCTCAAAGGGTTCCAAAAGTGGGTTGTTGGATCAAAAGGGTGCATCAGTGGAAAAATGTCATACCTGCAGCAAGAATATCAAGTAAGCAGCATGTATGGCAACACAATCATGCTAGTGTCGAGATGGAAGACACGAGAAAAGAAAAACACAAAGCAGAGTCGCTTTAAGACGTAACGGGTACATGTGTTTTATCTTGTGGAAATCTGAATGCCGTTGTTTCATTCGACAAAACAATCTCACTGCAGTGTACTGTATCACATGATCTTCAGCAGGTGAACCTTGACCATAATGTCAAAAAGTAGCTTCCTTTGAGCACTTACAGAACTTCACATATTGTTTGATTAGCAAATATGTCTCTTCAATGCCCAACACACACTTCTCATGTTGCAGATGCATATGGGCTCATTGGAGACCCTCCACATCCAAGACGTAGGTTTAAGCTGGAAAGCCTGCTGCTTGTGGGACTCTATAAGTTGAATCCAAGGGTTCTCATAAACAACCATAGTCATTATGTTGTTATATATGTAACCGTCTATATAGTTTTTAGAATCAATTTTAAAAAAACAATGACACATGGAAACCTTCAACAGCCAAATAGTTATTGTATAAGTTCAGGATCCTTTAGAACTTATAACTAGGTTTCCGAGTGACCTGATTGGTCTGTGGTCAACATCTTGTCAAGTGTTGATTTGATCCTCTGAGGTGAACTTGTTTCACTGCAGCTTAGCCCTGCAGCACATGTTGCCATGGTGATGGAAGAGGGTGAAAGTTGGGCCAGTAAAACCTGAGATAAACCCAAAGAGAGATGGATAACTCACTTTAAAGGCCCCTGGATACTGAGCTAAAGATGCACCAAACTATTGTTGAAGATATATTCTTGGGGCATTTCAGCTGAGACTGAGGTAAAGATTTGATCTTTGACATGAAACGATTCACCAAGCACAACACTGAACCTACTTTATCTACACAGCAGCTGTAATGATTTTAATGACAGTTTGTCCAGGTAACTCTTTTATCATGTTTAAAAATATATAATCTCAGTCCTCACAGTGTACACGTTGTTCTTATATATATATTTGTATCTTTGTTCTTATAATAGCTATAAGTACGGATGTATGATCAAGTGTGTGAGATCAGGCTCACAGGAAACCCACAGAGACAAACAGCCCCTGCAGAGCTGCACTTACCCAGTCGAAACTACATATTAGTGACCTGCTAAAGATCTTGGTGCTTCACTGTGGTCAATGATAGAGTGGAAAAATAAAGACACCAACATCACTGTCAACCACAGATGATGCTCGCACTCGCACAGAGAGATGCTTTTTGTTGGTTCGACCACAGACAACAATGTCAGTGAAGTTACTGCATTAACTTCATTTTTGGAAATCTCAGGCCAACTAAACAACATGAGTGCTGTAAGTCTTATGAATGCCTATAGTATTTATCTTCCTGTCTGAATAAATATGCAAAGGTAAAATAAAAACTCACAACACAAAACCACATTAAACTACAAACAATAGAATAACGTTCACAAACACTGCATAATTTATCACAGCCACCTTTACATTGACCAACTCAATTAACCCTGTTTTCTCTTTTCAAGCCAATGTGGTTATGAGAAGCTGTTGATGATTCAGTGTGCTAGTCTGCTGACCTTATGATTGACTCTCTTCACAGCCACAGAGACGAAATTGAAAGTTACAATCTGAGGAATGACTTTAAATATATTTGGACTATGCAAAGAAACCATGCTGTAATCTGTCAGACACCAGATTACAAGAGTAAAGGCACTGACTCTAAAACCGGACATTATATTTGACTTTTTCAACAAAGTTTATTTAGTAAGTAAGTAAATTTGATCTAATAGTCGTGTTCCGATTCTTACTCATCTTGGTCATTTGAGATTTGTAGAAGCACAAACTCAAAGGAAATGCCTCAGTATGTCATTACTTCAGTGACCAAGAATCTACACAGTTAATATGCCTTTTGGTAAAATCCATCCATCCATCCATCTATCAATCGTCCATCCATCCATCCTTCGTCCATCATCTTATCCAAGATTGGTTCGTGGAGGAAGCCAAGTAAGTTATCCCAGACCTCCCTCTTCTGAGCCATGTTTTCCAGTTCTTCCTGAGGGATTGATCTCATGCCCAGATGGGATATGTCCTCCATGTTGGGCACGCCTGGCTGGTCAACCTCCAAAGGAAGGCACCCAGGCATCTAGTCGGGGTTCCTCCGCAAATGCTACCTTAACTGTCCTTTTGACATGAAGAAGTAGTGGTTCTACTCCAGGCACTCTTCTAATTATTCATTTCAGCCGCTTGGATTCTTTCTTTGTTCTTGCAGTCATTATTTTGGTCACTGTACAGAATTTATGACCATAGGTGAGGATTGAAACATAGATGAACCGGTAAATCGAAAAGCTTTGGCTTGCAGCTCAGCTCCTTCCTCACTACAACGGTCAGGTACCCTGTCTACATTACTGCTGACTCCACACCGGCCCAACTGTCTATCTCTCGCTCCTTCTTCCCCCCTCTCTGGAACAAGATCCTGGGATGGTTAAACTCCTTCACTTTAGGCAGCAACTCACTTCCAACTCTCTAATCCTTTGTTTTCTGACAGAGAAGAAGACTTGCAGATAACAAACACAGCCATACTTTAAGATTTGTGACCAGTTATATAGGCTTACCGTCTTTCCGTCATATCTTACGCCTGGGTTCGGCTGTAAAAGCTTTGACATAACATGCCTCCATACTGCTCGTGTGGTGTCATCCAAGTGTCTGCAAGCCCAGACATTCAAATTCGACTCAAAACGAGGTCAATAACATTGTGTTTTCAGCCTAAGAGCTAAGCTAGCGGTCGATAGAATTTCCGACGGCCCCTGAGTGCACCTCATTGGAAGATATCAAAGGACATTTACGCTAAAAACATGTTTTGAGTTGAATTTGAATGTTGGGGCTTGCAGACTTTTTCTGTTGTTTTATTACATCTGAAGATAGGTCACTAATCAGCTAAACTGTTTACCGCTGAAACTCCAAAAGTGTTTTGTGGACTCAAACACTTCACCCACCCCTCCATCAACATTGGGGTATCATCTGCAGTTTCATTTCTTGGTGAACTATCCCTTCAAGAAGGTTGACCATGTCCTGTTTTGAAAATAATTGTATTATCGTGTCCATATTTGCATTGATCAGAAATCAGTCTTACAGCCAACTAGGTTCTGAGAAAGGAGGAAATTGATTTGTTCCTTGAATGACGTTATGTGAAATAATTGTAATTTTGAAATGAAGACGAAACATTTCAGTGATTGATGAACTTGATTCTTTTTTATTGTAAAGCAACAATTTAGGAGTAAACTATAAGATTCAAAGCTGGAGACCTTAAGCATATTCTGACCATGCAAAAAAACTCCTACTGTAAGCTTTCATGTACCATGTTAAATGATGAAATGTTAGTTTAACCTATTTGTATTTCACCCAAAACACTTATCTTAGTAGTATAATATCCACTTTACTGCATTATTAACCTTTTTACAAGGGAAAGATTTTGGTTCTAGTTTTAACCACATAGGTGTTCTATAACTTCTGTAAAAACTCTCCAATTACAACTGGAGCAAAAGTGACACAAAATGACTTTAATGTTTACATCTATACCCAGGATGTTGCACATGATAAAATTCTATAATACAGTGTGAATTGCAAAACCTTTGTTAAAGGTGGTATTTTCCAAAAGTTTCCTTCTTTTCTCTTTCGTGCAGGAAATTAATCTTTTCAGTGGCCAAAACATCCCCGAGCATCAGACCAACAGAAAACAGCAACAGAAAAAACCTTTCCACTAGCCAATCACCACCTTCATTTCCTTTAACGGAAAAGTCTGAACAGGATATGAACCCAAGTTTAGACCTTTGGACTAGAGTGTCTTTCTTCTTCTGATCGTGATCAAAGATGGATCAGTTGCATGTTCTCATCATCCTTCTCGTTGGTAATTATGATTTTCTGTCTTTTAAATTTGAAATTTAACATTAAAATCTATCCACTCGCTTCTTTAAGAAGGTTTGATTGTAGAGTAAAACGCTGTAACAAGTAAATTACAATTTTGTTTCTTTACCTGTGTTTGCATGTTAGGGTCTGTTGCCAGCAGTCAAGTTCATATCTCTGGATCAGAGTTGAATCTGACAGTGAGCCCAGGAGACAACGCCACTCTCTATTGTGACTGCAAACGTTCCAGTGGAGTATATATAGTGTGGTACAGGAACTGTTCTCATGTGAACCAGCCAACGCTTGTTATGAAGACAAGAATCCCATTTAAACCATTTGAGGGAAACTATGAACACGGAGACCATCTGCATCCCTTCGCTCGTTTCCACCTAGTGAGGAATGAGTCCTCTGAATCATATGACCTGCTGATCACGAACATCAGTGACTCTGATGAGGGACTCTACTACTGTGGAACAGAAGAGGCCAACACGGGGACTGAACACCAGGATAAATTTATACCTAAAAGATATGGCAACATCTCAAGAATGATTTTAACTTGTAAGTATCATGAAGCTAGCGCAAGTTCAGTCAGGTAGACTTAAATCTGCAGACGATCAGCTGATCAGGGGCGTTCCTAAACTTAGTAACGCTCAATGGAGGACCTAACCTGCCTAGTGATCAGCTGATTGGGGGCGTACCTTAACATCCAATCAGGTCGGGCGCGGTCTCTGTCAGCCAGTCATTTAGCAGCTGTCAAACTTTAAAAGTCCCTCTCTTCTCTTCCTCAGCCTGCCATCATTCAGCGACTAAAGAAACCCCTCCTCCACCCCATTCTCCTCCCGGCTCGAAGGACATTCACCTCATCCGGATCCCGACCTCAACGATTCCCGGATTACATCAACAGATCTAGGATCACAGCAGCGCCCGATCATGGCGGCAGCTGATCACGGACAAAGAACATTCAAACTGTCGTCAATGGACTATTACTCGTGGCATTCATTGCACTTCTGCCCATCCTGGAAGAGGGATCCCTTGCATGTGTCTCTTCCTGAGGTTTCTACTTTTTCCCTGTCAAGGTTTTTGTAGTTTTTTCCTTACCCTTGTGAGGGTTGAGGGCAGAGGATGCCACACTAGCATGTTCAATAGGATTACAAGCATAAGATGTGCCTTTCAAACACACATTAGACTGATAAACCACCACCAGTGTCTAGACCCCGGGGGGTATTCCTGTTCGATGCTCTGCTACACCCCCTTCTAAATCCTGATGACATCTCACAGGGGTCTAAAATGCCAAAGACTGTTTAAACATTCACATTTCTGTGCGTGTAAAATAAATAAAATCTGTAAGTTGGAAATCAAGTCTCTCCTGATTGAACTGGTATTAGTTCTCTTTGAGTGTTTTGCAATAGAAATAAAAAGAAAATACGCTGCACATACAACATCAACTGGAAAATTTACTGCATTATTATCACCTGGTTGTTAGTTCCTGACAAATCAGAGACATCTTACATTTGAATGTGAGTCTTGACATTGTGCATTTGATGATAGACACCTGTCTTGAACACAACGTTCCACATATTGTTGGAAATTGACATGTTACAAACTTTGAATAGGGTTGTATTGATATCAAGATTTGTTTATTATTATTGTGTTGGTAGCCAAGTGTGAAAAGGTAAATGAATGGTTGATCCATCAAAAACAGTGATTTTTCTGTCGCCAAGATCGTATGACAAAGATACAGAGAGTGTGTGGAAGCGCATCGAAAAATATAACACACAAAAAAATTACTTTTGATGATAGTGCTACGAGATTAAACAGAAAAACGGAACTCTGAGAGCTAATTAGTAGAAGTGTGTGTTTGTTTTTCCAGTTGAGTCTAAGCAACATGAGACTGCTCAAAGCTGTGATCTGTGCTGGACGCTGCTTTTCTCTCTGTGTCCAGCTTCCGCCGTTCTCTCCTCTCTCCTGTCGTCCTGTCTGGTTTATCACTTCTGTCGGAGGAAAACAGGTACATGCTTTCATCTCCTCAGTTATCCGCATTGCTGATGATTAATTCCATATTATTCCATTTTTTGTGTTACGTTAAATCATTGTTATCACATCGGGAAAAAAAATCTTCTCGCTGGACGCTGTAAGAATTGACACAATATTAACATTTGCAGCTAAAGAACCAGAGGTCCAAGAGGAAGGATCTAATTCCAGTGATCGCACAAGAGGGAATCAGGTATTTCACATTCAGCAACTTATGGCCTTCTACAATAATGTGTATTAATTGTAATTGCTTCACACTCTATGCTCCACACATGCAACACACAGAGCAGATGCTTGAGCAGTTACAAGTAGTAAAAAAATTCTTTGACAGTGAATTGTAACACATCAAAGTATAAAATCAATACGCGGTCGTGATTCTAACAAATGTCAAACCCTCTAGGACGGAGACGTGTGTTACGCTGCACTGGAGATCCGACAGGCCACACAGAGACCAAAGAGGAAGAAAACACAGACTTCTGACTTCAGCACATATTCTGACATCAACACGTGCAGGTCGTCAAGTGTGATGTGATGGAACATAAAAAAACGTTTGACAGCTTTATTAATGGAGTTTTTTACGTGCTATTGGTGCGAATCAGTAAACCCACAGCCTCATCCTCTGTCTGTGGTGGTGATATCTGACGGGTGTGGAATAACAGCAGTGTGATGTAGAGTCAACATTCACATTCAACCTAATCTGCATGTCTATGGACAGGAAGTGACAACACACAAAATAAACACCTGCACGTGTGAACTATGAAAGATTAAACACCATATATATATATGACTATACAAGATGCTGTTGAAAAGAAGTGACACGAGGAACACAAAGCAACACAACAACAGACACATTCTGCATTTTTGCAGCCATACAATACTGTGCTGAGTCTAATAAACTTTCTGTTGAAACTACTTCCTTTTCTCCTTTATTTCTACTAGAATGAATAGACAGTCAGAGGTGTGGTGCCGTTTGTTGTTTTCATCTGAACAGTTTAAAACAAAAATAAAAAAAAATATACAAAACAGACATTCTTTAAAATAATTTTTGCTGACGACTCAAAATATGTGAACAAATACAGAGGACAGGCCCGGGCGAGGTCCTGGGCGTGTCGATCCCCTGCAGTGCAGAGTGGATTGAGATCATAGGCTTTCAGGCTGTATAATAATGTATAAAGCAATGTATCACTACTCAGTAGCTACAGGCTTTACCCTGGCCAAGTAAAATAAAATGGAATAATCTGAATTCAATGTCCTAAATATGTTCAAATATTGCATACTAGGTCTTCAATACATTTAGCTAGGTCTTATATATGTTAACATTATTTTAATGCTACTTCCGTCGTGCTTTAAAATTAGTTTTTTTTTAGTTTTGTCTCAGTGTTGTAGTTATTTCTCAATGATAATTCCCAGCTTCGTGGATTTTAGTTTTGCTGATGTTGGTAGTGTATTTGTGAAGTATTGTAAAAGAAGATTAAACTACAAACACAAGGACCTGAATTACTCGGACCCGGACTTGACTCGGACTTGTCTGTGGGAAAGATTATGGATACTTACTGTCTCTGCCTGTAGTTTGTGAGACAACGTGGTGTTTGGTGTTATTCTCTTCTGCTCTACTGCTTCCACTTCACCTTATCTTCAATTAGGGGCAAGTGGAATTAATTCTGGGACCCTGATATTACCTCATATAGGTTTAAAAACCAGGAATTGTTTGGAGCGTCAGCTTCAGCGTCTGTGAAGACTCATCGTATGAAGACTCAGAGGATAAAGACAAAGGAGTCATCGTTGGAGTCTTCGGGGGAAGCTGAGTATTAAGCTGTTACATACTTTCCGTGCGCATTTCTACTCGTAGATACTATAGGCCTTTCACTCGTTCAAGCCAATACCATAACCTTTCCTCTCATATCTATCCCACCCGTTCCACACATACCCAAAATCTTGTCACTGGGGGCCTATGGAACTGCCATTCAGCTACCAACAAGACAGACTTCATCTCTGGCTTCGATACCCAGCATTGCTTGACTTCCTTGCTCTCACTGAGCCTTGGATCACAGCGGACTACACATCCACCTCAGCTGCCTTCTCCTCTGCTTTCTCTTTCACCCACACACCAAGACCCAATGGTAGGGGTGGCGGTACAGGTTTATTCATCTCCCGCAAATGGAGTTTTTCTCTCTACCCGCTTCCGCTTTTACCCCAACATCTTTTGAATTTCATGCTGGGACAGTTACTCATCCGGTACAATTAAGTATTGTTATTCTCTATCGTCCACCAGGTTCCTTAGGAGTTTCCTTGGAGGAATTATACGTCCTTCTGGGTGACTTTAACATCCAGACAGAGAAGTCATCTGACCTACTACTTTTACTGTCTTCATTTGCTCTCTCAATCAGTCCTTCCCCTCCTAGTAACAAAGCCGGTAACCACCTTGAGTATATTTTCACCAGAAACTGTTCAACATCTAACCTCACTGTAACCCTACAACATGTCTCTGACCACATATTTACCTCTTAGTCTTTCCCACTAACTCAAACTGACAACCCTCCCACATCAACAGACTCTCATGTGTCTGTCGCAAAATTCGCTCCTTATCTCCCGCCTCTCTAGCCTCCTCTGTTTTATCAGTCCTCCCTTCCACTTACTCTTTCTCACACATGCATCTTAACTCTGCCACAGATATTCTCATTTCTACTTTGTCATCCTCTTTTGACTCTCTCTGTCCTCTTACATCACGACAGATCCGCAAGTCCTCCCCAGCTCTGTGGTTGTCTGACTCGGTGCGTGCCGACAGAGCCACTATGTGAGAATCAGAAAGGAAATGGCGAAAATCTAAACACCCTGACCACTTCCTTCTTTGTCAGTCTCTTCTCTCCTCTTTCTCTGCCTCTATTTCCACGGCAAAAAGCACTTTGTTACCAAACTACGATTCAATCTTCATTTTCTAACCCCAAAAATCTCTTCTTCGTCCTCCTTCCTCCCTTCTACCAAGCCACTTTGTCAACTAATTTACAAAAAAGATAGATGACATTCGCTCCTCATTTTCTAATCCTCCTTCTATAATTACCTTTCCATCAACTTCCTCTTCATCCCCTTCCCTTTTTCTTTTTTCACCCCCCTGTCTCCCAATCAAGCTCTGCTCTCTCACTGTACTCATCCTTCCTCATCACCGCACTTAGCGGGTAACTTGGAGAGGATCTGTGTCTCAACCTTGTCCTCTCACTACTGGGGTCCCTCAAGGTTCCATCCTGGGTCCCCTCCTCTTCTCTCTGTACACCAACTATCTCAGCTCTGTCATTCACTCACATTGCTTTTCCTATCATAGCTATGCTGATGAAACCCAACAAATCCTCTCTTTTCCACAAACTGAAACACAGGTAGCAGCACGAATCTCTGCCTGTCTGACTGAAATCTACTTTTTCTTCCAGGGAAAGACTCTCCCACCCACAACCTGACTATTACCTTTGGCAACTCCGTGTTAACCCACACCCGGACTGCTTGGAACCTGGGTGTCATAGTCATATATATTTTTCAGAATCAATTTAAAAAACACAATGACACATGGAAACCTACAACAGCCAAATCGTTATTGTATCAGTTCATGATCCTTTAGAACTTATAACTAGGTTTCCAAGTGACCTGATTGGTCAGTGCTCAACATCTTGTCAGGTTTTGATCTGATCCTCTGAGGTTGTTTCACTGCAGCTTAGCCCAGCAGCATATGTTGCCATGGTGATGGAAGAGGGTGAAAGTTGGGCCAGTAAAACCTGAGATAAACCCAAAGAGAGATGGATAACTCACTTTAAAGGCCCCTGGATACTGAGCTAAAGATGCACCAAACTATTGTTGAAGATATATTCGTGGGGCATTTCAGCTGAGACTGAGGTAAAGATTTGATCTTTGACCTGAAACGATTCACCAAGCACAACACTGAACCTACTTTATGACAACAGCTATAATGGTTTTGATGACAGTTTGGCCAGGTAACTCTTTTATCATGTTTAAGAAATTATATAATCTCAGTCTTCAAAGTGTACACATTGCTCTTATTTCGATTTTCTATCTTTTTTCTTATAATAGCTATAAGTACGGATGCATGATCAAGTGTGTGAGATCAGGCTCACAGGAAACCCACAGAGACAAACATCCCCTGCAGAGCCGTGCACTTAAATCAGTTGAAACTCTATATTAGTGACCTGATTCAGATCTTGGTGCTTCATTGTTGATAATGATCAGAAAAGTAAAGACACCAACATCACCCTCAACCACAGATGTACTGTGCACACAGAGTGAGTGTGATTTAATCGCAGAGATATGCTTTTTGTTGGTTTGGGCACAGACAACAATGTTAGTGAAGTTACTGCTT
This sequence comes from Pseudopleuronectes americanus, assembly GCA_038501795.1. NCBI lineage: Eukaryota > Metazoa > Chordata > Actinopteri > Pleuronectiformes > Pleuronectidae > Pseudopleuronectes > Pseudopleuronectes americanus. The sequence continues at coordinate 10,510,174 of CM076721.1, forward strand.
CAACTTGATTTTTGAAAATCTCAATCAAACTAAACAAAACACATAAGTGCTGTAAGTCTTATAAATGCTCATAGTATTTCTCTTCCTGTCTGAATAAATATGCAAAGGTCAAATACAAACTTACAACACCAACACAAAACCACATTAAACTACAAACAATATAGTAACCTTCACAAACACTGCATAACTTATCACGGCCACCTTTACATTGGCCAGCTCAATTATCCCTGTTCTCTCTTTTCAAGCCAATGTAGTTATGAGAAAATTGTTGATGATTCAGTTTGTTACTCTGCTGACCTTATGATTGACTATCTTCACAGCCACAGTTTAGAGAGACTAAATTGAATATTCCAAAGCTGAGGAATGACCTTACATCTGTTCTGACTATGCAAAGAAATTTTTCTGAGCCATGTTTTCCAGTTCTTCCTGAGGGATTGATCTCATGCCCCTAACCCTAACCCTATTTTCCTCCACGAATACTACCTTAACTGTCCCCTTTTGACATGAAGAAGCAGTCGTTCTACTCCATCCCTCTCCTAATAATTCATTTCAGTTCCTTGGATTCATTCTTTGTTCTTGCAGTCATTATTTTGGTCACTGTACAGAATTTATTACCAGAGGTGAGGTTTGGAACATAGATGAACCGGTAAATCGGAAAGCTCTGGCTTGCGGCTCAGCTCCCTCTTCACAACAACGGTCAGGTAGGGGAGAGCGTGGAATGTGGGACATTTTTTACATTTGCTCTCCTCTAGGCGAGCTAAAATGTTATATCAGTAAAATGTACACATTTCCCATTAATTCAAGATGTTTTCTAGCAATGGAAATGATCAGAATGTCTTCAGGACAAAGGGCAGTGAAAATATGATTGTTTTTAAAAAAGTGGTCATGTGTCCCACACTACCCAGGTACGGGGTAAAGTGGTCCACTTACTTTTTCCACTTTAGAACTACCATAACAGCACATGTTGTAATAGTTAAAATCCTGACAGCTAGATTGACAACCACTAATATCGGACTAGTAACAGAATCATGGGGATTGGTCAATTAAGCACATTTATGATTATTATGATTCATGTGATCTCTTGCACACCCTAGCTTACCGGTACATTGTTTCTCTGTCCTATTGGCAGGTACAGGGATATTGTTTTTCTCTGCATATTCAAATGCCAGTTCACGGCACTTAACTGGAGCAAGGCCATGGAACTGGTCAGATAGTTGTTTCAAGTGTTTGGCCATCTCATCTGTGATTATTCTCTTTACCTCAGCTACTGAACCCAAGCTACTGATCTTAATTTCCCTTTCTCTTTTATCTTTATGAATCTTTTGAGGGTTGTCTTATCAATATTTCAATCCCTTCCAGCTTTTCTTAAGGACTTCTTTCCTTGCATGACCTCAGCAGCTACACTCTGCATCTCTGGGAGAGGTGTTTGGCCCCAGGTTGTCTTTCTGGTGTAGTTTCTTGGCATGATGGCTTTTCTAAAATGTTTATGACATTAAAAATAAAACATATATAATGCAATATAACACTAAAATATGTTTAAGACTAAACTTAACTTGTGCTTCATGGTAGCGTTAAGTGAGACGGTGTCTCACTTTACCCCACAGCATTTGTCCCACTTTAGCCCAAAGCCACCGTTTTAGAAAAAACAACATCTCTTAGCAATTCAGGCTAATCTTCAGCTAGCATCAATCACATGGTTTTATATTACATTACATTACATGTCATTTAGCTGACGCTTTTGTCCAAAGCGACTTACATTTTTAGTACACTCAACATTTATGAGGGGCCATTTCAGGGGTCAGTATCTTGCCAAGGACACTTCGGTATGCAGATGGGGAAGAGTGGGATTTGAACCGGCAACCTTCTTGTTGGAGAACGCCCACTTTCTGAGAGAGAAGACGACCTCGCCTGCTCCACTTCAGCTGATGCTGGATGGGGACACGGCATACGAAAAAGTCAAAGTAGTTTGGTGGCTCTCTTTTTGATGACCTTTGCTACTTCAAGAGATAAAAACAACACTTGTTGACGTTGAACTTCACCACAACCTCGATGTGTAGCTTATCTGATCAGGGCCACAGGAAACCAACAGTGAAGTGCAGGTGAAGTGTTCCAGCGCACAAAATACTTCTGGAGTCTCAGGGGTAAACTTTGCTAGAGCAGAATCCAATACTCTTGAAGTCAATGGTGAGTCCTTCAGACTTGGTTAAACAACAGAAAAACCACAACATGCCTCCATACTGCTCCTGTGGTGTCATCCAAGTGTCTGCAAGCCCAGACATTCAAATTCGACTCAAAACATGTTTTTAGCCTAAATATCCTGGGATTAGCCCTTAAGCTGAAAACACATTGACCTTGTTTCGAGTCAAATGAGTATATCAGGGCTTGCAGACACTTGGACGACACCACACGAGCAGTTTGGAGGCATGTTATGATTTTTCAGTTGTTTTCTTGCATCTGACGGTAGGTCACTAATCAGCTAAACCGTTTACCCCTGAAACTCCAAAAGCGTTTTGTGGACTCAAACACTTCACCCACCCCTCCATCAGCATTGTGGTGAGTTTATAATGAGTGCATTTTCATTTCTTGGTGAACTATCACTTTAAGAAGGTTGACCGTGTCCTGTTTTGAAAATAATTGTATTATCCTGTCCATATTTACATTGATCAGAAATCAGTCTTACAGCCAACTAAGTTCTGAGAAGGCAGTTGGAAAATGTATCTGTTCTTTGGAAATAATTGTAATTTTGAAATGAAGCGATACAGTTGAGTGATTAATGAATTTGACTCTATTTTGATTGTACAGCCACAATTTAGGAGTAAACTATACGATTCAAAGCTGGAGACCTTAAGCATATTCTGACCATGAAAAAAAACCTCCTACTGTAAGCTTTAATGTACCATGTTAAATGATTAAATGTTAGTTTAACCTACGAGTTTTTCACCCAAAACACTAATCTTTCAGTATATTATCTACTTTACTGCATTATTAAACTTTTTAAAAGGGAAAGATTTTGGTTCTAGTTTTTAAACATAATTCGTTTGACATCACTGTGAATTTTTCTGTATTAAACCAGCCTAGGATCATGAAAGCCTAAACATGATCAGAAAACGATTAAATAATGCTGTTTCCTGTCTACATCAGTTTTTTGGCTTAAAATAAATAGAATTTGAACATTTATATGTTCAGTATCAGAAAAATGTCATATTGCCCAACACACACAATTACAACATACCTACAATTCATATAACATAATCCAGTTGCAGTTAAGATTCCAACAAAATGCATTATTCATTTGCAGTGAGTTGCATAAAGTATAATATCTACCTGTAAGAAAAGATCTATACGCACCGTGACAAGTAGGTGTTCTGTAACTTCAATGTAAAACTCTCCAATGACAACTGGAGCAGAAGTATCACAAAGTACCTTTAATGTTTACATTTCTACCCACGATGTTGCACATTGTAAAATTGTAGTATACAATGTAAATTGCACAGGATATGAACCCAAGTTTAGACCTTAGGACTAGAGTGTCTTTCTTTATCTGATCGTGATCAAAGATGGATCAGTTTCATGTTCTCATCATCCTTCTCGTAGGTAATTATGATTTTCTGTCTTTTAAATTTTAACTTTAACCTTAAACAAAACACTACAAAAGATTTGTATTGTCGTTCCTTTAAGAAGGTTTGATTGTAGAGTAAAATGCTGTAACATTAAAATTACAATTTTGTTTCTTTACCTGTGTTTGCATGTTAGGGGCTGTTGCCAGCAGTCAAGTTCATATCTCTGGATCAGAGTTGAATCTGACAGTGAGCCTAGGAGACAATGCCACTCTCTATTGTGACTGCAAACGTTCCAGTGGAGTATATATAGTGTGGTACAGGAACTGTTCTCATGTGAACCAGCCAACGCTTGTTATGAAGACAAGATACCCATCTGAAAAATTACCGCTAAACCATGAATACAAAGATGATCTGCATCCCTTTCCCTCGTTTCCACCTGGTGAGGAATGAGTCCTCTGAATCATATGACCTGCTGATCATGAACTTTAGTGACTCTGATGAGGGACTCTACTACTGTGGAACAGAAGAGGCCAACACGGGGAAGCCTGAACACAAGGATAAATTTATACCTACAAGATATGGCAATGTCACAAGCAGGATTGTAACTTGTAAGTATCCTGGTATTAGTTCTCTTTGAGTGTTTTGCGAAATCCCTAAATAACAAGAAAATACGCTGCACTTACAACATCAACTGGAAAAATTACAAAATGTCTTAACATTGTGCATTTGATGACAGACACCTGCTTTGAACACACCTCATACAATATCAAGATTTGTTTATTATTATTATATTGGTAGCCAAAAGTGAAAAGGTAAATGAATGGTTGATACGCCATAAAACAATGTTTTCTGCCGCCAAGATCGTATGACATATATACAGAGAGTGTGTGGAAGCGTATCTAAAAATATAAAACACAAAAAAATTACTTTTGATGATGGTGCTACGAGATTAAACAGAAAAACTGAGCTCTGAGAGCTAATTAGTAGAAGTGTGTGTTTGTTTTTCCAGTTGAGTCTGAACAACATGAGACTGCTCAAAGCTGTGATCTGTGCTGGGCGCTGCTTTTCTCTCTGTGTCCAGCTTCCGCCGTTCTCTCCTCTCTCCTGTCGTCCTGTCTGGTTTATCACTTCTGTCGGAGGAGAACAGGTACATGCTTTCATCTCCTCAGTTCTCCGCATTGCTGATGATTAAGTCCATATTATAATATTTTTTGTGTTACGTTAATTAATTTTTATCAAACCAAAAAAAAAGATGTTCTCAGTTGTTTTGTAAGAAATTTACCCAATATTAACATTTGCAGTTAAAGAACCAGAGGTCCACGAGGAAGGATCTAATTCCAGTGATCGCACAAGAGGAAATCAGGTATTTCACATTCAGCAACTCATGGCCTTCTACAATAATGTGTAATAATTGTAATTGCTTCACACGCGGTAGTGATTCTAACAAATGTCAAACCCTCTAGGACGGAGACGTGTGTTACGCTGCACTGGAGATCCGACAGGCCACACAGAGACCAAAGAGGAAGAAAACACAGAGTTCTGACTTCAGCACCTATTCTGACATCAACACGTGCAGGTCGTAAAGTGTGATGTGATGGAACATAAGAAAACATTTGACAGCTTTATTAGTGGAGTTCTTTACGTGCTATTGGAGCGAATCAGTAAACCCACAGCCTCATCCTCTGTCTGTGGTGGTGATATCTGACGGGTGTGGACTAACAGCAGTGTGATGTAGAGTCAACATTCACATTCTATGTGTCTAGGAAGTGACAACAGACAGAATCAACACCTGTACGTGTGAACTACGAACAATTTAACACCATATATATATATATATATGATTATACGAGACGCTGTTGAAACAGAAGTGACACGAGGACACGAAGCAACACAACCACAGACATGTTCTGCATTTTTGCAGCCATATAATACTGTGCTGAGTCTGCATTGGTTTTAAGGTTGTTTAATGACAAATAAACGATTTCTGTTGAAACTACTTCCTTTTCTCTTTTATTTCTCCTAGAATAACTAAACAGTCAGAGTTGTGGTGCTGTTTGTTGTTTTCATCTGAACAGTTTAAAAAATACAAAAAATATACAAAACAGACGTTCACTACCTCTGTAAAATAATTTGTTCTGACGACACAAAATATGTGAACAAAACCCCTGCAGTGCAGACTAGCTCTGTGGATAAGTATAATATATCATACATATAATAAGAAGATTAAACTAGAAACACGAGGAACTGAAAACTCTCGGCTTGTCTGAGGGAAAGACTATGGATACTTTCGGTCTCTGCCTGTAGTTTGTGTGACAACGTGGTCAATGGTGTTATTCTCTTCTACTTTACTGCTGCTACTTCAACCTATCTTCAATTACGGGAAAGTGGAAGTAATTTTGGACCCTGATATTCCCTCATATCTGTTGTACTTGACATAGGTCTTTAAATACATTCATTGTGGTCTTATTAAGGTTTTGAATATAAATCTTCTTGAAATACAGTGGCTATGCATTAGATTTAGGCAGGAGATTTAGTTTCTTTCACTGTGAGAATCCTGTTTTTTTCATTGAATGTGAAATGATTCACTTTCAGGGCAACAACAGCAGAAAACCACACAAAGCTTTGTTGACATCTATCACCAAGAGAAGCTCTGCATCAGAGTCCACTGTGAATGATGCATGATATCCGGCAGCTTCCTGTTTTTGGACTTTCATTTTTCTTGAAAGAAGTACAAAAAAAACACAGTTAACATGTGACCTCCTGTTCTCCTCCAGAGTAAAACAGTACGTGTTCTTGGCAAACCTCCTCTGCACAGGCTGCATGAGCTGATCGGGTCAGAGTTAGACCCTTAGACAAAACAAAAGAAGAAAGAAAAAAAAAGAAACCGCACAGTAAAAAAATGTCCATTCAACGAGCCAATCACCACGGCCTTACCTTTAAAGGAAAGGTCTGCACAGGTTATATATCTGCACTGCGATGTTGTGTTGCGTCATTTCGCTGTTTTTCAACTCCGGTCACCTCCAGACATGGATGGGCGCCAAATTGTTCTCATCGCTCTCTTAGGTAATTAATTGTAATGAAACTCTATCGTTCTCTGATGTGAAGTGACATTTTTTACATCCATGATGTTTTCACTGGTATTATGTGTTTTGTTACCTTTTCTTTTTATAATTCAGGAGTTTTTTCCTGCAGTCGCCATGAAATTACTGGATCGCTGTCAGAGGTGACGGTCAGACGAGGAGACAACGTCACCGTCTACTGTGACTGCAAACTGTCCACCGGGGTTTACATCGTGTGGTACAGGAACTGTTCCCATGAGAACCAGCCCACCCTCGTTCTCAAAGCAAAACCTAATTATTTGGTTGATTTTCAGTTTTTGAAGAACTTTACTTCCAACTCCTTTGACCTGCTGATCGTTAACGTCACCGAGTCTGATGAGGGGCTTTACTACTGTGGCAATGAGGAGATGATGGTGGTCGACACGGAACGAATCGTCCCCAAATATTTTCAAAGTTATGGCAAAATGACAACAAGGATCCTACTGAGTATGTATTGTGGTCTGACTTTGCTATGTAGTACGGCAAGTAGCTTTTCTATCATATTCATTTTAATGAAATTTGACAAAAGCTACAAATCAGAGTTTGAAATCAGAGTTTGAAGAGTTTAGGGGTTTAAAGTGCAATCTTTTTCATTTGGTCTTTTAATGAATATGAGAAACCAGAAAACAGCTTTGCACAGAATAAACACTGTAAAAAAGATATGTCCAAAAAAATCTACTTGTTTTTTTAATCCTAGACATTTGGTTGCATTTGTATTTAATTTGTATTTATCATTGTTTGTGATTTAGATTATGGTTAAACTGTAAAATATTATGCTACAATTACATGTCTTTGTCTTAATGGTTTGGGAACGACACCTTGGGAATTATTGCCAAATTTGTTTACGGAAATATTGCCCAATGTATAGTACCTGAATTTTTTGGTCCCCAACAATGACAAAGGGCTCAATTCCCCCCGAGTGCTCTGGCTTTCTTCCACAGTCAATGTTGATAATTGGTGATTCTAAATTGAGCGTAGTTGTAAATATCTCTGGATTTCAGCCTCCCGCTGGGAGTGGCCCCTGTCCCCCATGCTTCTTAAAGGATAAGATAAAAGAAGATAAAGCAGAACGAAAAGTGTTTTATGAATTTGTGTTTGATTCCAGATTCCAGGGGTGACCACAATGGATGCAGCTCGAGTGGTGGCTTTGCGTCCATGAGGCTGATGGTGTTGGTGCCAGCCGTCGCTATTCTCTCCCTTCTCCTCTCCTTTATTTTGGTTCACCACTTCTGTCAGAAATCAGGTATTTTTTCTGCTGTGATGTCTCAGCTGTTTTTCTTAATTCATACCTCAAGTTTTTTCTCTTCTCATCACATATTTCCTCTCATATTTTCTGTAAACGTCATGTCCTGTTGATTTTAGAAAATCTATCTTTGTCCAAAAACAATATTGATTAAAAAGACTCTGCTACTTAATAATTCATTTTTGCAGATAAAGAGCCCCAGGTTCAACGAAGCAGATCAAACAGAAGCAGGTAACCCACATTAGTTTTTGTATTAATTTTTTGCCACATTTTATCTTTCACTTTTAGCTGCAATTTCTTCCTAATTGTACATAACCAGAATTTACTGAAAATCTTTCTAAACAACAGCACAATAGTAAAGTAATGATTCTTACTGTCGTATTGTTTCTCAGGAGGAAGATACATGTTTAACACAAGTCGTGTTCCTTAGAAAGGACGGATACACACAGTAGCAGACAGAGGATGGAGAGCACAACACCTTTGTTCAAGCAGCAAGTTAACAGAATTTAAATAGTTTCCAAATTCGGAATGTTAAAATTTAGGTCAGCGGTCTTTATGTGCTCAAGCATGACCTAAATTCGAGTTGGTCTTGTGGTATAAGACACACAGTGCTTTTTAAACCACAAAGAGGGCAGATACACTGACCAGCTACATTCACATTTCCACTGGTGTATATTTACTTTTTCTATAAAACTGTTGTAACATTGTTCTCCCTGAACTAGTTCACCTCAAACTTTACTAACTGTGATAGACTGTTTTCTTTATTATAACATCTGCAAACAATATCCTCCGCTGAATTCTCTTCTGTGCGCTCTGCGCGAATAAAAACAAAATATATAATAAATATTATAACGACAGTAAAAGGTTTCTTTCTTGTTATGTCGACAATTTCAAGTTATATATCTATTTAATTATGAGATAATATCACATACATTTCTGATTTAATAAGAGCAAATAGTCACTATGTAATATACAAATGTTACAGGATGTGCAATGTTGGCTGTGAAAACCAAATACATAATGTTAAAATTATTATTAAATGAACAAAGTAATTAAAATAACAGAATAAAATTGAATATAATTTACACAAATATATCGGCCATTAGACTATATGGGCAGCATATCGTCTAACAATCAGAAAGTTCCTGGTTTGATCCCCAGCTGCTTCAGAAAACTTGTTGAAGTGCCCTTGAGCATGATACCACACACTTAGTGCTCGTAAAGTTGTCATCAGTGAAGGAACAAGTTAGTGGGAATAGATGAATGAGACAAATGATCCATTGATTAGTAAAGTAAAAAAATGTTTTATCTACAGTATTGTATATTTTTGTCGGGGCCTCTTTACTTGTCTCTGTTCTTTTATCATTTTAATATGTATTATTGTTTAGCACTCTTGTATAATAAATATATTTCAGTACATTCATAATTTCCCTATTTTTTGCTTTGTGATCAGATTTTTTTAAGGACCAACTATTTAAACACATTAATACATTATTAATTTAATAATTAATAGCGGCTCAGGGGTACAGTGGTTAGCACCGTCCAATCACAGCAAGCAGGTTCAGGGCCCTTCTTGGAGGAGTTTGCATGTTCTCCATGTGCTCGTGTGGGTTTTCTACAAGAGGATGAGCAGCAAACATCAGACTGTTCTGAAGTTGTCTACGAGTCCTGACCTTCATCAGACTGAACTATGTATTTATGGAAAGATGTAGAAGAACTTGGGAGAAGGCATCTGTCAAACCTCAGAGAACTGGAGCAGAGTGGGCCACGCTCCGAGCTGAGAAGTGTAGGCGTCTCATTAGGATTTACAAAAAGCACTTGACTGTAATAACTCCGTCAAAAAGCTGTGCTACAAAATAGTGGGTCGAGGGTCCCAATATTTCAGCCCGTGCCAATTGTTTGTGTTGTATTATTCAAAACAAAATGTTACATCGGAAAATCCAATGCAGCACGTCTGTACTGTTAGATCTGAGATACAGAGAAGTGAAGGCCAGTTGTTTTGTTGCGGTTTCAAACCATTTCAGAGAACATGTAGGTTCCGTTTTTTGTTTTAAGTGAAAAGTACAGCCACTCACACTTAGTTTCCAAAATCTCACAAGAGCGAGTGTTCAATAAACCACAGCGCTCCGTCCATGTGAGCAGCGAAGCTTTTACAGGAAACCGACACTGACAAGCCTACGACCACAGAGCTCCGTCCATGTGAGCAGCGAAGCTTTTACAGGAAACCGACACTGACAAGCCTACGACCACAGAGCTCCATGCGCTCAGCGGCAGCGAAGCTACGAACCAGCTGCCCACTGGGGGGGTGGCGTTATCTGGCCTCGATCTGTTGAAATGTTTTTTCCTCTTACATTGATGATGCAACATGTGCAAACATAACGGAAGTAAAACACGGGTGGGAACTGCAGCTTGTATTTTGACCCGTGTCTGTTTGTTTGTTGGTTTTACAACCCAGGTGGAAACCCAGACGCAACCTGATGAATGAGTCTCCCCTCTTCTGAGCTCCCCAAAAACCCCTGGCAGCAAATTATTACAGCCTGTTTTAAGGTTTATTATGTTTTTACATCAGGGTGGGCCCACAGCAAAACAACAAACAAAAACAACCTTAAGGCGAACAACCTAAACGTTCCTAACTCAAATTAAAGAAACCAAAAGACAAGTTGCTAACTTAACTCCTAATCCAGAAACAGGAGTAAACACAAATTCAAGCAACAGATATTAACACATTTCCCAAGTTACAATTCTGGATGACAGTGCAAGAGAAGAGACCGCAGGAGCTTGGGGTCTCTCCCCAGCGGGTGAGGCTGGCATTTGGTTCCAGCCTCATCCGCAAGCTTGGAGGCTGGAACCAATCAGCTCCCTGGTAACAAACCCACACACTCACAGTCGATAATCCACTCAGTCATTGAGCCAGACACACAAGCACCACAGCAGAGAGAGAGAGGGAGAGAGAGATCCACAACACAGGCATAGTAGATTAAAGCACATACACCGATGTAAAGACGGATGTGGAAGGATGTGGTACAGATCAGGGGAGAACTCATTACTCAGAGAATAATTCATGGATGAAGATGGAAAAATCTGGCATATTCAGGGGACTGATATTTATGAATTTGAGAAATTGGGTGCAGATTCCAAAAAAAAACAGAATATAGGGAATTTAAATGTAGTTTCATAGGAGGACTGTGTGGCCTTGGCAAGGTTAGAGAATTTCTAGCCTGTTCATATACTGCCTGTTTATGTTGCACCAATGATTGATGATGAAAATATTTGTCATTCAGACCATATGAAAAGTAGAATATTTACAGAGGAGGTCCGGAGAGGTAGTGATTTCTTAACATCACTCAGTAATGTGACAATAATAACATAATTAAACCATCGGCAAAGAAGGATGACATTACAGCTCCCAAAAAGTGAAGCCAAACTGTCTTGGTCACCCCCTGGTGGCTGGCTACAGTATAAGTCAACCCTTGTTTCTCCATTTAACTGGATGGTGCATGAACCAAACTCAAAAGTGAAAGTAAAGGAATGAAACAGTGTGAAACCTCATGATTGACAGTTGAGACTGACACACTCATCACAAGATGGCATCATTTGTATACAGGATATTTTAGGTTAATTTCTGGAAAGTGGAGACGCGTCTTCCATCTTTTTTTTCAATCAATGAATCATGCCTTTTTGTGGAATGATATATTTAATGTGAAAAACCACAGGAAGTATTTCTCCTGTCTAAGAGTAGTCTGAACAGAAAAAGGGTTTCTGCTGGCAATGCCTTAACTTCGTTAGAATGCAATAAAATCTCATGTCCCCTAATGTGACCATCTTACAGAGTCATCTTCCTTAATGGGCGCATCATAAAGCAGTTCTTCTGATTTGTATGTGATATTAAAAATGCTTGAATACAATTAAAATGATAAAAACAAGCTCAAAGCGGTAATTTTAAGAAACTCGCTGCAGGCAAATTATTTAACAAGCCACACTGGTGGTAAAAGAAAGTCTGAATAACCGCATTAAATATGGATACGATAAAAGGATATGTCTCAATCACAGGCTGTGTCGTCTGGTGCACAATGAAAAATAGTGAATTTCCGTGGAAGCTGTCTGGAATACAGTCCAGGGTCTGATGCTGGCCCTTCATGTCACAGATGGTGTTCTCAGTAGGATTTGGAACGAGTACGTGTCAGAGTGGCAGCAGGCCAACCTGGAAATGAGACGCCTTTTTGCATTGTATTTTATCAGGACAATACGGCAGCTTTGTTTTTTTAATCAGACCAAAAAAAATAAAAAAGAGTTTTGTTCCGTTTCGGATTTTCTAAAGCTTGTTTTCACACGGAACAGTGAGCAACGAGTTTCTTAAATTTTTTTTGCATTTGTGGTCATGAAGCCCCTGCAGACGGTAAATGCTCTTATCTAGTGTCATCTTCTGATTTACATGCTGTTTGTCACAGATTCCAGTGATGTGATGAAAATCAAATGTACCGTACAGACTAACAGTTCAACCTATTGTAGTTTTTGTAAGAATATATCCCTTATCTTTCTCCGAGGTACTTTGTATTTGTGTAAATCTAGCAACGCTAAAGACATTTCATAATAATTTTTTAATAACTTAATAACCATATTTGAATTTGACTCATCTGGTGTAAAATTATTCTTTTCAGTTTGAAGGGAGGTGTACTGTGAACTGAATGATTCGGAAAGATGATCTTTACCTGACCTCTAGTGGAAAGTCAATGCAATGCACCATACAGTCAAATTATAAAAGTTGGACGTCACAGTTAAAGGGTCCAAATTGAAATATACGACTCTTTTTAATTCACAGTCACTGTGGCTGCTGGAAAAAAAAATATTGTTCTACCTTTAACAATAGCAACACTGCTGTTCTATTCAAGTGGTCTGATGAAAACGTTATTTCTACGAAATAAACTAACAATAACATTACCCATCAAAATGTCCTTTTTACTGTCAGGACTATATTCATTTAAGATGCCATTCAATATGTCAGGTCTCTTTCACAAAGGATTGAAATAATTTATAGACTGGGGATGTTTTGGTTGTTTTTAATGTACATATGAGTGAACAACATTTCTTTATTTCACCTTGTTTATTTTCTCAATCATCAGTTGCTATTAAATCAGCAAATATCAACAGTCCAATAAATCTTATTTTCATACTAATACACAGCAGCAAACAGCAGATATCCTCACCTAAGAAAAGGGAAAATATTGTATTTATATATCCCCGATACTTGACACTCATTCAAAGTAAGAAATGACAGAAAACATATTCCAACAATCATTTTTAAATCAATCAAAGGCTTTTTTTTTCAGTTAATTGATTTAAAAGGTAATAATAGGCTACTGTATTTATGTCTGTAAACAATAAAAGAAACATTAATAATCCATAAACAATTCACGCAATCAAATATGCATCTAAATGCACTTGTTTAAAAAAGAGAAAAAAAAACCTTTACTGTTTTGGTAAGTAAACTGCTCTACAGAATTATGCACATTTAAAAAAAAACTTTGGTGATTCCAAACCGGGTCAATAAAGGGTCAATATTAACTTTGTTAACCCTGATCTATCTGCAACTTTGTAGGCAGATTGTTAGGGATACACCAGCTGTAAAAAAGGCCCAATTGCACTTCATGAAAACGCTGTGACTGAGGGAGCTGCTGCGAGTGAGTAGTAGAGTGCAAAAAATAAAGAAATACACAGCAACCAGCAGTTTCCGTCCTGAAGGCATGTGCTCCAGGTCACAAGGTAATATCAATGTTGTTTTATATCTATTTCAGCTGGTGATCAGAGTCATGGCCCTCTGCAGGGAGCTTGATGTTATGGCTCTTAGAACCAGCTCATCCTTCTCTATTGTTTTTAGCTGGACCACAACAGCAGGGCCTGCCCTACAGCCCCAAACACAAATGTCTGTCCCGCTGAGACACTGGTCAATAGCAAACAACAATCAAATAAAAGGGAAAAAATGCAAGATTAAAAGTTTAAAGCAAACAACTACTTGGCTTATCTGCCTCAGCAGTAGTGTGTGGGTGTCGTCAAACAGCCCATACAATAAATCAGATTGGGTTTAAAATGTTCCTAAACCTGATTGGTGCATGATAGTCTGCTGTCGACAGCCGCCATCTGGTCAGATATATCTTTCAGATTGTAAAGGGAGACGTTGGATATTGACAGTGACAGAGAGCTAAAATTAGCTTAACACAAACCATGACCTATATGCCAACAATGTAACACTCCAGTCTAGATGAAGGAAAACAACTTAATAACATCCAGTCCTGCTCTTACTTGCCTGCAGGCATGTTTTCTGTTCAGATCATGGTAACTGTGGTCGTTGAAGTCAATATAGCTTCGGTCATGCAGCAACAGCAACAACTACTCCCCCCCACCCCCCACCATGACTGTTGTTTCCAAGCATTTGTGTTTCTGCCCAAGGCTCCCACTTCTAGAGAGGAGTGCAAAACGATTACTGCCTTTAGTTAAAAATAACTAAAGTGTAACCAGAAACCAAAACATTGTACATTGTACACTGTTTTGGTATGTTGAGTGTCACCCTCCAATAAATGTTGATTTACAACTTATCCTAAATGTATTAAAAAAAAATATCTGGTCACAATTACTTTTTTTCTAGTTATTCGAAAGGTAATTTATAGGAGACAGCGTAAAAAACAATAGAAAAAAAATCTTTGATGCAATATTATCAAAACTGTCGTAGTAAAAAACGAATTGACAATAGGTTATTTGGGGCCTTCAAACTGCCTAATTGTGACGTGTTCACCAAGCAGCGGGAGGGGAAATGAAGCAAAATGTCGGACCAGACTCCATTTCATTCTTTATATCATAGATTACGTATCGAGTTCCAATGGGGGAAACTTATCAAGACCTCACTTCATTTAACAACAGTTCTCTCAAAACAAAACGCTTTCATTTCCTACTGAAGTGTCAACGTTCAAACCTCTGTTATACAGAAGAGCAGCATGTATTTAAACATTTAATCCTTCAGCCATAGGCAAAGCATCAAAAACAAATCTACATTCAAAATAATATATGGTGTCAACCATATGTGTAAATAAGACTTAATCACAGATATCGTTTTTAAATATAAGTAAGTGACGTGGAAATCTTTTGCAGTGTCCTATTGATTACATAGGCAACTGTCATATGTTACCAAATGTACTGTATCTTCTTAAAAAAGTGTCCACAGGCAACATTAGGCATCATGTGTGTACAATGATTCTCTCAGTGCCACCAAACTAAAAGAATGAAAACATCATATGTAATGTTCCAGACACGACTGACTTCTTGAGGTAAAGTTGTCCTTTCTTGAAGCGCTACCTGATATCTTCCATGAGATCCTAAAATGCCATTTTATATATTCTTTTATAAAATGCTAAGAAAACGGGAAAAAAATACTCTCGGCTGATTGTCAGAGTTTCTGAAGACCACTTTGAGGCTTCTCTGTTGTTGAATCACTTTTCTTTTTAAAAAGACTTTTGAGCTTCAGGGATTTCTTGCTCTTTTCTTTATCCTTGATCTTTTCTTCTCCAGTCTCAGAAGGGGAACTGAGAAATGGAATGGCGGCCCTTGGTGGTGGAATAGGGGGCTCCATGTCTGCTGGCAGCCTGGCCTGAGGAGGTGTTGGGGGGGTGCAGGACTTCTCGAGGATGCCATCATACACGAGCTGGCTCAACGGACCAGCGTTGAAAATATCTGATGATGTCCACGACCCCTGGGATGTTAACATAAGGTCTGGTTGTCCAAATCTACCTGAAGATGAACTTGATTCAGAGGCTCCAAACTCCTCCTTCAGGGTGGAGTGTTTAGGTGTGTCTACTGGGACCTCAACTCTATCCCTGATTTTTCCAGCAGGATTTTCAACCAAACTGTCTGTGTCATCTCTTGCCATTCTTGGTATTCTCCGTCTGACAGAACCAGCAGACATCTCAGGTTCATCTCTCGGCATCCTCCGGTTTGCTGGTTCTAAACCAAAGTCTTGTCTCTCTGCAGAGGACGAGGTATCCATAACGGCATCAAGTTTCTCTCTGGGTAGCATCTTTTGGGAAGCAAGATCTGTACAATGCTCCAACTCATCTCGTGAGATTCTTTGTGGTGCTCTAGTTGTCTCAGCCATTTTGTCCATTGCTAATGACCTGACTGAGGAATCAGGCTGACATTCTCCTTTATTCCACAGAAGCTTTCTTGAACCTGTGTCTAGGGAACTACACATTGAATTTCTGTTCACTCTTCTGGATACTAAGTCAAACGGATGCTCAGCATCATCTTGTATTATCTTTCTTAAGCTGCTGTCAAAGGAAGCCCCCATCATATCTCTGGATATCCTCTTCGGTGGCTTTTTATCTGTCGATGCTTCTAACTCATTCCAAATGACCTTTCTAACATCCATTGGTAAATCACTTATATCTCTGTATATATTCTTCGACAAGGGGTCAATTAAATCCCCTATTGTATCTCTCTCTACTCTCCAGGATGGAATATCTTTTGAAGACTCTTCTTTAGACATCTTCAAAGATTCCAAAGACGAATCCAGCCGTTTGTCTTTCCCCAACTTCCTGCAGACAACATCTACCTCGAGCTCGTCGGTGGAAACTTTACGAACTGGAACAGCAACCTCTACTTCTCTACTCAAAGTCTTTGAAAGTGAGGGATCTGCAAGAAGCTCAGTTTCATCATGATAAAGCCTTTGAGAGGAAGCACCAACAGTGGGATTATGGTACATTTTGCTGAGAGGAGGAGAAATCATGTGGTCTGTCTCTGAGTACTTCTCCTGGGAGTTTCTATTAGTGAGAGAAGGGAATGTAAGAATAAGGGGAGGAAGAAAGGAAGGAAGGAATTACTCTATGGACAAACAGGTTCTGCTGAAATTGTTCACAAACTACTAAAAGTTGTGGACGAGGACACTTACTGTTTCTTGAGCATTTTCCTGAGAAGGCTTTCTTCCTCATCAAAGCGAGGGTAAGGAGCTCGGATGGGGATGAGAAGGTCAGGGTCTGGGGAGTTCATGGCAGTCGGTGGCTGAGTCATGACACCAGGCCGACGTGGCCGACACATGGCAGATCCCTGTGCTCGAGGCGAGCGCTTCAGTGGTGCAACTGGAACCAAGATGAACCAATTAGCAAGTAACAATCCATATATATCAGACAGTGTTGTAGGGTAATGCCAGGCAAAGACAAACATGTTTTCCTACTTGTGAGCTAACCACCAACATGCTAGTCAGCCATAAACATGCTAATGCCAGTCAATCACAACACCTCTACACTTTCTTTCTATTTTAGTAGAGAATTATAACAATTGGAAGTCTTCCAGGACATGAATGGTTGATCCAAATGTAAAGTCCAGAGCCTCAAGAGTCTGCTGATCGGAAGCTCTGTGGACTGTATAGGTGGGATCTTGATAGACTAAAGTTCACAATTCCTGTTACTTACCTGTCATCTGTGGTGAGATTGGAGACTCTTCTAACAGATCCTCTAAAGATCCATGTACAGAGCTATGGCATGAGCAAGCTGGCTGAGGCACTCGGGGCATACCCAGGGCAATTGAGTCTGAGTAGAGCTGAGCAGTGAGGTTTGCGAGACCAGAATTCCTGATGATGGAAAAGCCGCAGAGGCGTTCAATCTGCTGCCAGCGATGGAGTCGCTCCCGCAGGCAGGCTGTTACTTCAAACAAGGCGTTCCTTAACGAGACCCAAAGACGATTGTCAAAGACATTACATGTTGCATATTCACTGGAACACAACCGGCACACGGAATTCTGTCACTCACTTTGCTTGCAGGATCTTGTGGTCGACCTGATCTAAAGAGGAGCTGTGGGCCACATGGAGAGTCCCCAGCAATGAACTCCTCTTCTTCTTAATCTTCTCTGCCTGCAAGGAAGTAGAGGCAGTGGATCAGTCCACAGGAAGTAGGTTGTCCAGGACAAGTCAGCTCCAAAACCATTGTAACCCATTTTCAACCAGTCACACAATCATGAAGGATGAAAGATAAAATGTCGCTCGACTATTTTCCATGTATTCAAAATATTCTTCTTCAGACTTTACCTCTTCCTTGGCGACGGAAAGTTGCTGTTCTGCACTCTGCTTCTTGACATTGTAGTACTGGACCTCTACTTCATGCGTTAGCTGGAGCCACTGCTGCAGAAGCTCTGAGACACTCCAGCTTGCATGCATGTCCTTCTCCGCCTGCTTCAGTGCCCCACGGACCTAAATGGATACCATCGGTTCAAGGTTCTACATCAATTTGTTCATACTACATCAAAGGTAAGCTACTTAATGCTGGAAATGTGCTCTTTTCTCTGGTTGTGTGAATGAATATTACAAAAATTAAAGCATTTATTGTCATTGAACAGCTATCCAACAAAACGTAAGTGCTACTCCTCTCAGTGGTACACAGAGACAATAACAACAAAGATCAAAGATCGACCAACAACTCATCATGTCTGAAAAAATTATAGATATTGCATAGACGGTTATAAGATAAAATGAGGTATGGTGTATGGTGCATTGCTTCTACCTGTTCCAGCTCTTCCTCTGCATAGCGCAGGCGGCTGAGCTCAGTGACAGCACCCTGCCTCAGCTCATGCAGACGATAAGCCTCCTCCTGTGCTCCCATGATCTCATCCCTCATCTTCTCCTCCAGGTTCTGTTTCTCCTCCGCAACATTACGCTTCTCTTCCTGGGCTCGCTCCAGCCTGAGGGCGTGAAAATGTTATAAGTATAACTCGACAAGACTACGAGTCATTTATACAAAGCACTGCAGGTGACAGACAGAAACACTCCCGGATACTCACTGTTCCTGTAAGTCTGTGAGGCTCTGCTCAGCCCTCTGAAGACTATCCAAATCTTTCATCATCTTGGTTATGTGGACTTTACTGGCTTTGTTCTGGGACTGAGCAAACCAGCAGCCGCCAACTCCCATCACCACCGACACAATGAGAACCAGGTCCTTCATGTAATTATGAGGACCTGTGGTTTAGTGAAAAGATGTTAAGTTATGGTGGATGTTTAATAAATGGGAGATTTTCAGGACAAGAAACAAGATAAAGTAAACCAAAATCACAGACTAAAGCCTTACATGTTTTGGTTGGCAAAATGTCTAAGCCTCTTAAAACTAGTGCAAACCCACCCACATTTCTCTTCTACCGTTTTAGACATTATTGTTTACAGCACATTGACACCAGGGGCTTGTTCGTACGTGCAGGCGGTCCGAACAGCACCACGTCCAGAGCTTTGATGTTGAGCTTCTGTTTGTCCCTCTGGTCCAGAACTCTCAGCTGGCCGCTCAGGAATGACGGCTCATTAGCAGCGATCCTGCACACAGACGTCACAGACAGAGCATGTTCACCGTGTTGCTGTGGCTCCTGACAACAACCGACTGGTTCTCACAGTGACTTAGTTTGACAAAGGGACACAGGAGAATTCGTTTTGGTTGATATTATCTTTCTCGTGGGCCATTCTCACCTGGGGAGTGTGTTTCCATTGACCTTGAAGTCTTTAAAGTTTCTCTCATACTGCGGCAGCTCAACAAAGTCCTTCAGCCAGCGAAGCACCTCATCTTGAGTCCAGTTGTGTACTGACAAACGAGACGGTGAAAGAAGACAAAGAGAGATAAAGACACAGTAGGAACCTGCACACACAAACACACACACACACATACACACACACAGTCTCCCTTCCCTTCTCTCATAAACACACACACACACACACACACACACCTTCAGATGCCTTCCAGCCCCTCCAGAGCTCCTCAACCGTGATGTGTTGGTCTTCTCTGTGCAGGTTGCTGTGTTTGTTGGTCTGCTGCTGCTTCATGTCTTCGATGATGAACTGCAAACAATGGAGGGGACACAGGAATAAAGAGTTTTTCAGATACAATCATTAAAGAGCGATGTCAGGAGCCACCACGCGTCCAAAATAAACCAGTGTGTGATGTCCGTGGATTTCAATCTAGGCATAAAGAGAGAGAGAGACTATTGACATATTGAGACGCTATTTATTTATAATGGGCACATAAGCCCTAGTGTGTATTGAGAATTCCAGTGAATGCATGTTCCTGGTTGTGTGTTTGTTGGTGCTGTCTTGGAATGTGTCCTTGGCTGTAAACGGAGGCTTCATATGATGGCCGGAGGAATCTCGGGGCTGCGTTCTGATAATCCCGGGCCCTTCCCCTGACGCTTCTATGGCAACCGCAACCTGAGCCCCTGGATACTCTATCCGCGCACCGCATTCTGGACGGCGAAGGCATTCGAGAATTCTGGGTTTACTACCGTTGTCACACACACGTAGACTCTCTGAACAACATATCTTTCTGCTCTGAATGGTATCTGGTCAGAAATATGCACCTGGACACAAGAAGTCTACACAAATTGCACATGTAGCCCAACGTGTTTTTACATTGATTAAAAGTGCCTTAGCACTCGTATAGAGCTAAATACAGACAGAGATACATTTTCAGCCTGATAATTTGTTTACATGGCTGAATGGAAAATATTTGATAATGTCAATATTATTTTAGCTTTTTGTGCCAAATTAAATGTTTTACTCCAATAGAAGTGTGACATTATATATAAAAACATATTATTATAGTTCTGCAAACAGAAGCAACGCATATAAACCTCAGTTTGCTATAACACATGTGATAGTTACTTATTTGTTGCTTTTCGTTTGATTTCTAATTGGATAAAAGAAAATCCTTGCAATGAACAAACAGATAAATAGATTGCGACTTCCTGAAGAAAATCTAGGTTTGATTGAGGAAACATGGCGAGGACCTAAAGTCTCGAGCACGACTGTGAAGGTCAACAGTGTTTCAGTATTCTTTTGTCACTGAGCCAAAAGCAAAAGTTATACTGTTACTATCCTTGAAGCAGCATTTGACTCTCGCTGCCGCCAGGACACCTGTTGTCGAGCTGCTTTACCCTGTCGGCCTCTTGCATGCTGGAGCACGTACACACTGCGATTTAGAACATCTAAGAAGATGGTGTAAAGATTATCGGGGTGTTAACATTTCTATGAAGAGCGAGCTGTACCTCCACACTCTCCTCCACCTCGATTCCCCCGTCCTGGTCATCATCCAGCATGTGATGTACGATCCGCAGGGCCTCCAGGCTGTAGCGATCTGCCTCGCTCATACATGATGGGGTCATCCCAAAGCAGGGGTCTACAAGGGTCAGGGGGACATTTCATTAATCCATACTTCACTCAACACATCCAAGGAGTCACCCTCATTTAGTCATCCGTCCAGCTCAACTGATCACGTAAAGCTCGGATCTATAGAGTAAGCGTGTTCATTTCTGTTGACTCCTCGGTTCACTGATTCTTTCAGAGCAGAAAGATCATCTCATCTGCTCTGAGCTGAGTGACTGGGATTGTTTATGGTCATGCCCTGAATGCACAATGAATAAGTTTGACTAGTTGGAACAGCAGACATAGAGTGTGAGCGTTTTGTCAATATTGCTACTGAGAAGCCATTTTGTTGATGCAAAATTTTCAAATTTCTAAGAAAAATTCTTGAGAGTCACTGGCTGTGATTTTTCTCCTAAAAACAGGAAGTAGGTCATGTTTTTGACCCCGTATGTTTGTTAGTAAGTTTTGATTACAGAGAAGCTATTGTTAAGATGTCCATGTAACTTGGTGGTGGGATTGGACATGGACAAAGAAAGAACCCTTTCATTTTTGGCACAGATAAAAAATTTGACAGAAGAATCCTGGATTTCTGTCACTTTCTTTTATGGAACTGATATCTATGCATGTAGGTAATTTAGTGTGGCTTGAGTAAATTTAAGGGGACTGTTGCCATCCGTGCTATGCGCTCTGCTGAATACAATAATTTCTATCAACATCAACTGGATAAATATGCAAAATAAACCAACTCCATAATCCTGAAAAAAAAGTCCAATGTCTCTCAGATATGAAGTTTTACATTTCATAAAGCATTTCTCTTCATCAGCAATTAAAATCACTTTTCCTTTGTTTTCTACCATAACCATCATATCGGAGCCCAGTGTCCGACCAGTCTATACTTTATGTGCTAACAACACACATTTAATGGTAAGCACTTGAAAGTTACACTTCAACTAACTAAATTTTTTTCTATAAAGTAAAAAAAGAGAAAAAATTAAAACAAGGTTGCTATAAGCTAACCAGTTCTGAATCATGAGTTTTATAATCAAATTGGTGCAAAAAAAAGTTGTTGCCTCCAGGACACGAAAAAACAAATGTGTGCAGAAATTCCGTAGCAGAACGTCCTCGGTCACATGGCGATGACAATTACATGGAGGATCTAGTCATCGAGACAGAATCAGCTGTTGTTATGAGGCATTCATTCGTACATTGTGTTCCAGGATTACGTTTAACGCAGCAATACTATATGCATGGGAAGATGTCGGTGGATGGCCAGTGAGTCAGACTCCATGTTTGTCTCTGCGACTTTAGAGTTTCGGAGCTCAGAGGATCTGGGAGTCAAAAGGTCGGCCAGTTAAACCCACAATGATCGGCTCCACTGACAATAACTGCTGCCCACCCGCAGTGTATGGAGGCATTCAAGTGACTTGTGGAAAAAGTAAATCCTGGTTTCTGTCATTAATCTTTTGCAAGAATATTGGTCTTGATGTCTTGAGTAGAATTTTTAGATGGAGCAAGTCGTCCTGGAATGAGCCCATGCACGTTCAATGCAATCCATCACTGAAAGAAGAGTAGGCCTTTGAAAGATGATCCTACAACATGGATCACTACACTAGCAGATGAACAGGTGGAGCTGAGAGAAGGTGCAGAGGACAACACAAACTGAACATAAGAGGGGAATATGATCTTCAATTCTGAATTACTCCATTGTCTGCTGTTTGTGTTGCTTACATGACAGACATGGCATTTTTTTCCAAGATTTTACAGCAACAAATATTGAAATTATCGATAATCTGCTGTTTCACTTGACATCGTCAGTATCCTGAAAAAAAGAAGTAAATATCTTGAAGAGTGATCCGTGATTATCTCCTCAGTCCCACAGTGTGTGATGTATAACACTTTAAGTACAGAGCAGAGACATTGGTCCCAAGGTTCCTGGTGATGAAACTTGTATTTCTACAATGAAGAGACATCTAAGGCTACGAAACATGTGTGGCGTGTGCAAAGGTCTTTCTGGACAGTTTTCTCAGGCAGTTCATCATGCACCCCCCAACTCCCTCTCAACAGGTGACCTGAGGCTGAATTAAACAAAAACAAAAAATCCCTTTACAAAGTCAACATTTTACTGGATGTAAAGAAAGAAAGATTTTTCAAAATGTCCCAAAAAAAAGGTTTCAAAGGTTTTCTGATTATTTGAATAATGCTCTCTCTGTGCTGCCTGTTGAATAATAGATGATAGTTAAATAATAATAGATCATTTAAAGGGAGAACAGCTCAATTCAACCTTCAGTATCATCAAAATGCGCCTTCAAGAGTTCTCAGGAAAGTTCACATAGAAGGTGATAAATAGTTGTTTCTCTCATAAGAATGTAGAATAAACGTTAGATGGAAATCATGACACATCCACACATCCAGCTGGAAAGCATATTTCAATACACTGACATGCACTGTCATCCTCAGCGGTGAAATGTGCCAATGTGTGTGTCCATGGTAAATGGTGCATTGATAGATCTGAATACGTGTCCAGCCCCACTTTTTGGTGTGAGGCTTCAGCTGCTCCATGCATGCTGCCTGAGCACGTACCTGTGGGGTCGAAGCCCGCGCTCCCGCCGGGGAGGCTGAAACCCTGCAGGTCCCCGGCGCCTTGCGCGGCCACGAAGATCGCAGCGGGGAGGAACAGGAGCAGCAGAGGCGACAGAGGCAGCATTTCAGAGGATGTCTCACAATATATCGTCGTCCAGAGTTGAGAAACTCCTTAGTACCCCCCCCCGTTTGGGAGCGCACAAGTGTCAGTCTGCTAAAAAAAAGTGTTAAGCGATATCCGTGTTGCTATTACGGGGCACAGCCAAGAAGTGAGACGTGATACCGGTGATTCGCTTGGGAAATCAGACGCGCTGGATTTATAGTGCGCAACCCGGGATATTGCCTGGAACAGTGCGCAATACGGGTTTGGCAGTCAGGATTTGCGAAGTCATCCAAATGCGCAAAGGCTGTGCGTAAAAGGTTCCTCCAAACGGCTGTTAATCCCCAAAAAAGGCAGTTTCTGCTCAGATGATGAATAATCCAAACTAGATCTGATAAAAACACATCAGAAGAAATGAACCTGAGGCTGAGGCAGCCTTCATAAAAGCCACTGATATAACCAAACACACACAGACACACAGCAGATCTCAGGAGTTTAACGAGGAAGAGGGAAAGCTTCTTTTTAGGTCAGATGGTGTTTAAATTGAGGAAGAAAAGTTTAGGATCCTGTTCGGGTCGAGTACACCCTCTCATTTCCTCGAGTCCAATGAGAGTCTGTTCTGCGTCGGCTATTGATTCTCTTCATGAGCCAGATAACCGGAGAGGCTTCAGTCTGGTCTGTCTCCAGCCAGCCCTTTCCCAGCAGAGACGTCGAGATGTGACGCTGTTGCGCAGAACTCTCTCCCCCTTCCCCCTCCCTCTCTCTGTCAATGAGTGTGTGTGTGTTTGTGTATGTGTGTGTGTGTGTCAACAGGGCCCCCAACACTTCATTATGTTTCCTGACTCACACTCCAACCCAAATATAGGTCAGTATTTTTCTGTTCGCCTCCGTGTTGGTCCAGATTTGTTTAGATGTCCATTTGTTACAGAGCTGAATAACTTTATATAACTAGTGAGGGGGTGGCACATCCTGATGAGACATTACGACTCCACTATTACATTTTCTACAGCCTAGCTGATTCTCACTTGGAAAGAAGATAATGAAGAGTATGAAAAGTATTGCTCAAGATCAACACGACCATTCCAGAAATAGAGTGTTATATGTCATGTGACAGATGAATCCACAGATCCTCAAGCAACGTGGATGGACGTAGCACATTTTGGGGCTTCTAATGACGTCTAGATGTGGATGGGGATGGAAGTACCTTCGTCACACTCGGACGGGAACAATAGGGCGCAGGGTCGACTTAATTAAAAGCCAAATTAGCAGGAGAAACATTTTGTGTTGAGGGGACACAAACAGACCGCATTACTACACACACACACACACACTAAGAGTAACAAAGTGTCACGTTACAGCCCAACAATCCGGCTCCTGGTTTAAAAATAGAGGGGCAGATTCGACCTCCAGCCTTCAGAGCAACAGCCCAAGTGGCAAGTGTCCAGTGAGGCCTCAGTAGGACCTGTGTAACCAGTGAACTGTATATTTGTATTTGTTATGATCCTCAGTCCTGCATCTCCTGCTCTGCGATGAGGATGACACAGAACAGGGAGATGGAGGTAATGCAACAAGAGCAGAAAAAATCCCCCACTGAATTAAAGGAGAAAAATGCAATAATTTGAAATAAGCAAAGATTTTTATAAGGTGTACAAATAACAAAGACACATTCACCTCTGCAGAACCAGTTGTAATACTGAAATCTGCAGTAACAGAATCTCTATGAAATGTTTGTACATCAGTTAAGAGATGAGCAGGATCTCATCTACAGTTTGTTCCTCTAATACGACTACTGTGCTGGGAGCATGGAGGGAAAACAATGGAGTGGACACACAAGGCCTTTCAGGTGGAGTTTCGGTGGCACCGAAGAAGAGGTGATGTAAATACTTAAATCTATACAACTATAAATCTATTAGGCACGGTGAAAACACATATGTTACAACTGAAGCGATTCACGTCACTGTATTGACAACTTCCAATGGGCAAAAAGTTGGCCAATCAGCCACATTTACTTAACTTTGATGTCAATCTTTACACATGACAGAGTATGATGCAAACAGAATGATGGAAATCAGGGCACTTTGTGAGTCAGGTACTGCAGGTAGTGGTTTTTAAGGCAAGATAAACTGCTCAGTACATCAGTTCGGTTACATTTTTACTTTCTAAACAATGTGGGCGGAGAGTCTGAGTCTGAACAAGCCATCATCTTATCCCAGAAGACTCAGAGCACAAGCACAGGTGATTGTTCTGGAGTTAGATCTACTGTATCTGCAGCAGACACAGCTCAGCCCCAGCATGGTTACTGAGCTCCACGGCAAAGACAGTGTTAAAGCTCTTCTTCCAACATGTAAGCACAAAAGGACTCTTAAGGCATCTTACAATCAAACATGGTTCAATTACTTTTTCCTCTGGGAATATAATAACAGTACTTCTGTTTAGATTTAAGTTTACTAGTACAAAAACAGCTCGCTGATTAGAAAACCTAGACCTTGGTCTCACAGAACACACTGACAGTGTCATGTGTTTTCCACAAATACACTTCACCAATCAAAAACGGTCATCTTGGATGTAAAGAGACTGATCATAGAAGATCTAAGCGAATAACTGAGGCCAGATATGCTCATTCTTTAAAGTGCCTACTTAAAAACACAGTTTGATCATTTGCTTTTTGCACAGCATGTGGAATTGTGAAAAGTTCTGGTAATAAGTATGAATTTGGGTATCAAGTTCCAAAACACACCAGTGGATATTAAACTAGAGGGGAGGTGTCAGATTACTAGAGACTCACTAAAAGCCGTTTCAACCTTTAACCCTCCACTGAGACAAAACTATTTGGTAACAAAAGTGAACTTACTATGCAAATGTCATAATGTACCTCAGCAAAAGCTTATAAAATATAATATGAATAAAATAATATAATAATATTTCTTGGTCCGTAAAAACTATGTTACTCTTACAACAAAATGTTTCCCTTACACACAACAGAAAAATCCCCACAGTACAAATGTGACTGTGGCAAAAAGAAAGCACAGTGAAAATAGCTTTCAAGCCCATGTATAAAAACTAAATGTTTTTTTGTTTACAAATCAGGTTTGTTGGCAGATTCATCTCCTTTTAAGTGACGTTTGGAGACATCAAGCTTCTCAGATTGGGGCGCATGTCGTGTCCACAACGAACCACAAGATGGAGCTACAGAGAGGAGTCAGTAATCCCAAGAAATGTCTGAACTTTTTTCCCTCGACTCGCTCGTTCATTCCTCATGATTCCACAGCTGCTCTGTCGTGAAGAGTTCCTGTGCAGCCCTTCAAAAGGTCCGTGAGCCTCTTTGGAAAGTACGTGCACACATTTTCTATCTCATTCACAAAACAACACGCACGCACGCACGCACGCACACACGATGTGTGTTACTACGACATCACTGACATGGTGGAGGCTCCTGATGACATCCCTGAGTCACTACTGTTGTAAGCCACCTGGACATCCACATGCCCACCCAGAGAGGATGAGGGCGAAGAGGAAGACGCCGGTGATGATGAAGAGGTGCTGTGTGAGCGCAGAATGGCCCCGGCAGCACTGCAGTGGGGTCGCGGACCAGGTTCAGGGGTGTAGGTGAAGGTCAGGGCAGTGGCATAGATGATTCCATCGTTGCGGACCAGTGTGACAGGGACCTGCACCGGCTGCCTCACCCAGCGCCAGCCCTCCCTGAAGGCAGAGATGTCCGGCACCACACACAGAATGCTCTCTCCACATCTTATGGGGCAGACAGATGAGACAAGGTTTTAGCATTTGAACCATTAACATTAAATTATCTTTTCCCGCGTTGAAAAAATCCACTATCATCTGTTATCGATGGAAACTTGACAATCGGGTGAACACGTTCATTTCTGCTAAACACTTTTTCCATGACACGTTATGTCCCAAATTGAACTTCTGGGCGTTGCTGCATGAAAAGCCATAAATGTTACTATACTGATGTTTACATTTTGGGCCCAATGTGAATAACACCCCCTATGCAAGATGAAGCACTGGAGAGATGGCGAGGTGACAGAGCTTCACAGTTTACGTTATGTTAGTGACGTTAGAACATGAAAAACCGAAAGGCGATACCCCTTTCAGAAGGTTTACCTGCATTAAGAAAAACCTGCATATGCCTGCTGATTTAGGTGTAAATGAGTCATTAGGGCGGTTTTACATTTTACACTTTACAAGAGGTGTGAAAGGAGCCTCCAATAAACTAGGTCCAACCAAAAAAGGTGCTCTCAGTCCACATCAAATTCTACCATGGCTCAGTTCTTTTGCAGCCTGAAAATACCTTTTGGATTGTTCGAACAAATTTACCTATAACGTTTCTGGTCTCTACAGAATCAGAGTTGCCTGGGTTTACAGAGTTCACCTCTCAAAATATTGGAAATTTGGAATGAGGGAGCTAATTTCGCACATTTAAAAGTGTTGAGCCCTGCGCCTGAGGTGGTGATGAATGTGGCAACGGAATTAACATTAACATTAACTACTTCATTCATTTAATCAATTGAAACAGAAAGAATACTATTTTCAGAATTTTTAACCCGCTATTGCCAGATTCATCTACAAACCAATTAATGTCGAGTATAGGGGGATGCAGCAAATGTAGGTGATGACTACAGGACAAATGTGCGTCTTACAAATGTCTCAAGTCTGCTCCCTAATTCAAAACGTAAAACTAACACAACAAATGTAACCAATGCAACAAAGAAATGAACCTTGGTGAATATACACACCGTATATACACACTCACCTGTACATGGTGTCAGCCTCCACATCTCCGAACCACACTCGGAGGTTAGGGGTGAAGTTCTGTCCTGTCAGTTCCAACATCGCCACATCTCCTCCTCCGTTTAACTGGAAACATTAAATCAAAAAAGGTTTTATGAGGCAGAGTAAAGGGTTAAAAGAGAAGCAGTTTGGAACCACATAGTCATTGAGGTTAACTGATAAAAATCATGTCAAACCTGCAGACTTTCCACCACAGGAACAGGTGTGACCGGTGTGGGGACGGGACCCATGCCTTCATAAAAGGTGTACTCTGCCTTGTTAGTGCTAATAATAGTCCAGGAAGCCCCATCGTTGATGATATCTTTGTTTGTCTCTTTGACGCACTGTGTGGCCTGGAAGAACAAACAAAAGTAAATTCATTTCACTGCCCACTTCATGTCTAATGAGAGGAAGAAGCTACTTGAGGGTCGGAGCTTCTCATTGATAAGATTATTATTATTGACAAAGATTAAACTCTCTTCCTGGAGTCCAAGGCAAGAAGAAAAACAGCAGCTGTGAGCAATGCTCTCAGCAGACATATTAGAAGGGAAAGTTCACCCAGAAATGAAAATTCACATAATATTCTGTTAGCTGTAGGCAGAAACAGAGGCACTATTTCACATTATAACATTTTCTAAATTAGAATGTCAGTAGAGTACATACTTCAGTCAAGGCCCAACAGTCCCCTTAAAATGAGTCAAGCTGCACTTAACTACACATGCTTATTGATATCAGTTGTGTAAATGTGCCTGAAACGGACAGGACGTGCTCTGATGGATTTTGAAGGACTTTTGGTGACATTTGTGCAAAACAAAATTGAAATTAAAGTAACTCAAATCTAAAATAATCCATGTATGGAAAGGGTGCGCACCTGGAACTGGATGATCCTCTCCTGGGAGAGACAGAGATACATCCTTTCTGTGTCTTTCAGGTAGAAGGCACACTTGTGCAGCTGAGACACTGGGTCATCTGCCTCCATCAACGCCATCTGCTTGTCGACTTTGCGAATGACCTGAGAAAGAAACAAGTTATATATTGTGTGTTTGTGCAAACACTTTTGGAAATATTGCAATATTGTTACAAAAAAACATTCATACGTTTTTTAAGCAGTTTTTTTTAATATAAAGACCAAAAATTTGATCATGGGGGAATCTTAAAGGTTTGGTTTAATAAAGAATTTGACTCATTCGGCAGCTGAACACGTGGGGTGTTGTAAAACTATTGACCAGTGGTAAACGTACAGACATCACATACACTATATTTTAAAAACATTACTGGTGCTATTTGACATAAACGCACACATACCAGTCTGGGCAGGGCCATGCCAGTAACAGAACAGACCAACTTGACCGTCTGGCCATAATGGATGTAGCCGTCTCTCACAGCAAACTCCTCCCCCTCAGACTCCTCCTCGTCCACTGAACACATGACAAAACACAACAATGAGTTAAATGTCTCAAAGTCCCGCTCTACCTTTACATTAATGCCTCAGATGAGTGTAAACTATCATGAAACACAGCCAAGGATAAAGTATAACAGGATATAAAGTGAAAAAGAAACTGTGACTCACAGAGGTGGATGAAGAAGGCTCCCCACTGTTGGGAGCTGGCATGAAAGTTTCCTCCCTCCACGTGAAGATACCTGGTGCTGACTGTCTGGGAACGGAGACGGTTGAACAACGCCACCTTAGTCCCTGAAGCTATACACACTATGAGGACAGAACGAGAGAAAGAGTGAGTGAGAGCGAAGAGAGGTCAAGGATGAGAGATAATATGAAGTCTCTAAATGAAATGTTTGAGGGAACCCGCAGTTGTCTTTATAAGAGTGAATTGACACGGCCTGCTACTCACAATCTGCATTTTTCAAGGACTGCTTCTTCTTGGAGGGCTTCGAGATGACCTTGATCCTCTTGCTGAGGAAGACTCCTATGTTGGCGCTGTTGCCGTATAACATCTTCACAGAGAGCATGAAGTGTTTCCTTTTATCCGAGTCACTGATGTACAGCGTCTTAGCCGTGCAGAAGTGCTAAGGCAGGGAGAAGATACAGATTAGGAGGGGGGGGGTTATGTGAGTGTTTGTGTTTGTTCTCCATCTACATCCCTCCATCAGCCAATTATCTGATCTGAAAACAAGCTCATTAATGGCCTCAGTGCACTTGGAAAACACCAGCAGCTACAGTAGGAACCTTAACAGGGGGGTTGCAGTAACAAACACAGGATATTGTCAAGCTGTAAAATGCAAAGCAGCTTTGCATTTCATTGTGAAGCAGAGCCATAAACAAGGGGACCAACAAACGATCTGTTTCTTGCTAGAATTCCTGAAGAGACAGACGTATATGTCAGTATACGAATCGGCCATAGGAAGGATATAAAATTGTGAGTCCTGCAGTGTTGCGTTATCATACACGCCTACACACCTTCCCCTCCAGATTGAGTTGCTGCATCTCCTGCTCACTGTTGCCGATCCCGATGAATGCACATGGCTGAGCCTCCTGCTCCGTGCAACCCTCTTTCTCCATAATCTCCAACTTCCTCTTCCAGCCACTGCCCAGCAGGTACACACAGGGCGGAGGGCAGAAAAACCTGAAGTAGACAAACATACATACTTGAGTTCCAATGCATCCATTCCGACTGCTACAGACGATCAAAAAGTGTGTCAACCAGTAATAAACAAACCTTTTTTCATTGCCATATGACTTTTGGGCCACTTTTGCATGTAGTATGAGCACCGTTTGATCATCTTTGTCCTTCATGTAATTCCTCATAGCCTCCCTGAATGACCACACGTTATAACACAGCACAGTACAAACTGTTGGAGCATCGGCTTAAATCAATTAGTTTCTCTTGACTTTATGCAATGTTTCCCTCTACCTTGTCAAACGCTGAGGCTGTGAACGCTCACCGAACTTCCTGCAAAACAAAACACAAAGACCATACAGAGGTGTTTACACGTACATGTAAAACAGAACAAGTGAGTACAGTGTCCATGAGATCATGAGGTCTGCAAAAACTACTGGACAGAAACTTAGTGGAAGGCTGTGGTGGGTCAGGGAAGAACCCATTACACTGGTGCAGGTCCAGATTTTTTCATTATTTTCCTTGATTTCTTAAAGATGAATTAATCTTGATAAACAAGATAAAGCACATTTAGGGGACTGATAATTATAAAGGTGCTAAAATCCATCTTTAAACTTTAAAGAAATAAGGGCTGAATGTGATTTAATATTACACAGGAGATATATTACATAGCTTATCAAACCTTTGTCCTCTTGATGGCTTTTTATACACTTTTTTTTGTATTACTCTAATTAACTTAGTATTTATTCTATATTTATTCCTATATATGCTGATCCCTCATTTAGCTCCTTTATATCTTGTAACTTTTGACCAAGCTGAATTATAAAGTTTTTTTACTTGAATTAAATGAACATATAGAAATTGTTGATAGATATTAGGTAGATATTGAGCTACAACTACCCAGAGTACGGTAATGGAGTATGAATCGTTTAAAAGGGATCTTAAAGTTGTTTAAAAAGGGGGAAATAATTATAAAAAAATCTAATCAAATCATCAAATGTATGCTTATCAATACTTTTACTGTAAATATATATTTATACTGCAAATATTTAATGTTGTGATGTCAATTCTGTGACTCAACTTGCTGAAAAGTAGAAAAAACATAAATAAGCTGTTGAGACAAAATGCCAAAGGGTCAAAAAAAGACTGAAAGAGTTTGAATGTCAGTGAAACATTCGATCTTTTTTATCAATTTTTCTCATGAACCTATAATGATATATTATATACTTGTTCTTATACCCTCATATCCCTCAGTTAGCTCTCTTATATATCTGTCTGAGTGTGTTTTGTACAAGCTGTTCCAAAGGAATTGTCCCAAGCATGTTGAAGTTATTTAGAATTCGTAATGAAACGTGAAAGTGATTTTAAGTTGTTTTAAAAAAGGGCCTAACTATTATTTAAATGAGTTTATGCTCATCACCACTCTGCTGTGACTATTTAATGCAACAGGCTGTGACGTAGACGCCACAACGTGTGAGGAGTGAGCAAAGATTTCACTTCACTCAACTTTACTGAACTGAAAAAGACACAAAGACGCTGTTGAGAGTCCGAAAAAGTTCGAATGTGATTTCATGTCACATGGTACAACGATCCTTAAACCCTGTTGTTGTCCACTTTTAGAAAAACGTTGGTATAGTCGTTAATTTACCACTAAATAGTCTAAATGACTTTTCTAGTTGCAGCTCACCGACACTCGGCTGTGACGACTCGGTGCCACAGGCTGTGACGTGAGCGTAACAATGTGTGAGGAGTTAGCGAAGACTCGACTCTGCTCAACTTTCCTGAAACCGAAATGAAACCGACGGAAGTTGTTGAGAGCGAACTCAGAAAGTGTCGAGTGCGTCCACGAGTGAGTGAAGTGGCGTGAGCGCGAGTGAATGTGGCAGAACAACAGACGGGAGCGGAGAGCAGCACAGACACCGAGAGGAAGAATGAGGGTCTTTTTCTGCACAACTGACCCCACATCAGGCTCAGTGTGTGTGGGGTCGAGTCCGCTGGGGCTCCGGGAACAGCTCCACACACACACGCCGAGGCAGACAGACAACACAACGCAGACACACACACTACCGACAACACACTGACCGAGAGAAAACTTTCTCCACAACAACACGGTGCCTTGATTTAAACACTTACCCCGTAACAACGGGCGCCATCTTCCGAATAACTCACCCCCCCGTGTGAGAGAAAAGTCCAACAATCGCGAGATCCCTCCCACAGCCGGACCCCCCCACACACACCCACAGAAGACACAGACTGAGTGAGAGAGAGAGAGAGAGAGAGAGAGAGAGAGAGAGAGAGAGAGAGAGAGAGAGAGAGAGAGAGAGAGAGAGAGAGAGAGAGAGAGAGAGAGAGAGAGTGAGAGAGAGAGACACAGAGCGCGAGACAGAGAGAGAGGGAGGGAGTGGGAGAGAGAGAGACAGAGAGAGGGAGAGAGACAGAGAGGGGGGGGGTGACGGGGCAAAGGGGTGAGAAGAAGTGGAGGGGGGAGGGGGGAGGACAGACGCCAAAACAACAGGCGTGGGAAAGTTGCGCGCTCGCGCGAGAGCAGGAAAACTCTCACCGTCGACATGAATGGAGGCGGCGCGGAGATATCGCGAGAAGAGCCCCTCGGTGCTGTTTTTGTTTTTTTTGAACATGGCAGCCGAACTGTAACTCGATTCCCACGACTCACTGCTCGTTGAGCAATACACACAAACTCACACCTCTGTACACAGCCTGGAGATTATTATCACAAGCACTAACACAGACATTTAAACGTCTTCACATGACCTTTATACAGCGTCCAGAGGCACTTTCTGTTTCTCTACTTTACTTTAGTAGGTTTTTTTAGGTACTTTTCCCTTTTGCTCCAGTACATATACCAGCAAATATATGTCCACTCCACTGGATCTTTACAATGCATTGCGATACATGCTCGCCTTGTTTTTATATATTTATTATATAATTTGTAGTAATCAATAAAGCGAAAACAGCAGCAGTACTTCAGAATATGATATATTACATATTATCATTTCAATTGTGAATGTTTAAAAAAAAGAAATGTATAAAAAGTACAAGAAAATGAATTCCATCAGTCAAGATGAACAATTATTAAAAAATCTCTCTCAGGCTTTAGATCCTCTACATACAGAACATGTGGTTTTGTAAAGTCAGTTCACAAGAGTTATATTTAGAATATAATGGCCGATAACAAGATGGGGAACATTTAAACAGCATGGTGGGAGTAATGTAACAGTTGTATAGTGAGATATGACATAATTAAATAAACACTCTGTGGCAGATTATAAGGGAAACCCACAAGTACACCCAGTAAAAACAGTCTCAAAACAGACCTGTGATAAATTCTCCCTTTGACAGTTTTTATATTCAGCATGTGTTCAAACTCTACTGTTATTAATTCAACTTTATGGTGCATGCTGTAGTTTGCAGTACCAATGAACTGAAAAACGCTATTTAAACAATATCTAATAATCTTCTAAATTACATTATGGACAAATAAGTTGAACTTTCTTTATGGAAATTCATGACTCACTTAAGAAAGACAAATCATTTCTGGAAAGGCAAAAGTCAAAATGGTAATTTGTAATAAAATAAAAAGGGAAATTCAGTGACTTCTGTTTTTGTAAACCTATTGATAACAAAAATGCATTTGATCTAAATGCAAACCCAGCAAACCTCGATGGGTTTCAACTGTCAGCGGATGTGGCCTCCTTCACTTCCCCTCAGTACTTGGTAAAATACAGCATCTTGTATCACAACATTGGATCCTTGTTTAGCAAAGGAGCTGAGGCTTGAGAGGAGCTGAGGATTGAGAGGAGCTGTGGTTTGAGAGGAGCTGAGGATTGAGAGGAGCTGAGGATTGAAAGGAGCTGAGGATTGAGAGGAACTGAGGATTAAGAGGAGCTGAGGATTGAGAGGAGTTGAGGATTGAGAGGAGCTGAGTAGTGAGAGGAGTTGAGGATTGAGAGGAGTTGAGGATTAAGAGGAGCTGAGGATTGAGAGGAGTTGAGGGTTGAGAGGAGTTGAGGATTGAGAGGAGCTGAGTAGTGAGAGGAGTTGAGGATTGAGAGGAGCTGAGCAGTGAGAGGATCTGAGTAGTGAGAGGAGTTGAGGATTGAGAGGAGTTGAGGATTGAAAGGAGCTGAGGATTGAGAGGAGCTGAGGATTAAGAGGAGTTGAGGATTAAGAGGAGCTGAGGATTGAGAGGAGTTGAGGGTTGAGAGGAGTTGAGGATTGAGAGGAGCTGAGTAGTGAGAGGATCTGAGTAGTGAGAGGAGTTGAGGGTTAAGAGGAGTTGAGTATTAAGTGGAGCTGAGGATTGCGAGGAGTTGAGGGTTGAGAGGAGCTGAGTAGTGAGAGGAGTTTAGGATTGAGAGGAGTTTAGGATTGAGAGGAGTTTAGGATTGACTGAAGATGAGGATTGAGAGGAGTTGAGGGTTGAGAGGAGCTGAGGGTTGAGATGGCTGTCTACCCTACAATGATGAATAATTAAATCTATGCAGACAACTGAATTATTAATTATGGCAAAACTTTCTTACTTCAAAATCTTGACACACTGTTTCACTTTTGTTAAAATATCACTTCCACCTCGTGTAGTGCAAAATGATCACACAATCTCACCCCCAAAAAAAACAACTTCAGCTTTCAGAGAAATGCTGTAAATACGGGGGCAGCAGTAGAAAGGGAAGTTAACAAGGCACTCGTTAAACATAGTGTGTGTCACAGCGTGAGGAATGAAACCTGAATTAATAGCACAAAGTTAAAAAGTGGATTAACAATGTCAGTGTTCCAATTCTATAACTATTCTTGGACATGTTCTTCCTGAGTCAGTGGAGATATGAGACGCTCATATTTGGAGATCTTTGGGGGGAAAAAAACTGTTAAACATTAATGGTCGTATAAAAAATTGTCTAAAGTGTTTGAAAGAAGAACTCCATATATGTTCAGAGACAGAGAAACAGCATAGTTTTGCCAAAATTAATCTTTAGTCTCCGGTTATCTGTGCTCCAAAGGTTTCCAGATTAGGACTCCAGCAATGTTGATGTCATCAATGTCCTCTGCTACTGGAAGGAATCATTATTCAGGGATTCCCTCTAAATCTTCCAAAAAATCCTCTTCCTGTACAGGACATAGGCGATGAACACCCAACAGGAAGTAGCCACAAGGTTTTGGGTGAGGTGCTCAGCGTGGGATTGGCTGTCTGCCATACGCCAGCGGAAGGGGAAGTACTCCTCCAACACTTCATGGCCAACATACACCAGGATGGAGTTCATACCTAAAATTTTAGACAGAATTGGCAGATTTTTTTTATCTCAGTACACTAAAAGACAGACAATACCTGTTCACTGGTTCAATAGACTTACTAATGTTTATAATTGCTAATATC
Source organism: Pseudopleuronectes americanus (assembly GCA_038501795.1). Classification (NCBI taxonomy): domain Eukaryota; kingdom Metazoa; phylum Chordata; class Actinopteri; order Pleuronectiformes; family Pleuronectidae; genus Pseudopleuronectes; species Pseudopleuronectes americanus. The sequence continues at coordinate 10,546,652 of CM076721.1, forward strand.
AAACCACAAAACCCTGATTTCTAAAATCATATCAAATTTGGGAAACCAAAGCCTGCATTTTGGTTATAAGTTTATAACTTTATGTCTGATGAGATTACAAACCTGGGTAGTAGAAAGGTGCTCCAGACCACCACCTCTGTACGTCCACTATGAAGTAGAGCAGCACCAGCAGCACAAAGGCAAAACAGGCCAGTGTTGTCACATAGGACAGAGACCTAGAAAGCAAGAGGACAGAAATATGTACAAGTGTTAAAGACATCCTTTAGTTTCCTTTGTCCAGAGATCTGCTACCATTTATCTCTGGTTTAAGAGAGATGCTTTCACTCAACATAACTCCACACCTGTGAGTAACAGCACACCACTGCAGTGGCCGCTCTAAACCTTCCTGTATGTTTGGCCCGTGGTGATGCTGGTTACAGCTAATATATCTGAAACTGTTAAAGTGACCTGCAGTAAAGTGTGAAGCTGATAAGATGAAAGTTTTTTGGAAATGTACGAGCCAGATTTCTGAAAGTGCTTGATAGATTTTTTAATAACAGGGGCTTGTGATAATCTTCAACAACCTCTGACTGTGCTGTGCAATGCACTATCATGGCTGGTCAAAAATCTTACCATGTCTCACTTTATTTTTTGATGGAAAGTGTGTGTGTGCTCAATGATGAGATGTATATTTAGGACAGTTAGAACTTCCCCAAACATTCAGTCAACAGCTGCGGTATAAATAAAATGCTGCCTAAACCGAAAGTGCATGAAAGCAAACGTTACCATAGGTTCTTGTTGACAGGAATGAAGCCCTGGTCTGTGGAACACTTGGTCAGAACTGCTGATATGGTTCCCTGAGAGTCACAAGACAGTTTATTATAAAATCAAGAAGGGGAAATGGCCCCGGAAATAAATGTGTTTGGGGAAAGTCAAAGACATTGTGCAATGAGTCATTGAACAGCAGCTGTTTTAATACACATGTAAAACGTGATATAGGAAATAAAAGTGCTCACCAAAAAGAGACCCCATAATAGAAACCTTGACATTATACTTGTGTGGACTTCTCTGTAGTGTAAGATAATTTTTCCTGCCTGGGGAAATTAAAAGCACAAAAAATTATTATCAATGGCAATTTGGACATTACAAATATGACAACAAAAAAAAGAAAGAGTCAAAAAAGAAAGCGACAAATACATGTGACAAACCTGTAAACCAAGAAAAGCCATGAGGACAGAGTTGATGCTGCCAAGGACACCTTCGGGATCAAAGGGCATGCGAGTTGCATAAATCACCTGAATTAGAATGGAAACAGAAGTGGAAACTTGTAAATAGGTTCTGGTGCAGTTTAACCTACCATCACCTGTCAAGTCAACATGGTTGGGAGTTAGAAATGTGTGTTAGCCTGGGTGAGAGAAACCTGAGAAGTCAGCTGATATTTCCACATCCCAAGTTATAAAAAGACAGAACGTGTGTGGTCACTGACCCGTGACGACGGAGTCTGGTAGATGTGGTTCTCTCCCAGCAGCCAACGGTCAATGAAACCAGCTGCTCCACCAGTGCAATTCATGTAAAGGCCCATGTCCCCAATCCCACCTGGGCCCAGATAGCCTCTGTTGAAAAGAGTGAGGTGAAGCTAGTGTCAATAATGTGGGATAACGGCAATCGGGAGGCGGGATACAATTTGAAAACCAATAGAAGCTCGACTGAGGATTTGGGAAGGGACATATTTTAAGATACAATATAAATTTGGCCTCTGCTTATTTATTCATTTACTACCACAATTCATATTCAAAAGGTACTCGTTTCATCATTGTTGAGTAAATGTAAGTAAATGAAAAGGGAACAGACATTTTTTTAATCTACACAAAAAAGTTACCATTTGTCAATTTTGAAAATTGTATTTTTGAAAAGCATGAGTGAAACATATCCGAATATTAGACCAAACTGCCATTACATGTTATTTCACTATAAAAGAACACAGACATAAGACCAAAGACACATGACGCAAATACTCATTGGAACTAGACAATTGCGTGCTGGGAAATGTTAGCCTGGATGCCAGACAAACTTAGCCCCACCAACAACATTTGAGGTCGGGAAGTTCATTCTAGAATTGTGAGTATGACAACGTCAGGCTCAAAGAGACACAAAAACATGCCCTGATCAACTCACGCTGGACAATCTGGAACCGGGAGTTGGAAAGTGAGGAACAACCAGAGGATTTCTAAGAGGATCACACAGAGCCAGGAAGGCCAGTACAGCAAGATGTCACGGAAGGGGGACCACCAAGCACTCTGGAAAACACACAATCACTAATCAAACACTTCAGTTTGAGTTTATTTCAGGGGACTCTTGTGCCAGAAGAGCAAGAAATAGAAGGTTAAAGAACGTGGGTAAGACGGAGCTGTTGGCTGACCGTCGTGAGGATGTCGAGGTGACCTTTTGCCACCAGCAGATCCAGGCAGGCTACAACCAGGTAGGACCAGGCCAGGCGCTGCAACACACCTGGGATTCGCAGGTTGTCCCAAGATACTGTAGAGTGGATGAGGAGGGAGTGGAAGCAAAGAGGTCAAGAAAGGAACAAATTACACCAAACAGTAATAGTTTAATAAAGGTTTTAGGATTTTGGCATCAACATCTAAGAATTGTATTTATACTCACATGGTCCCTGGCAATAGTTTGGGTTAATAATGAAGACACCTATGATGAAGAGCTGCAGGCTCCTCCACACAGTTTTCCTCAGCAGTGAGCAGCGAGTGGAGCCTGCACACAGCAGGGAGTTGGTTGACATTGCAACGGATGTCCCCATTATAAACACAAACCTGGTGGAGGAGAGAAACACAGCGTGAGGAGAGCAGTGCGTTCAAGGGAACGGGTAAAGGTTTTATTATTTTAATTGACAGGTGAAATTTAGTCTCCTTTACTGCAAAAGAACAAACCTCTGTTGTTCGCTACCCAACACACCAGCTGGGAAAACACGACAGGAGGTAATGGATGCTTAAATCACTGGAAACTGCATTGCACCTCACTTGGGACAAATGTACAAATTCAGCTAATCTACAGGGGGAGGGTTGAATGGGTTGGTGGTTCTGGCACTCTGTTAAGATATCTTTGTGATATTTTATCTCATACAACCCTGCTCCCACTTTGAGGTCCTCTGGTAATTGTTACAGATTCTCGGCTAAAGACGAAGCGGACAGAGTTGTTTAAAATGTATTTTCTATGTGTTTTTGGTTTGTGAAGCACTTGGTAACTTTGTGTTGAGAAGGGCTGTATAAATAAGTGGGGTTAACTAACCTAGAGAACTAAGACATATTAGTGCAAATCTGTTGGAGGAATTGATCTTACCAAGGGAAGACTAAATCTGCAACAGTTAAACCTGTGAGGAGACAAGTGGAAAACATCGGTTTATACATTGAATACAATAGCAAGGGTAATACTGCACCAGCTTACAAAGATCTGTGAGGAACTACTAACATGGTTTAAAACAATAAAAGTAGAACCAGTCTGGACTCACCATTCCAGCTTTGGTGCCTGAAGAACCAGTATCGGCCTCCTCCATAGTTCACAAACACCATAATGACTAAGGAAATTCTGACAGGAAACACAGAAAATGCACCATAACTGAAAAGCACCACAAGCAAGAGATCACAGAAATACAGTTAAAGGGTTCGCTTTGAGAGAAATGTCGCTTGAAACAAATATACTACTTCAGTAAACTGCATCCTTGTTAATATAATTAGTAAGGGTTCACTTACGGCTGACAATTCTGGTGTCAGCTGCAAAAATGTCACGCTGCAGCGAGAACCCAATGACACTGTGTCACGCATGAGATCAAGTGGTCATTCAAATAAGAAGCAAGTCAAGCTGCAGGGGTGAAGGGGGGTGAGGGGATGAGGAGTGGGGTTTACCCTCTGAATGTGTCCAGAGATCGCAGCCTCTTGCTGGGGTTGGGTGGAGGAGGGAGGATGGTGTCAGTCACTGGTGGCACTGTCCTGCCAGGGGAGCCCAGTTCCTGGATGGTGAAATTACAGTTAAATATTAACATTATTCTGTTGGAAGCACATACACACTTCTGCACGAAGACACGAGTCATGCACAGCGGTTAAAACCATTTGTTTGAGGAACCACATTAAATGAAATGATGAAAGTCTCAAGCAGCTTTTAAATGACTTTGAGTCACTATTCATTATATTTTAGTTAATAATTAATATATTTGATAAGAGAGAGTAAGGAAGCCTCAATATAAATATGTGGATTTTAAAAAGGCAAACAATGCACTTTTCTAACAAATATATGTAAAACTGTTATTTAAGATATTTTAATAATAAAAGTGTCACATAAAAAAAACTCCCACTTTGCTTTAAAATGCAAAGTTAAAAATACACAGGGTGTCATAACACTCACTCACTTAAAACAAATCTAGAATATTAGTCACAGCATGAAAACGAAGCTGCTTCACTCGTGTGGTGTAATGACAAGCTCCATACATATTAACACTCACAGAGTTGATGAGCCTCTCCGTCTCCATCGAGCCAGTAATTCGGAAGAGGATGTTCCTCACCACATCAAGCCTGGACAAGACGTATTCAACCAGGTTAACAGTATTTCTATAAGAAGCTCAAGTTGCACAATACACTAAATAAAGCAGCAGTGCATCTCAGGGCTTAATAATAATCTATGTTTACACTTGTTATTGTTCTACAGGACCACAACAAATATCAAACTAATTACACAAATCCAATAAATCTTGTTATTGTTACATTAGCAGATTCGATTTTTTTTGGTATTATCAGAGTTTGATCTGGGAATTTACTGCATAAAGATTAAGAATGAAATGATAACATGACATTACCTCAAAATGATCCTTCCAATGCAGGACATCAAGGTCAGTCCAGCAAAGATAAGAAAAGCCACTAATATCGCTGTGAAGAGTGGAACAATATCAGTTAGATGTAGCGTGTACAGGGGACAATGTTATAAGGGTGAATATAGCACTTATAACAACACTTATAAGTCGACATGTTTCCATGTCACACAAACTAATGAAGGTGTTAGGTTGACTCACGTATGTAGCTGTTGATGGGGTCTGCGTCAGTCACTACAGAACAATTCCCCACTGAGGAGTCGTTGAAATTTTTCACCCACAGAGAGTAGTTCCCGTGCTCCCCAAAGTGGAAGGGAACCCTGCGGATGAAAAATGTGACGCTAAACACATAGGAAACCAGCCAAATTATAAATATATGAAGGATGTTAACTTTCATTCAACAGTTTTTCTGTAACAAGATAACTATTCAACCACCACATGGATAAAATGTGCAAAACATACATTTTACAGCTTGCTCAATTTAAAAATTGTGTTTTCCTCATATGCTGGTTGGATATGCAAACAGTTTTTTATTTGAAGACTTGGCACAACATCTTGACTGTTAAGGATCTGTGAAGACCCAACATTTTTATATTCATTCATTCATGATTAGCCCAGCTAAGGAGTACTGTCACATGACTGCATATCTAAAAATTAGAGAAGTTACTTGTTTGGGACCATTTACTCAGTCAATTGTATAAAATGTACTATTCCTGAACATTTACTATATAAAGTACCTTATTCTTATTTAGTGGAAAGATGTCAGTGTTATTACACTTACGTGCAATACTGCAGGTTGACGGGGGTGCTGTTGAGCTGTAGTGTTATTTCATGCTGTGTGCTCACAACAAAGTCAACCGAACTGGGCTTTCCAGGACTGGGCGCAGCTGGTACAACACCCAGCTGCTGGTACAAACACTAGCTCACAAAGACACAAGACCAGGAAGATATACAAACATTTAATAACATAACATCTTCCTTCCCCTCTGAAATAAAAGCCATACAACCACCGAACAAACTGAAGTCAAAGGTAGGTGTGTGTGTGAGTGAGTGTACCTGGTAGCAGCGCTGTGACACCCAGGACACCAGCACCTCAGAGCCCAGCTCATTGTTGACTCTCAGAAATGCTTCGTCCATCTTCAGCACCCTGTGTTTGTGATGGGTCGAGCCAGCTAGAGGAAAAAGAGACACCAGTGTAAATGCATCTGCTGTGCAGGAGGAGAACACGTTCAGATGATGCTGCCTCTCCACAGTGGGTCTGACCACACCCCTCTGAGCAGACACAGCTGTAGATATCATCTGAATCATCAAGAAACTGGAAACACTGGTTTTGGATTGGAACCAAAAGCCTGAACGTAGATTAATCCCAGCTGCCATAACTCAACATGGACTAGAACCGACGAGATCAACAAACCCTGAACGCTTCGCTACAGCCACTTTCACTAACTCACCTCAAAGCGACGGTTCACTGCTGCTGAGAAACTTACTCCATACATAAGAGTGAGCTGGCTCTATAGAATGGTCTCTGGAGAGAAGAACCAGTCCAGCCTCAGTGTGAGCTACAGGCAGCTAGCAGCTAGCTGTGTCTGAGGAGGGAGGCATGTGAGAGGGTTGAAGTCCCGGCTGCACAGCCCCATGGTCACATGCTGGATTAATCCGTGCGACAACCGCAGGAGGGAAGTTCAAACATGCAGAGCTCAGGCTTCCACTGTTGGCTGGATTTCTCCAGTGGTTGCTGATCTAGAGTTAGCTCCTAGCTAGCAAGTGTTAATCGAGCCTATTAAAACCTTTGTTTATGGCTTTTATAGTAAAATACTTCCATCAAGCTAGGGACTATTTTCACATGTTCCACGTTTGAGACTTTCATTCATTGGTGACATTTGCTCTACGCACAGGCAGGCGTTCATGTAAACAAGTGTTGATATGTTAGCTAGCTGTGTTGCTAACTACTTAGCTCTGGTGGTTGTCAGTGGTAAACACTGCTGGTTACTCACAGGCAGAAGCTTCAGCCGTCAGTGGAGCCACACACACAGCTACAAGCAGAGCAGTGGCACCCAGGACAAACATGTATTTATCTAGTCGTGTCATGTCTGTCTGTCTGTGCTGTGTCCCCCCCCTCGGCAGAAGATGTGGATTTGGACTTTTCTTCAGTTTCCCCTTTTCCATAACTGATTCCACTTCCGACCCTTTCTTGTTTTGACATTGTAGAGGGAGCGAGGAGGGACAAAGTTCATTATTAACGCAACCAGGCCGCGGACCTCCTCAAAGGTTCAATCAGTGGCGGCTCCTGGTACAGGCGACATACGGTTGCCTAGGTCGCAAATTCCATGAGAGGGCGGCACAAGAGACTGATTTATCATGACGTGACACATGCAATGTAAAACAATACAGTAACGTCACTCCATCATCCTCTAACCCCGGGACGCACCGGCAGCACCGGGAAGCGCCGCGGCCACACACACACACACACACACACACACACAAGCACATGATCTCCTGTGGGGGGGGGGAAATCCGCTCCCTGGGCCACAGGGATGAGCCAGCCCCACGTCACTACGCTGCCATGGGTGGAACCAGGACACCAGTGGACACAGGAGCTGGGTCCGAACTCATGGGTGAGGATGGGGGGGAGTTTTATTAGGGCGAAACAACTGTTGCACAAGTTGTGTCCCTAACATTTCAAAAGAGAGTTCGCCATCCCGACTGTATTCAGGTGACAAGTCTTTAACCTCAGATCATCAGCTTTGTTTTTTGGGATATACACTCTCTCACTCTGTTAGTTTACTACAATTCAAACTCTTTCCACACTTCACTCTTATGCTCTGCAGCATTCATGAGATATCCTTCATCCGAAATAAATATAATTTTTTTTAAATTTAATTTAAGTTAATTAAAATAAATATAAAAACAATTAAATTTAAAAAAATTTTTTTTAAACTGCGCACGCACATCCTGCGCAGAAGCCCATTGCGCACATCCTGCGCAGAAGCCCATTGCGCACATTCTGCGCAGAAGCCCATTGCGCACATCCTGCGCAGAAGCCCATTGCGCACATTCTGCGCAGAAGCCCATTGCGCCCATTCTGCGCATAAGCCCACTGCGCAGTTTTTTTTAATTAATTTAATTTAAATTTATTTTTTCTGTTTTTTTATTTAATTTAATTTCTGTTTTTTTACTTAATTTAAATGAACATAGTGTAAGATATTTTACAATTAATAGGGGATTGAATTCACTGTCAATAGTAAGAGGTCCGTTTATTGCTGGAATGGAGATGGGAGAGAGTGGGGATTAAACCCGGGACCTTCTTGTTTGAGAACAAACCTCTCTACCGACTAGGCCACACAGCCTGCTGATTCCCGAGAGGAACTAAGCACATCAAGAAGATGGACAAATTATGGTGTGTGTGTCATTCTATGCTACAAAGCTTCAGAGAAAATATTTTCTACTTTTCTACATATATTTGACAGCCTTACTTGAAAGTTACTTTTATATTTTGGGATTTTAGATACTGGATGATTTAACATGCTTTAAAAACCTATTGTTAGAGAATAACCCAGTAGTTGCCAGCCTTGTCTTCTGACGCCTTTCAAGAATCACAGCCTGCTGCTGCTTGTTTCCATGTGATGTCCTGAGGCTGCCCCCTGCTGGCTGCTGAGGTCCTCTGCACTCCAGCTGTTGTCCTGAATGAGCTTTGCTAATGAAAGAATACTGCATAGTCACATGCAGTGTTCCTCATTGATTTGGGTCGTATAAGATGTTTTGTGAGAACTAAAGTCAGATTTACTGGGATCTACGGGGAATATGTAAACGGCCACGTATAGACATCTAATTAAAATCTACTATGCAAGACCAATCTAATTAAATAATAATCAATATGTATCAGTGAAATACCATATGTCATTTAATCATAACATTATTAACATTTGGGGAGCACTCTGATACAAATTAAGAGGTTAAGTGGCTTGTTATTACATTTAAATTCAACGTTGATGTTAAATAGTTGTTACAGAGGGACCAGACTTATTTTTTGAATATTAGTATTATCTCATCGCATTGATCTTGCATTGTGGATTTGGATTAGATTGTCTGTACATGGCAGATTTAGATTCAGCTACATTCCCTTAAAGACACATTTCCAGACATGGAACCACAGGACTACAACATGATCAGCTGCATTTGTTTTCCACTTCCTGTGCGGACCCTGTTGCCGTGGTAACATGAATATATTTCAGTAGACTATAAATGACTCAACTCAACAGTAAAGTTTAAAAACAGATCTTCATCACAACCAAAAGTCAAAGCTTTGAAAAGGCACTGAGTTGTTTCTAATTACAATCTTATCAAATCAAACAGCCTTGATCATCAAATCTGCCAATCGACGCATGCGCAGACGCGATCACTGCAAGGATTCCTAGTCGAAAACCGAGTTAATCCCTAGTGCCTCTCACCGGACATCATTCGTCACAATGGCAGATAAACAAAGTGCCCAGAAAAGGTAACGAGAGTAATAACATGTCAATGAAGTTTGGCCGCTTAATTAAATGATAACAGTATCAAAGCTCAGTGTCTCCATAGCCACAGTGAAGTGGACATGTTGCTAGTTTGATCGGCTTTTCCAAGGGGTTAGCCATAGCAACATAAGCTAACCCCTCCACGCCTTGTTTGTCCCTCTTCTGTGTTCCAGTGTCAAAATAGCCGCCGGAGCCGTAGTTTGTGTGGAAAGTGAAATCAGAGGAGATGTGACCATCGGTAAGATGTCCCCCTCCTGTGACTGGACACTGGTGTCTCAGCGAAAAACCTGCACATCCATGCGAGTCCGACTTTGTTTGAGCCACTGACACGTCTGTCATCCTCTTGTTTCCTCAGGCCCCAGAACAGTGGTGCACCCAAAAGCTCGTATTATTGCAGAGGCAGGACCCATTGTGATCGGAGAAGGCAATTTGATCGAGGAGCAAGCTCTGATAATCAATAGGTAGGTTCCCTGTACATCACTGTCTACTACTACTTCTAATAATAACACCCCTTTTCTGTACAAGGTTACAAAGTGCTTTAAAACAACACAGAACAAAATAAACAAAACAAAACACTGTTAAAAGCAGTTAGAATCAGGCATTAGAGGCTTTATCATAAACTTTGAAATCATGTTTAAGTGCTGAAAAGTCTAATCTCCTTTGGCGATGGATCACATTTGCCCGGTCATCCACTGAGGATCTACTTGGAACTGTTTATTAGAAGATCTTAGATTATGGTGTGGAGCACACGGAGTGAGTTGCTCTGTAATGTAACTGTGGGACAGACCATGATGAGATTTAAAAGATATTTAAGAAGTTATTAAAAGAATCTTTAAACCTGGCAGCCAGTGAAGGGAGGAAAGAATTGGAGTGAAATCAACTCTACAAGTTGAGGTAGAGACACAGAGGAAACAACATCTCTCATCTTCTTATATGAGCTGCCTCTGATCTGTGATCCTACTCCTCACCTGCATCATAATAACCACCAACCCGTTTGCTCTGCCCCACCTGCAGTTACCCAGAAAACATCACACCAGAGTCGGAGGTGGAACCAAAGACAATGACCATCGGCATCAACAATGTATTTGAAGTCGGCTGTGGTATCCTTTGTGTTAGCCTGAGCAGTCCCATTGTATTATCCAGGGGATTTTAATGTTTAATAATCTGCTGATTATGATTGTTAGCCACCAAAAGCACAAGTTTGCCTTGACTGACAACTTACAGTATCACAAGCTCTGAAGATCGGGGACAACAATGTGATAGAATCTAAAGGTGGGATGTTCGTGAGGCTTCCAGTGTGTGTTTGTGTAGCGATGTTAGAAAGTGAAAAACACATTTAGACAAACACAATCACCAACTGTATCAAATGTCGTCTGTGTCGCCCTCCCAGCTGACGTCGGTAGGAATGTGATCCTCACCAGTGGCTGCATCATCGGAGCTTTCTGTCAGGTCAACACGTGTGAGGTCATACCTGAGAACACGGTCATCTATGGCTCCGGGTGTATGAGACGGGTTCAGACAGAGAGACCACAGGTACGGAGATGGATACCCAGTGCTTGTAATCAGCAATCCAACTTCATATATAAGGCAGTCATGTGTAAATTGTGCTGTAGTTCTCCAGGTTTTACTACTATTACATCCGCCTTATCTTTTAACCATAATACTGCATGTGAATGTGTACTATGACTGTTTCTAATGTATTTAAGTACAATGTTAAATACTAAGGCTTGAGCAGTGTGGCAATATTTCGACCTTAGTGACAGATTATCCAAATATGCTTAAACATGAGTGTTAGCAGGTGCATACTGTACATACTGAAACGTTTGGTCATGCTAATATGATCAGGGTTCTGACCAGTCTGTACTATGACCTCATTAGAGAAGCTTATGTCCAAAAGGTCCTGCCTGTACATGTGAAAAGTTTTTAACAGTGCAGTATTAAAAACACAGTATAAAGTGAAGCTCAAACATCCCAGGCCTGATGTTTTTATGACCCAGATAAATTAAAACATAATTTTTGCACTCAAGCAGATTTGAGTTTTTTTTTGTCTTAAATAATCTGCATTTAAGGAAGAAAAGTAGGGCTACTATAAGTTAAATCTACTATATCACAATTTTGGGGACAGGATACGCATTTACATTTGTCATTTTCTTCCATAGTCTCCTTAAATTGTTCCAAATTAAAACGTTAAATCTTAGTATTTCAGCTTTCTAGTGGTTTTGAGTTGTTGCAAAATGTTCAGATGGCAAAGCATCATGAAACACACACATTGTGATTATCACTATTTGTTAATAAACCTTTGTTTTGTTGCCTTCACAGCCCCAGACTCTTCAGCTCGACTTCCTGATGAAGATTTTGCCTAACTACCACCATCTAAAGAAAACTGTCAAAGCAGGCCACACTACCAGCTAAAATTTAGCTCTCTAGTTTTCAAGTTGAATTATAAATGGCTGATAAAAACCTTATCAGGATTAGCGCTTACTGGAAGGAAGCATGAATGTATATAATCATATATAATAAGCAGCTGGCTATATCAGTAAGTATTTTCACTTGCCGGTTAATATTTTCTAACTAACTGCAACAGATTTAAGCATTTCATCTTTATTTCGCTGTGCTGATGTGCTTTTCTATAATAGATTAGATAACCTCAAATCAAAGAAGTGTGTATTATACATTTGTTTATAATCAGTTCATTTATAATAAACGATAATCAAGAAATACCATTGATTTACAACCTGAATTCATATTCAACAACTGAATCCTCAATGTTGGAAACTAAAATGGCAATTCAGTCAGAAGTGTTCCCACTACAGTGTGTATATATATGTCAAGCAACCGTCAATTATCCTGTAACAGTGTATTTTATTAAAACAATTTCAAAACAAATTCCATATTTTAAACCGCTATGCCAAGGTGCTGCAAATTAAAAGAATTTAAATATTTTTTTAATTTCACAGAAGGTAATGTCCGAGATGTTTCTTGCTGGATAAGAGACATCAGTGTGATGCACTGCACAACAACACATCTGCCGTCAGACGACTGGTGCCATGTCACATAAAACCTCCACAAACACACACACACACACACCTCTCTGCAGTACTCTAAGTAAAATAAAGAAAAGAAAGTATTTACACACTTTAACTCATTTACATTTTAACAGTAAGCTTACAGCGCCCCCTTAAGAGCATCCACTGTCCTCAACGGTCTCAACACTCTTTTACTCTTCCTCTAGTGTCCTTCGGTCATCACTGATCAATAAACAAACTGAAAAGGATTTCCACAACACGGGGGCTTTTCACATCATGTAATGCATGATCACTGAGAGGGGTGCAGAGAAGTAAAAGAAGACAGTTTCTTTGACCCTACCCCCAACAAAGGTGTTGGTACTGTATTGTGGCCAGAGTCCCCATCTGATGAAGGGACCCTGCTGCTCCTGAGTGACGGGACTTCACTTCTTTGCAGGAACACCTTCTGAATAATCCTCCAGAACCCCGGCCAAATGGTTGTTGTGGGTCTTGAAGTGTCTCTTCCTCTGCCCACCTTGCTTCTTTCTCTTAACTGGCATCTGCACAGAAACACAATCACCTCAGATTATGACGCTTAATGTAGTAAGTATAAACGTCAGTAATTACGAGTCCATTCAAAGTTCAGGATGTGAGACTGAAAAATTAAACAGATCTGAGAACAGAAGACACTCACCGGCTTTTTTGGTCCTGTCTCCTGCATGGAGGAGATGCCTTGTTTCTTCAGGTACTCCTCGATCTTCTCTTCATCAATGTTATCTACTGGAACGCTCCTCCACAGTTTCTGGAATTCTGCATTTTACAGAGAGAGAAATATACTGAAGACCCAGACGTAATAATCATTTCATTAGGTTTGACCAAATAAAAATGAATACTAAAATATGGCTGGTAAATAAATGTCAAATAAATCTATAATAAATAAGGAACATTTGGGAAATATTTTGTGTTCGTCACCTTTTTAAAACGGACTTTAATGTGAGGCTGAATTTGCTTGTTTGACGTTTCAGAGCAATTGAACCTGGGTTTCCTAGTTAATCCCAAATTTGATGTTATAGTGAACCTCAGTTCCAATTCAAAATTTTACTCTGTTGGAAGAAAAAGCCACATTTTTATTTGATGACTATTTAAAAGTGTTGTTTGTTGTGCATTTGGATGATAGATGAATTGTGTAGGAGGCTCAATGACACATGGAATGACAACCAAGACAGACACTGACACACCACAACTGACACACAAAGACTAATCCTCACCTTCATCTACTGTAAACTGACAGTGTTTGTCGTTGTAGAAGAGGATCTTTTTCTTGTCTGGCCTCGTCACAAAGATGATCTGATCCCCCAAAGCCTGTGAACGACCACATGAGCTCTCATTACACAATGTTCACACAAGATAGACGGGTGGAGTTTATAACTAAGATGGGTCCAACAGCGATTTGAAACTTTCTTTTTAAAAGCAGGAAAACTCCGGAGTACTGTTGACAGCAATGTGTTTCAAAACTAAAACGTAGCAGTGTGGATGTAGCCTTTCTGTAGCGATACTTTATATTTACTATGCGTTACCTTAATGGCTTTGGCCGAGTTGGGCAGCCCCTCCTCTACATCGTCCAGCAGCACTCCTCCCAGGCCCAGCTGGTCGTGTTTGTCCAGCAGCCTCAGTAAAGCTTTCTTGTCCTTCAGGTTGTACTTGGGCTTGAAGCCAAACGTTCCATCCCGCACGTCGATTTTTGGATTGTTGACCAAAGCCTGACATTTGCAGGGAGACGTACAGCAGTGAATCCCCAAATCTAAGCTCGCTGGTTAAGTAGTAACCCACAAAAATAAACTTCAAAATCAGTTTGAAAACGTATATTTAATATTTACATTAAACACCATCTCTTTTCTTAAGGTTATAGAGGGAATTAGAAGGTATGTGTTATTGATTTGTTGCGGATCTGTGGCTTCTATCATACATAATTGATGATATGGACAAACGTACTCCTGATGATAAATAAAAAGGTTGTATACAACTTAAGAAACACACCTCAGTCATAAGCCAATGTTTCTGCTTCATGCTGATGTCCAGAAGCTTGGTCTCATCCAGAATCTCTTCTAAGGTCAAGCAGTGCGTGTCCCCATTCTGATGCCTTGTCTGAGAGTGAAGCACAGAGAAGCACATGAATTTACAAACAGAAAATACACTCAAGGTAAAAAAAATAAAATGATTCTTTAGCACTCATTCGATCTGAGCAACTCGTCATCTTACACCTCCGATAGAATCTTAGTTACGTTTAATTTTGTCCCTCTCATCCAACAGTCAGGTCTTAAGATTGAACTCTGTTTTCGATTATTCAACATATGGCACCAAAAGGCGCACACACTGAAAATCTGTCAGGTTGCGAGTGAGTTTGCAGCAAGGGATGAGTCAGACAGTGTGACGGGCCTGGCCGCCTCTCTGCAGAGCCACAGCATGAGGAACGAGCTGTTTACAAACCAAAAGGACGGCCGGGGAGCAAACGTTACAAAGGGGACACAACTGACTCACTTGGTTGACACAATAGACAAGTCAAAGCTTTTCAAGAGCTTTGATGGAGATGACAACGTGTTCAAAACCTGGGACTCATGCAGAGGCTATTGTGACAGCTGAAAGCAGCATGGAGAGGAGACATCCATGAAGCTGAAGTGTCTCAGACAGAGGTTGTTCATACATTCACCACTAGATTACAACAGAGATTGTTTTTTTTAAAGAGACATTTTCTCCGGAAAACTTACCTTCATATAATTGACTATCTTGGCCAAGCAGCCAAATTTGTACCCGGAGCTTGCTTTGATGTTTATGTTGCCATTACTCGACTCTGAAAAAAGGAGGAAGAAGAAGAGCAGTTAAATAAAATATTTTAATGTTATTCAAATGGAAAAATAGGAGCCACAGGTTTGGGTGAAAAGCCCCTCCCCTTTCACATGAAGAGTGAGAACATATGGTTTTCATTACTGAGACGGGAAGGGGGGAGGGGCATCTTGTCCAGCTTCATTCATTACACTGATAAGGCATCACCCTGTGTAATCTCAACAATACTGATAATTACCATTAGATCAATCAAAGGTCATTTAGTTCAGTTAAATCTAGATTACACAAGCCAAAATAAACTGGTGGGATGTTGAAGTTTGATTGTAATTCAGATATATCAGTATCTTATGAATGATATACATCACATTTCAAAACATAAAACCTGGTAACCCCTGCTCCCTTTCAAATAAAGAAAGAAAGATGAGCTGTACTTTTGAATGGCTCTCCAAAGGAACAGAGCAATAAGACCCGTCTCCCTTTATACAGCCAAAATTTGCATCACTACTATATGAGGTTTTGGTAACAAGGCTCGTTAGTGGCATCAATTAATTGTTGATTTTGGTCTTTTCAGGGAAAATACAGAATATCACCTGCCTTATCCAACATCCTTCTACAAATACAGCTGGAACAGTATGAGAGCATAATTTAATAAGAGTGATTAGTGGAACAGCCAGATGGTCCCATTCTCTCTCCTGGGAGTAAAACAATGCTCCTCCAACCCCCAGGAGACTGTCTGAGGTCTGGAGTCAGCACTCGCCAATCCAGGCTGAAAACAGACACCGACTCATGAATGATTCACGGTGTGGGTGGGAGCTTCTGTCGCTGCGAGCTGCGGCGTGGGCCCGACGCCGGGATTGTGACAGGCTGGCTAACCAACGGTGCAGAGGCAGGGCAAACACGGAGAGAGCCAATGATGGAGAGGAGGAGCCTGTGCCGCTCAGCTGAGACGTGAAGAGCTGCAAGGAGTGGCGGAAGGGAGCAAAGGGGGGAGGAGTGCACGAGCGACGGCTGGAAGTGCATGAGAGTGCTAGAGGAGGAAAACAGGTCGAGGAGTGAACGCCGGGGGAGGAGAGTGGGAGACAGAGCGATAGGTGGAGCACCGAGAAGAGGAGAGAGCATCTGTTGACCTGCATCTTCTAAAGAACTGATCCAGACAGACAGGTGAGTCTGCATATTTTTCAGACTAGCATCCTGAGAATCGTGTGTGTGTCTAAGTGTGTGTCTGTGTGGGTGTGTGGCATCAACAACCCCTGGTGTGAATTGAAGCTGTGGGCTGTTCTCGGTTTAACGTGCTGCTGTGACTGAAGGTTTTTGGTGAATAATGAGGTTAAGTCATACATCTTTAATGCAGCAAATCTATTTCAGCAGCCCATTCCTTCTACATTTGAATAATCTAATATTGCAATTACCGTCTCAAGCAGTGATGTCTGTTATATAACAACTAAGTTCAGACCTTAACATCCAAATTAAACATTCAGGGCAAAAATAAGCAGCTAACATAGGCTTAGATAATCATAGATCTGTAGTATCCACTCATGCTGCTTGTATAGCAAGTATTAGGAAACCGTTTCTGTATCTGTGTGTGTGTCTGTGTGTGTACTCATGTGCATCACGTCCGTCTGTGTTTGTGGAAAATGCATGAGTCGATACAAACTGCAGCTCTCAAGACAAATCACTGATGGTACTGACAGCACTGAGGAGCTGAGTAGGGGGCATTAGGAGCGTGTAAGTGTGTAAGTGTGTTTGTGTGTTTAGTCAGCCTGTGAAACAAGAGGACAACATCTAGTCCCACAGCACCTTTTAAAGCTTGTCTGGGGTGCGGCTCATTAAGAATCTTATCTGGCACTGTGTAGGAATTGTGTCGGCACGTAGGAAAAGGCTAATTTTCAGCCTGGACAGAGGCTGAACCAACACAAAGCACGTCGGCAGTGCGCTGTTGAGTAACACAACCAAACTAATCCTGGGCTTGAAATTTCACAGAATATTCTTGATAAAACATAAAACCAAACATTTTACTCACACGGTGACACACGGAGCAATATTTGTTTGTAATGTTTTAAAACGAAAAGTAACCTTTACCCCATGTCAAGCAGAGTAAAAGAAAAAGAAACAAACTAGAATGGCACTAAGTAGAGCTCACACCTCCGCCAGGGCCAAATTGTCCCCTTAAATTCATCAGGCACCAAGATTGACCAAATTGCACACACCCCTACTGTAGATATAATACCTCTTAATATACCAGAATCTTTCCCATCAAGATTCATTAATTAATCTGAGAAAATGTCAAAACACACCCTATAGCTCAATGTTAAATGAGTGATACAAATTCCTGGATCTGCCCACCCCCCCGGATCTAGATCTGCACCAAAATGTAATAGGTCCTTCTCTGACCAATACCACAACCTTCCACCAAGTGTCATTCTATCTGTCCAGTCATTTTTATGTAATCTTTACAATCAAACCAACCAACCTAACATCCAGGTTGTATAAAGATGTCCCAAATCTATTCAACATACAAATGTCCAGTTTAAGGTGTAAGGGGAGAGAAAGAGACACAGTGTAATGACAGGATGCTGTGAAAAGAAGCATGACCCCCTTTTCTCTGCCTCTTTTAGTGGTTGACTCAAATAATCTGGGTCAGCTGCCTTGCTCTCAGTAGATAAATAATAAAAATGTCTGTGTGAGTCTTTAAAATGTGTGTGTGTGTGGGGGAGGGGGGAGCAGAGAGACAGGTGCACTGCTCCCTGAGGATTTAAAATGGTAGGTGCTGGCTAAAATGTGAAAGTCTTGCAGAAGAAAGACGAATGGCCTGACAACAAGCATCGTTCTTCTCATTGCTTTATTGCAGTTCCCCAACTAGACGCCCCATCTCACCGTGCACTCGTCCTATCTATGGCCTCAGTCAGGTTTCGCTCTGTAACATTAGTTGCAATTTCTCCAGTAACACGTGAAAGTCCTTCTTGTTCCGACAGACGCAGCCTCAGGTATATTCTGTGAATAGGTCGATACTGCAATTCCTTTTTTACAACATGACACGATGACTGCTACTGATGTAGTACTCAAATGATTACATTAAATCAAAGTACCAGACAGAGAACCTTCAGAGCAAATGGCTTCCCCATTCAGTCCGTGCCCTCCAGTGAGGATGTGTCTTTTACAAACAGCCCATTAGCAGTTCACATGATACACAGAGACATTAATATGTTCACCAAGGAGGTTATGTTTGTGTCTGCATTTATTTGTTAGTAGTACAGGGCGTCTTTCAACATTTTCCTCAGTTTCTTGAAGAATAATTCATGGATCTTGATGAAAACAATTTGGCATTTTAAGGAGACTGATATTTATGAGTGTTTGCAATTAAGTGCATGTCCAACTAAAAATCTGAATGCAGTGAGTTGAAATGTGATTTTATAAGGGACTATTGGGCCTTGGCGGAGATACTCTGCTGTTTGACATTATCCGTTTCTAATATTGATCGTTGTAAGACACTGTCTAGTCTGTCAGGTTTAAGATATTGCAACAGATTCAAACAAGACAGTCTTAAATTTGATGGCCTTAAGGGGAATTCCTTCATCATTCCTCAACCACGAAAACAAGTATTTCACAACCAATACTACTGAATTAGCCATCACCACCTTGAAGTGAAACGCAGAACCAAACTCAATACTAATATTTGTCTCTGTTTTTGTTGCTTTTAAGGAGAAATCATGGCCAACCTCACTGCCACTATAAACCCAAGTAATCTCTCGTGGCACCAAGAGGCGGTCTCTCTCTCCCACGTCTCCTTGCAAGTCCAGGAAGTGTACCCCTTCCACGACGGCTGGAACGTGGCGTGCTTCGTCATCCTCCTGCTCTTCATCCTCACTGTGCTGTCTCTGGCTGCCTTGGCCGTGCTCTACGAGCTACTTGACTGTGGGTGCTGCGCCAAAGAGAAGACACACCACCAGCTACAGGAGGAGGGGCCGGGGAGCTGCAGCAGGCTCATGACCAGCATTTGCAAGGAGCCCGAATCGCACACTGAGGTGGTGTAAAGGTGGCCATGACGACGAAAAGGAACTGTAGGATTGCGGGGGGTCACTGCTGAGTCGGGGCAAAAGCACAGGCGCTGACCCTGATGCACCGAGAAATGAACTTCTACACCAATGTAATAGTGGTTCAGCTGCTTACAGTTAAAAGGGGAGCCCAAGTATCGTTTAAAAGGAAGGGGGCAGTGTTTCATTGATTTGGAGTGAGTCTTAATAGCTTTTTTATTTTTGTCTATGGGGAAACGCTCACACATATACATTGACTATCACTTAACATAGAGTACAGACCCTGAAAGCCATATTTTACACCGGAAATATTAGGAAAAAGAGAGGGCACCCGAGGAGAAAATTACACCTAAAAAAATACATCAACAAACTAGTTTCTACTTTGTTTTCTTTTATACAGTAAAAGCCAAAACACATTACCTTAAAAAGACACTAATCGGAAAAACTATCCTAAATTTAAAAAAGAAAGCAAGTTTTCTTGTTCAGTAACACCTTCCCTGTGAGTACTGCAGCTTGTAAGATGTTGTACACAAAGAAGAATTTGCATATTCTTGTTTCCCAAGCAGCAAAGACATAACCTTTAAGTTGGATATCATCTTTGCATTGGACAAAGCCTGTGTTTTTCCGCTCTTAAGTAAATTGTGTAACTGTGCCGTAAATATGTTAAGCATTACATTATTTGATGACTATTGACACTTGGTTGCTGCACAGTGATGTTCTTTATCATGTCATATTAAGGACGATGTATAATTTCATATGCCTTACCACAAAATGCCTAATAAATTGTCACTTAATAATGCACAAGATTTTGTTTTTTCTGCTGAAAGAAGCAGATTTTTCAGTAATTATACTGAGAGTGGGAATATGATGAATACAAACTCTATTCTTTGCTTGTTTGTCATATTATATTACATTGAGACAGTATCTTGATTTGTGAATTACTGCTCCTTGTTAAATAATGGTTTTAAAACAGATACCCTGTATTTAGATTATCAGCATTTTTAGTTTGGAGGAGAGGAAGCAACTGAAATTATCAAAATGATATGACACAAAGCAGAATCTGTGAATAAGAGGGGCTCATGGAATTGCACTTTCTTTAAGTTTTTATACTGAATGGCTTTGCCTCAGCCATTGACATAATGTGACAGTTTTTCTTTTCAGTACAAAGCACTGTACTAAATGTTGCAAAGACACTTCATGACAGCGGTTCCAATCAAACACGTGAAAATCCATCTTTAAAGCTGCCTGCCTCACTTACCAGCGCCGTGTTTGGACGAGCCCTCCTTGTCTGCTTTGGACTTCTTCTTCTTGTGAGAGTCTGATGCTGTCTGTCTCTTCTCTACAGCTGGAGTGGACAGAGCTCTTTTTTTGAACAGCTCCCTCTCCCTCAGTAGCGCTGGATCCATCCTGGCTGCTAGGGCACAAAAGAAATAACAATTAAAAACCTGAGTTTAATAAATATTCAGCAAAATATGAGTCAACACAGTTACTTTTGGAGACTCAATCATTTTATAATTTCACAAAGGAGGGTATGTTTTAGTTGCTGTTGCTTGTCAGTCGGTGAGCAGAATTATTTAACAACCACTGAACCTGTTTCCAAGACATTTTGGAGCAGATCTGGATAAATTGGTGGAGATTAAGGACTTTTTCCCCCTCACTTTCTTTGAGATGGCAAAAGGCAGATTCATCTCTGAGGTGTGCATCTACACGCACTCTTCCTCTTCTTAACCTTTCAAATGCAGCCGAGCTGTTGAGGCTGACATTTCGCATGTACCAAATATTATTCCTTGTGAGTCCAGGAGAGTGAACGGTTTCATATCCCACACTGGACACAGGAGGGATCCCACTGTAAACACAGCTGTGTGAAAAGGGTTCAGGGCTCCTCAGTGAAAACAAGCAGAGAAATATGAGACCATGACGCCCTCAGATTTACCTCCACTCTGTTATATGTTCCCAGTCTAAGCCTCAGCATTCCCACTGAGACCAGCCTGTACTGGTACCAGTGGACTTCATCATACATAATATCAGAAATAAGAGAGAGTGGCATTTGACACGAGGCTCCTCAAAAAGAAACAATCAATGAAGCCAGGCTTCTTGGAGAACCAGTATTATAACATTTGATATGGAGCATGGAGAACACAAGTAGCTGATAAGAGCAGCCAGACTGTGTGGACATTAAATCATTGTGCACTAATATAAACTGAACACAGAAGAGAGCCCCACACATAACAGCTAACTGAGTTAACATTAGCATGGTTCATTTACCAGCCTGGCGTTGTATCTTTATCGAGATGCATTGAACTCGTTGAACAGGGATGGCTGTCGCTGCCTCACTTTACCAAACGCTATGTACTTGTTCGGATCCTCGGACACCGACGAGGTTAAATGCGAAGCTGCGACACAGTCGAACACTGGCTAGTTAGCGTTAGCATATTAGCCTTGCGGGTCATGAGCGAACATTACCTGACACTTTGTTCCGGTTCTCAGAGAAAGTGACGGATTCGTCCCAGAGGACGAACTAATACCAGAGGTGATGCACCAGAAGGTCGCTTGTTTCCTTCCAGAGAGAAACCACGTTATCTTCCTGCAAAGATCATGGAAGTTGACGTTGGCTAAATAACTTCAGACACAAAACATCACATTTTCTTCCACAGGCTGAACTTCCGGTTCTTGTTCGATTTCTCGGGATTCGACAGGTGATCCTTGGAATACGTCATCGCGTGCGACAGTAGATCAAAGGAAAGAAAAGTAACAGTTTTGGCAGAAACGGATAATTCATATTTTTATTCAAAATTTGAGGATTTATAAATGAGGAAAAAATGATATTGTATAATAACACATTTTCTATTAGGCAAAATAACCTGAATACAATTACAAAGGAGATGGATGGATGGGTATTTCTTTCAGAATATTAAAATATACGGTTTTGGTGGATAGGGAAATTGATTGAAAGTTTTCTTTGGATCTATCAATATTATTGAGAGTACTTATTCATTACATTTTCTCTGAAGCAGTGCTCAGTAGTTCTTATTAACTGCACCTCTGATTATTCTTTTGCAAGTGGAGCTGGAGGCAGTAGATGGCACAAGGGCGCCACCACCTGTTCCTTCAATGTACTGCGTCGAACACACAAATATCTGCTCTGACAACAAAAAGATAAAATCTGTTTGTTCAACCTGAACAGTTTTATCAGCGCAGGGGGAGAGAGAGAAAAGCATTGTGACAAAGAAACTAACAAACAAAGACAGGAACCAATTAAGATCAAATTAAAACATTGATGTGCTGATACACAACTCATTTTTGTCATGTGACCCCCATCAGTGCATTGTTCTCATTCCACCTGGTGGCAGGAAAAAAAAAGTTACAGGCTCGTATTCTCTTACACAACAGACACCAACAACAACCGCTAACAACTAATTACCATGTCCTCTACTTCTGTATGTTTGTCCGCCGCTAGCTTCGTTCCTATGCGACCTGAGTTAATGGTTCTAACTATGCGGGAATTAGTATAATGTTATAAAACGTTACATATTTGATGCCGTAAATTGTCTGTTGTTTACCTTTGTGTCGTGAATAGCCCACACAGCTATGCTATGTTCACCTCCATATGTTGTCTTTTGGTATCTCTGATGCGCTGCAGAATAATAATAATAAAAGCAGTGATACAACTACTACTAAAAAAAAACTTTGATATTTGAGAAGTTAGAGAACACATTCGAAGTAACATAAGAATATGTTAAAATGACATTTAAAAGAAAAGGAAATAGAAAAGAAATACAACAAATTGTCTGCAAATTATGGTAAGAATAATTTATAATATACAATAATAATAAGAAGAATCCTTACATTGCAATTGCACTGTTTGTCAGTGTCTGTCAGTGCTCGGGCACTAACAAATTAGATTAAATTAAATTAATTAATAATACAATTATTTGGGTTAGGAACATTATTTATAGTTAATAGCTCATTTAATATCAACGTTTTAAAATAATTCTTTGGAAGACTTACAAATGTTTTAATTACAACAATTGTGGATATAGTAACTAAATTACAGATCTTACAAGGTTTGTTGTAGTTTTTTGTTGTAATGTATTAATTCATGCTGAGCACACTCATTGTACTGAAGTGGTTTTTACCTCCCATAGTGAGAAACAATAACCAGAATATGAAAAATAATTACATTTTCTTTGTTGGTTATCATCAAATGTTTGATATTTGTTGTGTTCTCTGTTGTAGAAGCCACACAACACACTGTGATATATTATGTTTATTAATAGCTACTCTCCAGTGGGAAATAAAAAAAATGAATAGGAGCTTATGTACATTTTTGGTGCAAACTAATCTTATCTCATATCCTCCATCTGTTCCGGGGCCTTCATATCAAAAACTGGAGATGCTGAGATTAAAAAAAATATTCTCAATGTGATCTGTGATATTTGTGTGTGTGTGTGTGTGTGTTTGTGTGTGTGTGTGTGTGTATGCGTGAAACCCACATCCAAACCCACTTAACGTCGACTCATACACACACTTATACATGCAATAAAGTGAGAAGCAGACGGAAAGTGGTATGACTATATTTATTTCAACATTTCTCCTCCTGTGTCCTGTGAATTTCTTCACTGAGGCATAATTGTGTATTTTTAACCTCACAATGTGTTAATCACTTGGTTTTCCTTTGTGATTCATACGTGGATCAACAAATCAGTATTTAAGCACACATATTTGTCTGGATTAGTTTGATGTCACATACCAGATTCTTATCAAAGCAGTGAACAAAATTTTTATTCATTCTTCCCCGAATTAACTCAAGTCCCTGGTTGGTTCCAAAAATGATCCCCAGTCTTTGACGATGAATATTGCAGAAGAGACTTGATGAGCAGGTGGAGAACAGCCCAGAACATAAACGCACACATTACCACATCCAACTCTCAGATGTTCATGTGAATCATAGGACAAATTAGCATCTCCAAAACTCCTAATTAATGATTCAGCAGGCCAGTCAAAGAAGTGAGCCCACATGAATGATTAAATATGTGCTAACCTAATTTAGGGCCTGATCCATAATGAATGAATTACACTGTTTAGTCATGGCAGGGAGGGAATGGAGGGGAGAGGGAAAAGATGTGGACATCAGAGTATTGTTCGACTCATGAAGTGATGAATTATTCCGCTTCAGAAAGCTCGACCTCTCTTTCCCAGTCGCAGTCAAGCCACAACGACCTGCACGGAAAAGTATAACCACTGAACAGGAGTCACAATTTGATCTGTATAAATCTGTCCAGTGTTTTGTTGGTTCTTGCAGCTGAAATTGTGTGAGAGAGAGAGAGGTCATTATATCATGTTCCACAGTAACAGAGGGAAAGAGAAAGCGAGTCAGCACCGTAATCTACAGGTGAGGAGCCGAGAAGAGATGAGTGAAGTCCTGGAGCTGCAGACAACCGGTGCAAATCCCTGCGAAGGGGGAAATCTCAAGGTGACAGCTTTCAATTACAGCAGCAAGAGAAAGTGAGAGTGTGTGTGTTTGTGTGCGTGAGCGGGTGTAGTGTCCGTGCATGTGTGTATGTGTACTACCTGTCAGCACTCCTGGGCTTCACTGACAGTTCAGTGACACAGCTTCTGAACTGAAAGTACCTCATACACAAAGAGAAACCCACACACACACACACACTTTTTGTCCGTCTCGTTTCCACTTGTGTCTTTGCTGTATTCTCAGGTATCGGGGTCGATCTTCTGTTGGACTCTGAGAAGCAAAGAAAAGAGAAGTGAGAAACAACTCATTGGAGCTCGAGGTACATTGTGTGTGTGGGTGTATGTAGACTGTTGGAGAGTATATCATAGATACAGACACAAACTGAGACCTGGCAATGTTATTTATTTATTTGTTAGATTGTTTAATAGGACGATACAGAAACAAAAGTATAGTCAAGAAAGAAGGCAGGAAATCCAACAGTTATTGGATTCAAGAATAAAATCCAGCGAACACCTGGATTAAATTTATTTATTCAATTAACATGAAAGAAAATGACAGAAGTAGCAAACAATGCATTCATCTGATTCTATTATTATTATTATTAGTAGTAGTAGTAGTAGTAGTAGTAGAAGTAGAAGTAGTATCAGTATAAGTAGTAGTAGTATTAGTAGTAGAAGTAGTAGCAGTAGGAGAATGGTATTATTTTTGTTATCCATCCATTTTCTATGTCACTTATATGATAATGGCCCAGTGGGACTGGAACTTATAATAAAAACAATACTACTAATAATCATAATATTTCATCCCAACAGCATGGGCATAGATATGTCACTTTAACCTTGTATCCATGTCCCATTCACCAATACATTGCTTCATAAATGCAGCACTTTCTTTTTTCTCTTCATACTCATACATGTTGGTAGAGCCACCACAGGGCAAGTTAGGTTCCAGTATCTTGCTGGTGATCTAAACTGGTGTCTATCTGGAATATGTCATTATACTTAACTGCATCTAAAACTCAGCACAGAAAATCAGCCACAGACCAAAAACACACTAAGGTGTCCATATACTTTTTTCCCACATTTTCCACATGCAGTGCAATTTTCAGATCACCTTCAGGTCAGTTCAGCGAAATGACGCTATATCATCGCAGCTGCCAATCCAGGTCAATTGTTATTGCGTTGCTTGTCAAGCGTTAAGATGATAATGATGTCATCGGTGACATCATCACCAGATTTTCTCTCAATTCAATTCAAATGAGTGGATGAATCTCTCTCTGCAGTGTTAGTTGAGAAAATGAGACAGACAGACAGACATTATTTTATTTATTGGTGGCCATATACTGCTTCTGGGGTGAGAGGATTTTGTAAATAAGTAATTTGTAAGTGAGCTTCATAATGACAGCAACCACAGGGTGGCAGTAGAACAGCATTTTCCTCGTTGTGAGTGACTCACCGAGCCAGAGGAGCTGCAGCCTCTCAAAACAGACAGAGGAGATAAAAACAGCCAAACCTGCCATATTGACCCCCGCTCTCAGGGCTGCGTCCCGTCCGCTAACCTTCCAAATGAAAAGCCCGCCCCGGCTGCAGAAGCATCCAGATTTACTCGTTACAGATCAAAATCCAGGAGATCATGGGACAGAGCATCTCTAATGGAGCAGACGAAGAGGTCTGACATGCTCTCATGCTCCAAAAAACCAGGCCAGCAGTCTGTGGCTTTGTGCAGACAAACCTCTTATCAAAGAAACCAATGTTCTATTTCCGACTGACTGGTAAGAAGGGCCACCGGTCAAGCCAAACGATCCTTTGTGCGAAATCTGAAAATTTAAAGAGGAGATGCCTCTTAAGGATTTTGAACAAGCTCTCTCGCTGTGAGGTGGCTGGTGAGGCATCGTTATGTAAGACAGCGAAGATACTGGAGAACGAGGCAGAGTTTTGTTGCCGAGGCAGTTTTTAAACTATTCTATACTTTGTAGCAGAAACTGTGTCCTAGAAATGAGTGGTACTGGCTTGTGAGATGATGTACAGCATTTTATGTAACTCCAGAAAAGGGGATTTTCACTGATGTACAGCAGGGGTTTAAGACACACACACACACACAAACGCATGGGCATAGTCGTGACTCGCAATGATTTCCTGGAAACTCTAACTCTAACAATGGCTACTACTTGCCTAACCCTTAACTTAACCTACATTTTGCCTTAACCCTAACCTTAACCCAATCTTTAAACACATCATCACCTTAAAATGAAATGAAAATGGAATGATTTATATTACGAGGACTTGCTTCATCATAAGGAAGACATGTCCCCATAATGCCATCTGAACAGATTTAGGTCCCCCCCAACGTCAATAATACCACACTCAGACACATACACACACACACACACACACACACACACACACACACACATATAAGTATATACACAGTTATTTCTCTTCATTCTTTAATGTCAGCCTTCATCAGCAAAAGCCAAATAACACTTATTCTTTCCATATGTGTACAAATACATGTGTGTGTGTGCTGTTCAGATGCACATGTGTGTGCTGTGTGGTTGTGTGGGTGGCACCCGAGCACAACAGGGGGAGCGCCAGGTGAAACGAGTGTGTGCTGTCCAAACCCTGCAGGGCCAAGCTAATCCTGGTTCCTGATGTTAATCTGAGTATTGAGCCTCTGTATGGGGAGGGGGTGCTGACACCTGATGGTGTGGAGGTCAATGATGTGGGTGTGTGTGTGCGTGTGTGTGTGTGTGTGTGTGTGTGTTTTGTGCGCGCGTTTGTGTGTATGAATGATGCTCCTCTTGCCCTTTCCAAATGTCACAGAAGGGCCAACTCCTGAGAAGCAGGCCCATAACGTGGGCCTACACAACATGAGTGTGAGAGTGTTGCTGTTTCCGTCTGTGTGTGTTTGTGTGTGATTATAATCTCCACCATTAAGCCCTTCAAACGCCTGCCACTGTTTGTGCGTCTATGCAAGACAAGAAAGTGCGCGCAAATTTCCGTGTGCACAGTCTGTTTGCGTGTAACTTTTTCTTTTGCATCCCATTCTCTATTCTCTTACTGCATCTTTAATGACCACTGTCCACGCTGCAGTGCCGTTCACACACAAAGTCTTCAAAACAATATCTGCTTCCCACAAATGTTCAAAAATAGATTTTCATACATTTTCCCCAAGTGGCCTAAAGTTGAGTTTTGATTTATATTCCCTTAAAGATAGAAATAAGACAGTGAAAGTGCTGCTGTTGTGTCTAGTGTCACTTTAGGTGAACGGAGGCCCACGTTCCCTGCGACAGGTTTGCCACGCTAACGATATTGCTCCAGGATCTGTGTCACAAATGGTTCTGTTTTAAAATAATTACCTCACATGTGTATAAATTCAGCCTGAACAATGTACAAGCCTTGCTTGGCATCATTAATCACCATTTAATCAAATTCTTTCCTCAGCCATGTGACGAATGTGGGCGAGAACAAAAGGGAGTGCACCACGGTGAATGCAATGTCCGCCCACAGTCTGTCACCTGTCTGTCCTGTTCCATTCCTCATGGCATAACAAAATAACAAACAAACACATAAACACAAACCATTAGCACAGCCACAACGCTTTCTTCAAAAAAGTTTGAGCTTCATTGCCAAGCAGAAGTTGAAGAGATGAATCATTCCTTCATGGTGACAAAGTTTGTTTAGGCACATTTGAACAGAACATCATTTTTTTTGCCTGCTGGGAGTGTCCAAAACATAAAAGAATAAACAACTGCAAACAACAAATGTTTGATGTATTCCTTTTCTGCTCTTACGCTGCTAGTGCCTCACTTTCTACTTCTTCTATTTCTTTTTTAATTATTTGTTTATTTGAGTTGGTTTCCACATTTGTGAGAGTTGTGTTTGTGTTCCCAACGCTGACCCCGGTGTTCAGAATTAGAGGTTTAATAAGATTGATTTTTCCTTCAATCACCACATGAAAAAAGTTTCACCAAATTGGGTAATAATTGAATGGTTTGAATTGCACAGCAGACGGAACTAAACTTGATACAAAGGTGGATCTATTTCGACCTCCCTCAGACCGTCACCACGGTCTTAACACGAATGATGTCCTCATCTCCCTATCCCCGAGACCAAATATCAACAATGTCACGTGAGTGACCTTAAGGGGGCTGGGCTCACCGCCCATAAAGCTCCCCGGTGAGCGCGGCCGCCTCCTCTTTTCTTCACTCGCCTCATCCGAGACCGACAGGTAAGTGATATATTTTGGGACTCCACTTTTATCAATCCGACACTTTTGTGCAGGCACCTTGTGTCCCTGAGGATTGTTTGTGGTTTTCCCCTTCTCTAATAGCGAGGCAGAGGCTTACACTGCATGTGTTAAGCGCTGCTCTTTGTTTCAGGCAGCTTAATTGGCTGCACCTGGTACTAACTACTCTTGTTCACAGCTTTGGGTAAGTGTTGTTTATCTAATGCTGTTTGTGTCCATACAGAGTTTGCTCTCTTACAGGAGTGAGTAGAAAAGTTGGGAAGCTTAATCAATAAATAATCTATCCCTAAAAACTGATTTAGATCGGGGGGATTTTGTTCTCTCTCCACCCCCCACCCCCCTTGTTTTCTGCCATTGCAGCCAAACTAAATGAAAGGGGACACACCTCAAGGAAAGCCCCCCGAAAACGTAGGCATGAGCACACCCCTGTTCGCAGGCGGGACTCAGGAAAGACACAGGCTCCAAAACCTTCACAGAACCCAGCTGGTCAGCATGATGACACTCAGCTGCAAATCCTAGCGGCCATACGTGGTCTGTCAGAGAGGTTGGGTAGAGTTGAGGCCCAGTACCCGGCCACAACAGCTAGGGCATCGAGGCATGGGCAGTCCTCCCCGGACAGGTTACCCTC
Source organism: Pseudopleuronectes americanus (assembly GCA_038501795.1). NCBI lineage: Eukaryota > Metazoa > Chordata > Actinopteri > Pleuronectiformes > Pleuronectidae > Pseudopleuronectes > Pseudopleuronectes americanus. Next base: position 10,576,235 of record CM076721.1, read on the forward strand.
CTATCAGGAGGAGAATGTGGTTCACCCTGACATTCTCTCTCTCTATGCTCAAGAGTCCCTTTTTGAAAGTGATGGGCAGTCTGAGGGTGCTGCTGGGCTAAAACAGCCTAAATCCACACAATGTGAGGGGGCGTCGAACCTCAGCAACATGGGTGACAGTGAGCCTTCACCCATGGACGTCATCTCAAAGGTTTCAAGTGCGGCAAAAATTGTGGGGCTCAATGTTCCAACTGAGGCTCCTGCTCCAGTGGATGGGATTTGGGCCGGCATCACTCAGACCCAGCAATCAGTTACTGTACCTGTGGCTGGTGACTATTTGCACATGCTCAGGAAAGCATGGAACATTCCAAGTGGGGCACCTCAGTTCAATGCAGGTTGCCGGAGACTGACTAAGGATCAGTATGCTCCTGAAACAGGTATGGGGGATATGCCTCCAGTTGAGCGGGAGATGGCAGCCTTAACATCTCTGGGTCCAGAGCGGGTAACCACCAATCCACGCTGTCCCCTGAAAGAGTGTGATAAGTCAGACCGACTGGTGTCTCGGACTTATAATGCAGCCACACGAGCAGCCCGCTCGGGCAATGCACTCGCCATTTTATTGGCAGCTCTTAGGAGAACAGCCAACCCAGAGGACCAGGACACCATGAGCCTGATAGACTCTGCCCTTGTCACTCATTCCCAGCTAACAAGGGACATTGGTGCAGCTATGTCATCTGCCATGATATCTCGGAGGCAGATCTGGTTGGCACAGACAACTCTTCCCGAGAATATCAGGAAAGAACTGACCAGTATGCCAGTCGTGCCAGCACATGTTTTTCATCCTGACTCCCAGGGTGTGTTAGATAAGGCTGAACAGTCTCGGCGTACCAGAGAGTCAGTACAGCGCACGTTCAGAGGGGCTGCGACTACCAGGTATAAACTTAGGGGCTCCCAGCCTCCCCACCAATCATCATCCTGGGCCCGTAAGGAGCCATGGGTGAATGACAGGCGACAGGCTACAGGGTTCACAGCCTCTGGTGACTCCAAACAGCCTTCACAAAGTCGACGTGGGTCCCATCCCCGTTTTTCGACTAGAGATGCTCCCCAGAGGAGGCGCCCCCCCAGAGGTTCAGGACCTCGGGGCGGTACAGCCTAGGGGTGGGGGGACACCCGCCGAATTTCATTCTCAGCTATGCCTGGACAGCTGGGAAGAAACTGTGTCAGACCCATGGGTGCTTGCTACAGTATCAAAGGGGTACAGAATTCAGTTTCGGCGGCGCGCCCCCCCCCTTACTCCAGGATCCGCATGACGATTGTCACGGACCCAGTCCAGGCTCAAATCCTGACACAGGAAATTTTAACCCTTCTGCAGAAGGATGCAATTATGAAAGTAGATCCAGACGAACAGCTCACTGGCTTCTACTCCACGTATTTCCTCGTGCCGAAAAAAGATGGCGGAATACGTCCCATCTTGGACCTAAGGCGATTAAACGCCTTCATAAAGGTACTTCCTTTCAAGATGCTGACCACGGGTCAGATCTTAGAATCTATCGAAAGAGGAGAGTGGTTCACCTCGATAGACCTGGAAGACGCGTACTTCCATGTGCCCAGCTGTCCAAACCACAGACCTTTTCTTCGGTTTGCATTCCAGCGATTCCGTCTCGGCAGGCAGCTACAATTTATCAACTTTCAGAGGATGCTGGGGATGATTTCAGCCGCAGCAGCTGTTGTTCCTCTGGGCCTCCTCAGGGCCAGGCCAATTCAGAGGTGGCTGAATGCCTTCGAGCTCGACCCGAAGCTGGACAGACACGTGAAACTTCGTGTGACACGCACATGTCTCCAAGCCTTACGCCCATGGGCAGACCGGGTGCTCCTGCTCCAAGGAGTCCCCCTCGGGAACATTCCATCGAGGAGGACAGTGGTGACGACAGATGCTTCCCTCACAGGTTGGGGAGCAGCCTGGGAAGGCAGAATGGTGCGTGGCCCGTGGATACCCTCTTGGGGTGGCGAACACGTCAATGTTCTGGAGTTGAGAGCGGTTCACCTTGCTCTGAAGGCTCTCCTTTCCTCCATCCATGGCAGGCATGTCTTGATAAGAACAGACAGCACTTCAACTGTGTATCATATAAATCACCAAGGAGGCACAAGGTCCCTGCGTTGCCTCCAGGTGGCACAGAAACTCCTGTTTTGGGCCTTTCAGCATCTGGCTTCACTCAAAGCAATCTTTATCCCAGGGATTGTAAATCGGGCAGCAGACCTCCTGTCCAGGACTGGTCCTCTCCCAGGAGGATGGAGGCTTCATCCAGAGGTTGTATCCCTCCTATGGAGTCGGTTTGGCACGGCTCAGGCCGATCTATTCGCATCAGCAGAGACAACCCACTGCAGGATGTGGTTCTCTCTGAAAAGCCAGGGAGGTCCCCTAGGCCTAGATGCACTATCTCAAGAATGGCCGGAAGGGTTGTTGTACGCTTTTCCTCCATTCCCTCTGATTCCCCAGGTACTCAACCGGGTTGCCTCGGGCCACTACGAGGTGCTGTTAATAGCCCCCAGGTGGCCAGGGAAGCATTGGTTCCCAACGCTCCTTCGCCTGGTTCACGGTCAACCATGGGCCCTGCCAGTCAGGGCAGACCTCCTCTCACAAGCAGAAGGTCAGATATGGCACCCCAGAGCAGACATCCTGCAGCTTTGGGCTTGGCCCCTTCTCAGTACCTCTCTCAAAGGTTAGATGAGGCTGTCCTGAGGACCATAAACAATGCCCGGGCTCCCTCCACTCGGGCTAACTATGGCCATAAATGGAGTGTGTTTTCTACATGGTGTCGCAACAGACAGGAAAATCCAGCCACTTGTCCTATTGAGCTGATTCTCCGTTTCCTTCAGTCACTTTTGGACTCTAACAGGGCGCCTAGCACCATTAAGGTATACACTGCCGCAATCTCTTTCTTCCATGAGACAGTGGGAGATGTTACAGTTGGTAGACATCCTCTAGTGTCTCAGTTCATTAAAGGAGCACACCGCCTGCGACCAAGCAGGGCTCCCAGGGCTCCATCGTGGCAACTCCCCTTGGTATTACGGTCCCTGATGCAGTCTCCCTTTGAACCCATAGGGCAATCCAGCCTTAAGTCTCTATCTTACAAAACAGCTTTCCTCCTGGCTATATGCTCTGCCAAAAGGGTGAGTGAATTGCATGCTCTGTCTATAAGTGACGATTGTCTAAGATGGAGGGCAGGTGAATCAGGGGTGTCCCTCTGGCCAAACCCCTCGTTTTTGCCTAAGGTCATAAACCATCAGACGGTAAATCAGGTGATCGAGATCAGCACTTTTCAACCTGATCCGGCTCTACTACAGGAGGAAGCCGGCCTGCCTATGTTGTGCCCAGTAAGGGCACTGAAGGCTTATATTGCACGCACAAAGTCTCTGAGGGGCTCATACTCTCAGTTATTTGTCTGTTTTGGGGGTAAAAAAGTCGGCCACCCTGTGTCTAAACAGTGTTTGTCCCATTGGATCGTTAATACTATCGCTGAGGCCTATTCTGGACAGAACATACCAGTCCCAGATTCCTTGGTAGCTCATTCCACCAGGAGTATGGCCACTTCCTGGGCTGCTTTAAAGGGGGTCCCTCTTTCAGAAATATGTGCAGCAGCAACATGGAGTGCTCCCTGCACATTCTCTAGATTCTACAGGGTCAACGTGGCTTCCCCCACACCATTGGCTTCCGCAGTGCTGCTCTCAGCTGCTGGGCGAGGATGTGAGGCAGTAGAGTCCTCTGTTCTTCGCGACCCTGATGATACTAGTCATCCGTGTTAAGACCGTGGTGACGGTCTGAGGGAGGTCGAAATAGATCGTAAGTTATGACCATAACTATGGATCTATGAGACCGACCGATGACCGTCACCCTCTTTTGTCACTCAGAACGGGCTGAGGCGTTCAGACAAGGAGGAGGCGGCCGCGCTCACCGGGGAGCTTTATGGGCGGTGAGCCCAGCCCCCTTAAGGTCACTCACGTGACATTGTTGATATTTGGTCTCGAGGATAGGGAGATGAGGACATCATTCGTGTTAAGACCGTGGTGACGGTCATCGGTCGGTCTCATAGATCCATAGTTATGGTCATAACTTACGTTATTTACAGCTTTAGAGTCAAACTCTGCAGGGGACTGGGGGTGGTGGTGCTGCTGATGGCAGGGGGTTGCACATATACAAGCTCACAGAGAGACCGGTTCATTCATGATGGTTTGACCTACTCATGGGCAGAGTCTCTAATGACTGTTTGGATTCTTACAAACTGCAAAAATATTGTCATTATTCCAGCAGAAAAAACTTCATCCATAGTGCAACTGCCATATTCCTGGACATAGGGATAGAGGCAACTATCATAAAGCCAGCTTTAAGGTTTAACAAGCAAGTAACTATTGTAACATTTAATCATCAAAGAAACAGGTATGATGCTAATTTAAAAACGTAACATCTTACAAAAGTGCCCAGTTGTTTTTAAGTTTAAATAAAGCAATAATTTTGTCCAAATTCAACCTTTGGAGGCTGGATTTAACGACAGATGCGTCACTGAGGCGCGACTCGACCTCGTCTCATTAAGAAGGCTCCTTCTTTCCCCCCCGAGCAACAAAGGCAACAATGGGTGGATCCTTCTCAGCCTACGTATCCCAGGATTCATTGTGCCTTGGTGACAAATATGAAACCTCGAAAACATCCGTTCAAATGTATCAGACTTCAACTCGATACAAACAGCTAAACGTACCAATGTAAAAGACAAAGACTAGGAGCCTTACAACTTTCTCATCATGTCCAATTACATATCTGTTGCTAGCCTAACCCGATCGTGGTAAGGGTGGGACAAGCTGGTGTCGCAAACCAAGACAATCCTCTGCAGACCAGATCGTAACCATATCCCCATTCAGGTGCCCCCAAATTCCCTGATTGGTGTCATCGCTCTCACCTAGCAACAGAGCTGCAGTTTGACACGATGACAACGTATTAATACCCCTCTAGTTTTGAACATATGTACTGTTAGCTGACATTACCTCTGCGGTCCATCACCGCAGCACAATAAATGGTAAATGGTCTGTATTTATATAGCACTTTTCTAGTCTTGATGACCACTCAAAGCACTTATAAAATCCGGGGGTAGGTTGGTTAGAGAAGGAGCCTTCCACCTCAGGGAGAGAAGGAAGCATTCATTGGCTGCATGTGAAGCCTTCGAAATGGGTCTTGTGACACAATCAGTCTTCAAGTGCAGCCTCTGAAAGATGCTGCCCCTGAATTGAGACACATGCTTATGTATTTGCAACTCACAGCTTGATGTACATCTTCTGTAGAGTAATGAATTGGCTCGGTGCTGAGTGAAGAAGGCAGGGCAATGGAGTGGGAAAGTACTGAGAGATAAACTGACACAGTGATGGTTTGATATAAGAGACAGAAACAGATGAGAGGGACAGGGGAAGGAGTCATCCTCTACTTTGAGTGACTCACCAGATTTAGATAATTTAGACATCCCTGCCATATGTCTGCTGTATTCCCACCACGTACGCTGTGGGAGATCTGCTCTGCTAATCACTTGTTAATAAGATGGCTAAAAGCACAGTTTCACAGAGGCCACTCAAATCCACTTGTCTATTTCTGTACATCGTGTTTTTTTGTGAATTCCTCTCATGTTCCAAGGAGGATCATTGTGGATTTCCACTCGATCAACTGGACTCTGTGGCAACAGATGTCATGGGAACTGTAAGGGTCACTTGTGTGTGCGTGTTTGTGGGTTTGTGTGATAGTGTACGCGGGTGCATGTTTCCGCACACTCAGATTTTATTTGGGGAATTCCCCTGATATCAGCTGGCACACATTTCTTTTCCCAGCCTCTTTCATAATCCTCTTCCCTTTTCATAAGTGTTTCCCAGACCAAAATGGTGTAGAATAATGAAGTACAATATAGTACAATAACTCACATATTCACCCTGCACTAATGACACAAACAGGGAAGCTTACCCGTCTGTTTGGGTCGGATATCATGGATGATTTACAGCGTGTCCCTTTGGACAACTGATAAAGACCCAGATTTATATTCTACCCAGTATTTCTTGTTTCACTCATATGTAAAGGGGGCTTTACTGACTTTACTGTATAAATAGAACAGAATATGTATAACAAACATCATCAAAATTCATATTCCATGTTCCCATTGAAAATAAACCTTGAGGGGCTACCAGTTGTTTTGCAAACCGAACAATACAAGACAATGTTTGCACTTGAAAGTGGAATGGAGGATTGTAATTCTTTACTTCTGTGTTATTTCTGTTGAGTCTTAATACCTTTAACTTTCTATCATGAAAATTCATGTACATCATTTGAAGATTAGCATAAATTTGGTCTGATAACAACTGTTAGAGCCGTTAGTCAGTATAACATAATCCTAAATATACTAAATATAGCAAATCTGGAAAATAAGAAGACTGAATAAAGGTCATTCTTCTACAGCTGAGGCCTGGATAGTGCTGCTAGATGGTAAACATTTAGAAGTATCATACCAGAGGCTTACATTTTTGTATTATCATATTGTATTTAAGAGAACAATAACAATGCTTAAACAAAAATATTTAGTATTTGACACCACACACAAATCTTACCATATGAAAAAACTTGGTTCAAGCTCTACCTCAGAATCGTTGCCTGTGTCTCCTACTTCCTGTGCAAATTATGATTGGCTGGAAAGACGTCACGTGAAAAGAGAGAAGTGTAAACAAACGTGTAAACAAATAGACGCATGGTCCCTTTTAATGTCAGCAAAACAAGCATGTTTATATACAGACGTTTATCCAGATTTTACTACTGATAATTCCTAGTAATCCATATATTTTCACTAAATGATGAAGTATCATAGAATTTTGAAATCTGAAATCACTATTGATCGCACATCGTACAGATGGTGACATTATTGTACAAATGCAGTAATTATCCGACACCTAGTTACACTTACTTCTTTAGTGACATTTTAAGATCCATATTCTGTATAAGGCCAAATGTGTGCAGAGGAAAAAGCTGTAAACACACCACTTACCTTCTCACCATTAACACTAGCATTCATTTGGTGTTGTGTGTCTGTCCACCTGATGAATCTAAGTCCAATATTCACTCTCTTTTAGCCGTTTCCAGCAGCATCTGTGAAAAATATCTCTCTTTCCAGCCGGCTAGATGGTCCACTATGCTCGAAGGCTAGTCAATAGCTTTGTCCGTCTGTCATTCAATGCTTTCATCTGAGCTTTTCTTCTGTTATTTTGTGTTGACGACAGGAGACTGCTGCCAAAAATCAGTTTAATAAAAGCAGAGTTTTTGCGTTTTAAGCTGGAAACCTTGACAGACAACTAACGTCGGCTAAAAAGCTCCACAGATGCCGAGTTGAGGTGAAATGTTGTGCGAGTCTACACACATTGCTCTTCGCTGCTGCACTTAGACACAGCCACTGCTTCAGGAATAAATGCTACCTTATAAATGCTATGGTAAATGTTCATCATCTTTTAGCATGTTAGCATGCTAACATTTATTAATCACCAAAGCCATTAGGCCTCCTTGAGTCGTCTTCATAAAATTTCCTTAAATCCATCAAGCAGGAGCTGACTCACAGACCGGCCCTACAGCCGAGCCACGGGCCTTACTAAAAATATTGACTGAGTGCAGCCTTAACACATTAATATGCTGTAAAGACATTAATCGCAGCACGAGAAAAGAGTGATGACTAAATACCCAAAATATTTCCATCACAGGGAGAACGGTCATGGGAACCTTGCGCATGCTGTTGCATAATGTACAAAATCATCTGAAGTTTGTGTTCTGGCCTCGGAGGCTGCATGTGTAGGATCAAGCTCTCCTTCCATTCTGGGTGAGATTTAATAGTCATTATAAAGTGATTATTGCCTCCGTCCAGCCCCTTCCTCCCACACTCCCCCTTCATCTCTCTTTGAGTAAAGCTTCCACAGATCGTCAAGCACATGCAGCCGCAGGTCCTTCAGAAGACTGAAATACTCAGCGTTCACTGCTGTTAAGATTTGCAATTGCCGGGTATCCGTTGCAGTTTGATGCCACAAACTCGATTCTTATCAAAGCAAATAAAGGAACTAAACTTAACTTTTTCCCCTGTCTCACACTTTCCTCGTCTTCTCTGCGTTCCTTCCTTTTTCCCGTTGCACCAAGTTGGCAACACGAATCCTGTTATTCTGACTCTCCCATCTCGCCCTCTGTGGATGAGCCTGACTGCGCGGTGGAGGCAGCACTGATATCTCAGTTGTGGGTATTATTAGTCTCTCTGGAGAGCTCCACCTGTAAACAAGTCACGCCACTGTCAGAAAAGAAGGTGAAACCAACTGTGAGACATGGGCAGCGGGGGGGTTGCAGTGGGAGCAGCACACTAATGAGAAAATAACCACAGAGAAGACACTGAGATGAATATTAGGGGAGTGCGTTGCCCAGAATTAACCTTTTTATATTAATTACTCCTTCTGAAAAGAAATGCTTCAGTAATCTCCAAAGGTAGAAGCAAAAACTCAGGACATGTGAATCTAGTTTCAGTTGACAAATACTAAAAAAGAATACATTTAGATACAATGGACTGATTCCAAATGTAAAGGGCCATATTTAGTTTGTGTGTTTTTATGGATAACACGTTTCATACACCACAGCAAATCTAAAGTGGGTGCAAATGTCAAACCATTTTCGTTGCCGCAAATATCCTTTTCCCTTCGCTGTATACTTTCCCATGTCTGACAGTCACAGCCTTTAAGTGCACATCAAGGTCCAGAGTAATACTGGTGTCAGTTCGTGTTCATAGTTGTTCTGTTGTTGTGCAGAATCACCATCAAGATGATTCAAGTGTGCAGGAACAGAAATGTGCAGCACAGCTATTCTATGGAGGACGTCGGGATTAGGTCAGCTTGAAAGAAAAATGCTCTGAGCAATTTTATCTTCTCTTTTCATTAATACATAAAGATAAATATATAAAATATACGTATTTTTCCGTCAACTTTATAGCTTATTTATATTTAGAGGTTTCGGCTGTCATCAGTGAGATGCATTCACAGGCAGCGATCATCCCAAAATTAGATCAACAATGTCTGTGCCTAAAACTTTCAAAAATCAGGGGCGAAAAATGTCCATCATCCTCATATGAGTATCTCAGGGAGCATGTTGAAATCTGCTCATATGAAAATCATCTTTGGTCTTCAATGGTAGAGTTTTGTATTTAAGTTTAACCTGTGCTGTCAGTTGTTATTTCTGAACACACACAGGTCACGTCTCTTTGCCTCTGCTAACTTTGTGAACAGCCTCATGCAGCATCAACGCTGCAGCTATCTGCTGATTCTCAATGGAGTAAGTGTCATGCAGCTGTCAGGGCTGTGGTTTTAATAAAAAGGTAGACCTACACAATGCAAGTGTGTACATCGCATACCAATTCAGCTCAATGTTCCAGGTTGCCAGCAGCTGATTTATTCCTCAAAAGTGAAAATAATCAGACATTATGACAAGTGCAATTGTGTTGTCTGCCCAAATGCTGTGCGTGCATTGTTGACTGAGTGAAAACAGAGAAACAGATGCAGCTCTGAAATGGCATCTATGTTGATTACAGCAACTGACGACAATCTTGTGACCTGCTACCAAAGTGGTTTTCCCTCCTGGATGCACACACTTGTACTAAGTTATTTTCTGATAATGTCAGGGCCATCTCGCCTCATAGTTTTCATAAAAGAAATATATTCGACTGTTGAGCTGATCTTTACTTGTGATGACTTCTGGCATTTCAAATGATTGATAAATTATGTGTGAGACCTAGCAAAAATATAAACACAGTAAATCCATATTTCACCATTACTGTAAACTTAAGGAACACTTCGCTTTTTGTTACAACAATAATGATCTCATAACTACATACTTTAGATAGTTGTAGCATTCGCTGTTGAAGATACCTTAGCGTTTCCTTTTCTTTTCTTTATTTCTATTGAATAAATGGATCAAAAATATATCTATAAATATCATAAACTGCTTATTATTACTTTTTATAATTGCTAACATGTGGGACTTAAAGTAGTATCTTGACGTTTCAAAGTAAGTAACACTAGTTTTTGTTGTAAAAAACACAGAGGGTGCTCTTAGTTGTGTTATAAGGTCTGATGAGGCATCAAGTGTGAATGCAACTGAGGCATGAGGTAAAGGAGTTGTTATTATATGAATGTAGTATTTTAGAAAAAAAACTTTAAAATCTAAAATGGCTTAAACCAATTTTAGATTTTAACACAAAATAATGAATTTGAATTATTAATTGTCCCATGTAATTGTATCTTAAAACTTTACAAAATGTTACTAATTGTTTTTTAATTGCACAATCTAAATGCAAATTTAAGTAATCACTTAATAACTTGTTTCAATATATCAATGAATTAATCAATTATAACTAAGCACCGACAAACTCTATAATTATTTCAGTGGCACACTTAGGCCTCAATACAAATTGCCCCCAGGGGACATAAAAGATATATTGAATTGTACTTAATGGAGTCAACCTTAGCTGTGGGAAGCAGCGCTGTGTGCCGGGTCGGATTTAACAAAGGAGGCTACAGGTGGGACTGAGTCACTGGGACAACACGTATCATAGAGAAAGGTGGTACTGATAAGTGTTCAATGAGAGTATAGCACATAGGCTCTAAGTGTATGTGTGTGTCCAGGTTTTATTCATATTGTGAGGAACTAACGCCCATTCCAAACTAAAGCAGCATGTTGCTAAACAAACTTTTTCCTCTGTGTTTGGTCTCAACCACAAACAAAAAGCACCAAAAGTCTACTAAATGGGGACTTTTTACAAAAACTGCTTTTTCTGTGTGGATGAGACCAAACACAGAGGAAAAAGTTTGCTAAGCAGAATGTCCACTTAAGTTTTCCTCACAATATGAACAATACTTGGACACACACATACAACTCAGAGCATTTGGGGAAACAATGGCGGCTAAATACTGGTTTCTCTACGTCTGGTTACCACTGATATGTCTAATTACAAGTTTACAGCTAATTTTAGCATCAGTGTTACCACATCACCAACATTCACAGCCTCAGCCAATGGCGGATCGTACCAGATCATTGATGTAGACTTTATCTCCCCCTGCTGGAGCGGCATGCTTCTTTGATTGTTTCTCCTCATTTTTTTGTGTTCTCGTCTTGATGTGGATAGTTTGTAAAATTAAGGTTGTGCGAACAGAGATGTTTTAAAAATCTGTTCCAAAGAATGTTGCATCTGTGTTTGTGTGTTTGTGTGTGTGTGTGTGTCTGTGTCTGTGTATAACAGATATAGAGAGAGAGAAAGAGAGAGAAAGAAAAGATTGCACATACATCTGTGTGTTGAGGCCTCACTGTTCATTAATTTAGGGCAAATCCAACTCAGAAGCTTGTTTCTACGTCCTTTGCAAAAAAAGGACACAACTGGGACACTGAACAAAAAACTCAGCTGATGTAATGTCCAATTAAAAAAGATTTAATAAATGACCTTACTTTTAAAAACGTATTTCTTTATCGAAATAAAATGTATAATATTCAAAGAACCTGTGTAGGGCATGAAATACATTATATTTGGGTTAAACACGTTTTTTTAATAATGTATTTTCTCATGAGACTAGAATGGGAAAAATGTACTGGAGCAACGTTAGATGGTTAATGGTATCTAAATGCATTGATTTGGTCCTATTGTAGCTATATGGCTTTAACACTTTTCCCTCTACTACTAAAGCAATTTGTGGACCCAGCTGAGCTGAACAGTGCCTCGGTGATTCAGACACGTCACATTCACAACGTGGGCCCCCACTCGGCTCGCTCCCTCCTTTTAAACTCTACTTTTTAATCACTTTCACTTTTGCTATCTTCACGCATCTGTTAGCGTCACCATCTCTCTCACCCTCACGCACACACACTCTCAATGTCTCATTTCCTCACACACCCGGCAATCTTTTCAAAATCACTTCCTTGATTCACATCTTTGCCCTCCCCATTTATGAGCACTTTATTGAGAGGCAGAGAGGTGGCAGAAAAACAGACATAATTGCCTGGGGTGGTAAGTTATTGGAAAATGGATGAATTGCTTTCTTCAGGGAACAGCCGTGAGAGTGTCAGGAATAAAGAAGCCTTCTTAATAACACTGAAGGTCATGTGGAGATGTTGGGGAGTGATTTCTCTGCGCTGCAGCAGAATGAGGGATGAATAAACACACACTGCATTTTTTTTCCTCTCTCTCCCTCCGTGCATATGCAATTTATGAGTGTGTGTTTCTCAGGGCATGAGTCTTCATGTGTATGGGGCTCATGGGTTTGGGCGTGCGCCGGCGAAGGGCATTGGGACCGCTGATATTGTTATTCTCTGCCAGCTGGGCTTGGCTGAGTAAGGTTAGGGCTCCGTTTGAAAGGGTCCTTCAAGTTCATCTCCATGGTTACAACCAGACCCCCACAAGGTGGTTCAGTTGAACTAAGTTAGGAAGGATATCAAAAAATTATGCCGAGGCACAGCAGGCAAAAAGGTGCATTAGTCTTTCGGGTTTATATCTATATCAATACACACACACACATACATAGATATACCTACATGTATACACACATACATACATACATATGTGTGGGTGGCACAGGGTGCTGGGAGCAGTTGCCTCTTGGAAAGGGGGTTACCGGTTTAATCCCGGTTTGGCAGAGGTCTTCATGTGTGAAGTCTGCACGATCTTCCCATGTCTGTGTGGGTTTGCTCCAGGTACTCCAGCTTTCCTCCCACAGTCCAAAGACTTTGGGGTTAGGATTAAATTACATGTGAACCGTAAATGGTTGACTGTATCTGGCCTTGTTATACGCCGGCAACCTTTCGTATATCCTGCCTTGTGCCCAATGTCAGCGGGGATTGTTGGGATTTATTCTAATAGTGAGTCTCTTTAATGTAATCTTAAAATGCAATTTTGATCTTTTAAACCCAGCACACGGGGAACTGCAATATTCAGTGATAAGAACTAAATGATTCATTCAAAATCATTTAATATCCAATTTTTTTTCTATTTCTATCATTCCCCTTTGCTTCTCCTACACTCATATTAGTCAATGCTAGACAGATGGGTGCCTGGAAATAGATGTAAAGGAAACTGTGTGCACCCTCCAGCAGATCCAGCACATCCAACAGACCAGAGCCCGTCAGCACATTGCTGCCATTCTGTGGGTGGACTCCTTATGACCAATCAGTAAGAGACGCATCGGACACCAGGAGTCAGAGCGGCCGGCGGTTCCAAGAGACCTCATCTGTCTCATGAAGTGCTCTCAAAGGCAAAATGATGGATTATTGAAAAAGTAATTACCACCTATCACAACTCGTTTCTTAAAAATCTAATCAGGTCATTTTTATTGTCAGTCATTGAGGTCCAATAATAACTAGTAAAATATTGCGTTGCAAGTCATGTTCAGTGACAGAGACAGTGAACACACGGGCTGCATTTCTTCCGTTACACAATCTGACTTCATGTTTTTGCGCCTGTCTGTTTGTTTGTCAGCTGGATGCACGAAAACTACTAAATGGAGTTCTACGGAACTTGGTGAGAGGATGCGACTTAGACCCTGTGCACATTTTGCATATATCTGGACAGAGGGGCGGATGTCATTTTCACCAAATACCCAGGGCATAATTCGTGGATCTTAATTGCATATTTAGATGAGAAATATCTTTGTGTACTGTTTGTTGCAGCTTGATCTAAGTTAAGGAGACAGTGGGGCCTTGGCGAAGTTATTTGCTTTGTGCAGATGGAAGATTCTCAGTCGTAGTGGCATTGGTGCATTTGTCTGGACAGACGATGACAGTACAGAGGGAAATTTGAGGATTTCCAGGAGGAATCTGAAAGACGTATGTGGCATGATCAGCATCTTAAACCCTGCAGGCCACTAAGCCCCTTTGGATTCAGCTATATTCAGAGTCCATACGAGAGGACACACAAAAAAAGAATGCGCAGCTTTAAAGTCAACATCAGCAATGTGTCAAATACCAGAGAAAACCATTGGGAGCATGCTAGGTAAGCCTATTCTCCTGGCAACCATTATGTCGCTGCCATTGTTGTTGATTCTTGTGCATTATGGCACAAAGCAACAGGGAGCAAGTCATCAGGAAGCTTTGACGTCATCGTTTCCCTGTTTTACACGTACACACAGAGTTTTGGAATGGATGAGACGGAACGCAGAGGGAAAAGTTTGTTTTGCTATAATTCAATGAAGTTGGGAAAGGGACTCGTATAATGACTCCACTTTTTTATTCTCCTGATAGTACAGACAATGAGCCGAGCTAAATACATTTTCCCTCAGAGATAATACAGGTTTTAATTCAATTGAAATAACCAGAGTTACTGGAAATAACACAGAGTTGCCTGACACTGCTGTGTTACTAAGAATAAAAATGTATCTGATTATATTCGTGCTGAACATTAATTAGGTACAAAGGTGTCACATCCCTCTCCTGCTGACGTAACACTGACTCACACTAATAGTGACTTAAGCTTCAGGCAAGTTGGGAAGGCATGTTTGGAATATAATGACATGAGAATGTGAGGTAGAAAAGTGTGAGTATCTGCAGGTGTATGTGTGTCTGTCTGTCTGTGTATGTGTGTCTGTGTCTGTGTGTGTGTGTTTGTCTGAGAGAGATTGATGGAGTGTCAGAGGATGTCTGCGAAGATTCTCAGTCATCCAGATCCTGTTTATCCAAGAAGAGTCAAATTGAGGACAGCTGGACTTGGACCTGTCATAACCAAGTCCACTTGTCCTCAGTTCAACTCTTGTAGGATGTCAGATGAAGGGATTTGTATGGACTGAAGCGTCTCACACAAACCAGCCCTGCAGACAGCCCTGGAACCACAAACACCGAGCAGCTCCCTCAATGCTCTGAGAGGTTTTACCTATAGGCAAGTGGTGCCTCGTCTTCGCCTGATCCCCTGGGGACACGAGATCTGACATCATTCACTCACAGAAAGAGACACAGCAGCACCTTGGTGCAAAACCATTGATGCAAATACATAAATTCAAATACCTTTACATGCCCACACACACACACACACAAACACACACACATGCACACACACAGACACACATTTCCAAACAAACTCTATAAGAGTTTCTCAGTGGGAAACTGGGACAAACTGTTCTGGCAGGGGAAAACGTCTGTGCTCACAGAGCAAATCTTACTGCTTGGCAGCCAACGAAGCGAACGGGCAGGCTAGCACGTGCACGAGAGTGACTACACGCACACGCACATGCACATGCACAACCAAATGCGATTATTGGTTATAAAGGAGCAGGCCACATGGCAGATGTTAAATGGATGACATCTGGCTGTAGAAAGGTTTTCTCTCTGTGTTCATGTGTGTCCTATTATCCTGAGAAATAGAGGGAGAAATGGCTAAATTTGGCAACAAGTTCTCAACATCTAGAGGCAAACAATAATCTCTGTCATGCAAGAACGTATTAATATCACCTGAAGAAAAATGGTAACCGATATGTGGAGGAAGAGAGGAAAAGAGGTAGAGGTGAAAAGGCTGCGAGAGGAGCTGAAAATAGGACGTAGAAAAAGACGAGATATGAGAGCAAAAATAAATAAAAGGTTGATTGGAATGCGAGGAGAGAAGGAAAGGAAAGAAATTCAAGGGGAGGAAGCGGAACAGGAAGAAAAAGAGAAAGCAAAGAAGTTTTCGTTTTTTCCTTTTTTTTTGCTGTCATTTTTTCTCACTTTTATTCAATCTCTCTTTTTATTTCTCTCCCCCACTGCTGCTCTCATGGGAACCAAGTTCTGAGTTGCTTGAGCTGTCTGGAGTGTTTACCAGTGTTTGTGTGTGCATGTGCGTGTCTGTGTGTGTGTGCATGTGTGAGTCGGCGCGTCAATGTGTGTCGGTGCATGCACGTGTGGGAGGTTGTAAATTGAGCAGGTGTATCAGGAACAAAGGAGCAGGGAAGATCAGTGAGTCAACTACCACCAAGCTGTGTGTGTTTGAGCGCATTATTGAACGTGTGTGTGTCTTTGTGTGTGTGTGCGTTTGAGTGAGACAGAGAAAGAGAGGGCGTGTAATAAAAGTGTCGACCGGGGGGATTTGTCAGGGGAAACAACACTCTGTGAATCCCACTTAATGTGCGAGCAAACCCACACACGCACACACACTCTTGCACCGAGACTCAAACATGGAAACACAACATGTTGATTTTTGTAATTTCCAGGAGACACTCAGTGATGCAAATATGCCTCTGAGTGATTGATTCTTGGTTTGAGGTGACAAAGTGGCTCTTGACAAACACAAGGCCTTCCAGAGCTTTTACTTTTTTTTATTTATTTTGTAATACTGGCCTTTATAAACCACCAGCGCACTCGTACTGTACAGGGACAGACAAATTACATAACGTTACGACAGCTCAGGGTTTGTTTATTGCACAGGACACAATGTGTGTGTTACAATATGCAAATCCTATTCAAATGCTAAAAAACTGAACACGAGTGAGTCAACAATATTATTCAGTCACATTATTATGGAGATACTCGGGCTCCAGGTAATAGCGGCAAAGATCCCCATCTATGATTTCCCCCCGAAATGGCTTCTTTGTCAAATATAAATACAAACACTAAAGCAGAAACACAATTTGAATTCATTTTGTTTTCTTTTTTCTTTTGATCCCCTTGTCTCAGAACTTTAATGAGGTGCGGCGTGGGTGCTGTTTCTCGCTCTCCATCTTTTTCCTGCCTCCCTCCACACCCGCTCTATACTTCTTTTTTTTTCTTTCTGTCAAACACATCCCAGTCCAGTTTAACTGCCTTCACTTTAGAAATCCAAGCAATATATGTCACATGAATATATATATATATATATATATATATACAGTAAATAATCAGGATGTATACATGGTCAGCTTCTATCTGGCTTTTCAGGAATATTTGTGATGTTTTGTTGATGTGTGGTGAGCTGGGTTGTGGCCGTATGAGTTCATCAGGAAACGTTAGGTGGTGAGAACATACAGGGATCTGTTTAAATTACCTAATCATGTGCCACACGTTCATTTCTGATGTCTCTTAAGGCCTTTATGGAGAAAAAGCTTGCTGCACCAGGTGCATGGTCCAACAGGGTTGTTCTTAGTCTCTCCAATAATCATTGGTTGTAACATGCAAGACAACCAATCAGTGTGCATCTTCTATTCCCTTCCTAAGCCACATCTCTGTGGATTGCTGTTATAAAGGTGTATTTGCCAGATAGTACGAAACACGCTGTTCTGGAGAGGTATCAAATCAGAAAGGGAATGAGCAAAGACCATGTGTGTGCGTAGCAGAGTTTATGCATGTTGTGCACCCACCTAAGCACTATCTTAATAATGTACCCTTACAGTGGAAAGTTGAACCACTGACTGCAGATCAAGCTTTTGTTGGTCAAACGTGCAACGGCTCTCGACTGCCTGCACAACTATGTGCGTAACCACATCTTATAAGAAGCCTTTGTGCATTCAGATGGGCACAAATAGATTTTTTATTTAAACAATGTGTTCAAATCCCCTCATGGCAGAATATTCAAAACCAAAAAAGTGTTGCTTAGCCAGTTGCACGGCCCAACTGTTCAGTCCAACTGTTCTTAGTCTTATGATTAATCGTGGGTGTGTTCTGGGGGTAACATGCTTTTAACCATGCCATTGTCCCTCCTTTGTGCATATTACTAACTTCTTAGCGCTCCCTTAAGAATAACAGTGAAACACTGC
Source organism: Pseudopleuronectes americanus (assembly GCA_038501795.1). Lineage (NCBI taxonomy): Eukaryota > Metazoa > Chordata > Actinopteri > Pleuronectiformes > Pleuronectidae > Pseudopleuronectes > Pseudopleuronectes americanus. The sequence continues at coordinate 10,593,977 of CM076721.1, forward strand.
ACTATTGACTGCAGGTGTTCTTTTGTTTTCTGCTGTTTCGAGACAGCATTGCAGCTCTAATGCATCTAATATTGAATGCAACACACCTATGTGTGCTCCGATAGACACAAGTTAATCAATAAATTGGGTTTGATAATAAAAACTGTGTCCGTCTCTAAGCAGAAAATACACAAGTTACTGCAGGTGAGGGGGGCTGTAGATTTAGACGGCTAACTGCAATAGTGTTGGTGAAGATACAAAACACATGAAGAATTATACTTCATGTGTTTGAGCCAAATGGTTCTTCATCAGTTTGCATTCTGGTCACGGAGCAACCAGCACTGAAGGCAGTAGATTTATCATTCAAACCATGTGTGTGTAAGTAACTATGTGTGTCTACAATATTACCTGCAAAGGTTTATGAAAAGTGTTGTATCAGGAGAAAAATGTCATTATTGGTGTAATGCTTTCATGTGACAGACGGGATGTGGGTGTCAATACCTCAGCATGTGCTGGTGCCTTGATGTATGCATGTACTGTGGGCGTTCAGTCCTTACCTGCCTTCTCTCTCTCTCTCTCTCTCTCTCTCTCTCTCTCTCTCTCTCTCTCACTCTCTGCTTCTCTATGTTCTATGATCCCTTCTTTGCTTTTCTGCTATGCAGTAAATTTATGTGGTGTAGTAAAGACAAGGCGGGAGGGAGGCTGTGCTGCTAGGTGGGTGGTTAAGAGGGGTGGATTGAAAAGATGGAGCAAGAGAAAGGGGGAGGTAGTGATAGAGAGTGAGCAAAGAAGGGATACACAGAGTGAGAAGGAGAGAGAGATTTGTGCACAGCCATCTGTGCACGTTAAACTGAATTTTGTGTGTGTGTGTGTGTGTTTGGACATCTTTATCCTCTTTACAATAATACATTGTGTACACTGGATTTTATTCACATATAAGTAAGGGATCTCTTAAAATCAACAGATTATATCAAATTATATTATATAACAACATAATCAACATCTATATGGATTCATGTGTATGCTGATACCGATATTAGGGAGCACAAATATTTATGATTTATGGCCAATATTTGTACCATATCAAAAACATTGACAATGATTTCTAAGATATAACTATCAAACCCTTATGACAAAGAAACGCAATTGAGGTTTGATAATCTACAGTTTTAACAAAACATTATCATTAATAACAATAAATGAAAGAACAATTAAATACAGTCCAATATTTATATATATACCTTGAATTATATATTTTCATAATTTATTGTGTTACAAAAAGTTTTTCAATTTGATGCATATTAGCAAAAATAAACCTAGATAAATACATTCTGTCTGTGAGAAGCTCTTATCAGCTGATGTATACTTCCTCAGCCAACGTTTCCAAAATTTTAAAAATACGTTAATGGTCTTTCCCTTTGTGACATAGCCAAGATGGTGACCATTGACTTATTGTAATGATGAGGATCAAGGTCCTCTAAATAACAAAAAAAATGGTGGCCCATAATTACTATTAAGCTCTTTTTCCTAATCTCAACAAACTTTAACCATGACATTATAAGAAAATATTTTGAAATGTTAACATTGTCGTACGGCACAGATGCCTATGCGGTATCATAAAATGTGTCTTTCTGGAGGAGAGGCTGTGGACAAACATTAGTTTTCTTTAATTTTGAAGAACTCGTTGATTTGACTTTATTTGTGCAAGTAATACAGATTCCCATTAAATTGTAAATGTTAAACAAACCCGTCTCTGTTTTTTTGAGACCAGCAGGGGACAGTAGCAACGCTCAGTTTACTCTTCTCTGTATATACAAGTTAAAGGTTGGTTTCTAAAATTGCACATGTGCCTGCTGGGATCCATGGTGTTTGTAGGCTTTACTCTTTGAGGCCCGAGGTGTTGTTTTGCTTGTGTTGACTCTCCAAACTTAAAGTGAGACATAGACAGAAGAAGTGGGCAGGCGACAGTGTCTGGTTTTGGCAAAAGTCTGAATTCAAATGCCATCTGAAACGTGCTGACCACCTGGACTGTTAACCTTCTTGGGCTGCATGTGGCCAAGACAAACACAGCTGCCTGGATAAAGTTTGCCATCGATACATAACAGTGGAAGTTTGTTAATTTCAAGAGCCAATTAGGATCAATCCTCAAACGAGTTTTCAGTGGGAACAATAGAAGATAGATCCTATTGTCCAAAATGTAACCGTAACTGTCCATGACGCATTCTGAAAGTTACCAACAGAATTGTTCCATACATATGAGTGTATGATTGAGTAAGTGATGAGACCAGTCCATTTATTTGAGAGGAAAAACCCTCTGGCATTCGGCCATGTGACAAATCCAGCTTGCCAGTTTCTGTTCGGCTTGTCTTTGAGGCGCTGCCATCCAAGGTCATATCTTTTAAGTGGAAATAACAAAATACGATGTGGAACATTTCAAAATGGTGAGTTGAGATCAGTGGAGGGCAATGACAATCCAGGCTGAACGCATCAATAGTTAAAATGAAGTAATAATAATAATAAATAGATGCAGGGATGGATTCTGTTATTTTTCACATGAGGAAAAACAGTAGAGGACTGAGCCAGTTGATCAGTGGCCAGATGGACACTGGAGTATTTGGACTGACACTTGCTTTGGCTCGGCTAAATCCTTGTGGTTTCCAAACGGAGAATGTGTTTTCAATTGACTAAAGATGTATTATTTCAGACAATGGGAGACAGAAACATTGTAAAACCTCCAAAGAACCTCAACGGAACACAATCTGTACACTGATTAACTACAACTCAGCTGGCAGAGCAGCTTGCAAGCATAATTCAAAAAGAAAAATCATTTTATAATAAAAACATGAAATATGTTAAATACATATATACATATATTGGGAGCACAACTGTGTCAGCCATTTTATAATATTCACCAGCAGTTGGTCAAACATGCCTATTCCATTGGGCCAATATGAAATATTATCATTGTAATAATCTACATAGTAACCCTGAGAACATAATGAAATACTCAGTCAAAATAAATGTTGTTGTATAACATCTTACAAATCAGATCCTGTAGTACTGGTATTGGAGGATGTTTTTTTTATCCCAATTATTCCCAATTATCTATTATTTAAGACTAATGCTTTAGGAAATTAGCTGGTGTTGGTGGTAGGTTTGTGTATTGATAGTAATTAAATAAATCAATAATCAATTAAATACATATCACGATACATTGGTTACAATTTGAATCAATGGCTCAACCTGATGCTTCGTTACAATTTTAAGAGCTATTTACCGCTCGAAGCAGTGTTCTTAAACATCAGTTTCCTATACACTCCATTTCTAAAATATTTTGCTTCAATTGTATTACAGTATCTGATAAAGAAAGAAAACCACTTGGGCATCTCCGTTTACAATGAAATTGCTCTTTAAATATACAGTCTACCTAATTATTATTTTAATAATCATAGAGAATTAAGAGCCTTTCTAGCCAATCCACTTTTGGCCTCCTGCTGTCTATAATTCCATGAATGTGAATACCATGTACCATCTCTTTCTTCTCATAACTTCATTAGAAAAAAATATGTCTGTACAGTTATGGAGCTCCTGGGCAAAGAAGCTACAAAGACGAGAGGACATGAGGGACAGAGATCTGGGATTAAAGGAGAGAGGGATGAAAGATGGGATGAAGAAGATGGGAAGAGGTGCCCTGGTGCGAGTGGATTGAAGATGAGAGGAGCGGGCTGGAGACCGTGGGGTATCTGCACGTCTGCCACCAGCGGAGAGCAGATGTTGGACCCACAGGCCTCCACCAGCATGGAGCCCCTAAAGCTGGCACAGTAGCTAACATGCAGTGACACACACTAATACTGCCCCCACATACACATATATGCGCTTTTGTATGTACACGCACACAACAACGTAACAAACGTTTGCAACCCGCTGTACTGTATGACGAGATCAGGGAGTTGGGTGAATGCACAGAGAAGCAGTGTTAATTACATTCAACATTTTAATTTATACACAACTGGTGGTGATTTAAAGGTGTTTGCATTTTGTTAAACAACATGTTCATTAGTGTTATTTTACATACAGAAAACAGCACAAAAACATTTTATTGCCTCATCAACAAAAACGCACATTGAGGCACAGAAAAACGCACATCACATTGATTCTTTTGTATATACACAGACTGGGGCATTACACATCTTGTAGAGATTCATCAGGTAGAATTCATTCCTTTTCTTCATCATACAGATCCATACATTTCACTAAAAGCAGTAAATTGTACCCACACACTTTTAATTCCCCCCCTTTTCCACTTCTGTGCACTTTTTCTGCAGGAGCAGTTGTTAGGATTGAGTTATCCAATGCGTAACACTTGGTCTGGTCGTCCACGATCTTTTGGCATGCAGGAGACATATATCTATCACTATTTCCTCACTTTTCGAATATTTATGGTCTGGACCTAAAATAAAGAAACACATCTCCATTGCAGATAATATTGTCTTTTCTTATTTTACAGCATTGCCAAACATGAAACAATATCCCCTTTAAATCCATAAATTTCATGCAAAAATGTGGGATATGTGTTTGCATAACTTAATAAAGGTGAATATGAAATTGGAATTTAATGAAACTACAAGGCTCCTGAACAGTTGGAATTAATTATAAAACAAAAAGGCCTGAAGCAATAGTGAACCCCCTGACTACTGTGTTAAACTGTACACACTGTAGAACAATGCAGACGTTTTCCTGTTATATCGACTCATGTTGAAGATAATGTGTCTCTTATCCGTTAGGTTAATTATCTAATTTCTTTATTTTTGGTTTAGAATCAATCTTGGTTAAATGCTGCATGCAGCCTTATAAATGTTATCACAATTTTCAGAAAAAGAAAAAAGCAGCGACCTCGACCTTAATATCAAGAAAAACATGATGACAAAAGTTGCTGTCAAAAGAATGATTACACTCTAAAACACAAACACGCACGCGCACACAGAGTGAATGACAGCGGGGGCTCTAGGTCGATGAACATGTGGCAGCAGATGAGAGACCATAAGAGAGTAGGATAAATATTTGAAGCCTAGCGCAGCAGATCTGTAAGCCATCAATCAATCTGCAGATTCCATGCTGATGCTGTGTGTTTGTGCAGGTTGTGTGTATGTGTCTTCATGTTGCTGATGGTTAGAAATTCACTGATATTGAGCCTGCATTTAAAGCATCTTTTATATTTTACTCCTTTTTTGAATGTTTGCTTGTATAAGAGCTCTGTGTGCTCTTATAAGAGCTGAATGACCCCTGTGTGTAAAAAGGACACTTTGAGGAATAATAGATTTTCAGAGGAGGATCAACAATGCCATTAGTTCAGCAGGTCACAAAGATCGATCCCAGTAGTGTATCGGCCTGTTTTCCCTACAGACTATCGTCCACCTACACTGGCTCATTACAAGAGTAAAACAGCTGATTCACATTCACAGAAGGAACAAGGGCCTGCTGCAATGTGGCAGGTTTGTATATATTGTTGTTATCTATTACCATCTGAAATTCCAGTTGTATAGACTAATATTGAAATAACCTATATATAATACTTTAACGGGCTTAACTAGACATGTGCTAGCAAGAGTACATGGGAAGATGATAAGAGGAAGACGAAGACAACGACGATAGAGGAAGACGATATGAAGAAGATCAGAAGGTCAAAGAGAGATTCCCATGCTCTGAGAGCAATGGGAAACATTAAGTTGTTGATGTACAGTTTTTATTCTAAGGGGGCTTTTAGACCTTTCTTGTTTGGTCCGGACCCTTTGAATTTTCAGCTAGGTTCAAACTCAAGTGTGGAAGGGGCCGCTGGCATACAGACCTAAAATTTGTCCGAGCAAAGTAGTTGGTTTCCGTACGGATCAAACCTAGCCATGGTTCGGTTTGTTTGCAATGTGAAAGACACTTTTTAGAATAGAATAGGACCAATTGTACGAAGTTGACTCAGAATCAAAAAATTTAGGAAAAAGATGTGGAAGGAGCTCACAGGGTTATTTGCAGTCTTCCCCTCAGATGATGTTTGAACAATGAAGACATTCATTTTGCTGGTAGTAAAGCCATAATGATATAATAGTGGCGACAAAATGAATGACGAGAACCAGTTCATTCATTTTCTCCATTCACTTTATTCTAAAAAGATAGAAAGATAGACTCATCCCCAGCAGGCGATAAAGACAGGACCTATGTATGACGTGCAAAAGTCTCAAGTCCACAGCCTACATTACAGTTTGAAACCAGAACTAACTGCGTAACAAAGACATGAGCCTTAGACTAGTTCAAACCTTGCTCCAAACCTTCAGTTGTAAAATCACCAGTTAATTTCACATTTTATACTGAACCTAAACTATGAACCTGCTGATGGGGCTGGAAGAGAAGTCAGGTGGACACAAAAGCCTCAAGGATTTATTCTCTGAGCGTCAACTGAAGTTATTGAGACATCTTCCATGCAATCCAGTTTGAGGGTCACGTTACTGAAACTTCAAATGTCAACCTCGCAATAACTGTGGTTAAACAAAGGATTCACAACGCTTTACCCTGTTGGGACCATGAACGTCTATATTTCATGGCATCTCTTTCAATAGTTGTTAAGATATTGCAGACTGGACCGAAGAGGTGGACTGATCGACTTGCATTGATGGAAACCACATCCCTCGAGCCACATTGCTAATGTTTAAAAAAAGATAAGAAATCTCAAGGGATGTAATTAAAACATCTCCACCCACACCCAGAGAGCAAAGAGAGCCATAAGTAGTAAAAAGGCAATTAGAAATATATAAAATATCTACATGAAGATATAAGAGTACTAATAGGACAAGTATAAATCAGAAGCAACATCAATGCATAATTACAATAACTACAATACAATACTACAATAATACATTAATTACAATAAGGACAAAAGCAAAGTAGAACCCAGACCTGCTTCATGTTCTGTGGCTTTATAATATATAGGTCTTGAAAAGTACTAATGTTCCAGCATCTATTGACCCCATAAACCTAGGCAGGATTTGGCCACAGGCTGGCTTAGTTAACTACATGCGTCATGAACTATATTGTTTGAAAATGTACTTTCTTCCATGCATATTCCTGGAGACGGCATAGTCCTCCAGAAAAAAAAACATGGTGATACTGGAGGTTACGTATTGCCCCTGCACTGCCCCCTACAGTTCATGTGCGTATTGCATTTGAACAGTGATATTTTAGAATCACAGTGAATTGAATAAATGTGGTGTTTATTTCTATTGTATTCTAGTAAATTTAAAACACCACGAGTGAGTACATTTTATGTGATTTTGTTTCTGTGTTCTATGTACTTTATTTCTGATCCCTGTTTTTTGTCTCTTCCTGCTTGTTTTGATACTGTATATGACATTTATTTATAAAATTTGTTTCCCATCTTTATCCTGTTTAGACGCCCTCACATTATATATATTGTATCTCAGTAGAACCTATCTGGTTAAATAAAGAATAAACTAATATAAAAGATAAATAAACTCAACTAGTAGCCTTGAGCTTTTACACCAGAGGCCAGGCCAAGCAACGCCTGGAAGATGTGCTCCAAGGTTGAAATAAAATATGTAACTCCAGACTGCAAAAACAAATCTTTGTGAAAAAAATATGAAGATAAATATTGAGTTGGTCATTTTTAAGTTGGAGATCCCACAGTTTTCTTTCGCCTTCCCAAGATACTCAGCTGTATAGAGGAACATTTTCAGTATTGTCTCATAAATAAAGTCATTCTCTCATTTTTTCAGAGATTACATTGCAGCTTACAGTATGATATTATACGGCATTAATATTCTGTTTTTCTTCTGCCAAATCTACTGGGAGAGGATGTGACAGGATAACATTTGGTATTCAGCCCAGTAATCTGCATTCAAGGTTTCATAACTCAACCCAACAGTCTGCTGCCTCTGACCTGTGGAGCTGAGATGACTGTCAGTCCAGACGGGCGCTGGGATCCTCTGGGTTGGATTTGTTCTGATGATGGTGCAATCCCCAGACTGTCATCCTATGCCAGGCTCAATGATTGGGTCGGCATGCTGGAGTGTGTGTGTGTGTCTGAACTTGTATGACCTTAAATAAAAAGTTGACCCTCATATTTCTGCTGATTCTTCTTCCTTTTTTTGGTCTTGAACTGTTGCTTTCACTTTTGTTGTTTTTTCCCAAAGGTGGGTCAGACTTTTTGTACCATTAGAAAAGAAACATGGGAAATCATTTTTGTAGTGAGGCTTAAACAATTGGATTCTTAAACTAATAAACACAGTCTAAATTGCCTTCATTTTTAACCTTTCTAGTTTCATATTAAGATTCCATTTCCACAAGAAGTAATACCTGTAGTTTTAAGTTACAAAACCCATCGACATTGACGGTATAGTTGTGATATCATACAGTTAATGGTAATGTGGGAGTAATGAAAAAAATATAAAAAACAATGAACACCCATCTGTCCAAAAGCCTAACATAACCAATGCTTCATTATCACATATACAGATTAAGCTATCGCATTTTAAAGGGGATAAATGGATTCCTTGTTCTTTTAGTGATTAAACTCATACTAGATAATTTATGTATTTTCACACTAACAATACACAGATTCCAATCTTCTTAATATAGTTTTTGTGTCTCCTGACTGTAAGCGTCTGCAAATCTTAAATAATAAAGATGAGATCTTGGGAACTGGCACAGCACTGAGCTGAAAAGCAAATCTGCTTCATACCAAGAAGCTTTTAGCTCGAAGCAAAGTACTTTTGCTTTTCATCTTAAACTTCCATCAATAATATTCTACTCTGCAATTGACTTCCCCACTCTTCCTCTTCCCCTTCCCAAAGGATTTCTGTTGCTGTAAATTACTGTAATATCAACAGTAACGTAAAGTAAAGGTTAATTATAGGGACTTTGTCATTGGCTTGGACACATGTACTGTATTTTGAGTGGTGAGTGTAAAACTATCAATTTTTTTTGTGTATTCAATTCACAACTTGCTCACACTGAAAATAAAGACACACAACCAACATCACTCTTCAATATAGAAAGTGAAGTGAATTTTTGGATCTGGAGAACATCAAAACATTGAGGTATGAACCAGTACTCTGTTGCATTCTTTAATAATGCAATGAGTTTGACCTCAGGCCTTTTGAGATCAAAACAACATTCTACACCTGCTACTTTCTTACATTTTGTTTTCTTATTCATCTCCATTGATTTGTTTTCATTTCTTTTAATGCCTCCCAGACGTCCACTGCCAGTGGCCCGGTGCACACTGTTCAGGTTGTCTGTCCATTCCATTGTTGTGAACACGATATCTAGAGAAAACCTTGAAGGAACTTCTTCCGCTTTGGATCAAACATGCAATTGGACACAGAAATTATCTGATTACGTTTTGGTGGTTCAAGGTCAAAGATCAAGTTCTACTCATGTTTTTGTAAAAGTGATCTGAACGCCTGAATGAAATGTTATTAATGGGTCTCTCTGACCTTGCAAAGCCTTTCTTGCCTTCCTAACACATTATCTTAAGAAAATCTTGAGAGAACCTCTTAAAATTTGGCACAAAATTATACTCAGATTTATGGATTTTTGGCCAAAACCAAAAATGTGGTTTTGGCCTCTTGAATATGGTATGGCAAGTCTGCATCAGAAAGTTTTAGTTGTCACATGACTGATCTCACATCATTTTTACATAGACTGTAACTGCACTGGTTGGTGGAGGCACGAAACCACAGGGTGATAATTAAAGTTTCTTCTTTTACATTACTGGTTATAATGCTGTAAAAAAAATAATAATTAAAATACAGTAACTATTAGCCACTAACCTTTTTCCCTTCAATGTAAAATACACCTCTTTGCAGGCAAATGGCTGCAAGAAGGTAACTCTACATTTCATGGCAGCCACTTCACACAGCGCATTCTTTCACACAGCTTTGTTGCATTCCAATCAACTATTGATAAACTGGAGCATTTACAAATGAAACCCCAACTCAACTGTTGTTACTTTAAGATAATTTAAAATGTATCTAAAGCTATAGTCCCTATTGTTAAGCAATCTGAATATAACGCTATAATGCCGACTCTTGTTTTCTCTTGTAAACCCTTTATCTTTTTTTAGGAAAAATAGTATTTTTCTTCCTCTTGTAACATTGTTTTCCAATAAATCACTTCACCAGCCAAGACATCAACTCCTCCATAAGATCCCTCCACCTACTGCCGCGCCATTTGTACAAAGCGATGCTCAATCAAAGGCCGAGATACCCTTGCGGTTCTGAGGGTTAAGAGGGTGTGAGTGCGTGCTGGTGTGTGTGTGCATGAGGATGAGGGGTAATTGAGGCACTTCATCCCTGAGTTTTGATAAGGGGACTAATGGTGCATGTGGTTGCTGTGGAAACCTTTGTTTGAACATAACAGTACAAAGATCTCCTTTCCTCCAACCAACACACACACATGCCCCCTTCCTCCATGTCGGGCTCCTTCTCTCTCACTGCCATATGAGAGTGTATTCTTCTTGCACCAGTGATTTGAAAAGAGGCAGCAGATACATAATGAAGAGTCCTTGGACTCCAGCAAACAGCCAGTGTTTTTAATCCTTTTCCTGCCTGTGAGGAGTTTAATATCTACCAGCTCACTGTAGTCTCAGGGTGGTTGTGTTTCGCCGGATCTCAGGAGGATGTTGAATAAGAGCAACAACAAAAAAAGATGCTGCAGTTCATCAAAATATACACAAATATGGATGTGGGGATGTACACAATGTAACACACACCCATCTTCCCAGGTGAGTGGCATTCATGCTGAGAGCGTGTTGGTAAATTGTTAATATTGTGCGCTGCATCGCTGCTTATACATTTGAATGGTTCTTAAATTACATTTTAAATTTAGATGAGCTGTTTCAGTCAGCTGACAAATGCGTTGTCCCGTTCCCTGGGGGAGGGCTCGGAGCACTTGGTTCCTACAGAGCCAGTGTGGGAGAAACCAAGTAGCCAATCAAAATGCACAATACTTCATTTTTCACCAAGGGTGGATTTTGGATAATAAGATACATCTTTTGAGCAGAAAGATATATGCAGTGTGTGTGTGTGTAGGTGTGTGTGTGTAGGTGGTAGGACCTTTTCCAGTAGAAACACTGCCCTTTTCAGGACTACCAGACCTCTTGGGGACCGTAGCCCTGTCCTAATGAGGTCTTGGTTAAGATTAGGTTTGGGGTAAGGATTGGATTATAGGGTAACTCTCTAGGAAATCTAGGTAAGTCAATGAACTGTCCTCTGGAGTTATGGAGTCATGACTGTGTGTATGTGTGTAATATCTTTGTAAGGAACATTTTGAGCCAAGACCCTGTCGAGTGAGGACATTTTGGCCAGTCCTCACTTTCTGGTCCACATTCAATTGGTAGTTTGAGGGTTAAGGCTTGCTTTTAGGGTTAGGTTAAGGTTAGGATAAGATTAGGCATTAAGATGTGATGGTTTACGTTAGGAGGGGGGTAAGGGAATGCATTATTCCAAAGAATGTCCTCACAAGGATAGAAAAATGAGGCTGTGTGTGCATGTGTGTGTGTGTTTGTGTGTGTCTGGGGGGGTTCTGTTTGTGTGTTTGGCATGTGGAAATTAATTAAATGCCTTTCAATCAGACACATCCATTATAGCAGGTGATCACGCTAGCAGAAATGTAATCAGATTTAATATTTGATGACGACTCTACAATTTCTTCTTCAAGCTCCAACATTGACACAGCCTCTTCTCACACAAAACACCTAGTGGTTATTGTCAACAGTCTACTGTACCAGCCCAGCTCACCCACTGACTCTGTAAGGTTCAGTTTAATGCAAATCATGCCGATACATGCAGGGTGGAGATATTCCGCCTGTAAATGGTTGCATCCAGTATTCAACCCACATATTTCATGAGCCCTGCACCCAAACCACTGAGCCAAACATTTTTTTGTTTTCAGGGGTTTTGTGTATGTGCTCAGTCTCCCCCCATGCACTGATTAATGCCAGCTAACTACAGCTCAGATAAATCTTCTAAAGCCTGACTGCATGGAGGAATGGAGATTCAAACCACGGTGCTGCATCTATATACATATTAAATAACTGCACTTAATCTAATGTACAGTGTAAATGTTCCTGCAATAGTTAGAGCAAAATGTGACCAACTTTTCACTTGAACCCCTCGGTCCTTACAACACCTATTCAACCATTCACAAAATGCTGAAGAGTGATAGGGGCTGTGGGCCAACTAGCACGGCATCAGCGAAAGAGGGAGAGACAGACAGAAGACAGGAGTCTCACTATCTCCATCTCGCAAGGTGTCTCTCTCAGCCACGAAGTACTGTAGCCATAGCAACTGGCATCCAGCATCTCCTGAAGGGAACGAGAAAAAAAAAGATCCATGATTCATATCCAAACAACAACAGGCTGAGAATCCAAATATACTGAGGTAAAACTGCCACCCCCAGACAGTCAAGCTGACAGCTGTGAAGAGGTGGGGCCGAGCAGAAAACAAATAAACAAAGGCAATCACATCCGCCCCCTGCTTCGCTCCATTCGAACCACTCGTGGTCATTTCTTTTCATCTGTTTGCCTCTTGTGATCTTAGCCGTGTTGACTTGTCCCGACAAAAAGCCTGACCGTAAGAAGTAATAACTCTGTCAGGGCCAGCAGGACGGAATAAAGCGAGAGTGGCTGCTTCGCGTGTGAGTCAGCTGCTGCGGTTACACACCAATACTTTCCAAATTCACCAGTTGAGGAGATGGATAGGTTAAGAGGATATGAGGGAGTTCTGTTTCGATCAGGCGTGCTCGCCGTCCACTCTGAGCAAAAACTGAGTTCCACTTATAGTTTCTTCATTTTCTCGTTCCAATCACATGCAAATGCAACTTGCAACTGCAGCTGTTTCACTCGAATCACAGTTTTGCAACTTTCAATATCTGCTCCAAGATCGTCAGCCGGAAACAACAGCCACATTTACAGGGGACACCACAATCACTGCCAATGAAAACATAATAAGCAAGCCAGTACTACTTGTGAACCGCTGTTTAGTGGAGCTGCATCATAATAACCAAGATTGGAATCTCTTCATTACCAGAAGTCCCCCGGTTCTGTCACTCACACGTTGCCATCCGCTCGTCCTCGCCACCTTTCGCCTGCTCAAGTAAGCTTCAGCAATCAAGGCCCTGCCTGCTGGGCCCACTATAAGGCAGCTGTGCCCCATTACCAATCAGAAGGAAAAGGGAGACTGGGCCTCGGGGAGACACCAGTTTGGACTGTGGTGCTGTGTGGAGATAAAGCTTAGAGAGGCTTCCTTCCATGTTTGTTTGCTCGGTCCGCGAACGTTCCAACCTTACTTCTGTCATTGCTCCTCTGTCGGAGGAAAAGTCCTCGTCTCCTTTGTGTCTACCTTTCTCAATTTACTGTCTTTACATACTCGGGCTATGAGCTGTTGGTTAATTTCAATAAACCAGTTCTTAAACTGCCAGTTTGGTTCGAGTTGTTTTCCTGGCCTGTGTTAATGCGACTGCATAGTTATTCCTATTCATTACTGAGTCCTCCTCAAACAGGCCCACAATAAACTGTCACGTTTTATTTCATGTGTGCTGTACGTTGTGTGCAAAACTATCTCCAGTGAAGCCTTTGATGAACCGGATCAATCAATCAATCAAATTTTATTCGGAGAGCCCTTATTCACAGATCACAATTGGCTTCATAGGGCTTTAACAAGGTGTGACATCATCTGTCATTAACCCTCAACAAAAGTAGGCAACAAAACGTAGAAACCTCAGAGAGAGCCACATGTGAGGGATCCCTCTCTTGGACGGACAGAGGTGCAACAGATGCTACGTATGGATAAAGTGATCTGGTCGGAAAGATATTATTATATAGTGTAGGTTATCCAAGGACGTAGATGAAGACATGTTCAACTCTGTCCAGAGACTGCCTGTTAGCACAGCATGCTGCCCCGCCTCCACTGACTGCAAGGCACTATTCTGCATTAATACTGAATGTATCGAGTGTCCAAATCGCACCAAATTCAACACTGCCCTTGCTTGGGCACTTAACAATATGCAAGCCAAGTGTGAAGCAGATAAGAACGGTTCTTGAGATATGCATTTCAAAGAGAGACAGACTGAGATTTATGGAATCAATAGATAGATAACAACAATGTAATTGTATTTTTTTGTGCCCCATCACATTTGCTGCCCATGAAAGCTCACAGAACTCTGTCTGTTCTTCTGCAGATACGCCCTACATCCACACTGCTTCAAACCTACACTTACTAAAAGTCACAGTCATATCGCTCCATAAGGTAATGGATTCTCTACGGTGAAAATGATACACGTTCCAATTAGTTTGAACCAATATATTCTAAATTAAGAATCATATTCAGGTGATTCTCGCACCACATTTTAAATGTTAAAATAGAAATTTAATACCCTTTAGCCAAACGTTTCTGACTTTTATTTCATTTGTTTCTCTCCTTGTTTATTTATTTACATTCACTCATTTGGCAGAAGCTTTTATCCAAAGTGAGTTACGACTGAGGGACAACACTAAAGCTTCAGTACAGTAGGAGACCTTGTTCTAAGTGCCAAATCTGCTCAATAAGACAAAGTGCAGGAGATCAGATAGAGGAGCGCTTCAAAAGTGCACAGTAAGTGCTAGTTAGGCATGTTAGGGTGTTAGAGGCGTTAGGAGGGGAGGTGCTCGCAGAAGAGTAGAGTCTTGGACAGGTTCTTGAAGAATGGTGTGGCTGCTATGATAGCATTCCTTGGCTTGTTCCACCATCAGAGAATCCCAAAGGAGAAGAGTGTGAACTGTCACTGCCTTACGGGAACTGGAATTTGAGTCAGGTGGCCGTGAGTAGGAAGTGGAGGTCGATGAGCAGCAGAAGGACACGTTGATCAAAGAAGAGATGTGCTGCAGTGTTCTGGATCACCTGTAGGGGTTTCATTGTAGATATATAATGTTGCATTCACACCAAACACAAACAGATTTTTCACATGACGAGATTACATAACCAATCAATGCAAAAATGAGAATAGACAATGTGAATGACGTCAAAGTTCAACGCGAAAATGCATACTTGAATTATTCGAATTGGAGAGAAACATGTAGTTGATGCAATTTCAGATTCGGATTTCCTGTGTTGTCTACTGCAAAACAACACAACGTGGTCAGAGAAGGATATAGCTGGTTATCAAACCTGAAACCTCTTATAAATAAAAAAAGTTAGACAGAGCAGTCTTTGTGCTTTGGATGTTTATTTTCTACCCTCATTTTTTTTTATCTCTCTTGCAATTAACCCACCAAAATGAGAGTGTATTTGAGAGTACTTTTGTCTGTCATTTCGTACAGATGATTAACGCTGAGGGCAAAGCAAGTTCATTTTCAAAGATTTCCGGAAAAAGAAAGAGAAAGTATGATGAGGTTAGAAAATGAGCGAAAGCAGCAGAGGTAATCTCGGTAACGGTGCGAGGTGCTTGTGTATATTTATCTGCTCTGCAGGAGAAACTATGTGAATGGAAACAGTTCTTCCCTTTCTTTTGCAAGACAAATAGTTTTTCACAATGATTCTTTTGAACACATCCTGCCGCTTTACGGGTTCATGATAAAACCAGGGCTGTTTTCTGTCCAGTGTGAAATGTCATTACAGATTCAATGAATGAACTCTATAGACCAGACCCAGCCCTTCATTCACATAATTTCATAGTGAAGCCAAAATGCATGAACAAAGAATGAAACAAACTATGATGAGAGTTGTGTATAGTTCTCTGGGGAGAAGACACACTGGAGGACCTAATGTCAGAGTGTGTGGTTTTCCTGGATCTTAATAAAAAACTTTCTTATCTTATATTTGAGGACTAAATAATTATTTGTTCAATCAATACATCTATATTCTTAATGATATTTACTTTTACAGGGTGCTGCATTAGGGGTTGTGTTTGCAGTGTTTTCATGTTTGTCAATGAGAGGGGGGCGGGGCACTCAAAACAGGTCAATCTGAGGAGGGCTGTTTTGAATGATCCTTGTGCTATTTTGACCAAAATATGTTACACACATTTCATTAAGACCCCAAGGAACCATATCAACTTAGGTAAAATGGGCATACGATGGGTCCTTTAAGTCAAACCTGCAGGAGTTGTGTAATATGCTCTGCCACCAGGGAGAAAAACGATCAAACAGCCATGGATCAAATCCGTCACAGAAGATGAGCTCAAAAAGACTAAGTCGAAAAACTATTAAAAGTCAGAGAAAATAATTAGATGTGAGGGAATGAGAGTGAGGGTTATCAATTCTCTATAGTAACTCAGTCAGCTGACCAGTGGCCACAGTGTCCCTCTACAGACATTCAACCTAATGAAATTTGTAATAAGCAGCCAAACTCTGTTGAATTGACAGACGGCTATAGGAAGATGAAGGAAATGCATATTCCCCCAAGTCAACACAGCACCTGAGGCCCCCCCACAGAAACCCAGGGAAAACCCTGCTACAACACTCATTACACCTCACTAATACATGAAATTAACCAGTATTGGGGTTAAAATGTAACATATGATCTGTAATTTCAGTTCATTACACAACTGATGATAGAGATTGAGAACAAGGTGGAGAAGTGGTTGGTGTAGCCAAACGCAGGCTCCTGGTTCCATTTGACATTCAGAATAAATGATAAACTGGGTAAAAGACACAATGTTGTTGCTTTACACTCCTTACAATGTGAGGCAGGTTTGACTTTACTTAGATAATCCAGTGTAATTGGTCAATAAGTGCTCCTCACACAAGTATGCAGTATTTCAAAATGGTCACAACAGCACAATTTTCTTCTATTGTAAGTTCAGTAAATGCCGATAAGATTCCTCCACCACTTTAAAATTCATTAGATTAAGCAGATTTTTATTTGGATCTGCACCAAACTGCACTGACCCATAAATATCAGTCCCTTGAACATACCAGAGTTTTTCTCTGATAAAACAAATGCTCTTTCACAAAGTTAACAAAAGTAACTTTGGGAAAGAATCCTGAATTTGCCCTTTAATCCAGATCCACACCAACAGTTAATGGGTTCTTCATTGCCACATCTTTCCACAATGGTAATCTGTTAAATAGTTGTTTGCGTAATTTTGTTTACAGAACAATAGACATGGCCTGGGCCGAGGAACAACTCAAAATATAATGCAAATATCATATATATTATTAAATACAAAATATTGAATACCTAATATTGAATGTTAATTCACTAAAAAACTGAATTTTGTAATTAATTACGTGATAAATAAGCTTTAAATTCTCGGTAAGTTACCCATTGCTTTCCATGCAGTCGTGTGTATTTACCTGGCAGCAGCAGCACCGGAGCACACAAGATCAACAGGTACAGTCGAGTCAGGGGAACAATGTGAGGCTCCATTGTTAACACAAGTTTGTGGAGTTTTCGGTTCCACCTTTGCTCAGAATATCACAAAGGTCAGAAACTGCACAGTCGAGGTATGAAAACACACAGAAGCCCAGTGTGTTAGATTGTCTCCAGGTTTTGCAGTACATCTGTTCATGTGCACAGGCTTTCCTCAGCCTTCTCTCACCCTGTAGTGTGAATTGAATGTGATTTGCACATTTGAGGCAAAATAATCAGCTCTTCATTTTAAAAGCAGTAAATGAATATGTTTCAGAGGGAAATTTGAGCTGTGCCTGGCCTACTGTACCAGCTCCCCACAAAGCACACCGGGCATATCTGTCATACACTCTAATGACTAGCCCTCTCCCTCTCCATCCCGGCAATAATCTAAATGTCAGTGTTTTCTGGGCTCCCAATACGTTCCCAAAATAGTATCTCCATTGCTATGGCTCCACGCTCTGAAAAGACGCAGTGAGAGTGACTCACAGCCGAGGCAGCAGAGACGCCATGCCACCCCAAACCAAATAAAAGAAAGAACAGACCGGTGGATCGACAGCCAGCCCCTCCCCTGTCACTCTTTGTGCCAACTACTCCTTATCAGAGTGAATTATTCAGGGCGGTCTGTGTGTACCTGTTAAGTGTTTTTCTTCCAAAGAGTGCGCTCACAGAAAATTAAGGTGAAGAATCAATGAGCAAGTGTGCATATGCTAGAGCACACAGGCTGCCTCAGAGAATGAGCTGGTATAGAAATGCCTGCGCACACACAGACACACACACGAGCTTACATCCACACATAGGTCAGCGGAGGAACCCCTGTGAATTTTGATGTGTTTCCAGAGGTCAGGGCGAGAAGAGCCATTCAGCTAATATGATGTGGCTCGGAGAAAGACTATTCAGCTCTCACTCACAGCTTGCTGCTAATCAACGAAGGATTGGCCACATTATGATGGATGAAATTCCCGGACAACACAATTAAAATTGTTTAAATTAATATAATAAATTCCAACGACTGGCCAGGAAATCTAGAATGCAAGGTCATGTGTTTCACTCCATTCAAATCCGTCAGCAGCTAGATTCCAGAATGGCTGGTACATGTCCCTCTTGTGTGTTATGGTGCCCAACGGTGCAGAAGAAGGAAATGGGATGGAAATCTTGAAATGTCACACCGTGTATGGATGGGCTGATTTCTCATATTTAATCAAATTCAAACTCCGCTTTAAATGCCATTGTTGCCTTAATTAACAGAGACCACAATGTAATATCAGTTTCACAGTGGGGGCTGCTTGTTACCAAGCCGTTCATCCACTCACATCGCTGACGCTGGATCCACTGGAGAATCAGGTCACATTCATCAAATCATTTATATAAAAAAACATACTGATTATCTTTAGAGCCAAGCTAATAAATCTGTGAGGTACCTCTGAACACTCAGGGTCAAGATTACCTGGACATTAAAGGTAGGGTTGGTAAGTGGTTTCTGTAACAATTTAGATTTTATTTGTTGAATCCACTTAACTGTAGTGATCAAACATAAAGCAAAAAAGCCAGTGTCTGTGGCCTTTACAGGACTGTTATAAGCACGACCAATCAGGCAATTCAGACTGTTTGAAATGATTGGTCCATGTACCTGTGTTCCCTCACTGTACACAGTCACAAGCTGGAGCGACAAACACATGAAGCAGAGACGATAGCTAAAAGTTAGTGAGCGAGTCATGGAAAAGTCGGCTTGCAGCAGTTGTCAGGCAGTCCTTGTGTTTTTTGGGGGTAGCTTTGATGATAGGTTTGATGGGAGGCAATGGGATGTATCGGTTGCATATTTTCAAAGTGAAGCCTCTTCTTGCTAGAGCTTCCAGGATTACCAACCCTAGCTTTAAGAGATTACGTAGAAGACAAGATCACACTGATCAGATTTTAAACCAATCGACCAATCAAACTTCGCTTGATAAACAAAATGTACAACCAGATGGGCAAACGTCATCCACAGATGAAAACTGAGATGCCTTTTAAAGCCTAAGAATAGAGCCATCAGCTGGACATTATCTGGAATTGTCAGTATTTCTCAGTTACTGACATGACATAACTGAATGTTTTATGCCGACATTTCTTGATTTTAATTTCGATATTGCCAGTTCTCAGCACATTCCCTCAAATTGAAAAAAAAGAATATTGCTGTGCATGAACCTTTTCTAAAAGCTCCGAAGTATTTTAAGCCCAGAGTCCCTTTCCAGGAAGGATTTGTTACTGTACGCTCCCTGCTCTGTTTTGCTTTTTGTACCCCTTGTATTAGAGTTTCCACATTTAGATTCCCTCAGCTTGCCTCCATCATTAATTAATCATATACAATAAACAGATGTATTCCCTTTAATTTACAACCCATGCGCATCCTCCTGCCTTTGGTCTGCGAGCTGAGTCTGAGAGACGTGTCACCTTGTAAGACATACCGAATGCCTTCCCTTGAAGAAGGGAAACAGAGAGCGCGGGAAGATAACACAGCCAGGCAGCACTAACCGATCAGAGCACTCCAGCAGAGATATGACCCACATAGACCAATGCTCGTTTAATCAGCCTGCTACTGGCAGTGGTGGAGGGAAGAGGGGAACAGGAGGGGAGGGGGGGAGCATTAGGTGGCTCCAGTTAGTTTTTGAGGAAACTAAAATACATTTATTTTTTTTACATTTATACATCGCTTTTACTTCACACTATCATTCCTTTGTGCTTTCCCACCTTTTAACCAGTCTCCCTGCCTTTACTCAATATATTCTAACTCTGCTTTCTCTATAATTTTCTCTCCTTTGCCTTCCATGAACCAAATCTGCCATCAAAGTAGATAAGAAATATTGAAAGTCCTCAATATAACATAGATACTGTGCAGAGATTATACCCAACCGAGTCAAAAGAAGCGTTTGTGGGGGGCACTGCTGCAAATAAAATGGCATATTGCGGTTTTCTCAAAGCTTTTGAAATTTATCCGAGACCAGATACATTTAATATTCGTTTAGAAAGTATATTGGAAATTCATTGTAGGTCAGACACTGATACCAACTGTCTGGGATGTGTTAGCCAAACATTATTGTCACCTTCAGTTTCAATTCCAGTGTAAATCTGCACCGCTAGGACAAATACATCCCGAGCCGCCATCAGAGAGAATACTCATATGGATGGGAGCAGGTTGCAATGTAATTAGGGCTAGTTGCTCTTTTACAGATATCTTTGTCATGTGCCAGCCTTGTCAGTCTCACAGCCAGGATTGAGAAACATGAGCCCTGAACACTGAGCATTAAATGTGGAGTCTGGACACACATACCTCTAATTATCTCATACTCTATTTGTACAAATTTACATTTTTTAATTGGATATTAAATTGATACTTTAGAGGGAACACCCTCTCCATTAAGTTGTACTGTGTGTTTGGACGAGTGGGACAAACCAACAGCGAGGTCGTGGTTCACCCATGAAACTCCCAAAGTCTCAGAGCAGCCTCGAGCTAAACTAACAGTGGTGGAGGAAGAACACATTTTAAGTAAAACAATGTACTCAGTAAAAGTAAAATATTAACTTTTCAGATGACATGTCAAGTGATACCAATATGAATGTGAATATATCTAATATTAAAGTAAAAACTTGTTTATACCTCACACATATGTGTTGCGTTAAAGCTTGATAAAGGGTGTGTCCAATGATGCAGTTGCGATCATCACAACAAACATATTTTCATGCTTGGGAGACACAACATAGCCAGTTCAAGCTAACGTGCCATGTTAGCTTTCAAAGTGATGCAGTAAAAAAAAGGAAGAAAACTGGAAATCAAAGCCACAACTAAATGAACACACACCAGGAATCATCTGCTGCCTCTGCCTCCAATTTCGTGATTTGATGGCCCTCGATTAAAGTCTCACAAAATAACTTTCTAGAGGAAACCTCTTTACTGGTAATTTCCGTTATAATTGTGGCTAGAATAGGAACCATTGAAAAAACAGTGTCATTTGGACTGTATATTGATACGATGTTAACAGTTCATTGTAACACCTCTTAGAAATTGTGTTGAAGGTGTCCAAGGACCCTGCAACCTGACCGCCACTTACAGCTTCTATCTTTAGTGATAGCCAACGATGGTCAACTGTTGGCCTTGGCACTGACCTTGTAGGCAGAGGCTGTGGAGGTTGAAGAATCAGAGCCATTTAAACTATTATGTGCTGGAGAACAAACTGAGTCCTGGAATGTGACGCCCTCTGTCCATGTCTCCTTTTCTAATATCTCTGTAAATGTTGTTGCATCGAGCTCAGTAAATGTAGGACACTGTTTCAGATGAAAGTTTGTAAAGCCTGGAATACGACCTAAGGGATAAAGGCTCTCTTCTAACACAAACATGTCTATTACACACACCTCTCAACCCACACAGCTGATTTAATAGTGCACATAACCACTTCACAGGTGGTTTGTCGGGAACTAATTCTTCTCACCACCTGACTCTTGTAGGTCAGGTCCATACAAATGGCATGTCTAAATGGGTGAACAGTTAGTCTCTATATTGGAGAACTGGTGCATGCTTATATAGTGTGTGTACCAGGAAAATTTGATATCCATTCAGCTATGATGCATAATGCTAAATGTTTAAGGGTTGCAGGCTGGAGCCAATCCCAGATGACATTGGGTGAGTGGCAGAACACAGGTTACCAGTATATTCCAGGGCTGACATGTGGAGAGAAACAACTACTAACACTCACATTCACCAACGGCAGCAATGGGCAAATTTATATTCTCCAATTAACCTAAGCTGCATGTCTTTTGGATTCAAAATGACAGTGCCACAGACATGCGACCCCCTATCATCTCTGGAGTTGGCTACAGACAAAGGATCTTTTTTTCAGCTGCTCTGCAAAAAATCCCCTTCACGTCTAAGTGTTACCTATGGCGCTGTGAATTGTCTTGCTGCAAGTGATGCTGGTCTGTCATTATGACTTAAAATTGCTATTTCTATTCATCAAAACGACTATGTTCAGGGCCCCTCCTATACACCCAGAAATGCATGTAGCACATTGTCCGTTGCTATATGCACAGTATGTAATTTCTTTAATGAGCCAGAAATGCATATTTGAAGTGAAAACGCTGCGGCTCTTCAAACTTTTGTGTTTGCATTTAATTTGGCTGTAATGACTGATGGAGGCAGAAAACCACAAAGCTATGTCAGTAATTTATTTGTTGGCAAACAACTTTCACTGTTACAACAAATATTAGTTATGAGATCATTCAACTTGGAACCCATACAAAAAGAATAAATAACTAGCAATAATATTGTAATAATAATAATGATCATAATAATTTAAAAAAAGAAACAAAATTTAACCCAGTGCCACTTTATTTTCTCCTGTCTAAAGCCAGCTTCCTTTCGTCCAAGCTTGTTTTGCTAACTTTAAACCAATAAACAGATAAATAAATAATTTCTCTCTCGGGGACATGGCGCGGGGGCTTGTGGGATATATGTGCAAGCTAAACTTCATACAATTTAAAAAAAATTTCCTCCTAAATAAGTAAACATTGGCTCTCCACATTGGACAGTGCTGCTGTGTGCAGCTTTCACATCTTCAGTACACATATGGGGAGTCACTCATGGCATTTCAATTTCTCAATTTGTGGAAGCAGTGGAAATGTTCTCTCTTATTTACTTTTTGAGAAGGCCGCCTGTTATTCTCGGCATCCTTTCACCTGCACAGTCAGATATCACCAAGCACAGCAAGTTAACGTCGATTTGTAGAACATTTGGCAAATAGAGAGGATATGCTTCATACACCGTTGTGTTCCTCCAAGTATCTGATATCTTATTTCACCCAGACTCCTTCTTGTGCCTAAAGGGAGGAAATGCTTTCCTCGAGAACAAATCAGAAGAGACTCACTTCCAGCAATTACTAAAACGTAGCATTTCCAAAGTAACGGTCTCCTCCGTAAGCTATAAGCTATCCTTTTTCCCTTTACTTTCAAAACTACCCAGTGGTAAAGTATATAGTTACAGTTGATTTGCAGAATGTGAGTGACAGTGTTGCTATAAAAGGACCAGAATGAGGTGTGCGTGGGGTATATGCGTATTAATTAAGGAGTGCGTAACTGCCTCTTTATTTATGAAACAGTGACATGAGAGATAGTCCCTTGCTCGTTCTGTATAGTCTACACGTGAGAACATATCATGACTTCTCAGTTCCACAGACAAAAGGTTTGCAACCTAAAAATTGAAAAATAAAAGACTTGGTCATATGCAACATTTGTATCTGTATCTGTATTCTGTACAATACATAGAAACAGTTTGTGAATTCCTCGTAATCCGTCCATAACTGAAAACGTTCACAGAAGAGAGGAGAAGGAATGGAACCCATACTTTAATAAATTCAGTCTGTTGTAATAGGATCTTCCTTCTTTGTTTTCAGTGGAATACACGGTACAGCCGCAGTCACTACAGCTCGCAGGAATGTTACACCAGCCCGGACACAACTCCAGCTTAGCAGATACGCAGGAAGAAGAATTCAGTACATCAGCGTGATATGGTTACAGTTTCGGTTGTCCATTAAAATTGTTTTTGGGATGGTCACAAGTGTGAGAGCATATTATCGTACATCCTCCACTTGATTGGCAAGGAGTGGGGCAGTGCCTCTTCGGGGGCCAGTTTGTGTTTATGCACACCGGAGTTGAATATCCTCCTCTGCCCTTTGGAGAGTTGGAAACGTCATCCCAGGACGTGTCTTTAAAAGTGAGACAGAGAGACAGACATACAGACAAAACAGACAAGCAGCTCCTTTAACCAGGGCTTGGGTCATGCCCCTGTAGTGGTAGTACTGGAGACTATACGCTATGATCTGCTAGAGGTCCATATTGAGGAACTTGTAGGGCTACGGTCAATCCAAGATCCCAAATTAAAGTCACAGGTGGGGTAAAATTACAGAGCCCCCCCCCACTTCCTTTCCAATTCTCATTTATGTTCACAAGGTCTCTCAGAACCGCCCAGGCTCTCAGTGTGCTCCATTGATGACAATACATTCAGTCCCTGCTTTGATATGACCAGCGATATCTCAACCGTATTGTCATGAACCATAGTTTATGTCTCACAAACACACAGTACGTCAATCCAGGGGCGGGCCATCTCGGTCTGTCAGTCAACAACACAGAATGTTTTCATTGGGACGTTGGAAATGTGAGTGGACTGGGGAGGGGAAAAAACAAGTCTCTTTATTGGCTCTATAGACTGGTAACCAGGTGGGAGGGGTCTACGGGCGGCTCCTCGGGTGATGAATCAGACTCCTCTTTGCTCCCGGACACCATGTATCCATCACTGCCACCACGGCCCATGTGGTAGTAGGTCTGCAGCTCGTGAAGGTGATTCCTGGAGCCCAGGTTTGGCATGCTCTTATAGTAGACGTCATCCAGCTCGGGCGCCGTGGCACTCTTACAGGGCTGCAGCTCCCCCGAGCTCTCTTCCTCTCCGTCTGTGAGGCCGTTCATCTGCCCGTCGGGGAGGTCCGTTAGCACTGGCATGCTGGTGTAGAGTGAGTCTCTGTGGCTGGGCGAGTGCGTCTGCTCGTCGGTGTGCTCGTTGGTCAGTAGGGGGAAGAAGCTTTCGCTGGTCTCCTGGGGAATGCGCCGTGGCCTTGAGAAGCTGTGCGGGGGAGGCGGCGGTGGCGGGTGGCTGTCGGGCGGTGGGGGCCGTGGCGGCAGGAGAGGAGCGTTGAACTCCTCTCTGATAATCTCCAATCCCAGGTTCTCGTCGTGGGGGAAGGCGGCAGGGTTGTCCAGCACCATGGGTCCATTGTCCTCTTTACCGCTGCCCAAACACCCACTGACTCCACTGCTGCTGCTGCTGCTGCTGCCGCCTGCCAGGCTCCCTGAAAGAACAGAGCAGGACTAATGGTTATAGCATATCGCCGTTATAGCAAATATGTTCGATATTTTCATAATAACAGTGGATCAAATTACAATAGGAAAGGTGTTGCTCATATTATCATCTGACTCATTCACCTGCATTTCCCCAACACTTATACACAGGGATATAATCTCACTGCTCTGGTTTTTACAGCTCTGCACTTGTCAGAGTCGACTGAAGTCACAGCAGGCCGCTCATTGAAACAGTTCTAAAAAGCCCAGCACAAAATGGCACTGAGCATTTAGCAGCTTTACAGCCACTTAAAGTATTTCTCTCAGGAGCAGCTAGAAATGAAAAACTGCCAACAGTAGAGTGAGTACTGGACATGCCTTCAACAGGTGGTCTGAAACATGAACTCAGATGAAGGCTGATCAGTCTTGGAGACGACAAATTAACATCCGAGGGCAATGTCCCACATTCAAGGTAAAGTAATCCTTTATTGGTCCCCACGGGGTGACACTTAAAGCAGGGGTCCAGATGCCATTTTGGATAATATATTTTCAGAGCTATCTGCATAGGAATGCAGGTAAATGAAAAAGCTGATCCGGTGCATTTCAGTCAATTTGGTTGGTCACCACAAGGACTGTTGACCTGCGCTCAACCAAAACCTGCTCAAATGTAATTGGTCAAACTAGAAACAGACACCAGAAGGCTTATAAGATAGTTTGAGGTGAATCAAAACAGTCACCTCCGTTCGCCATGCTGCTGTTGACCAGCTTGTTCATCAGGTTGTGGTTGCGCTCGGTGGTGGACCTCTCGTGGTTATTGAGGTAGGACGGGATGTAGTTGGAGGTCAGCTCCTTGAGGATCTTCTTCTCCAGGGTCGTCTCCTTGTGGTTGCTGTGGGTGCCGTATCCACCGCTGCGGTCTAGAATCTGGACGCAGTCACTCAAGTATTCGCTGCTGGCCATGGTGTAGTTGTTGGCATGGTTACCATTGAGAGGAAGTGTATCCATCACGCTGGAGTCTCTTGCGTTGTTCAGGATGCCCTCTGAGGAGCAAACAATGAAAAAAAATGTTTTGATAATTATTAGGATCCTTAAAATTAACTGAGTGGATTTCTCAGAAGAAAGATTTTAATTATTGTTTGATATCGTAGCGTGTGCAGTGAATTGAGGATTTAAAAAAAGTAGCAATGATCATTTCCTTGGAAGGAAAAACGCTTCAAGCGTCCTTGATTCATTTAAGAGAAACCTCAGAAGTGCTTTCTTTTTCTTAATTACTGCCAGACCCACAGCAAATATGAAGGAGCAGTTACACACCCAATGCAAAATAAATGTTTTGAAATAACACTTTAAATTATTAGATTACAAATAATTTCCAACAGCAAATATAACTCGAATTTCAATTTGCCCAATTTGCATCCGCAATATTTAAATTCAATGAGTCAGTGCAAAAGCTAAATATATTTCTTAAGAAATAGCATTTTATCAAACAGCAATCCAAAACTGTGTAACAAACCCAATAAGACAAGTGTATTACTGTGTGCACTGACTCATGATTTGTGAAAAAAAAAGAAGCTTGTCTGAAAATAGACTGAAAATGTTAGGCGGAGTGCTTTGGACGCAAAGGGAGAGAGAAGTCAATGTTATTGAAGTAGGTGAGTATTAATTTAGTCCATACTTGTGTCCCGGTAAGGTGCTGATGGACAGCATGAGGGAGAAGAGAGAAAAGACACACAGACGTGAGTTCTCACATAGAGAGACACACATTTCAGCAGCTACAAAATCAACAGTTGCACAGTAATTCGAGGCGTGAATGAAAAACAAAGAATACTCTGTCAAATGCTTAAAATCCAAATTACATTTAAAACACACCATATATATATATATATATATATATATATATATATATATAAATATTGTCCACATGCAGTATAAAGCAATACTCAAATCCCTATTGATATGTGCAATGTGGCATTCAAAATAAGGCACGGTATAAAATGTGAGCATTCACACAAAATAATACAAATATTTCATGGCTCCCGAGTAGCTTATAAATAATAGAGTGCATCTATTTCATGAAATAAATAATGGTGTGGAGGTTTTTTACTGTTTGATACTTTTATGTTCTGTGAGAACTGCCCAGTGGGTGTCCTTTGTGAGAGATTATTGCACTGTGATTGATCGCCATACTCGGGAGCCATAATCAGGCGAAATCGGATACGCAGCCAAAAATGTATCATGGTGGCAAACATTTCAAAATGAAATAACCATGCAAAAGGAACTGCAATGTGGCGAGCACAAAACTCAAAGCGAACTATACAAATATCAAATGTTGGTAATAGGAACATGATGCACACCTTGGGTGTTGTACATGCCCACGGCTGGGTTATTATAGACTGCCGAGTCCCCCAGGAGAGTGTTATAAGGATTGTTAGTACCATGGGGACGAAGGAGAGCATTAGTTATAAGATGATTAGCCATGGCTCCTGGTACAGGCAGATAGAAGGAGAGAGGGAGAGAGGGAGAGCGACAGCCAAGACAAGAGAGGAAGAGGAGAGGGAAAGCAACAGCCAAGTCAAGAGAGAAGCAGAGAGAGGCACTCAAGAGAAAAACAAAAAGGCAGAGCAGAGATAGAGGTTAAAGGAGAGAGCGTGTAGACGTTGCAGAGTGGAAGTAAGTAAGAAGGGAAAAAAGGAAGGGAGAGTGAGATGGAAAGGGAGTGTGTGGAAGAAAGAGGGAGAGAAGAGGACAAGTAAATCAAACAAGCAAACATAGTTTGAGGTGAAAGCCAAGAAAAAGCTTGACAAGTCATTCTTGCAGCCACTGCATACAGGCTGAGGGATGGGATGGGATGAGAGAGAGAGAGAGAGAGAGAGAGAGAGGAGAGAGAGAGAGAGAGAGAGAGAGAGAGAGAGAGAGAGAGAGAGAGAGAGACAGACAGACAGACAGACAGGGAGAAACAGAGAGAGACAGAGGGAGAGACAAGGAGAACGTAATGCTTGGAGAAGATTGTGCTGCAGTTCAATACGCTTGAGCAGAGAAGCATGACAGAAGACTACATGATAGTTAATGGACGAAGGGGCCACAAAAAAAGTGTTCCCAGAGCACCTCTTCCCCAGGTGGGAGACGGATCATGTTCACATTAAGACACTGCAGGAAAACAGAAGAGAAACGACCGTGACAGCTCCTGTACATTCCTCTTCCTCCTATCATCCCCACGCTACCGCTACTGCTATAAACACGGATAAATGTCATAGAGCTTCAAAACACAACTTGAGGAGGGAAGGAAAGAAAGACACAAAACCATTTCTGTTGTGTCGCGTCCTTTTTCTTCAGCTAAAAGAAAATACCACAATCCTTTAGGGCGTCTGTTTTTTCAGTTTGGAATTTCATCAAATAAAACTAAACCTATCCTAAATTGTAGTGCACAATGCACATTAATTAAAACCAATATAATAAAGGCATAAAGGGAAATTTGTCAATGTGACCAAAAGTGAAATTTAAACCCTTAATCCCAAAACAACAAAAAACTATAACAAAGTATTTGGGCCATAGTGAAGAAATATTTTATTTTGAAAATAATATGATATTTAGATAGAACTTTCTTGTAATTTTTTGAAATTATTTGTTCTTATTGAATAATGGATTACTTATTACTTTTGTTATATCGCCACTTTTCGGGCCTTTAAATTATATATATTTTTTCTTTCAATAACATTACTTTTTCTACTCAATCAATTACAACTTTCTTCTCAATTATGACTCTATTCTCTTAATATGGTGAGTTAAGAGTTGTAATTAATTGAGAAAAAAGTCATAATAGTACGAGAATAAAAAACTTATCTTAGTGACAAAAAAGAATAAAGTTGAATTTCATGAAAAAAAAGAGAATGAAGAAAGGAAAATCCCCCCAAAAAAATAAGAAGAAAGGAGAACTACTTTATTCTTTGAAATCTGAGATTATATTTCCTGTCTAAATGGCCCTCATACTCCGTCACAAAGGACAAAAGCCATAATACTGAAGATGAACACACACCTCCATTTTACTCTCTCCTAATTTCAACAAGTCAGTCCCCCATCACACTATCCAGTTTATTCCACTCCATCCTTAAGCCACAGTGTGTAGTCGTTTGTGATCTACTGGCCAAGCATCTCTCAGCTCCACACTTTAAAGTGTGAGGGAGGAGGAGGAGGAGGAGGAGGAGGAGGAGGAGGAGGAGGAGGAAGGGGTGTCTTAAGCCCTGCCTCACTAAGAGTGTGATAATTCAGGCGCTGACACACACCGTGTCTGCTTTAGCATCAATCTGTCATGCTAACAGCTTATTAGTGGCCTGAAGGAAGCGAGGGCCACACCTCGGCTTCGACGCTAACAAATGGTACTGTATGTGTGCAAGTTCCACTGCGTGTGTGTGTGTTTGTCTGAATGTGTGTGTCAAAATGTCTAGCCTTTTGGGTGTCTGTGTCCTCATTACCCCGGCCCTCAGACAGCCATACTCATGGGTTCCTTTTTCACAGACCATTACTGTGGCTTTACTCCATGGGACAGCAACAGACAGCTACGAATACAGCAAGCTCAGCCTAATGCTGATTTAAAATCTCAGTAATTACTGTAGCCTTCAGATAAGCTCGACTGAACACACAGGTGCTTAGGTGAAGAACCTTCTGCAAAACTTTGCTCTGCTGCAGCGCTACCAAACATTACTTGTAATTTCGCTGGAAACTAACACACAGTCGGTCTGAAAGTGTTAATTCACACAGAAAGTAAAGTTTTTGAGTCGGATTTGAAGACCCGGGCTTCCAGACACTTGGATGACACCACAGGAGCAGTGTGGAGACATTGGTTTTTCGGGCAGGTGCAATGTTCAACTCACTTTTATTCTGGGTCTTACATGATATGTCCTTGTTTACTGTTGTTTGTTTTTGTTCTTGTTTGTTGTACTGTTCTGTAGCTGATGCAGCACTTTGGCCCAAGACATATTTCCCCTTCTAACAATAAAGTATATATGAGTTGATATTTTTTGTGTTTAAAGAAGTGGTCCACCAGTTACCTCGATTGCTTTCGACTTGGCTGCAACGCTGTTTACTCTGGAAGGGTTTTGAGTAAAGTATCCCGTTTATCTGAATCTTCATCTGAAGAGTTACGCTACTCCATTCCATTAATAACAAAGAATTAATTAACTCTACATAAATTATAGTATAGTAACAAAGGCTATAGATGTGTTCAACTAAAGGATTTCTCACCCACTATGCATCAAAACAACTCCATCCCAGGAAAAAGATGTACAGGAGCCATCGACACTGTGTTTCTGCAGAACTCTGTCGATTTTTAATGAAACCACAAACCAGTTTCAGTTTTAACTTCAAACTTTTTTTCCTGTAAAATCATCCTTTTGAAACATGATGATTTTGTGATATTTACACCCTATTCAGCTAATCTGACTCTCTACAAAAACCATTATCAGAAGTTTGGACTCCTACCACTTTACTAAATGACAGCGTATGCTGTCTGGGCCTCCCGCTATTAATAAAGTAGATATGGTGACAGTGAAGTGGATGCAAATGGTAGGTATCCCGTGGTTACCTCTGTTGAGCGTGGCAGAGCTGTTGATGTCTCCAGTGATGAAGGAGGACTCCTGCTTCCTCACAGTGTCATTCCACATCCGCCTGATACGACTCTATACATAGCAGAAAAAAAAGAAAGGCGATAGAAATAGGAGGAGAGGGAGACGGAGGTAAAGAAGGTGTGGGTAAAGATGAAGCAGCAATGAAAAGGGCGGGAGGGAAGGAAGGATGGGGGAAGTCAAGGTAGGTGAAGGCATGATGACAAAAGAGGGAAAGAAGTGCAGTAAGAAATATAAAAGGGGATGGTGTGCAAACGAAGGGCAAATCAGTTGCGGGAGAGAAAGTAAAGGAAAAAGTAGAGCAACGGCCAGCAAGAGAGAAACAGGTGGGGAGAAATAATTACCCATTAATACCATTTATGCTTCATCTGCCTGTGTGTCGGCAACAAGGTGCTAGTGACGGTTTGGGCTATCTCACTTTCAACTCAGAATCCACATTTAAAGTCTGCAACGTCCACGTCAAACAAGAGTTTCTTTTATGGCTACGATAAAAGTAGTTGAAAGCGAACAGCGATAACCCAAAACCCTCATGGCGTGCTCCGGCCTCACCTGAGAGTCTGCTGTGCTGTAGCGTCCGGGTGTGCAGGCAGGTAAGCTCACCTGTGAGCCTGTGGAGTAGCGGCCCGGCGTCCGCGAGGTGGTGGTCTTACTGGACGAGGAGATGGACGTCTCCACGCTCTTGCCGCTGCAGCAGTGAGTGCGCAGACATTTGCCGTACTCCTTACGCACCTGGTTAGGGGAGGGGAAAAGGTGAAGAGCAGGCATGAAGGACTGAGGTTCCACTTGAGGCATACCAGAGAAAGAACAGCCTGCAGGGGCTTAACTTGATAAAGTGTCTCTGTTAACTTTATTTTCTTGCTCAAATTCTTTGTGCAAATACACACACACACCCACACACAAGCCTCCATACAAATGCAGACATTAAAGAATTAACTTCCCCAACTTAAATGTCAACAGGCAACCCAAATGTTGTTTCTGCCTCATAACTCTCTGAAATGGACATGCTCCTCAGGGAGACATACGACACACTCGCACACGCAAAACATCTGCATTTCGATCCCAATCAAGTTAGAGCAAATAGGGCCGTAATTGCTTTTTAACAAGCTCATTGGACTGGCAGACGTGGATTGCCACGTGCTCTGTTTGAACAGCTGTGTGGCGAGTTGCTCCGTGCATCTTGGGAGAAACCATGTCGGGCCACATGCCAAAGACAACCTCAGCACTGTTCTGAGGACGTCTCTCAGGATACGTGATCCTGTGGCCTAACACATACCTAAGTACAGTGCATGATGACATCTGCACACGCACACACACACGCAGCACTTGTTTACCGCTCACACACTTAAAACTAAAAACTCTCTGCGGGACGGCAGCCAGACGAGAGTATTAAGCATTTGATGAATTCCCTCTCTCCATATCCTGCTCCTCTGCTGTACTCCCAGGCACTGACAGTGTGTGGGAGACTCTGTAAAAAGATCGTAGAATGTGAAGGCTTCGCCTGGAAGCCACATTTAATTCCAATTTGAAAAGTGGTACATATGTACTCGCAAGTGCCTCTAATCCTTTAGGCCAAACAAACCCATAAACATATAAACATATAAATAGGTTGTCTTTTCAAAATGAAAGGGGCGTTCGAGGGGGAAGCTGCGTGTCAATGTGAAGGAGGTCAATGTATTAAATCACTGAAATCGCTGCCACTTAAGCCGTTTTTAGACATGAACTCAACATGGGAACATAAGTTTCCCAAAGTTCGCCTTTCACATTTTAAGAGCGCAGCAGGAGATTGACCAATTCTGACTCTCTCTCAACAACAGGAAAATGTCAGGGACATTCAGGCAAGGGGCGGTGTCTGGGGAGAGCATGAGGAGGCTTTATATATTGTAAAAATGTCTTGAATCTTGTCTTTCCAAAGCCTCTTCTACACAAATGCCACATCCTAAGATATTTGTTTTTTTGTTTTTTACTCAGTTTTTCTTCCATTGTGTTGGAAATATCATCAACGCACACACGCACTCGCTTGTTTCAGTTATTTTCCGAAATTTTACTAGGGGCCTGCAGCTAAAGTTCCCAAAAAATAGCAACTGACTTATAGTTTAAATAAAGGAAATAGGTTTTTCTCTTAAATCGCTCCTCCCAAAAAAATCAGTCCAAAAGCAGCTTTAGACACAAATCAGATATATTTCTTCTGCATGTGCTCAAAAGTTTGAACAACTGGTGTAATCAAAAGTTCAGAAAAAAATGCTATTCCCGGATTGATGACCCTGCCTGATGATGAAAACACTGTCTCTTCCGTCGGGGGATGACAGAAACACTGTAAGACCGGCAGCTCCGTTTATTACCTGCTGTCAGACAGTGAAAAGTGAGCGAGAGAGTGAGAACACGAGAATCGAGCAGCCGGTAGTGTTACAGAATGACCAATCAAACCTCTGACAGCTCTGCAGATATTCTTGGTGTCCCCTGCTGATCACTGCTCACCATGTGTGTGTGTGTCTCTGTTTGTTTTCGTATTTGTCTGCCTGTCACGCTCACTCGTCTATTTCGGTCTATCTTTGTGTCTGTGTGTGCCTCACCTTCTTCTGCAGTATGCAGTGGAAGATGAAGATGAACATCCCCTGCAGCGAGTTGAAGATGGTGAAAAGGTAGGCCATGATCACGGTGCTCTCGTTGATGTACATTAGGCCGAACGCCCAGGTCAGGCCCAGCAGGCACAGCAGAGCTATGGCACCGATCACCCAGGACCTAGAAGAGATAGGAGGGAGAAATCACCCACTGGAAATCCATGTCAATTTAAATTTGATTTAACATCTCATATTCTCAACAAGAGCTCCTTTGGCATTGCAACATTATATATGAAGTTTATTTTGCGGATGGCATTATAGGCAGTATAAAAAGCCTTGTCTCTCTCCCTGGAAAGCTAAAGCTTTTCATCTAAGTTTGATGCATGTGGGATATAAGGCAGGAGAAAGGGGTGAAGGAGGGTTCACTCAGCCCTGACACAGTGGGACTGGGATGAGGGGAACAGTGGGAGGCTTTTGCCTAAAAGAATTACCCTCTTGCAAAAAATGGTAGAGACAAGAGAGAAAGGGGGATTTGCTAATTTAGATACCATCTCCAGAGACAGGCAGGGGAGGTTAGGAGCTAGCTGACGTCAGCCACTAGTAACGAGAAAGTCAAGCCCATAAGACCTTTACCGAGAGAGATCCAAAATCTGTCATTCCTCAAAGTGCACGTCCGAGGGTAAAGAGTGTTTTCACAGGCAGAAGTGGGTCCTGAAGTCTGTTAGTGCAAACGTGACGATAACAGTTTAATGGAACCAAATTTCATAAAAGTTTTCCGAGGCTCCATTTCAAACAGAGCCTATGTAGAAACGAGTCATAAAGGTAAAATGTCAGAGAAATGGTCATGTCGAGGCATGTGTATGCATGGTAAGTCGTCGTCTGAGTGTGTGCACGTGAGAGTGAGTGTGTGTGTGGCCGTGGGAGTGGAATCGCTGGGCGTTAATAGACGGACATTACGGCCATTATAAAATGACATTTCCCAGTAAAGGTCATGGTGTCGGGTCTGCCACAGCCACGATGATGGCTGTTAATTTGATTGGCTGACTGGGCAGTGATCACCTCTCATGTGAGACTTGAAGACAAAGAAAGGGGGCAAGGAAAGAAAGGGGGAGGGCGGAGAGAGAAAAAGACATAGGGCCAGATATTAGAAGAGTCAGGAGGAAGGAAGAGAGAGAGGAGAGTAAGTGAGTGAGACTGAGGTGATTGATTCGATGTTGCCCTCTGTGGCACCGTTCAGGCGAGACAGAACCTCCAATAAAGCTCGTCTGACGACCCCCCTTCAATAAAGGGTATACTCATTCCTCTCTTTTCCATCCCTCCATTCCACCTCTCCCTCGAGTCGAGGTTTCTCTCTCGGCTCGGCGTCCCCTTATTCACATCGCACCATTATAATATTTCAATAGCACTTTGGCTCTATAGGTCACAGGAGCTCGCAAATCACACACGGACAAGTGATCCGTTTTACAAAGCAGGTTAATGGTTAATTAAGGGATAAGCACAGACTCCAGGAGGTTTCACAGACAAATAAGATGACAAACAAGCCAATCAAAATACAGCTAGGGGCGATGACAGGCATCTGATTGGAGGGAGGCCTTACCAGAGCCAGTCCTCAACAGAGACAACACATGATGGCTTGAAGTTAAAGAGAGAAAGAAGAACGAAAAAGAAGAAAAACAAAATAATGAGATGATGATGATTAACATGTAAATGAAACACTAATGAGGTAAAATGATCAAAAATCCATTCAGCCTTTAGTGCGCTCAGAGAGGAAAAAGGGAATAAAAGGTTTGTAGCCGAAATAATTATTTCATTTTATCTTTCATCTGCCTTTTTTGATCTCAATCCCCTGAACTGCAGCGGGGCAAAGATTGGCTGCTTTCGTCTTTATGTCTGCAACGCTTCCCACTTGAAGTCCTACTTAAAACTGCTGTCATGAGAGATAAATTGGCAGTAATATTTAAACGATATATCAAATGAGTAAGCCATTTTGTCATTTATATTCTGAGCAGCCGCCGCATATTGTTTGAATTAGACTGAGCCTTTTGTCTCAGACGAAGACGAGAAGACAAAGTCCTGATGAGTTAGCTCGGAGGCCGCCGCTTCATTGTTCTGTGAGAATTAAGTCTTATTCAGTGATATTCTCTGAGGGCGATGCAGGTAACGTGACATGATGAAGTCAGTGGGGGGGTGTCTTGAAATAACGTCGTAAATAATGCTTAATGTGACATGTTTAAGTAAAACAAAAGCTGATTGACATAGATTTTGAATACAGTTGGACATTTTGGGAAATATACCTTTTGTTTAAGACTTTGTGTCTAATGAGATGTTTAATCCTGCTTTGAGCTAAAATAACCTGGTGCTGTTTAAAGGTAATAAAAATCACTCTCCACACGTCCACACACAGACTTTTAACTTACACTCAGATGTGCTAGTATGCAGATTTTGTTAGCTTTTTCCCCTCTGCTTCAATTATGCTAATAAACTGCATATAGATGACATATCCCTAAAGGTGAAGCCAAAATCCCCTAGTGGCTGGCTGCAGTATTGTTCATAAATCAAGCCTCTTCCATGTTAGCAGATGGGACATAGGCAAACTAAAAGTCAAATTTTATGTTAATTACATTACATTTAAACATGTTATTATGACACAGACATATGCAAGTGTTCTTTTTGATTATGATTGACAGCGCAGACTCCTGATTGGTCAGTCGCATTTGTATTGGCGGGATCTTAGCTCGGGTTTTGTACAGTGGAATCAAGGGGAGACATGTCCTCGATCTTTATATTCAATGTAGGGGATAAACTAAACGACTGCGTCTCATCCAGCTACACAATGTATTTAACAAACAGACGTACAGTGTGAGTGGAATCAGTCTATTTATCTTGACAAAAAATGGAGAATAAGTATATTTTCCAAAATGTCGAACTATTCCTTGAACTTAACCCACACACACATGCATAATCCCGCCCACTTTCACACCCAAGAGCTCTGTTGAGGCAGTAGAATGGTAAGCAGACATGCACTTACTTGATGTTGTCCAGGCATCCAGAGTCTGGTTTGAGAATGGCCGTATGGTGGAACATCTTATAAAGAGCGATACCGAGGAAGATTACGTTCAGCTGAAACACACACACACACACACACACACACACACACACAAACACACACACACACACACACACACACACACACACACACACACACACAGACACACAAGTAAATATTCTGCAGGGATGAGCCTAATTAAAGACACATTGTCACCACCACAGTTCACTCACGTACAGTGCACGTCATTTCATTTTCCCTTGTAGCAGTAATTGGCTTGGGGACAGTATCGGCCTATCAACGAACCTCTATGTTCTAAAAATACAGCAGCTGGAGCATCAGAGGAACCACAGCAGTCATTGTGACCGTCAATGATCAATGCTGTAATAAAAAATCCAATTCACACAGTTGCCGTCCAGTCTGCTGTCCTTTCCCATTGCTTTGATAGGGTGGTTTAATAATAACTCACCTAGGCTGTTGTGTTAGGTCTCCGAGGGTGTGTATGTTAGCAATGGGTGTAGAGTCATAACAGAGCAGTCCCACCTGCACTGCTCCCACTTACAGCCCCAGTTAGATCAGTGATAGTCTGCCTGACATTTCTAAAATGAGCACAGAGCATCAGTGTACATGCTAACATTCACCTAATTGGGAACATTTCCCATTGCTTTAGTTCTACCTTTTTCACTAAATATATATAGTACATGCTTTTTCAAGGTAGGTGGGATGCTTGTGTCTGTGCCTCAAAAGAGGTTACTAACTCATAACTTAGCATTTATTCAGTGAAAAATAATAAATTTAAACAAACAGACAAATGAATTAAATTTTTTCTAAATAAAGTTAGCAATTGTGTTAATTTATGTTACTAACTGAGGTGTTTTCAATGGTGTCATTTCTCTCTGCATCGATTACAAAAATGTTGCTTTTCCTTCAGTGCTATTCCTTTCAGAAATCTAATATAGTTTACTTAGTAAATGTGTTTATACCAGTCTACCCTACCATTTGTGATGTTATTATTCCAGGAGGATAAAGACAGTTTGAGAACACTTCAGAGACACCGGATGTTGGCTCTTCTGGCACATTCCAGCAATGGCTTAAAATCTCCCTTTGGTGGCATGGCCTAAACCCACTCAGGTTTGAGCCAAGCCCCAAATCTATACAACCGTTCAATGATTAAACTGACAAAATAAGTTTCTCCTGCTTCCACTTACAAAACAAAAAGCTCAGTTAAACCATAACGCAGAGAGTCGCTTCTGCACGAACATGTATCACCCGCTCCTCCTGTAACCTACATACAGCACTATGCCAAGTGTGTCAGCATGTGTGTATGTGTCTCTCACCATGATGATGAGAGTAGCCGGGCCAATGAAACTCCAGATAAAGTATGTATCCAATCGCAGCCAGCACCTAGAGAGGGGGAGAGAGAAGAGATAAAGAGTGAGTACAAGGGAGAGAGAGAGAGAGAGAGAGAGAGAGAGAGAGAGACATCATGCATGAGAAACAGAGGGAAGAAGAACAGGAGAAAGGAAAGACGCAGAGGGATTAAAAACATGTCCCAGTCTCAGATGGATGCAGGGTAGCAAGGATTTACCATCAGAGGACAGGACATGCATCACAGTTACACACACACACACACACTCAAGGAGAAAAAGCCATACATTACATGCAACACAGTATATCAAACGCATCAGGTTAGAGGGAGGACAAAAAGAATTGGTGCGGATGAAAAAGTGAAAGAGACGGAGAGCAGTGGGAGAGGCGTTGCAGGACGGAGAAAAATACATCCCGGTCTATGCACGCCTCAAATATACATCACACACGGAGGGGCAGGCAGCGAGGGATGAGCACCTGTGATAAATAAACCCTCAGTCCCCCCTTAGGGCACAGATATATGACACAGCCACATCCTGGAGTCGCAAAAATATGACATGGCTGTGTTCATTTTAATACTGAGTTATGGATGCAGCCCTCACACCGGGCTATTTATGGAGTCTGGGAGTGGCGGCGGTGAGGTCAAAGGAGAAGGGGCACACACAAACACACACACACACACACACACACACAGAGGCACCGATTTCTGACCACAAGGTTAGCGTTGATGGTAAAAGATAAACTGCTGTATGCTAAATTATGCTACCCCCAAACATCTTCAATCATCAATTGCAGTAAGCAGGAGAAGAAAAAAAAAGAAAAAAAGAAAGTCGCCCGCCTGCCCTCCGCTGAGGTCAGACCCAAAGGGCTGCAGCAAAGAAAAAAAGTACCTGAGTAAAAACCGCTGGAGCAAAATGGCCGACTGATTCACGACCAGCTGCTTCTGAATTATTAATCTTTCAATT
Organism: Pseudopleuronectes americanus; assembly: GCA_038501795.1. Lineage (NCBI taxonomy): Eukaryota > Metazoa > Chordata > Actinopteri > Pleuronectiformes > Pleuronectidae > Pseudopleuronectes > Pseudopleuronectes americanus. The sequence continues at coordinate 10,632,758 of CM076721.1, forward strand.
TCCACCACATTAGAGAGCCCTCCATTACGGGTCCCTGACTGTGTCACTGTACCCTCCATTAGGGCTCCTCTGCTAAGTCACAGCCACCTTCATTATGGGACGGGAGATATACTCTGTGCCACTGGCTAATACTTGGGTGGGGGGAGGTGGCGGTGTGATGCGTGTCAAGGTGACACAGCAGGGGTGGCAGATGATATTTGCCGAGGTTTTGTTTCAATGCGTTGTGTCAAACATGATGAGCAGCGCCATTTTCAAGGCCTGACTGATGAATGAGTCACTAGAGAGAGAGTTCTATGCTTTAAATGAAAATAGCTTCCACGAGGCACAGGGCCATTACAAGCATGAAAAGTGGTTGTTTGGGGTGAAGGACAAGAATTCATTTTTTGGTTGAAATTAGTCTTTTGCAACTTCACTGTTTTCAATGTGGCTCTTTACTAACCATATGCTCCATCAACACATTACTTGTTTTTTGGGGGCTTCTGCCGTTAAACCGCATCTATTGTGGACACCAGTCTGGTGGCTAATGGCATGCAGTCTGATTATTCATCCAGAGCTTGGCATTCAGACACTCATGTTTTAATGATGGTCCCACGATGAAATATTGATCTAAGTGGTTTACAGCCTGGTGTGGCCTGACGCTTAAACACTGCTAAATTCAACCCCTTCCTCGTCCTCCAGCCTCCGAGGTGACGTGGAGCTGCGAGGTCTGATCTACTGAAGACCCCCGCCAGCAGCACAGGACGTGGCCATTCGAGCATGTGAATCATTTAACAGCCCTATAGTGTCCCGTCATATTTCACTTTCTATATGGAGCCGCTCATTTATTAGCAATTGAGGGAAGACATTTTTGCCAGATAAAAGTTTTTTTCAATGCACAGTTCCGCAGTGATAATGCCCTTTCTTTCATAGTGGAGGACAGGTCACGGACTTCCTAAGTGCACCGTGTACATTTATGCACATCATGCACTTAATATGCATATGCACATGCATGAATAAAATTTGGGACACTCAAAGTGTCTTCTCAGAGCCACAGCATGAATGGAGTGGACAGGTCAAGCGTGTGAGACTGTTGTTATGTTCACTCGGGTGTATTTGTATGTGGCCTATTATGCATATACTTCAAATGAATGAGATGCTGCCTGGCTTCTCTTGGATTCACTCTGTGTTTCCAGTTGGACGAGTCAAGCGTGCGTGAACACGTTTCCATGGGCTCTTAATGTATGTCCTCATCCCACTCACTGCTCTGCTCTTCCTCTTGGGAATCTTCCCTTTTTCTTTGTTTACACACACCAGTGCAGAACAGTGTGGATGGGTGCACACTCTTACACACTGCCCCATCACTTCACTTTCTGTCCCTCCATCCTCACACTCAAATATTCAAATCCCTTCTTTTCTCCCTCAGGCTACATCCATTCCATACCACTACGTTTTCGTCTGAGAGCAGCAAACTGAAATGACCTCTGTCCGTTAGTTGAGATCCCCATCCATACTATCTCACCTCAGATCACATATCACGTGACCACTCACGTACACTGGGCATGCTCGTGCTAGTGTAAACAGGAGGACTCAGATCCCACTGGACAAGGGAATAGTTGTAGATTGTCCCAAAAGGAGCTCCTGATCATGTTAACAGTTGTTTCATTGTAAGAAGCAGAATCTAACTGCACAACAGCTGTTAACAAAGACAACAGAGTCAGCAACGCTTATAATGATAACAAAGGTCTCTGTTTTAGTGGCTCTAAACCTCGGGACACCAGGTGCATCTGTATCGGGCTGATATGGATGCTACTATGGATGTAGCCTCAGACTGCTCCACCATACTACCCCCCCCTCTTCCCACGAGTTAAATCCTTCCATATTCACACATTGTTGCTGCTGCGCTCAGGCAGCCACTCTAACGTGCATCCTCTCCCCCCCCCCGCTTGTAGCCACACTTCCCCTCCCGTCTTGCATCCTTCTCTTTCTCTCTCCGCTCTCAACCTCGCTGAATTGACTCTTCAGAGGTGCCACAGCTTGTAGACTCCACTGTGACAGACACAGCCAAAACGACATCAGGCACTTCAGCACTTCCCTCTCTGCCCCCATCATCCATCCATCCATCCATCCATCCTTCACGATGTACGCTCTATCCTTACACTCGGTCAGTGCCGTAGCTCCTGTAGTCCACTGCGGCGGAGACAGCCACGATGATGGCAGGCACTCCGTAGCCTGCCAGGTAGAAGTACTTAGTCCTGGAGTGTTCGCTCTCAAACACCTCCACCAGCATGATGTAGAGCTGCACCCCTTCCAGGAACATCCAAGTGAAGGCTGCCAAGAAGAAGAAATGGAGCAGGGCCGCGAAGACTGCACAGGCAATCTGGAGAGGGAAGGAAAAGACGGAGAGGATTTAGAAACACAGTAAAACCACATGGAGCGGTGCTGGAGAAATGTGTAACCTGGGGGACAGTTGGAGAAAGACACAAACACTTCAGGCGATAAGAGAGAGAGTAAGACTTTATGTCGCCACACATAGGGCCGACAATTCTGCAATAGACAGGACAGGGCGAGTACGGGGCAGGAAGCAACAGAGGGAGCTCACGATCATAGTGTAGTATAACAGCAATTACAGGCGACAGAATGACTCTAAATCACTTCAAGATGGCAACATTAGTAGAGCCTCCTTCGCACTTTACTCCACGTCTACATCCAGAAGTTATTTAAGAAGATAGATGGGAGAATACAAGTGACAAGTCGGTGCTGCAGCCTGTGCTGATTGACCACATTTCAAACAGAAGCACTCTCAAAAGGGGGCTGAGAGAGAAGAGGAGGGAGGGGGTTATGGAGGAGGGCAAATTACTTGGCAGCACTGGAGAGAATACAATGTGATTTTTTTGTCAATGCCAAGGATTGAACAGAAATAAGGAAAGAAAATGACTCAGCAACTTGGTACGAAAGAGACAAAGCACCTATAAAAATTGACACAGTTTAGAGCTCAGGGAAAATGGCGGCGGTAACATCAGTTTAGAAACTGAATATCTGGAGGAAATAAATCAGGTTTAATCTTTAACCACAGCTGAACGATCGATTTTCAATAAACTATATAATCTAAATACTGTGAATACTGCTATGGTGGGGTAAGGATGATGAAAGTAACTGATGAGATTAGTAGAAAGTGAGTGAATGGAGATTAAAACACATTGGAAGAGTTGGAGGATAAAATGTTCTTTTCAGACATGAGCTGCAGAAGATGTAGATCGGCTCCGACTTCAACCTAATCCGCACGTATGCTTGACTCATCCACCCATCACCTACCCAAAGGAATTACTTTCTCTATCTCAGAGACCTGCACCCACATGAATATTCCTAAAAATACAATAGCGTCCAACTCACATAGATGCCCTTTTATCAGAAATGTTCATTCTTCTGACCCTACCCACCTGACCTGTGGATCTACGACTAGTCTGCAGGTATAACTGCAACCCGCACATCACAAGTGCAGATATTTTCCTCTCACGTATAAAGAATGCATCTTCTGGGGCTACATGCATACTACCACCTTTTTTTTACTAGATGGTTGTTAGTTAGAGAAAGAGCTAGGCTACAAACAAGAAGCAACAATGGCGAAAAGTAAGAGCAGGGGTGTCTCTGCTTGGATCAATGAAGAGGGGGAAAGATTACTAAGGAGTATGAGGTGGCCAATGAGGTTTAGATTTTCTTCTGGACTTAAACGCAGCCCTGGTGTTTTAAAAATAGATTGGATCCAGCAGCATTTCTGACATTTTGTGTTTGGACTTCATGTCTGAAAGCAGCTTAAAAAAAAATCTCTATCCTGAATGGGAAAAAAAAGAAAAACCCAGCAGCAAAGGATGATTAGTTGAAAAGTGAAAGAGGGTTATCAAAACTAAAACAACATTAACAATTTCAGCAGGAGGGAAGGAAGAAAAGAGTGCTGCTTCAGAAGAGAGGACGAGGAGAGAATGAGCGGCGAGATGTGTCCCGTCACGTTCACGGCAATGTTCTGATCTGAAGAGTCTCTCCTAAATCACTGAATGGGAGCGCGAGCAGTCAGACTTTTATAATGGAGGGGTTTTCAGCGAGAGACAATTACCTAATGTCTGAGAGACAATGAGTTTAGGGGGCGAGGGAGTCACTCATTTCCATTTCTAATGATCGCACAGTGTATTTTACACACAAAGATACACGCACACGCACACACACACACACAGTTCACACACACAGGTAAAAAACTGATTATGCAAAGTCATTTACTTTTCCTGCTGGAATTACTGGCTTAACCGGCTGTGAGCTAAGTGACGCTGAAGATGTTAATGGGGGTCACAAATAGTCACCGGTAATTAACAGGAGGACGCCACACACACCGATACAGCAGCACACACACACACGTACAAAGAAACATGATCCCTCCTGCACAAACACACACACACCAAAGACAAATACACAAACCTCAATGTCAAAACACATTATGTCAAATTTGCCGCGTCTCTTCATCCGCAATGAGATTGTTTTCTCATTGAACTCTGAGCAGGATGCCAATGCAGGAGGCTTTACTTTAATATGGGGGAGGTAAAGGATATACCCCAGGGTACGTCCTCCCCCATAAACACACACTCCGATGATTAAATGATGATTAAACCAGTTAACAGAAGAAAAAGACAACATGGGCTACCTTTACACTAAAGGTTTCATATACTATAATACACACAAACAGATTGTCGATCAATGAGCAAAAAAGAAATGAAAGGACAATTTCCCATCTGAGAATAATTAGATTTCCTTATAAATGATTTGCATATTCAATGCAGATCATATATGTTACATACAACATGCGCTGTGACTGAGGCTACATCCATCCTGCTATGTTCTCGTGATCAAATGCTAAAATACAGGTGATCACTTATAAAAGTGGACATGCACAATGGATATTTGGTTGTTATTGGCAGAAGGGGATATGCTACAAATAATAGCTTGTCTCCTACACAATTTAACTGCAAAACATGTATTAGCAAAGTCCACAGTGTCAGCAACGTTCCTTTGTCATCGTTTCCAAACGTCTCCTGTCCAGAGTAAAACACTGAGTTTTTAAACAAATATGTGGACAGCAGCGTTTCACTACTGCCTTTTAGCAGCTCTTAAACTGCAGAGAAGTGTGGAAGCCGGTTGTATCCCTAGTAGAGTTGATTACAAACAAAAAGCTAGTAGTGCTGATTTAGCCTGGAACACAATTCCCAATTGAGCCAGTCAACCTGATCCAGGACCTTGAGAGGACAGGCCATGACTAATAAACCTCTGTCGCCCACAGACGTGTTGAAACGACTGCATTCATCCACAGCTTTTACTAGAAGGCACCGGAATCATTGAACGCTGCCTGACATTTTGATGCGCACAATGACATACAGCCGATACACACACTGAGCCGGGATAAAAACCCAAGGTTGTTCTGAATGTCAACATGCCTTATTTGACCCCCTCGGGAGCTGTTGGGATTCCAATTGATTTTGTGTAGCATTTCCATAAAATTATATTCACAACCTTTTTATTTTATTCTTTCCTCTCTATTTCCTTTCAAAACCTATTCATCAAAAATAAATTCAACAGTTTTGTTCAGCATCTACACTCAGTAATTCTCCAGTACATTAGCAGTGATGTGTGGGGACTCCTGTGGAATTGCGTTCTTAATATGAACAGTCAAACGCAGGTTGAACCCGTATTTACAATCCTGCCTCGCATGAGATTTGTTTGTGATCTTTTTATTTACCACACAAACATCCTCCGCACAACCAGTGGGATTCCCTGCTACTGTTGCCTGAGGGGAAAATGACTAACAAACGCAAATGTTGACATGAACTCAGCTAAGATAATAAAAAGCTTTAATAGATAATCTACTGTAGAGGCATTCGTGAATCAGTGGTAATGGACCAAAGACAAGCGGGAATACATATTATTATATTTGTGTTACTTCTCAAGGACTCTACATATCTACTACCTTTACTAAGTAGGTTTTTCCGTGTGCAGAAAAACTACTGGAAGGATAACCAGGAAACTTGGTGGAGGATGCGGTGTTAGCCCTGATCAGGGGAGTTAGTAGAGGAATTATATTTCACTTTCTTGTCAGTTGTCATCAGTTTAACAATTTTCCAAGATTTCTCAGAAAACAGATCTGACATGTTTAGAAGACTGATATTTATGAGTGTGTGACATTGATGTAGATGCAAATAAAAATCCAGATCTAGTGAATTAAATCCGGTTTCATAAGTGGACTGTTGGGTGAGTGCCCTGAAGTGTCATACAATATACATATTATAAGTATAATGTATCATACCTCTTGAAAAGTAACCTAAATATTATACATATACAGTAAAATAACTAATTATGTTCTGTTATAGATGTTATATCTTTGCTTTAGTTGGCAATGCTTTCTCAACTATCAACAAACTGTAAAATGATTAATATGATTGTAATTGTCGACCTCTTCCACTCAGTATAGTAGTGATGTCATGGAAAAATTAAACATGTGCAGTTAAAAGGACTCCATTAATTCAGTGGGTGCCTTGCTGCTTTTTCCTTGTCAAAATTAATGTGAAGTATAAAAATAAAACATTACACAACTATTTGAATAGACAGATATTGTTTGTTTTAATAGCGAGTCAGATGAATTCCTGCTTCTGATTCATTCTGGGAACGCTGCGTGTAACAAACCTGCTGTTTCTTATTCATGTGGTGGTAATGTGGTCAACCACTGACGGCAAGTTAGTAAACATTTCACAATTGACTCTGCCAACGTTACACTATAATCAGTACCGTTGGTCAGTGGACAATTATGCCGAGCCTGTGCCAGCGCAGCATGAATAAAAAAGCAGTTTCAAATGAAGCCTGTGAACAGACAGAGTCGTTTTTATTTCTTTCAATATCTGGTTCACATTTTAATATTGATCAACTTGTCATAGCTTGTAGTTAAAATAATAAACACAGACTCTATCCTCTATACACCGGGCCTGGAGCCAATCACAGCTCACGTGGGGCGAGAGGCGGGGTACACCCAGGACAGGTCCCCGGTGTATCGCATGGCCGTTCTACACATGTACACACTTAAAAGAAAATCCATTCTGCTTACCGGCTGGTCGGCCCTGTTGATCCCCACCAGGAACAGTGACTCGGCGATGAAGAGGCTGATGCACAGGTTCTTGTGGATGGTGTTGCGGTCGCTCTGCAGCCCGCGGAAGAAGCAGAAGGTGAAGATGCAGATGAGCAAGCAAACCAGCGACAGCAGGATCCCCACCCAGGTGATCACGTCCAGGAGCAGGTCGTGCATGCTGTCCGCTTTCTGTGAGACGGACAAAGACAGAGAGGCAAAAGCATGAGTGGTTTATATGATACAAGTTAAGATAGATTAAGATCAAGATTAAGATGCATTTATTTATCCCAAACACATGCACAGACACACTCATGCAGTTTTAGGAAATTTACCCTCAGCTTTTAACCCATCTGGTGCAGGACACACAGAGCAGTGAGCAGCCATGTACAGTGCCCGGGGAGCAGATGTTGAGGGAGTAAGGTGCCTTGCTCAGGGGCACTAGACAGGTTAGGGAGAATCCTCTTGGATTTTGGACAAATCAATCCAGGTTCGTCTTTTGTTTTTACTCCGTGGAGTCGAACCAGAGTTGAACCAGAGACCTTTTCTGCCCATAGTCCAAGTTTCTGCCACTAGTCCATTGCCTCTGCCACTAGTCCACTGCCTCAAGTTAAGCTATAGTTTATTAAAATCCATCTATCCACTATCTAGACCGCTATATCCTTTGAAGGTCCGGGGGGAGGGCGAGGGGGGGGGACCCAGTCAACTTTGGGCTAGAGTTGGGCTACACCCTTGAAACCAGGGCCAACATACAGAGACACACAACCAATTACATCGTAGATACAGGGGCATGCAAACTTCATACAGTAAGGTCAACCCCGGCTATCGAACCCTCTGCTGTGAGGTGACAGCGCTCTACCACTGTGCCCCCCCCCCGTGTGTCGGTGAGCGTTCAGGGCCGCAGCGTTACGCCGCGATGCACAGGTGCTCTGGCTCTATCCATCAGTGTCCTGCAACCTGGCAGGCGGAGCAATGTTCAACATTGCACTGCTGTGATGGATCTACTGCTCAAACCCTCACAGTGTGTTCACACAGGGGTGCCGAGCCATAGCTCTGACCATGACCCCTTCAGAAGTAACACACATCCTCGGGGCCCGGAGTGAGAGACGAGGGTGACGCGCGTTATCCGGAGTTACAGGAGCCGATTTGGGGAAAAGGAACTTATGGTGACAAAAGATGGAGACAAAAGAAGGTGCTTATCCCACACACAGCGGGACAAAGGGGTTCTTATCCCCTGCCCACTCTGACTCGTGGCTGTCAAATAATACAGTACTAGTAAAATACAGTCTCGTGGAATGGGATTTCGATTTGATCTGTTTTGCTGAGTTTGTTTGAGGTGCACATTTCTTCTGTCGTCTCAGATTCAACTTCGGGGTCAGATGACACAACTGTAAAAATCATCTGTGAATTCTCCCCTTGCCAAGTTTGATTACTCAGATCCAAAAGCTCTGGAGAGTTCAAATCTATTTTCCTCCTCTTCCTTCCTTCCCTTCCCCTCCCACTTTTTTTTCCCTAGGATGTGTTGACCAGACTTTGCCAGCCACCACTAATCAAATGATGAACAGCCGACCCTTTGATATTGCCCCTCCCCGCCTCCTCTGGCAGGCTCGGTGGAACAAACGCCTACCTTGACCTCCACGTGGGCCATGAGCACCGCGAAGCTGGTGAGGTGTGTGCACGAGCAGCTGGTGTGTGTGCGATTGGTGCCCAGCAGACGACAGTCCTGCGTCGACCAGATTCCCATCATGGTGCGTTTGGAGTAGCTCCAGAAGGAACAGTTGGGATTGAAGTTTTCTTCCGAATGCTAAGGAGAGGGGGAGAGAGAGAGTTAGACGTGGAGGGAGAGAGACAGGGAGGAGGAGGGGTGGGAGAGCAAGGAGACAGAGAACAGATACTTAGTCATGGGGAGGTGGGAGGCAGAAGCATGAAAATGTTGGGAGAGCCAGAAAAAAAAAGTGAGAAAAGTGGTGGGAGGACTTGGTTGAGATGGGATGGAGAGGAAGAGACACAGAGAGGGAGTCACAACACACACACACACAACAACAACAAAACAACAAACAGAAGGGACAGAATGAGAGATTGCAGCAACAAATAAACACAGAGTCATGGCAGGAGGTGGCGGTGCCTTGTCCGTGCGTGTAGGAGCTTCTTGTGTTGTGTAAACTGATTAACCTGTGTGTGTGTCTTTGTGTGTGCGTGTGTCTGTGTTTGTGTGTGTGTGATGCTTTAGGGAAGTGCTCTTAAAATGAGCAACTGAAACTGTGGGGATTTTTCTCTTCTTTGCAGCCAACGAGCTGAAACACCAACTGGAGACAAATTAGCTTGTTGGATAAGAAACTAAATACTGACCACAGTTTACAAAGTCACATTAAACAATTGCAAATTTATTCAGTGTGGGATTATTGTTTTTACCAGAGCTTTTTTTTAATGTCCACTGAGAAGATGTAAAATCAATTGGGACAAGTTAAGTTTTGTCAAAGCAAGTTTTCTGGTGCGTACACAAAACTTTCTAGTGTGCATGTAAAAGTTTCTTCTAACTGGAAAAACAATATAATAAAATGCCCACAGTGCTCCGCAGAATAATTCCCTGAACCTGCTAGTCACTGTTTTTTGTTTTGTTTTTACAAATAAACGGGTAAAATTTCACTTTATATTATTTGAAGCCTTGGTGACAAAGAAAATACTTGTTATAGTAAATCATATTTATCATTCTTATTGGTCTTGGTGTCTCATGGATGTTTGATTCCATTGATCATGTAATTCTTCCAGTTCGATGTTTTCTTTGACCCTAACTCAGATGTCCATTCAGATCCATCCTCCCTTGATTTCCCACCTGTTGGCTGCTCCATATACATTTACTGTAAATAATTACCCTTTGAGTTATCAGATTGTTTTCATGTCAATCATCAGTGTTGTGCTCGTGAACCTGAACCTTCTGGAAAGCTCCAAATATCACCCTCCTTTTCCTTTCACCTCTTTTTTCCCCTCCTCTTCCATTATCCAGCACGCTATTTCTTTTTAATGTTTACAAAGGGAGGTCGTGACCCCGCGGCTCACTTACCTGCAGGTGTTTGACAGTGAAGACCACGGGCTCAGACAGGTAAACCTTATTGCTCTCCTTGTTAATGGATGCCGTGATGACCGGGGAGTTGACGATAACAGAGTAATTAGGGTAGACCGCCTCGCTGCTCAGCCTGACGCTGGCGTTCTCCGTGGACAGGTAGGCGCCCAGGTTCCTGTACAGGACAAACGCCATCCTGATCTCCCCTGTCAGAGAGACACACAGGAACACATGAGGGGAGCTGTGGATAATTGTTGACTAACACCGCGAGGACAGAAATAGACTGAGGGAGTGTTAGACGGAGCGAAAAGGAGAGAGACACACGGAAGCCTCAGACTTCATTGTGAGAGCAGGAGGGAGAGGGTGTGTGATTTCTCCTCTACCGTTTCTGCCGTGCTGCTTGAGAGTGCTGGCTGACAGCTGGATGGAGTTTCCATGTAGCTCCGACTGAGGGAACGTCAGGTCTGCGAGGTTCCCCTCCGTGCTCAGCCTGGCCACTTCCAACTCTGAAACACACACACACACACACACACACACACACACACACATTAGACACGTAGCATGAGGATTTGTTTTACAGCCTCGTAATAACCATGTTTTCTCACTAAGTGCATCACAGCAGAACACAGGCATGAATCCTGAAGCGGTTTCTAGCTTTTCCCCAAACAAAGACAAATGAAACAGCTGACACGCATCGGAGTGTTTTCATACTAAAAAGGCAACAACGTCTTCAGGCAACTGGTCCAGCACACGCGAGGTGGGATAATCCAGCCTGTCTCTTCTACGGTGGGAATCTAATTTCCCCATCCGGGTTCGTTAGCACATCCCTGATTAAGGCCCGCGTAATGTATTCGATAAAAGTTTCTAATTAAGGACTAATTATACCTTTGGTGGATTGCTACCTTGTGCTCCTGAGCGATTTGGTGATTTAGACAATGCTTTTTCGCGGTGAAAACAGCTCCCTGATCAAATAAACAACACAAGGACATGCTCGAATGGAAATGAGAGTGGGAGAGGAGGTGGTGGAGTGGGAGAGGAGGAGGGGGAGAGGAGGGGAAGTTGAAAAGGTCAGAGAGAAGTGCTGGAAAGAGAGAAAAAAGGGAAAAGGAGGCTAGTCAGAGGGAAATAATGGATGATACCAGCGAAGGGTGGCGTAGAGTGGGGAAGATTACTGCGGCTACAGCCATTTCTACTACTGTATATTTTAGTTTGGGCATGAGTGGTCAAGTGATATGCATTTTCAGGCCCGTCTCAGTTGCTGCTTGTCCAGACTGGAGCTTTTAAATCAAAACAGGGCCGGGAGCGTTTTCCCAACTTCTCCATTTTAGACGGCTCTGAAACCCAGGAGTCGTGTGGACGTCGGGCGAATCCTGAGCAGGGGTGACGCCTTTCCAAATGAAAGCACAGTTAGGTGGATGTATATATAGTTATGTACTATAGAGTAAAATATGAGGCACAGGAGCGAGAGATAAAAGGTGTGGGAGAGAAGCAGAATGAGGCAGGCAGACGTAAACACAGACGCTGAGATGCAAATAAAGAAAGAGAAACACTGGTTAAGTGTCCCTCACTTTCACATGAGCCAAACTAAATATTCAAGATGTGCACACATACACACACACACACACACACACACACACACACACACACTTCCACACCCACCCACAGCGGCGGGGTATCAAAACACACTGAGTCTAATCTAATTAAAGGATCCTTGTCATGACAATCCTCCTCCAAAGAAACACCCTTGTTCATTATCGTTATCACACACTCACGCTGTTACCGCTGTTACCTTCCAATCACTGATTTGGTTCTAATAATAACACTATTTATTCATCTTTATATGACTGCACTGCACACTCGCTCGCACTGAATCCAACCGAATCACACTGCAGAGCTGCTTCTTTTAAAGACGCCTCATTCAAATACTTTGTTCGTGTCACTCACTCTCCTCCGATGGCCTTCGAAAAGAAGGGAGGGGGCTTAAGACGCGCTTGGAAAAGAAGGGTAGAAAGAAAGGCAATGGAGAGAGAGAGGGAGAGAAAGAGAGATGAGAGGCGGTATCGGGCCAGTTATGAATAAAGAGGAGAGATAATCAAGCTGGATCTGCCCACTGGATTAGCTGGAAGGGAAGATTAACGGCACAAAAAAGGAGACGGGAGCGGAGACAAAAATTTTCCACTAAGAGATAATTTCCTGTTTTAAGTCCTTCAGAGATGTGGTAGCCTACATCTCGAAGGCTGTTTATGTAACTGTGCTGTATTTATGAGGCGCGTTCAGGAGGAAAGAGAATTGGAGGAGATGCAAGTCTGAAATTATGTAAGGTAAAATAGTGTAGGAGGCCTGTGTGCTGCTCGGGAATGTGCGGGTTCAACTCGACTGTCTGTCTCTGAGAGGAGCCGGATGAAATGTTATCGCCACGTTGTGCGACTTAAATAGCTGTGATTTCATTGCTTACTGACGTGAAAGTGAGCGAGAAAAACCCTCAGAGCCTCGTTTGACATTCCACCGCCGCCCTCGCCCTCCAGCGTGCGCTCATCCGGCCTCGTGCTCACATCATCTTCTCCACTTCTCCCTCTCTTCCTCTCTCGCCTGCTCCTCCTCCACCACTCTTCATGTCTGATTGAGTGACGGAAGTCCAGCGTATGCCTCGTAATGGCAGAGTGATGTGTTGGGAAGTTTTGAAATATTAAATCAAAAAAAAGTTGATGGGGGGGGGGTGGTAAACAGCGGGATAATCAAGGGAAGCGGTCTGTGCGCAGATGAAATGATGGCTCAGATGTATGTCATCATCCAGAGGCATGAAAAGCACTGAGGCTTTTTTTGCTCTCCAGTATTTCTGGGTCCATGGGCCCACTGATGAGAAGATCAGTGGGAGGAGATGATGGAAGGAGGCGAAATAGAGAGCAGAGGAAGGGGCTGCACGTACAGCCATAATAACCAGCTTTGTTCTGTTCATTCAATTCCTCCTCCAAGTGGAGGGATGAAACAAAGATCAGAGAAATAAAGAAATAAAATGCATTGTCTCCGGCAAACAATTCATGCTTAGGAGCTTAGGAGCCCCAAGGCCACTTCCTTCCCTGTATTCTGTTAGATTAGGTTGAGTCTCTGTGGATTTGTTCCTTCAAAGCCTCTCACACAACAACCTGCACCTCTTCATCGTGACCTTTCTGCATCGCCGTGCTGCTCGTGAGAGAGCAAACACGCAAAGCTGTAAATACACGTTGTACCAGGAATACATATTTTTTGGCAAACAGCATTTGTTGAACTGATGAAATGCTAACATGTATGATTAGGTTATTTAAATAGCTTTTTTTTTCTTTCTTTTATTCAATTAAAAGGTAGAGTCTGTAACTTTGGGCGCTCGGGTTCTCTCAATCAAAACAACAACAGAGGACGTAGTTTGATGACATCGTGAAGCAGCATGGGATCATGGGAGATGTCGTCTTCACCATCTTTGTCGATGAAATGCTACCTGACACTACTCAGGCGTAAATCATGTCTACGCATGAGGCAATGTAATAAGGTTTTATTACCAATATATTTGATAGTATCTGAGATACGAGAATCTCCTGAAACGGCTCTTCAGTATACTCAGTTTAATAATGATTTTGGATTGAGAAATGCAGAAATAATTCAGATTTGGCCGTTTAACACGGTTCTCCTTTTAATCCCTCTAAAGTCTCATTAGATTCCAGAGGTTTTGTTAATTCATGCTCACAAATTATTAATTCGACAGAACGAGTCGCTAAGTTTTGTACTTAACTGATCAAACATTTACACCTGAAACATCTTGTCCTCTTAAAAGGTTCTCTTCAAAAGTTCTTCAGAGAAAACACAGAATGCTGCATTAAGTAATAACACAGAGATATGTTTAATATGTTTATCCATTATGCAAAGCTTCTCTCATTGTAATCTGTTGTTTTCGAGTTCATGGGCTTATTTTACTTTTACCTTTTCCGACTAATCAAAGATTTTCATATTCTTCACACTCCCTGTAAAATATGAAGTATGAATTTATTCAGTGGTAAGATATCTGAGAGCTCACCTAGCTGCTCTGCTTCACGTGCACAAACCCCCACATATGGTTCTCTCTTCAGCCTCTCTGCACTGAAACAACAGGGTTATTCTGCCCCATTTCCATTCATGCCCACTCCACATGTCCGTTCACATGTGCAGTACGTGTGTGTCTGTGTGTGTGTGTGTGTGTTTTATTTTTTGAGCCAGGGTGAAGTTAGCTATTATTTGTTGTTTCTCGTTTGTATGAAAAATAGATCTGAGGTGGCGGCTTCCTGTTGTCATTTTGCTTCTTACTATGATGTTACATCATATGCTCAGATCTTGTAGTTATCCTGAGCGGGTTTAGATTGTTATTGGTTTCGTACAAACAAAGAATAAAGAAAGACAACTGGGAAATCTAATAACCATATTTCTGCCAAAATGAGGGCACGACGTTGTGGAAATTCTTTAATCTTTTATTTTTCTGTCCAAGTAAAGTCAACAAAACCTGTAGCAGTGATTTCCTCCTCACTACCTCTCACCACTAAAAGTCAACACCTGCCCAGTGCAGCCACAGCCTTCACCACTTGGACACACGCTTCTGATCCACTGCAGCAAATAGAGGCTAAGTGCCTTGCTCAAGGGCATCTCAACAGGATCCCTGACACTTACAGGGTCAAGCTTAGTTTACAGAGCTGGAAGCTACCAACAAGGAAAGAAAAGAACTAAAGCTGTACTCACGGATGTTGTCAGTGGTCTCCTGCACCGTGTCCGTCTTGAGGAGGTTGTCAGCCAGCATGAAAGCGCCGGTCTCCACCGTGTCGAGGAGCAGAGTGGCCGAGTGCAGCTGCTCGCTGGTGGACAGCTCCCTCCACGCTGACTGGGCCCGTGGCTGCAGCAGATTATTCACCGTCTCCACCATGGCCTGGGGCAGCAGCAGAGACACACATGAGGTCAAATCCAAGGAAGCTTTTATCACTTCCAGTCAATGATGCTAATGCGAAGAATCAATGCAAATAGTAGAAGTAACATAGAGGCACCATGGAGACTGCACACGGATGCAATAGTGATGATGTTTACACGGACAACAATATTCCGACTATTGACCTGATTCTGAACAAGACAGTATTTCGATAATGAGTTGATAATAGAATAGTCCATTCATATTCCAGCTGACATGTTGCAGAGCAGACTCTGATCATGAAATGTACCTAGAGCATTTTACATTTCCACTAGGATCTAAAACCACAACCTGAAATATTTTAATGCATGATCCTACTGTGTTTTCTCTTAAATTTTGCAAAAGCTTCAAATACTTTTTACCTTCAACTACTACTCAATGTGGGAACTATTGGATTTTGCTAAAATGTTAAGGTCTCGACCTTAATATGTTATGTTTTGGGGGTTAAAATTGAATTGAATTGAATATGTCCCTAACATCCACTTATCTTTTATTTTTTATTCATTTGTATTCTGGCCATGGATTTTGTGAAGCAGTGTGTAACCTTGTTTAGAGAAGTGGTATCAAAATAATGTTTCTTTTTTCTCCACTCAAACCTGGGTAATGTTCTCTCAAGGATGTGTTAACTGCTCTATGTTGATATTGCAAAATGCAGTGAAAACAACAATAGGACTTCACTTTGCCATGAAGTTGTTTATATGTCAACTTATCTCTGAATGCTGAACATGTCTCAATGTTTATTCTTATTATGACCTTGTTGAGGTTATTCAGAGAAATGCTGTTTACATGGAAGCGTCTTATTCAGACTATTGTCTTAATCAGGTTCATGTCAGAATAATGGCATCCATGCACACATGTATAGTGAGAATGTGATGACTTTGTATATGTCATGTTGACGACACGACAACAAAATGTGATGCATATGTAGCATTCCCATGCAGACAGAACCACGCTCTGACAGAAACAGTTGAGCTCCATCTGTAATGTTCATTTGCGACGTTTTTTCTCACAAAAATCACTTTATAAAAAGAATGTTGTGATGGAAAATCCATCCCAGATGTTCTAAAAATCAAGCGAAGCTAATTAGCTGATTGAAATCTCCATGTGTGTACATCCCCAAACCTGCTTCGGTTATTTTTCTTTTTTTTTCTTTTAAAGCAACAGTCTTATCTCGGAGTTGGGAAAACTTGTGCTTGGGGGTCTGGGAAGAAATGAGAGTTTTATCAGATAACGTCTGCTGGGTCATATCCAGCTGTGCAGAACCGTTCTGGATCCAAAAAGTATCACCAAACTAAATAGAGTGGAGCTGGCTCTCGTGGAGATGAAGCGCTCTCTGTGAAACAATACGTGTTTTGTCTCTGGCTCACATTCCTTTATGCTCCTAAGAATTCACCTCCTCATTTTCAGACATGAGCACCGCACATATTCAAAGATACACACATCTTAAGAGACCCAGGGAGAGGTAAAGAATAAGAGAGAATAAGAGAGCCGCGGAGAGGTGGGGGGGAGAACAAGTAGCGAGCAAGGGGAGAGCGATAAAACAGTCCAGAGAGTCCACGGTGACAGGCGTCCACTGGGAGCAAGGGAGGCGAAAAAGCGAAAGCAGGTGCTATCAAACACACACATCTCCCCCGCCCTGCCTGTCTCTTTATTTTCCCTTTCTTTTGCTCTGACTGTGAACCACCCCGAAAAACGCTCTCTTATCCTCCACATATGTTTCACTCTATTCCGTGCTTATCTCTCTGGAGGGAGGGTGGAGGGAGGGGGGGAGGGAAATGGAACGCAGGTGCCACGAGGAACAGAGGGGTCTCCAGTCGGCGGCGGAGAGGGCAGGGGGAGGAAGAGCGAGCGTTCGAACGTCAGCCATTTGACTTCCTCTCTGCCCTTTTCACTCAGGGTTAGGACGAAGTGGAGAGGCAGCGAGAGCGACTGTCAAGGACGTGAGGTGTGTGTGCAGTGTGTAGGGAGAGGACTCAGTGGAACGCTGTTGACGTGCCTTCGTCCTCTGGAATTCTGTTTATTTTGGGGGTGTTGTATCCAAATGTAGATACAATATACTGCACGCCTGAAACGGGTGCTTAGTCAACAAGCTAATATGATAATATTATGTCCTTTTTTAGCCCGAGCAGTTAATTAGCTGGAATGCATATCGGATGAGTTTGGGGGGGCTACATGTAAACAAAAACTAATTAATCCACTGCTTCGGCAAACAACAAAAATAAGCAGGAGCAGATATGGAGTGTACACACACACACACACACACACACACACACACACACACACACACACACACACACACACACACACACACACACACACACACACACAGGAATCTCTCTCTATCTCCATCGTTTCACTGATGGGTTAGGGTTAGCACTCCCCAAGCTGCGATACACAGTAACAGGAAAACTCTGCTTTATTCCAGGTTTGGATTTTAGAGCATCAAATAACTAATAAAAAACAAACTCATCAAAACAATGACAACTCCACCAAACATCAGTGTGATAACATGTAACCTAAAATGACAGATATCCTCTTGGAGAAAAACGCATTTGACATGTGCTTTGACTTTTTAGTATGGTTCATGTCTAATCCAGTAACATGGAGGAGGTGAGATTTCTGACCTATACTTCAGCGAGCCACCAGGTGGCGATTGAGACGCTTTGGCCTTTGAAATCAGGCCTTAGTGTGATGAGTACGTTTGAGTGTACAAAGTGTAAATGCACTGATGCAAATGCCATATATACAGTGAGCTGGTGCATTTGTTTAATGTGAAAGTGTGTGTGCTGCTGCAGAGTGTGGACGGGATGGGAGGCGTGTGTGCTCCTACAGTTTATGTGTGTGTGTGTGTGTGTGTGTGTAGTTGAGGGTGTGCACAAGGGGCTGGGGGAAGCATTGCAGTGCATCATTCTGCTCCACTTGCTGTACAGTAACAGTCCAGGCAACAGAGAGAGAGACAGAGAGGACACTGTGTTGTAAGAGAGCAGATCTGACAGCAGCGGCACCACTCGCCCACTGTGACACGTTCAGATAACCTCGCCTTTTCTACTCTCATTAAACTTTTCATTGCCTCTTATTGAACTTTTGATTATATTGCATTTTCAATTTCCTATGATTTTTTTTTCCTCATTGAAATTTAATTCACGGAGCAGAGATTGCATCTGTGGAGGAGAGAGATTGGTAAGGAGGAGAAGGGGTGTGATTTCCTCGAGGTCCAGACATCTCGATATCAGAAAGTCAGAGATGGAATATACATGACGCAGGGTGTGTGTGTGTGTGTGTGTTTGTGTGTGTGTGCGTGTGCCTGTAAGCTCTGGTGCAGTTGGTGACATTTCTATCTGCACAAGTAGGAGGACTTGAGGGCTAAAATGGAGACAGGTTTTTTTTATGGGTCTTCAAAGAGGGGAGAGACTCTGCAGAGACAGATAAGGGTGTCGTTTGTGTGTGAATGTGTGTGTGTGTGTGTTTCTATGTATTACTGAGTAGGCATGCCCACGTGTGCACATACACGCAGCGTGTGCATGTACACACACACACACACACACACACACCAGTAAATGGGGCAGAAGTGAAATGCTTTGAAGCGTCTGGGTGATCCAGCGTAAAATGCAGCGGCAAGACAGACTAGAGCTGGGCCGCTCTACTAGTCCCAGCAACACGGGGGAACACAGGCACACGTGCATGGATGTACAGTGTGTGTCCCCTCACGCACAGTAGGACACGCTTCGCACAACGACAGAGTTTAGATGTTGGAAGTATGGAAAAGGGGCGAGAGCAGAGGAAAGAATGCTTCGTTTTTTTCATCTCCTACTCGCCTGACTGAACTCTGAGAAAGTGCATGTTTTGAAAATGTTTTCATCAGAGGAGCAGGCTTATCTGTCAGTTGTTGTCGGAGTTTGTCTTCCCTGACAGGATGAGTTTGCAGCTAAATCAGGCTTTAGATTCACAGCATGCCACGCTCTAACCCGCCATCCATAAATAGAGGGCAAATTAGACATTGTCATTGAGCATCACTGTCTCCTCACTGCCCTCTTTATTGTTTTTTTTTGTTCTCATTCTCTCACATTCCATCCCCGCGACTCTGTTCTCTCCTCTCTCTCTCTCTCGCTTAATTCCTGCCAACTCCCCCCCCCCGTCTCTTCCTCAGTCTACCATGCAGAATCTACCTCTCTCCATCAATCCACCCTACAGCATCAAAGCCTCTCCACACCACCAACTTCATCATGAATAAATTGCCAATTTAGTGTACATGAAACGAGTCCCCAGCTCCCCGAATGAAGTGAGGGAGGAAGAGGAGGGAGGAGAAAAAGAGAGAGGGCGAGAGTGAAAGAGAGAGAGGGAGAATTCAATTATTTTTGTCTCTATTAAGAACCCAAACCTCCTGCCCACTCTCCTCACTTGGCAATTAGTGCTGTAGATAATTAACGAGGAGAGGGCAGCACCACACCACATCGCTAATCACGCACATTTCTATCTGGCAGAGTAAGGGACTGTTGGTATAATTTTGTTTCGCATTACTATGGCTAATTATTTAATCGATCACTCCCAGCCCCCTGCAGTAACCAAGGTGTGTGGTGGAACATTTGGATCCCGACCCCGTAACAAGCATTCAGGAAGAAAAAAGAAAAGAAGCAAAATAAATAAATCAACAGCTTCTCCTTGAAATGCATGCAGCGTTTATTGGATCAAGGCGACGCATCCACATATCTGACGGTTCTGACGTGATGGCATTAGATCACCGGGGGAAATATATTTATATATGTCTGCGTGCGTGTCAGCCTGCATACAGACCTAAGCCATGTTCTATGATGTGACATTGCTGACTGTTGCTGACGTTAAGACTTTTCAGGGGGAGAGTGGGGGAAAAAAGCCTGCATCAGGAGAAAAATAGCTAGCCCATCAAGGGTGCGCTTGTGTGTGTGTGTGTGTGTGTGTGTGTGTGTGTGTGTGTGTGTGTGTGTGTGTGTGTGTGTGTGTGTGTGTGTGTTTGTCGGGGAGGGTGCAGAGAGAGAGAAAGAGAGACTCTGCAGTCGATGTACACCACATGGACGAGTACGGCGGGGTCCTTCGATGTTCTGAATTATGAGTTTAGCTGACCAGAGAAATGCCTAAAAGATGTTAGACATTTTTCTGTTCATCATGTGAGGTACGCTTCGTCAACACGGACACACATCAACACAAAGCAGACCAACAAGGATGACAAATGAGCCACACAAACACAAGCCGGTGTTATGCTTTTAAGGCACAGAGGCCGTGATCAAGCAATATGCAACAGGATATCCATCATACTCTGTTCTCTCCCTCTGACACACCAGCAGAGTGGACATTTCTTCCAATAGAGATGGATAGCGAGTCATTTGGGTCCAGGTAGGACTGATTACTATTCTGCAGACAGAACTGCAAAATAGATGAGCTATTATTGATATTGATCAGGGCCGCTAATCAGTACCATTGATTCTGAATGCAAAAAAAAAGAGAGAAAATGAAATGAAATTGAAAACAAAAGAATGTCAGCAAACCCTTGAAGGAGACTGAAGGCGTTGTCACACCAGAAAGTCTGGATCAGGGTCCCAGCCAAGATTTGTGTATTTGTTCTCATGTTTACATTTGATCTGGTTAGTTTTTGTTTCACATTGTTATTTAGGGAGCACACTTCTGATTTGTGTATGACAGAGTGTGCGTACGTCCTGTTGTCAAGACCTACGTTAGCTGCGTCTAACTAAACTTTGACATTGATTGGTTTGTAGATGGCTGTGCATCTGCGACAGAGCTTTGGCTATTTGGCTATTGAATATGCTAACTTTTTTAAATGCGCTGAAAAAAGTGTTCTTTCTGTTTGGATTAAATGGTTCACTTTGTTAATTTGGTAATGGCAGTGTAATAACATTACAGTTTCACCTCCAGCAAAATTCTGGTCGGACTACATTTTGGTCCGTTTGTCTAGCCCCGGCTCTGACGCACATCTGGTTATTTTGGACAAAACTAAGAAGTCCAGACCAAATTAGATGGGCATGAGAGTGTCTTCAAACTTTATTATCGGACATAAGTGGATGGTTACCAGTGGCTCTGATGCACTAAGTGTATTCAGCACCAGACTCTACCTCTCATAGTAAGACTCCTCAAAGGGTTAGGATTCAAATCATAAAACTGCTGTAGCATTGAATCAGGATTCTACTTAAAAGCGTTACAATGTGTGAGAGCACACACACAAACACACACACACACACGAAAGCTTTCTTTGTGAATTACATGCTGAGTGTGAGAAAAAAGAAAAAAGGAAACACGTCGGAACCATAGTGTGGCAAAGTAATCAACGATACCAGGAAGTGGAAATACCTGTGTGAAAAACCTGCAGGACCTTTCTCTCTTCTGAAGCTGCAAATTCAAACAATTCAAGAGTTAGCGATGTAACACCTCTCAGTCAGACACACACGTGCACACACAGAAGCAGTCACACCCACTTCATTAACATTGCACAGAAAGACTTTGGTGGCTGAAACATATTGTTACTCTACTCCCTCGCCACCTTTTCTCTTCCCCCCTCACCGTCTCCCCTTCCTCTTTGTTCTACCCTCCCTTTTTCCTTTTTCCACAGATTTTCAGTTTCTACTGTCAACTGAATTGATGGCATTAATTACTACGTAACTGGTGCATGATTGGTCGTATTCGATTTCCTAATGTAAATTATCATAATAAGCCGGCATATTACTCAATTGGATAAATATAATTAGGTCATTATTGAAATCAAGAGGAAAGCTTTTCCTATTTTTCCCTTTTACAAATTCAACCTTTAACAGGCCATTTGGTCAACAGCAAAACACAAATTAATTGATTCCATTTACACAAGCTCCAATGTGTTCACATCTCATGTCACTGATTTACTGAGAGGGAGAAGCATGAAAAGCCATAATATCATGTAAGGTGGCATTTTCCCTGATTAGCTCAGTCAGTGACAGCACTAGTTCTACATTTTGTCTTATTAGTTGAGCAACTACGCTAACTACTAATGCTCAAAGTGTTCCTTTTTAACAAGTGAAGTCTAAAAAGTCAGGAGGTAACCACTTAGAGACAAAAGGGCAACTAGTTTATTAAAAAGGACCAAATGCCGCTTTTGGCCTTTTCTAGTTAACTATTTATTTGACTGGTTAGACACTATTAAACATTTTGATCAATACTAATTAGCTATTAAGATCAATCCTCCCTAGTGTCACTAGAAGACTGCTTGTGTATGAACTAGTTGGACATGAGTGGCACTAGTTGCGGTAAAAGATTGATTAAGCAAAGTTGTTCATCCAACAAGTCAAAATGCTGAACTAGTGAAACCAAGTCTCCAACTAGTGCTGACAAACACTGAACTAGTTTAGGACATTGGCGCCTGATATCGAGGATAAGTATTGAATGCTCAAACAGACTTCCAGAGACAGAGGATGTATAGTGATGGTGATAGTGAGACAAGGGGAGACGGCAGAAGAGGAAGAGGAAGCAGAGCGATTCACAAAGAACAAAGCCAGTGACTGTATAAGAGGTGGCAGCAGCTGTCAGTCTGGCTGCTAAACCCCGCCCATCACTGTTGACCTCAGCAGAGATGATCAAGAAAGGGTCCGTCATCCACTCAGCCGGCCGATTAGCCAGCCAAGCCAGCCTTTCCCCAATGATTTAACTCTCTTTAATTGAATGCCTACATGGACAAAGTATAAAGCTGAACTCTTTCCTTGTCCGCCACTGTGGTAAAACACATCCTTTCCATGCTCTGGATCGAGTTTCCATTAATGTAATCCTGAGGAGCGCACTCTGGCCCGTCGACAGCATCTTCGCCACTGTAACTCAGAGACTGAAGTTCATTAAACAATGAGCTGTGACGTAAAGCGTGTCCCGAGCCTGTTTTCATCTCGAGTGCTGTGTTTTTTAATGAGGATAACTCCCAGGCCAGACAAGAGTTTTATTAAATTTCAGCTCGATCTGGAAAGAGTTGAGGAACCCTGCCAACGGCTAAAAGCAGTTATCTATCACCCATAACATTGAGCAAAACTTGTTACAAAGACTCACACGCAGAGGAGGATAAAATAATGTCTAAAAGCAGCTATTTATCATCTGGAAATCTGCAGAGTAATGTGGAGTGCTTCTTCAAAGACTCCAATAGACTTTTCTAACCCCTGAAGAATGAGTGCAAGACAAAAACACTAACTATATGCTACCCATCTTACTAATAGCTCAAAACTATCACTCAATCTGTTCCTTGCTCTTTCTCTTTCGTCCTCCTTTATTTTTCTTCATCTCTCATCTAGCTTGTATCCTCCCCCATACCCCTGTCTCTAAATAAATCTCCCCCAGTTACTCACTGTAAAATAACACAAGCGTTTCTTGAGACAGTACCTTGGTGAGGCTGCGGGCTGCGCTGTCCTTGCCCCCGGGGGTGAGGTTCCTGAGCTGGACGTCAAGCAGCTCGACCAGCTGGGCCATGGCCCTCACCGTGGACGGCACGTCGCCAGGCCGCAGGAGCCCTTTGGTCTGCTCCGCCAGCTCCCTGGCAACGATGGCAGCCGTCTCACCCGAACGAAGCTGCGAGCCAAACAGGGTGACAGGAGCGGCGGGAGGGGTAGAGTAAAAAGAGAGAAAGAGAGAGATTGATGGGACGGAGGAAGTCAGGTGAAGTTAGAAGGGAAGTAAGATTTGGGGAAAGGGGAAAAAGTTAGCGAGCCGATGAGGACAGTGGTAGAGGGGGTTTAGGATTAAAGCAGCGAGAGAAAGATGGAAAAATGAAAGGACAGGAAAGGAAGGGCAGAGAGGGAAAGAGTGGATTGAGTAAGAGAAGAAAAGGACAGGTGGGTAATGAGACAGACGAGGATGGTAAGTGCAGTCAGGATGTGAGGAATAAGGAAGGGATAGAGGGGCACAACGTGGGTTAAGGTTGAAGGGGAATCCAAGGGCTTATAAAGTGTTTATGAAGACATTTAAAAACACTTTACAGAAACATCTCCTAATTTAGCACCTCTGCTCCTATGCTGATTTCACAGGGATCATTTTCCATGTTTCGTCTTTCACAGAAACCTTCTAAAGCCTTTTCAGCTCATGTGAGAACACACTCAAAAGCCATAAATTGAAATTGCGGGAAGTTACAAGGCGAGCACTTCCCCCTGCAGCGATCTAAACTCTCCCAGATCTCAAACACGAGTTAGGGATAACAAATGAAGATGGATACATGGCCTAAATCTTTCCCTGTGGTCAGTGCATCTTCAAGCGTGAGGAATTGCTCCAGGACTGTATCCATAATACATATCTTCAAACTGGGGCTCAGCCGTGTAGCCACGAGGGCCACCAGCAGCTTTCAGACTCACTTTCTGCATGATGTGGTTGACCCAGGGTGACGTGCAGTTGCTGAGGTCGGGGCCTTGGGGATCCCAGTAGCCCAAGTGGGCCATGCACACGTATGTGGCCACACCTGCGAGAACAAGCAAAACAAACAAGGTGAGACAGCCCTGACATTCACCAGGAGACATGAGGACTCTTGAGGTGACTGGGGTTCACGAAGCAGATTGTGCGGGCATCGTCTGGGAGTGTGTGTATTTGTGTGTTTGTGTGTATGTGCGTGTGGACGATAGCTGGAGGATTCGAGGATTCATCATTGTCATGTCAGATAATTGATTAAAACCAGAGAATGCTTTTCCTGAGGATGTGAGAGATCTTATACGACTGCTCCACCACATTTTCAGAAGGAAATATATATATATATATGTTTTACTTTGTAACAGACCCTTAAGACCCCTTTAGATCCTTCTCCTCTCCACTACACTCAGTATCACAATCAAAGGATGATCGAGCACGCTGTGTTGTGGCTCCCTGCCTGTCAGGTCTCCTCTGTACCCCTTTAAATCTCAAATGGAGTACTCAACTTTCTGGAAAGACAATAATATTTGGAAGTGAGCGACTTATTCTATTTTGTGTATGCGGCTATATGTTTTCAGTTTAATTATCATACTGTCAAATAAAGTTAAGACAATAGGTTTTTAGAGCACATTACTGCACATGTGGAAATATATTTTACATCTTTATGTACAGTCTGTGGCAAACGCATATGGTTTATAACATTTTACACTTTAATTAAATTACTAGCCGACAGCATGTATATAAAACCCAAACTACTACGTGAATGTACTGACAGGCTCAGGCTGGGGGTCACAGGGGGCTTGTTGTGATTTGCTCATCAACATCAGAGACACACTCTTTTCTGTTTAACTGCGGTATTGATATTTTGACTTGGGGAAACTGTTTCCACTTAGAGTTTTATGCAAAAGACTTCCAACACGAGACTCAGGAGGGAATAATAAAGCAAAGAACAAAATACTAATCCTGGACGAAGCTTGCTCTCCAGCCCCCCCCATGCTTACCCAGTGTCCCCACAGGGCAGGGCTGCTTGGCCGTCTGGCCTTGCTGCGTCCGAGGCCACGATATGTCGGCTGTCAACCTTGGACTGCAGAAGTCTTGAGGAGGCAGAGCAGGAGGCTGGGGGGCTGCAGGAGGGACCTGCACCGCTGGATTGCGTCCGGCTTTCTGGTTGGTGTCAGGAATCTGGTTGGTGTCTGATGACGAGCCCCCGACAGGAACCAGGATGGGCTGGCGAATCGTGGTCGTGGTTCGGTACCGCTGGCCAGGCGAGGTGGTGAGGAGGGGCCTTGGGGTGGTGTAGTAGGGAGGAGAACGAGTGGTGGTGGTGCGGCTGGTGGACGAAGAGGAGGAGCCCCCACCACCACCAACTGGACCTCCTCCTCCTCCCCCTCCTCGGCTAGGGGGCATCATGGGAGGTGGGCGATAATCTGCAGAGAAAAGACAAAGCGAAAGGTTTTAAATTTGCACGAACACAACACCTGAGATCTTTAACTCTGACCCACAGTCTGTTATGAAGCTTTGTTGATGTGTGGATGATTCTATGAGATCTGGATGCCAGAGTATTCAAATGTATTTCCATGAACGGAAGCAAAAGAACAACAGAATGAAATTAACTGCGATCAAACCATCTGCACCATGTGATGTGAGCAACGGCCCCGCCAGCCTAAAGAAATATTACAGTAACAGACACCAACACGTTTGCAGGGCATTCATTTACACAGCACTAAGTAGATCTGACAGGGAGGAGCTGATGTTTCTGATGACTTACAAATGTCAGTGTTTCATCGCCTGTCAGTGTTAACATATGCCAGATCATTTGCGTTTGCGTGTGTCTTTGTGTGTGTGTGTGTGTGTGTGGTTTTCTTATCAGTTGTTCCAAAATTTAGGAAATTATTCCAAACAACTCAGTGAACCACTATATCACCATATGCCTTAGTGAGATCACATACGTATATCATGTGCACAGAAATGTCAGCTGAAAGTCAGATGTGTTATTGTGCAGTAGCTGAATAATGATCACTCCTCAAGAAATGTATATTTTGATTCAGATGGATCCAAACCTAATTTTGTCTTTTTTTATAGCATTACCACTCTAAAGGGTACAAAAACTGAAGTAATGTAAAAAGCAGAAACCTCTAAGCAAGTAGAGCATTGGCTTCATCCTGCTGGTTTCACACAAGGTTACCAGTCCTTCCTGTGGGACTTGTACAGTAGTTGCTTCTCGCTGCTTAACCTGGCAGAAAAAAATCATTCTTTCCCTGTCATGCATGATTCATCACAAGGTGACATCTGAAGATTCAGAAAGGTCACTTAAATGCACATGGCTCAGTCTTTTATTGTCAATATTTTATTGTAAAAAACTAAAGCTCAATTATTCACATTGACCTCAGACAGAAATAAAGAAAGGATGGACGACATGATGGAAAGAGAGAGGAGGCAAAGAGCACGTGTGTTTGTGAATCACTAGTGTCCTCTCGTGAAAATACTACATCGCCCATCCGTCTCTCTCCGTCTGCCAACCTCTCTCTGCTCTCAGTGCAAATCAATATTGCATGATCGCAGGTTGAGTAGATGGAAATGATTATTTACACTTCTCCCTCACGTTCCCTTTTTTTCAGCTTCAAATAATTTAGAAGTCATTATGGGTAATATGCTGCTTACAGGTGGGGCCCATTTTCATAAGCCACATCTTCACCGAGAAACTAAGCAGGTGAAAGCTATATCTGCCACTGCAAACACTTTAACATGTGTAAACATATTAAATAGACTCAGGGACATATTTAGGAAATGTAATATTAGAATAAAAAAAATAATCTTCTTATATCAAATAAAAACCTGCAGAGGTTTCAGATGCTAATTAAAAACACCAGATTTGATATATTGTTAATCTGTATTTTTTTGCAACTGCCACTTCTAGATAGAACTGTAAAATAAAATGACTTAACTGTTCATACTGCACAGAATATGCAGTATGAACAGTTAATCATGTAGTAGAACGTTGAATTAGGTCACTCTTGGCCAGTACTTTTACTTCCTAATTCAAAAAGATACTTTTACGTTTACTTGAGCACATTTTGGTCTATTTATTTGTACTTTTATTTAAGTTAAATGTTTGAGTACCTCCTCCACTAGTGGCCCAATGCAGCTCGTAACCACAGTGTTAAGACTTCATCATTCCCATGTGTATTCCCTGAGGTACACATGAATGCAAGCTTGCAAACAGACACACAGAGGCAACCCCCCTCTCATATGACAAAGCTGCTCAAATATGGATTTTGACGACTTCATGTAATACCACTTTAACAACTAAAAAGTCAGTTGTTTTAATATTCTTTATATTGTATCATCTCAGGTAACTGACTCAAACTATTTATTTCACATAGAGTAGAAGAAAACCTAAATCAAAGAGTGAAATACTCCAGAGAGGATGACACTGGCTGAACTTGGCTAAAAAGATCTCCCTCACCCTCGGCCTACATGCTGACCAGCAACACTGAATTAGATCAGATTAGTGTGATATATATCACGTTACATTATTTCTGTGTAATGAAGTCTTTCTAACTCTGGAAAAACTCACTGCTCGAGTTAAAGTGGGAAGTTGATTTGGAAATTCTGCGTACCTGCCGAAATATGCCTTTTAGTAGGAAGCAGTGTTGCTTGTGTTTCTCCATCTAAGGACTTTGTGCGCCTCAGGCCATAATGTGTACTACATGCTGGTCACTGACACTCAGGGGTAACATGGACATTTTTCAATCAGGCTCCATGTACGGTTCAGGAAAGGGGAGCGATTGTAGGATTACAATCTTAGTAGAATATAATCAGAGCGATAACCGCATTTTTGTGTAACTGCAACTGGTTTTTATGTCATTTTCTCCTTGTGTTCCATCGGGAATTAGGGGAGAGTGTGAGTGACGCAAGCTGAGGTGTGTGTGTGTGTGTGTGTGTGGGTGTTTATATTATTTAGTGTGAACTGAAGCCGTCCCCTTCCGTGGATTGTGAGTAATTAAAGCCACTGTACTTCCCTCTGTCTATCTCTGTCTCTCTCTCACTCTCCACCTCCTCTGTCTGTCTGTCTGCTTGACTGACAGCCGTGTGAAATCCCACTCCCCGTGTACGTTCTGTTCTCCTCCTCCACAATTCAATGGAGTGTTTCCATACCTAAACTGTGCTGCTCCCCGCTCCTGAATCACTGCTGCCCTGCCTCATGCATTCTCCACGGAACGCTGCCATCAATCATGCGTGGCAGCGGTGGCCTAGGGACGGGCTGTCAATCTGCGTGTGTGTGTGTGCGATTGTGTGCGTGTACTTACGAAACAGTGAGTGAGCGAGAGTGTGTGTGTGCCTATCTGCACTCAAACAGGAAGCTCCATTAGGGCCTCTGCCACAACAATATAGGAGTAATGGTGTGCATGTGCGTGTGTGTGTGTGTGTTAGAGGTTGATGTCTGCTGTCATTTGAGTACAGGGTAGAAAACACTGGCAGCTCAGGGTCAAGTAAGACAAAAGCCTGCGAGCATCATAGGAAAGGGGCCACAGCACTTCACTAGCCATGTATCTCTCCTCCCCCCTCCGCTGTTCTCTTGACATCATCCACCTGATTTCATCACTCACTCCTGTTTTTCTTTATTCTACCTGTTTTATCTTAAACACATTCTCACATGTGCTTGCCTTTGTTTTAATTCCGTCCTCCCAGCGCTCACCCTTCTGCAACATTTAGATGATAAAAGGTCTTGTGATGTGATTCATTTATCACGGGCATCACCGAGGAGGCAGTGGAAGACGCTGTAGGGAGGGCACTACAGGAGGATGACATAACAGCTTCATGAAACATTTATAAAGAGAAAAAGGGCTGGAGGTTGTACTCAAGGGGACTGGCATATCTCCCCGCGTTTTAGCTTCGGAAGCTGTGAGTAAATGCTTTACGACAACCTCGTGATGTCAGCTAACCTAAACGTTGTACGCTTCGCGTGGACCCATGCCACAAGAGCAGATGTGTGACACAAATCCCTAAAAAAAAACACAATCACAAACTGAGTAGAAGCTGGGATTCGTTCTCAGGATTTTACACTGTGCAAGTGGTTGCATAAGATAAATGGCTCTAGCCACACTGCACGTAAGAAATCAGGTTTTACTCCCTGCACTGCTGCTGCACTGTTTCCCACTCTCAGAACAGGGTCCTTATATTCTATTAGGTGCTGCATTGAGAGGTTTGGAGTTTTTTGCACGGTAAATATTTGCAGGATCACATATAAATACTAGATTGACACCCAGTAGACTGCATGCCTTAAATCCAATCAAGCTGCATCAAATTACACGCACTCGTATTTCAGTCCTCTAAATATGACTTTCATCAAGAGCCATTAATTATTCCCTAGGAAAACAGTGAAGAAGTCACAGAAAATCTCTCAGTCTTAAAGAAAGTAGTAAGGAAATTCCTAGATCTGTCCTCTGACACCAAAATGTGACAGAAACGTCCTTCAATCAAGTTGCAAGGGAATCCGTCCTGCAGTTTTTGTGTTATCTTGCTTTCAAACAAGCACACAAACCAACCAAGACACAAACGGTCGAGGATGATAACATAACCTCGTTAGCGGATGTCTGCACATAACATTCAATAGCTAACGTTTTTCAGCTTTATTTTTAAGTCATAATGATAACACACCACCGATGTCTGGTAAGCTCTAATTCTATTCTATCGGTCAAACTCTGTCCACTTCAGAAGAAAGTATGAAGCAATGAAAAGCTTAGAAAACAAAAACTAATGGAGCCTGTGTTGAGATTGTTTTGTTGTCTGCGGTTTCAAAAGTCAAGAATGAACTTTCGACCTCAACTTTCAGCTAACAAGGACAATAAGTCATTGAAGTGGTCCCAAAAATGTAATTGTGACCATCTATTCTTCCGTAACATCTGGAAAACATCTGCGTGGGGAAAGATCTCAATCTCTGTAACAGCTATTAAAGTGATAATGAGTTTACATGGTTGACTATTCCGTTGTATTGTATTCTATTGTTTTGTGTTGTGTTGTTTTTTTCCCCCTTTCCTGACCTGTAGCAGCTCGGTGGAAAGGGAGACAATGGCAGGCTGGCAGTAAACCTGTTCCTGGAGTTGCCTATCTGTCACCGCACTGGTGGGGCCATAGAGATACTGTCAGTCACCCTGAGACGCCAACTCATGATCATCTGAATTACAGACAGGCAATGTGTGTGTGTGTGTGTGTGTGTGTGTGTGTGTGTGTCTGTGCACGTGTGTGGCAATGTTTTTCTGTGTGGGTAAGACTGTCTGTCTCTGCCTCCGCTCCGCTGCCGAGAATGCTCTTGTTGACTTCTCATACGGTAAACAGAGGGATCGTAAATCCACAGCACAGAAGGTAGGCAGGGAGGGGAGAGAGCCAGACGAGGGAAAAGAGAACTTCCCTTGGCAAGTTTCCCACATTGTCAGGAACGCGGCGGACAAACAGACTGGGAGAGGAAGGAGGAGTGAAACAGAGGCAAAGAGGAGAGGGATTTGATGGAAGATAGAAGATGAACAAAGTGTGAGATTATACTCGTTTATTATTCAAGATGACAACTTTATTTACTCTGCTATTGGTGACTTTATTTGACTGTTTGCAGTTGGCAGACAGGAAATATCGAACAATTGAACCAGCGAGGTCACAGTGAGATCATGCGCTGTAACAATTTAGCCACTCAATATACTTTCTTGCAGTTTGCGTACAAGTTACAGCCTCCTTGCCTCTAAATACACACACACACACACACACACACACACACACACACACAAACACACACACACACACCATCCTGAACAGTAGGGAGGAATAGATCCAGAGGGGTAACAGCACAATGATAATCTGACTGGAGGGCAAGAAGCTTTCTAGGCTGGATAGGCGCACAGACGTGAATAGGGCTGCATACTGAGATAACACACTCGCCCCTATGGCTGGAGAGCTCGCTCACAAATGTACACACAACCACTAACAGATACTGACTTTTCCCTCAGTTGTGCACCAAGCAACACACACACACACACACACACACACACACACACACACACATGCATGGTGCACACAAAAACAGCCTGAACAGAAATGTTACTTTTACTTTTCATTCCTTTAGGTGCAACTCAGACACACAGTTGTGTGCACACACTGTGCTCGTGGCGAGTGACGCGGGCCTGCTGATAAGACAGAACGGAGCACTTCAAAGCAGCGATACTTGGGAGATAGAAAACAACCTCAACTAATAGAGTCTGCCTCAAAATGGCTGCCAGGCACCGGCGCCACGTTCCACAGCAAATATTTCACAAACAGATGCATTGCCGGCTCAACCCTGCTGGCTTTACCAGTTGTATAATCACGCCATCCTCCTGCCGAGGCTGGAGACACCTGCAGCGAGTCAGCCGATTACATGCTTTGCCCTTAATCAGGGGGAAGTTCCCTTGTACAAAGCAAAAGCTAATGCAAGAGACCAGTTTTATTCTCTTTAATAATGGAGAGGATCACCAGCATATTCCTTTAAAGTGCAGTCTGTTGCCTGTGCTGTTCCAGACATGCATCAACTGCATGTCAATTATTGGAGGACAAGTATGAATATATAGTAGGTCTCCAGCAAAATCCTATTACTGTCTTATAGTGGAAGCTGTGGCCTCCAGCAAGTGACCCTGCGGTGATTCAATATTTTGTTCCCCATAATTTATCATAATGGCCCATCATTTAGAGATTAAGATTGTATCAACTCTGTTTTGCCTCCTGTGAATGTTTTATATTCAAAAACTAAACATCCGAAAAGACCACAGCCACGGCGGAACTCTCTGCTCGCCACTCTGGTCTGTATTTACTTCCTACAGGGCCGTGGGCTTCCCCCTCCATCCTGCTCTCCTCGCTGGGCCAGCTTAATTTGGCATCTGCTGTTTGGCAGAGGCGAAGCAGTTCTGAGGCCAAATGCAAGCAGAGGGCCCGGCTGGGGCGATCCAATCGATAAGGACACACTGCAGGTAAGGAACAGGTGCGCCAGACTGTGTGAAGCAGAGTTCAGTCTCTGCTGGGAGGCGGCTGTGTCGTAATCTATTACTGGGAGGGAGGGAAATAGGTAGGGAGGGAGCAGGTCTAGAGAACAGGGATAGGTGTGGGTGGAAAAGAGGAAAGACGAGTGTCAACTAAGGTGTGAAGGATGCCAGGTATTCATGTTGCCTTGTATAAAACCACTTCGAGGATTGTGGTGCCACAGTTTACGTCAATCCATTATCTTTATTGCTTACCGTTTACAGCAGGGGAGCTAGAGCCTTATTCCCAGCTGACATTGGGTGAGAGGTGGGGTTGACTCCTGACAGGTCGCCAGCGTATCACAGAGCCAACGTACAGAGACAAACAACCGTTCACACCTACCATGAATTCCGACTCCCCACTTAACCTAACCTGCATGTCTTTGGCTGGTCTACCCGCAGAGGAACCACCCAGACACGAGGAGAGCATTCAAACTTCACATAGAAAAGTCCCTGGCTGAACTGGGATTCAAACTAAAAACCTTCTTGCTCTGAGTCGACAGTGCTTTCCACTGACATTTTATTTTCGAGACTAAATGTCACTCAGCAGAAAGCACACCTGCGCCAAGGCCCAACTGTCCCCTTATGAAACCACATTTATAAATACACACTCATAAATGTCAGACCAAACCCGCCTGGTTGTCTCTATCAGCTCCATGAATTATTCTCTGACAAATCAACGAAAATGTTGAAAAATTCCCAATCTCGCAATACAAAAAAATAAATCTGGATCCGCAGCCTGATCTGGATCTGTATCAACATTGTATGCGTCCTTCCCTGACCCATACCGCATCCCTCCACTGAGTTTAATGGTAATCAGTTCGGTAGATTTTGCGTAATCAATCTCCTTGTTGGAGGTAACGAGATCCAAGACACACAGGCGTACGAGCCAAACTGATTCTAATTGTTCTTTTGTTATTTTTTGACATCCTATCCCTAAATTGGGAGAATACAGAATTTTGATTCCTACTTTGTAAACAATCATAAGAAAATACTAAGCCACCCCGCAATCAATTCTGCCAGAGCTAAATCATCTCAAGTGGCGTGAGCGGCTCAAGGCTTTCACACACACACACATATACACAATGCACCCTCACAATCACAACCACACACACACACACAACATTTTAGTGTAAAAGCCAGGAATGTGCTGAGGGTTCGTCTAATCAGTGACCTGGTGAAAGAGGGGGCTCCACTTTAACCATTAACTCTTGTTTTTCTCTCCGATTTGGGAAATGTTGCAGCTAACGCTTCCTGCACATCTTAGCCCTCTGCCGCTTGATTGCAATCTGGTGCCGAAGCGAGGGAGCGGAGAGGGAGTCGAGGGGGGAGGATGGAGTAAAGTCGCAGAGAGGAGTTAAAGACAATAGACGGCTCCATGCTCGACTTCCCTAGTAAATGGAACTCTGTGATTCTGGCCATTAAGAGTTCAGAGGTGAAGCTTTAAATCTCTGTAAAATGACAGAGTGACAAGCAGAGGTCAGGTCTCAGTGTAACTGTGTATTCAGTAGACTAGACGAGAATGGCAGAATCTGATTCATCTCCAATCAGGATTAAAAGACTTTCAATATTTGATTGCAGTTTTTAGCAGTTTTTTTCTATAATACATCAAAATACTTCAAACTCGTCATCAATTGTCTCCTCACTGCCGGCCGATGTGTTGGTCATGGGGTCACGCAAGAAGTCAAACACGGAGCATTTGTCTCGTTTAAAATGTGCCCCGTGGGTCGCTAGGTGCTTCATTTAGTTTCTCCTGCACTTCCCGGTGTCAGACTCATTTCATGTGAAGTACAGCCGCAATTTCCACTGTTTAGCTTCAATCGTTTTGTTGTGTCGACTTGAGTTTAAGCTAGCTACTAGCTAACTGTAGGCTGACGTTACGTTCTTCCAAAGCCACGTAGAGAACATTGCCAGAGAGTTAAGTGTAATGTTAACTGGTATTGATCTTGCCTGCCAGGGCAACTATTCCAGGCAATTAAATTGGGAACCGATATCTGCATTGTGATCCAGTCCGGTAGGTACCGGCTGTGTAGGATTTCTGAACCTAACCCTATAAAATACACCTCTAGGGATCCTTTATCCTGTTGAATATGAATTCAGATCGTCTAACCTTAACGAAAGAACTGAAATAGATCGTCACCTTGAATGGCTAAAGTAAAGCAGCACTGGAAAATACCTGAGCATGTGAGTTGGAGTAAGCAAGGGAAAGTGAAACGGAGAGGAAACACAAGTGAAACACTGATAGGAAAAGCAGCGTTTACAAGATGTGATTTACTCAGTTTGGCCATTTTGCTTCCCAAAGATGCAGATAACATGAATAATTTTGCGACTTGGTGGGAAAAACTTTCTAAAGTGTGGCAAAGCAGACTGGAGGTGATAAATTATTCAAGTGTTTCATCGGAGCCATGCCGCTTGCGTAGGGCAGGCATCTATAATATGCATGTAAGAAGACGTGATGAAACAACTCCATAAACAGTAGAGAGTGAGTGAGTGTTTGGGGAGCACGCGAGACGAGGAAAGGGTAACGCAGACAGAGACAACTGACTTTAACTCTGTCTTTATGAAGGCATGCACCAGCCCTCTATAATACAGTATAAACATCCGATTAAATAGGCCTGTGTGATGCAGGGGGGGGCTGAGAGCAGAGACAGGATGGCAGATTAAACAGGAGATAAGGACAACGCGCAGAAAAACAGGGAGAAACACCGATGTAAAGGAGGAAGATATACGAGGAGGGGAAATATCGAGATTCCTGCCATTGTGAGTGTGAGAGACGGAGACAAAGAATGGGGATTTAACAAACAATGAAGAAACGCAAGGAAGACATGTGAAACAATAAATGTACACAGGCACATCACTTCCTTCTTAAGTACCAAGGGCAGAAGAAAATGCATTTCAAAAAGATCATTCTCTGCGTGATGGAATACAAGGGAGGAAATCTTTATATCATCTGTTAGCCTAAGATGGACTAGAGCTTGTTTTAATTTGTTCCATGCTCACAGGAAACCTCATGTGATATATTGGGTTGTGCTACGACTTTACATTTTTCAATAATATGGTCAATATGATATGCGTTACTATAACTTACACTAGAAGCTTCAACAGAAACACTATTCAGTCATTTTAAATGGTGTCATGCCATGCATTGCCAAACTGCCTTGTGGTTGCACCGTGTTGCTTTACCTGCGCTGCATAGGGTAAAAGTTGATCACAGCTTAGGCAGCGGCCATCAAATTTTGTCGAAATCCTTGACCACATGCGTTAACTAATCAGATCATGTTAAATAAAAAGTCAAAATGAGACTTAAAGATGAGGCCCTGGCAGCTGCTGAACCTGGTGTGTGGTCATCGGGTTGTGGAGCTGCTCTGTGCTTCTCATAAGCGCATTTTCAGGGCACGCAAGGAGGAAAGCCGATATAGTGAAAACATTAAACCGTGATTGTTGTTATGATCATGTTAAGAGGCTGTTCTGGGCATTCCCACCGTGAAGCGTTAACACAATGAGTCCTGTGTCAAACTTTGGGATATAATACATAAACAGTGCTGGTTTACTTAGTATGTTCCAATTTTACATTTATTTTGAAAAATAAGGAAAATGTCTCAAGCATCTTGAATCAAGTCTTGTCCAAGCACCTAATACCACATCTTTGTTGTTATATTTTGTACAGAATTGGCAAAGTTATAACTTAATGTCTCATCAATCTACACTCTTCAGTACTTGAAAAGATTCAGGTTTGAAAATCTCCCCTATAATGTATATTATATTATATAGTAAATGATCTGCATGCGTGTTTTTTCAAAGATTGGACTGTGCTGAAATAACTGTCACATTCAGACACGTGTCCTAGAAGATAAACCGTCTTGTCAGAAGGCTGCAGATGACCCACAGTGACCTCGTCTGAACTGACCAATGAGCTGCCTGCACTCTCCCAGCTGGACAGACACAACGCAGTAATTGGAGCTCTCTGTACTCTACTCCAATTATACACAGTCCTCCGTACCCTACCTCGGCCCTCTCTGACTCCACGGCCCATTTCCTGTCTCATTTTATGTCTTTAAGAAGTCCACATGAGCTGAAACAAAAGCAGGGCGAGCATTAAGCCACATCAGTAATGAGTGGAAACCCTCAGATTGGCACCTTTCCTTGGCCTGTTTCCTGAACTGGCGAAAGAAAAGAAAAGGAAAACAAAAAACTAAAGAGGACTGTTTGACCACTGCTTAATATACTCATAGTTAATCCAAACAGAAAAACACATTGCTGAGATTGGAAAGAAAGAAGAGGCTGAAAATCGGGTCCAGCTTCAGTGACACAATCAAACTTCAATGAATCGACTTGTCACCTCATTTTCTGAAGAATGGGAAAATGCAGTTGAGGAAGTTAATTTATTCCTTGTCTTCATTGAGTGTAAGAGCGGGTGAGGAAGCAGCGTAAGGAGGGAGGCAGCATTGATTGTATGCATTTATCTCTGACTGGTCAGCAGTCTGGCTTGCTGCTGTGCACTGGAGGTCATTGTCCACATTGAATCCCAATTGATCTCATCTTTAAAGCCTCCTGAGACGCCCGGAGCTCCATTATGAGAGTGATCACACTCTCAAGTGTACACCAATAAGCTCATGAATAGAGAAACACAAACTCGCACTGTAATTACACAACCACAGTAGCTTAAAGGCGTGGGCATTGTTATGCATGCATTAACTCACAGTATAACTTTTTTTACAGCATGATCTCCATTCACACACACACACACACACATTCCCACATGCACACACGCAGGCTGATCGGTAGAAATCAAGTTTAATGCCGCCTCACTCTATAATTCCTTGTACTGCCTACTAACTGCTTGTAAGAGCATGCGTTGATTCAGACATCATTTAATAAGACACGAAGCCAGACTGCCTTGACCACTCCATAGAAAGGTGCTGAAAGGCAATTATGCTGGGCAAATAGCCCTTCAGGCTCTGGGGGCCTAAGCCCTTTCATCCAAAGGAGGGAATGAGGAGGAGGGTGGACTTTACCCCGGAGTTGGACAAGAGTCATTCTGGGTCAGACGGTAGTTTGGCACTGACGAGGCACGAATGAACCACACCAGGAAAAGTTAGTTGGAGTTAAGTGATAATTATCTCCGCCAAAGACAGAAGTATTACAGTCTCGGTTATGAACTACTCTTTTTACATCTTAGTTTACATCCACCAAATACATAATTATCGCAGGTTTGTTTGTTCGCTACATTATCTTTAAATGCAAACAACTACTGCAACTTTGCACTCTTGTCTCCTGTACATATTTGTCATTGCTTGTTTATAGGCTTATTCTTCATTCTATTATATTTTAGTACCTGACAGTTTCTTCTTGTTCTTTATTATGTATCATTTACTGAGGGGGTATGTATAGTTTTATTACATTTTATGTTTATTACATTGTATTTTGAGCTACTTTAATTCTTCGTAACTGTAAAATAAGACAAAAAAAAACTAGCTGTCAAACACAAGCATCTTCAGATTGTCCTCCTATTTGGATATCCTCTATGAAAGTGGTATCAGCTCCTCTTTCCCCCAAAGAGCCTTGGCTCCATTGTGGAGGAATGTTTTATCATCTGTTATGCAGCTGGGAGAAACTAAAGAGAAGGCTGGCAAGTGGTACAGTAAAATGCAAGAGGCATTTACAGTAAGACTCAGCATAACATCAGATGGAGGTAGAGATCAAGGTAGTCTGTTTGACGTCTTTGTGAATTATTCTTTTGCTTGACTAGAGAAGCTGAACAATTTCCGCTCTGCTGACATCTGTAATTTCACAGACAAGGCTATATCCACGACCAGCTCTTAAACTCATCCTGTTTTTTTGATGTCTGAAAAACATGCAGAAACCATGGGTGGGGTGAGGCGGGGCAGGAGCAGTCACATTTGTGAACGGTGACAGCACAGATGGTGCTTTTTCCTTTTGTTCCTTTTTAAAGTCATTTAGCAGAATTATTTATTAGATGGAGATTAGTGGCTGTAAGTATCCCATATGTCACAACAAAAATAATTTATCATTAATAGGATTACTAAAAGCATCACAAATATGCCAGGGCATTCTATGTGACAATCAAAATATAAATTAAAAAGGACCATACTGACTGTCCAGTAAATGTGGTTTGGTGGAAACTTCTCAAAGCAGCTTCTTTTATTACTCATGGTGCACAAATGAATGTGGAAAAAGACATAAAGAAGGGCATGGGGAGGAGGAGGAGGAGGAGGAAGAGGAGGAAGAGGAGGAGGAGGAGGTGGGACTTACCGTTGTTGCCAAAGTCCAGCGAGTACTTGACCACATGGTAGTTATTCCACACATACAGCAGGTTGTCTCTCGGGTTGTAATCCACTGCAGCAATGTACTGGTAGGAGTTGGGGAACGGTATGTTAACGGTCACCTCCTTGCTCTTGTCGGTGTTGTACATGTAGTCTATTTTGTTCCCGGTCCCCTCGTTGTCATCGTCTTCGTAGACGGTCTTCACGACGTACAGGACTCCGCAGATCATGAAGGCGTTGGAGGCGGAGCGCTTGTCGTAGGTGGTGTCCCAGGAGCCCTCGATACGCAGCGTGTAGGGGTTGAGCTGGCTCACCACGATGCGCCCGTTGTTCTGCTCCGTTGCATAGATGACCCACAGTCCGTTCTCGTCCACGGCGAGGTCGATGTCCGACTTGCCACCCCAGCGGTAGGGCGAGGTGTCGTGGTAATTGGCATTGGCGATAATAGCCTCACCGCTCTTGATGCGCGTGCGCAAGTCAAACTTTACAATGTTGCGTGTGCGCTCCTTGTTGAAGAAGAGCGCGCCATCGTACACCACGAAGCCAGTCCCGTCCACACGATGTGGGAGTTTGTAGGTGGTGGTGGGACGGCCTGCGATGAAGTCCTCTTTCGACGAGTACTCTGTCAGCGTGTCTGTGCGGTATGGGGTCCAGGGCATGTAGTAGATCTTGTCTGAGGCCTGTAGCGGGTCTTTGGACCACGCACCGGACTGGTGGTCGGACTCGAAAAGATGTTCGCTTTGGTACACCCCTCGCAGGATGCCAGGACACAGAAATACTGAGGAACAAAGAACATGAATACATTAGATTAGAAGTGTTAATGCAGTTGTGGTTGTGAGAAATGGCGTCTGCGCCTCGGATCACTCAAACCACATCTGAAGGGTTGAGTGTGACCTCATTCTTTTTGCAGTGTGAACACAAATGTGACCTGAGGCATATATGAAGAACTGCCTAGCTAACATCTCTGACTCGCTACAGTTTAAATGGTTTCTGACGCTTCTCAATGTTCCCACATTAATTTCTTTTTCAGGCACCACCAAAATATCAACACTGATAACTACATGATTGATACTTTAAATAAATGAGAAGAAACCTCTGTAACAGCTGTACGCATTGATTATTTTTGCCCCTCTAGACGCAACTCGCCTTTGCTCTATCATCTGACATATCTATAAAATCATACCGGTTAAAAGAACCTATCACAATTGGTTCAAGTGACTCACTTAATGCTGTTTATTCATTATCGGATCTAACAAGACAGATGTTACAGTAATATCATGTCCTAACAGGGCCCACAATTTCCTGAGAGCGCATGTGAAATGTTTCCCTCTTTTCATTAAGGTTGAAGTGTGTTTGAACTTAACCGTAACCACCGCTGATGATAAGCTTGCTGTGTTGTGGTTTGGCTGTTGTGTAGTCACTGTCATTCTTAAGCACAGCAACAACAGCAGACCTCCTATTCAACAGATAATACCCTGCTCTCACAGCTAAGAGAAAATTAGAAAATGGCACATTTTGTTCTACTTCCCCCTTTCCCTCAATTCCCATCTCTCCCTCCTTTTCTCCCTCCCTCCCTCCCCGGCTCCTCATTAGCTCTCTCCTCCTTTCTCTCCTTTCTATTTCTGTCAGGATCGACCAACTGTAGAACCAAACATGTCTTTTATAGCCTGCTGTTTCTGCAATTGTTACAGTAATTCATTCCCCACTCCGTGCTTGGTATTCCCATCCTGGAATACTGGGGTTATGTTTTATGAGTGATGTGGGAGATGTAGTAAATTCTGGGAAGCCAGTGCGACCGGAGTCGTAGGGACCTTTGTAATTTAACTGGAATGCTGTCACATATGTGCACGCACACACGGCAGACACACAAAAACACGCCAGATGTGCATTGTGGTTTTCCCATTCTTCTCAGTAATATAATTCCTGATCCAACACGGAGGCCTGGGAATATTGATTGAATTTTCATTGGCTATTCAAAGCGGCGGCATAATTTTCACATCATTTGAAATATTAAATGTCAACGCAATTCTCTGTTCATTGGCTCATCATAAAAAGTGTGCTCCACCCGTGGAGAGTTTGTTAAGTGACATTCTACACGATATCATGGAATAATATGGGCCTAGAGTGTGTCTAATGAGAACCAGTGTTTCTAAATTGCCTCTATATGCTGAGATCAAGCTCTCTCTTAATATAGCTGCAGCGACTTTGAAAGAGATGTGATTCTGCCACGAGGTACAAAGCGCTTCAGGCACTGGCATCAAAAAGTGACGCCCAGCCTCGGACTTTGAGCTTGTGTAGATGAGTGTGAGCGGGGGGGCTGCACGTTTCAGACTCACCTTTTTGTTCCACTTCTGCACGAGAGCCACGGGCGAAACATTCATAGAGGAAAAGAGAGAAAGAGGGAGATGGAGACAAAAGACAAAAATAGATTAATGACGCAATAATAAGGAAATCGTGATAACACAATCTCAGATCTCCATAATCGTTCTCATACTTCATCCTAACCATGTGAGAGTGCCAGGATGCTCTCCATGTGCGATTGGTAATAACATTACGTAAGTGTCTGAGGAGACTGCGCTGCAGCGGGGAGGCGATCTGACAGTAATGCATCTCGCATATGTCACACATGGAGACACATGGGGGAACCGACACCAACGGGCCCAAGCAGACAGAGGGAGAGGGAGAGGCGGGCACTGGGAGCCGAAGCACAAGACCACAGGACCACATGAAACAGCACACTCGTATTCATAGCATCCGTGGTGGTCCCTGTTCTGAGTGTAACACAAAATCCAGCAGTAGAAAATGAGCTGATATAATGAGTTCTTTAATGTTTGCTAAAAGCAACGGAGTGATGAAAAGCACAAAACGATTTGATTACTTGGTCTGCGTTTCAGTAGAGCAGCCAAACCTGCCACATTATAATGCTTCCTGATGCACAGTGGGTGAGCTAATGGTTTGTGTGTGTCACCTACTTGTGTGCGAGGGTGCAAACATCTGTATGTGAGTGTGTGTGTGTGTGTGTGGAAGTGGAGGCATTCTGAATGCACTGGTTCTCTTCAACCAAAACATCCAAAATCCTGCCCTCTTACATTCAAAGCGTTATCCTCAGAGCTTCAGAGGTGGGTTGCTCGTGTCGCCTCCCAGTGAAGTGTGCACACTTGCTTAGAGCATCTCAAACATATGAATTCCATTCCACCTTGCTCCCTGGGGGAATAAGTGGAATGTGAACACGGCAGAAACCTAATCCTGCAGGCCCACAGGCGGCCTGAAGCATCTGGGGGCCCGTTTCAGGAACTAAAGTGGGGCCCTACCCGCCCATAAAAATATGTGCAAGGATTGGATTGCATCAATCAAGGTAGATTTTCAGACTTCATCTTAAACGCATTATGTGCCTTTTCAGCATTATGGATGGCTCAACAATTCCCTTAATTAAAAACTGAATTAGGAAGAAGCCTAACCTTTCTCTGCATTTAATAAATGCTTTGTATCAGCTGGCTTTAACAATTCCCTCAAGTAACAACAAACGCCATACTGGGCCGTAAAGTGTATCCTCCCCCCAGTCCCTACAGTCCAAATGGGCTTTGCCACCATAGTTCCGGTATTAAAGGTGTAAGTCGTAAAGGTCGATCCTGTCAGCCGTGAAGGACACACTGTCAGTTAACAGGTTGGCTCTATGTTTGCTGTAGCCTAGTTTAGACAGCTTCATATGAGCAGATTCACTGTTAATTGTGTTGATGTTAGTTCTCCATTAAACCATTTAAATTTAAACAGATATACATGATTTTTAAGGCTCATTTATAGTCAATGTTAGACTCACATAAGGAAAACGAGTATTCTGCCTGTATTCTGTGTAAATGTTGTCATACATACAAGATTGAAAAAAAAGGGAGCAGTACCATCAGATATTGTGGGGGGCAGTGCAGCTAATATAGTGCATGTGATATTACCATGATGAACAATGAGGAAAAATAAATGTTAACTGATATTTTGACTGGAATTTTTTTTCCGGCCACACATAGGCTGTCACCGCACATTTAAAAGCCAATAGCAAGACTAACGAAGATGAATCAGTCCTATCTGGTTGTGAGGACTGTGATCAACAGGAAGACTACAAGACGGATGAGGGAAACAACCCGGTAGTGTCAGCATTAGATGAGAAGGACACCACTGTGTGCCCCGCGGCTTTGGCCCAGAGTGCCCCCCCGCGGTGCTGTCATCAGGTGAGGGGGAGAGCAGAGCCGTGTGAGCCCCCTGCAGCTCCAACACTGGATTATGTTGAGTGTTCAGAAGTATGTTTCTTTTCTGTGAAATAAAAAAAAATGCCACTCTTCTGTGCTGTAGTGGTTTGTTTCCAATAAGTGTCGGCCTATATGGTTTTGAAGTGAATTATTAAATTCTTGCACGTAAGTCAAGGGCCCTTTGGTGGTCTCTTTCAATAGAGGGGTGACACATTGCTATAAGGCAGCGTATGTGCAGGCCATGGCCTCGTGTGTCAAGACTGTAAGAGAGCTGCTGAATGGAGCTGGTCCCTGGAGAGCGAGGAAGAGGAGAGGAAGAAGAGAGGAAGAGGAGAGGAGAGGAGAGGAGAGGAGAGGAGAGGAGAGGAGAGGAGAGGAGAGGAGAGGAGAGGAGAGGAGAGGAGAGGAGAGGACAGGACAGGAGAGGAGAGGAGAGGAGAGGAGAGGAGACAGGCAGAGTCCTCAAAGGGAATGTGTTCAGAG
This sequence comes from Pseudopleuronectes americanus, assembly GCA_038501795.1. NCBI lineage: Eukaryota > Metazoa > Chordata > Actinopteri > Pleuronectiformes > Pleuronectidae > Pseudopleuronectes > Pseudopleuronectes americanus. The sequence goes on from CM076721.1 coordinate 10,676,333, forward strand.
AGACTTCCGACCGGCACATGTTTATATATAGCACAAGTGCACTACATATTGCACAGTACATGCATAAATTCTTTAACACATTAAAGCCTAATCTCATCATCAACCACACAACGTACACAAACACATGTGACACCCTGAAACACACACACACACACACACACACACCACCACCATTAAATCCTAGTCTCATGAAAAATGCATGGTAACTGGTGCGGCTTAGCACAACTCTAGATAAATAAGCAATCTGTGGAAGGAGATCGTGTTCAACCTAAAACAAGAGTGAACAAGCGGGTGTGTCACATGTGCTGCTCCGAGTTAAGATAGGTAACGCTTCTTCACGAGCAAGCAGTTCCCTCGTGAGAAAATCTCTGGGTAAAGAAAAAGAAAAAGCGACAGTGTGTCTAAACAGATGTGTTTGTGCGACAGACGCACTACAGTACTGTCACACACACGTATAAACAATACAGAGAGACATCGCGGTGGAGACGACGGGGATTAATGACACCCAACAACGAGGAGGCAGCTTCACCCGAGGCTCCCACAAAACCTCGGCGACGCACAAAGGAAAACATGCAGAGTTCAAGGTTGCCGGAGACTAATAGATTTCAAATGAAAAAAGTGTGGCAGCAACAAGTACACCAAATGGCACGCCAAATGTCAAACAAATGTCATTCAATTTGTGCTGCTGCCTCTGCTGCTGAGCTCATCGCAGGGTTTTTTATTTTTTTTTGTGAGGCATCTGTTTTTAATCTCTGTGACAAGGGTAAGAAACGAGAGTTTTTTTTCCAGAAATCACAGTCATTCATCTCTCAGCGCACACGGACTTGACAGAGTGAATGTAGGTTGCAGAGAGATTTGTTGAAACCTCAAGGTTCTGTCAAGGTTAGCTGGAGCGGCGCATAGAGCGGTGGAATAGAAGTCTTTTGTGCTAATTCAGAGACTGTGTGAGAATAGGGAGGAAAAATACGGAATGAAGCAACTCGCCGAAAAAATGGTTTCTACGAAAACGACAACAAGAAAGCATCTTCTCTTGATTTCTTTATGTGGTTGTTTCCTCCCTAACTGAAACCTGCACAGGTGCGGCACGTTTCCAGTATCTTTGACTGATCATTTGCAAAACCACTTAGGCTGCACATTGAATGGTTACTTCTGCAGCTACAGAGGAAAACATTACTTTGTCCCATTACTCCTAGCGAGGCTGAGTGAACGATTATTAGAAAGCAACAGCGGAACAATAACACAAACAGCCACGCGCCTGTTTAGTTTCATTAAAAACCATCTAAATATTCATTAATATCTGCAATAGTATCTTGAATGCCTGTAATCACATGAACGGCTCTGACTCTGCCTTCGCTGATTTCTTCACCTCGTTCCTTCCATTTTCCATTTCTCATACACGTCCCCACCCACACACACCACACCACACACACACACACACACACCACACACCACACACACACACACACACCACACACACACACACACACACCACACACACACACACACAGCACGGGGACCCAGTGTTAATCTGAATGTGCTGCGGTGTAAAGATAATTAGCATTTTTATTGAAAACGTATGGTTTATTAAGGATGTATTCGTCGTGGAGGGAAAGGCGTTGTGCCTGCTCATGAGTGTGTGTTAATGTGTGCATGGGGCGGGGCACAGCAGCCTGCAGACAACGAGTGGCGACAGCAGCCTCGCCGCTATTATCTCTGATCTCCAATCAGCTCTGCCGGCAGCAGCCCAAGGTCATTCGCGGACACGGAGGTTTTTCATCTTTTCCCCGTCCATTATCCTCTTCTTTCTCTCCTCCTCACCTGCCGTCCCCTTTCATCGTCCTCACACCGAGCCTCTCTCCTCGCTCGCTCCCTCTGTTGTGTATTTCCTCCCCTGCTTTTCTACCACTTCACCCGACCACCAAACCCTGTCCACCCCTTTAACTGTGTCTTTTTATCAGTTAATTCATTCTCCCTGTTCCTCGTCTGCCGGCCTCATCTAAACCCATTTCTCTCTATCTCTGTTTCAGCTGTGGCTCCCCCGCTCAGTCTCTCTCATTCTGTCTTTTTGGTTCCCTTCCATCTTTCTCTCGCTCTCTCTGGGAGACACTTGCAAAAAAATGCGGCCTGCATATGTGTGCGCTCACATATAGTGTCCATGCAGAGGGACACACACCAAGAAACGTGCCCACACACACAAGGATAGAACTCTGCCAGGGAGCAGTTGTTTCCACGACAACATTTGCATATACACACACACACACAGCTGTCCTCATGTCATCATGATGAAGTTATTCCAAGGGTCCAATCTGAGAGAAGTCTTTAATTGGACAGACAAGAAAGTGATTTTATCTTTTAATTAACTTTCCTGCGGAGCCAACGTCTATTGTCCAAAATAGACTGCGTGGGTATTGCATAACATATCACTGGTTCTCTCTGTTTAATACACTTAATGTGGTGGTAGGCTAATTGCTTCATAACGGCAGTTGAGAACCAGGGGTCTGAAGATTAGAGAATGGACAGACATAATCGAGAGATTCACTTTTTTGTTATAAATGGACGAACATGAATGAAACAAGGCATCTCATCATTTTCCTTGTGTGGCATATAGCATACTTGCAGAGATTAAACGTATCCATGGACAAGAGCCACCTCGGAGGAAGCAGTCTGTGCGGCGATGTGGTAATGTATGGATATTTATAGTTCGCCTGCAGCGCTGTGAGGAGGTATACACATGTGGCTAATTACTGCCAAAGCTAGCCGGCTAGTTTGGCACACGACTGCCACACACTCACACCACAGAGAGCCGCTGAGAGAGAGAGAGAGAGAGAGAGAGCGAGAGAGAGCTCCAGATTCTTGGAAAGGGGCCAATAAACCTGCAGTTCAGGGAGGCGACATGAAGAGTGAGAGCGAGCGAGCCAAAAAATCCTCAAGAAAAAAGAAAGAACAGGCGAGGGGAGGAGGAGGTGGACAAACTTCCACTGAAAACCGAGCCGTGCATAATTGAATTACCTGTTCTACAACCCACAGATTTGTTTACAATATCCATGGAGAGGGAAACGCACCAGCTCGACCTGAACGTCAGCGCTCAGGAGACGTGCGGTGCTGAGGCCGCGGTCTCCACAGAGCGCCACTCACTTTTCTACCCTGCGCGATGGGTTTCCAGTGATGAGCGACACCTGGCCCTCGGAGGTGATTGGGTGGGTGGGCGGTGGGGGTCCGGTGCTTACGCTCAACGACCGGTGCCACCAAGGAGACCCTTCTGAGTAATGGATGTCCCCCTGATGCTACAGTCATTTGAGCGCTCTAAACGCCGACCCCCCCGGCCCTCGCATGCAGATAAGATGATTTGTTGGTCGTTGTCGCTCGGCGTGTTTTAGGAAGGCGACAGTTTGAGTACGCTGTCGCATATTTCAGAAAAAACAAGCATCTTTTATCGATCCGTCTTGATTTACGGCAACATTATGGAGATATCTCACCGCTTAATGTCTCGCAAAATGTATCTTTCACAACAATTCAGCGCGGGGGCATTGATTTGCTATGTCAAGCACGTCAGCTTGATTGTGGACGGCTGGATCTCCGGCCTGAACGGCAGCGAACGGCAGCAGAATATCTTTATCAGAAGGTTCGGACATTATGAAGCCGAGGGGTCAGGCGGAGGACAGCCTTTATGTGTTCTCAGGCAAAACAATGTAAAGTGTGGAGTGGCAGTATCCGAGGCCTTGTTTCACCTCCACACAACACATTTTTTTTCCCCCTGCAACATTTCTCAAGGCTAAACACACCCACAGGAGCCAGGTAGTGTATCACAGCGCTACCTGATCCAGCCTGAACACTTAGTCAGTACACAGAAACTGCTAATGTACTGTCAAAGTCTCTCCCTCTCTTTCTCTCCAGTGCTTTATCTCTCTCTCTCTCTCTCTCTCCCTACCTTCCTCCCTCTGTTAACCGAGCTCTCCAATGACTTTGGTTTCGGATGCTGTCTATTTTTACGGGTCGAAACGTTACCCCGACCGGTCCTTTGTTTATCAGATCACCAAAACGCAACTCGTCTCCCTGGTCCCGCTCAGTCTCTACCACAGCTGCTCTTCACAGTGATGAATCTATGAAGCAAGTTTTCATCTTCACACATGCATTTCTATCGGAGGTAAAGATCGAGCACGCACACAAGTTTCAAATGAAAGGAGGAGACACGAGCGAAAACACACACTGACAAAGACTCAATGCTTCGATGCTTCCACTTGTGTGTGTGAGTGTGTGTGTGTGTGTGCGTGCACGCGCCTGGTGGGGCATTAAGCAGGTATCAGGTTGTGTTTCCATCTGCTCCAGAGAGGGCTCTGATAGTCCTATTATTTAATCTGCTGGTCATTCTAGACGCCAGGCAAGAGCCGTTTAGCCAGACATAATTGAATGCTTGAGTGTGGGAGATCACCTTGGCCGCCTGTTTGGACCGTGGTGCCAAGACTCTCCACTCAGACAGTGTTGGACATATTAGAAATAATCTAAATACATAACTGTGATTTATGCACAACCTTCAGGAGGAAACATGAATAAAAACTTCCAAACATTTATTCCTATCAAAGTTTGTATCCCAGCTTCATTTCTGAGTCTACTTTTTCAGTTTTATTTATTTTGGCAAAAATAAGAATTACAGGAACGATTAATGGCCTTTTTTTTGCTTTGAATAAATCCTATATAATCCTCCCCTCCACCCTCGTATGTCCTCCTGTCTTTCATGACTTATAACTGTTCCACCGCGGAGCCGTTTATAGCCAACAAAATATATGTCAAGAGTAAGATGCAGTGCTGTGTGTGTCCGAAAAGCAACATGTGTTCATTTCTCAACATACACACATCCTGAGTCTACATTCATGTGAGCGGACATATGAGGACGAGTATCAAGGTCATGTTATATGGAACAGTTATTCAGTTCAAGTTTATATTTAAAACTAAAAAAGGATTTTCAAGAGTTATATTTGAGCAGCAGGTCTGACAAAGTTGTCTTTACTTCTCCTCCAAATATAATGTGTAATAAATCTTCTTTCAATGCATTTTTTAAGTATTATAATTTTGAAAAGAACATTTTGAGATATTCCGACACCAATACGATGCTGAAATGCTGCCGAAAAGGTACATCTGTATATCAATCCGATTCGACGATATTAGTTTCATCCAGAAGAAACTGCATTTTAATGATTTCAGGTAGTGTTGAATTTGTCAGAGCTAGTTATGGTGTCACCCTGGAAGTGCACGTAACTAGCTATTCAAAGAGGGAAATCGTTCTATATTTCTATATTTATCTGTTTGTGTTCTTTTTCAGTTATGCCTGGCAAACTAGATAAGAAAAATGCCTTGTATGTGTTTTTTACAAGCGTACTCTGTATCGGCCGATAATCAAAGTCTAGTTATTTGTATCACGAAGGGAAAAGTGGTATCAGAGAATCTTCATCTTTTTATTTCCTCAATTCGAATTTGAGTTTCCAGTTACTTGGTATTTGGTCTCTGAGGTTTTCCCTCCTGATAAGGTGGGGGGGTAAAATTGAACTTAATTTCCATGTGAACAAAGTAGTTTCCATCACTATGATGTGAAAATAACTAGTGGAAACACGAGGGACATCATTTGAGTTTAAACTTTTTCAAAGAGCAGACGCAGCAGCTGCATTATAGTTTTGCCTTTAGACAAATCCTCCAGGCTGGAGAGTAACGTGAAACAAACATCAGTGACAAATATACGTCTTTAATCTACATCTCCAACCTGAACCCATATGTATTCATTATGCAGAAAGCTATAACCTAGTTTTTCGGGGGGGAAACTATATTAGTAAAAAGAAAAAAGTTTTACTTTACAGCAATGGCCCAATGATGTTTCACTTCAGTGGACACAGCCCTCCCCCAGTGTGATATCACAGGGTCAAAGGTCACCTCAGCATCTGTCCTCTTTTGAACCGCTCCGTCTTTGTCATCAATCAATCCTCTGACTTTTTGAGAGAGCTGTGTCATCACAGATTCCCATCTGGACTTAATCTGGCAGTCAAATTACTGGTGTTCATTTTTCAGTACAACTATAAAAAAATAAGTAAAAATGGAGTAAACCAAGCTCGCAGGATTACTTGCAGCCTTACACAAGAATGTTCACTGTGTGTATTTAAACTAGTTTCAAGTACTGCGCCTGAAGGGGGAAGCAAATGTAACAAATACATGAACCTTGATTTAGATCTTAGTTCAGACACTCAGGTGTGAAAACGCCCCCTTAGACGCATTCAAATATTAACAATTAAAATTGTAAATCTTACCCAAAGAAAACCCCATGCAAACAGTGGGACAGCATGCAAACTTCACATAGGAAGACCCGGCTTAACTGGGATTCAAACCAAATACCTTCATGCTCTGAGGCAACAGTGATAACCACCGCAACCCAATCGAAAGTGAGACAAATATACACACGAGATCATAAAATGCTGCTCTAGTAGAAAACAGAAGATCACTTACTGTAAGGGACACACTCATACTGGACCTCCAGGTATTTGTAAGTGCCGGGGCAGGGGTCAGGGAAGACATCAGGCCCGGCCACCACTGCACACTGGGTGCGGTTGTTGCATCTAAACGGGGAAGATCGGTAAAGAGGAAGATGTGTTAGCTGCGCACGAGCAGGAGCAAGAATACATTCCCACAACAAACGGCTGAAAGTGTTTCTAAGGCTGAAACACTTTAGTAAAGGTTTACCTTCACTGAACATTAATACAATCATTGAGTTCAGCTCTACACAAGGTGATCCACAGTGGCTACTGCAGGAATGTGCATGGACACTTCAGGCGTGTGTGTGTGTCTGTGTGTGTGTGTGTGTGTATGTATTGCAGTTAGAACAACAACCTATGCCTTTAAGAGTATCCTGCCCCCAGTCTTTAGATAATTAATTCTAATTATCAGAGGGGCTCGCTCTCATCTGACACACAAAAAGTAAGTATTTCTCAGTCATATTAACACAGGTTACCTAAGGCGCCGCACTCTGTGTGTGTACTACGTGCCTCTGGGGGGGTTGTGTGACCGCGCGTGTGCGGCTGCAGTCATAAATGCGTAAAAATACACACATGACATTTATGTGTGAATTAAACATGCAGAGACCGCTCGGCAGCACAACCGTGGATGATTTGTTGGGGGCAGTTGGAGCCCATACATTACCATGATAGATACATGTAATAACATTGGATGCCAGCCCACCCAGAAGAACCACTTTATCTCAGTGGGGTTTGCTGATTTAAATAAATTATTGAAATAACGTGAATGAAGAACATATTGCGTGTGAGGACGGGGACGAAGGGCTCGGGATGGGAATAGATTTACCTCTAAGTGAAAACAGACAACTTTTACCGCCTTGGATTTACATGTGGTGATGCCATTAGAACATGGCTACCAATCACAGCCTGTCTACTGTCCAATGCAAGGGTGAAAGAGTGCAGATAAAACCGTCCAGTGAATGCCCATCCAAGGTTCACTTAAGTTTGCTGTTGTTTTTTTCTATCACTCTCCCTCTCTGTCATCTTTGCCTCCTTTGCCTCCTTCTTAATATCAATAGAGTTTCCACAGTTGCTCGGATGTTTCACTGAGCAGATAAGATCAAATGAGACTTTATTAATCCCAAAGGAAATTGTTGTGCCAGCTTTCCCCATTGCAGTATCAACAATATAGAACCGAATAGAATAGAATACAGTACATAAAACAAGAGTATCAAGTCTAAAAATACAAGTGAAAAAAGATAAAAGTATAAAGTATATTGTAATTTAAAGTGTACACCGAGTAATGCAGAACCATTGCCTAATAAAAATATGAATAATAAAATATGAGACTAAAATAAGCTAAGGAAGTTACATGACACAGTGAAACCAATATTAAATAAAAGCGGCAGTGATTACCTTTGATAAAAGGAGCAAGTAATATGGGATATTGCACCTGATATTGAGATATGATGAAACTCTATTACACGCGTAGAAATAGTTACAGCTACTGATTAGTACAAGGGGAAAAACAATCATGTATCCTTTCTCTCCTCTTGTCGCACATGTTCTTCCTTTATGCCTTAAATCAAGACTTCATTTTCCATGTGGCAGCATTGCAGGGTACAAACAAGGCTCACAGCGAAAAAGTATCGGTGTCATTATTTGTCAGCCATTAAATTAGACAATGAGCCTTTAGTTTATAACCATAAGTTACAGCAAAATAAATGTATCTGTAGCCAATTGAATAGGGCTGATGAGGGATTTCCCCTCTCGTCCCAATATTTCCTTTCAATTAGTACCACTGTTCTGTCTCCCTCTTCCCCTCTCCGTGCACCTGTCAAACAGCCGACATTTATATTAAAAACATTCCCATTCTTCCACTGAGATACTTTTTAATGAGCGTGCCAAACCCCTCAAGTCTCCCTTCCTTCAGAATCACATTCAACAATTTGCATAATGAAATATGCATGAGAGATAATTTAATTTGTATTCAATAGTCAGATGTAACACGTGGAACGTATGTAGGGGAAATAGAACCACCTCTCTGTAACGCGCCGTGTATAATGGTGTCTGTTGTTGACCAGTCCCAGGTCAAGCGAGGGGGGGGCTGGAGTTTAAAAGGTTTCAAACTCGATGTGTTCTAATAACAATAACCAGCCAGTCTTCTCTACCCTCGTCCTCCCTTCGCTTTTCTCGCCTCCGTGCTTTTTAATTTCTTGCCCTGGTGCCTTCATCATCGGTCACCTGTCAGTGCAAAGTTGTGGACTGGGGGGGGGGACACAAAACTGACAACTTTCTTCACCATACCCACCGATGGACACGACTGACGCGATCACATTAGTGAATCGGAACATAAACAAATCCAATTATTGACCTTCCGTGTATGCTAGCATCAAAGAAAAATCTGCCATTTGTTATGATGTCATCACACTGAGACACGAGAAACATTTGATTGGCGTGTAACTTAGCTCACAAAGGAGGAGGTCTTTGTAGACGTCGAAGGCCCAATGGAAATGAAACAGTCTGATCTATACTGAGGATTTCCGTGATCGGCATCACCAGCTCGTCCCACCCTTACAGCTGTCGCCTAGCAACAGAGCTGCAGTTACACATGACGAGTAGGTTTTAACGCCCCTTGGTTTATTTAACGTGTACCATTAGCTGTTTCGTAGAGTTGAAGCGTTATACTCTTGGACATCTTGTCGTTTGCCATCACTTTGTAAAATCGTTTGTCAAAAAAGCGCAGTGAATCCTGGGATATGTTGGAATGGGAAGGATCAAAGTGTCGGAGCCTTCGTTTCTCAGATATAAGGACACATTGGTCGGTGGCATTTGGAGAAGCCTTTGAAATGGGACAGTGGTTTACTCCAATGGGAAGCAATCAGCCTCTGAAGGAAGCGACCCTGATTTGAGACACAGGTTTAAAACTCAGATGTAAAGCCACAGGTGCAAATGTAGGATTGATCATTTCCAGATGAACACTTTAAAAAAGGGAATCTGCAGGAAACTATGGAAAAATCTGAGCAGTCCTCCTGGAAGAAGCAAAATCTGCGCCAAGACTGTTCCCTTTGTGTTTCTTCTTCGCATTTGTATTTATAGCGGTGACACCTATCGTTTAGAAGACAGACCTCTATGCAGAGACTCACTGCACCTCAAGCACGAGTGTGAAAGAAAGAGGCGTTCTGTCCACGTCACAGCTGGTGTGTGTGTGATGACCGATCCATAAAGCCTATTGAAGGGAGAGAAACTCTGGTTTCACTGTGAATCCCAAAGGACTTTAAAACATTTTTTTTTCTACAGACGAAAGAAAAAAACTCCAATAGATGGAAATAAAAAAGGCTCATATACATCAAAAAGTCACTATACAGAGTCAAGATATGCATAAATAACTACCATGCATGCAACAGGGAGTGTGGGAGAAATAAAAGATGCAAATGTGTTCAAAGAGAGCAAAAGGGAGAAAATGTGTTGTGTGTGTGTTTGTGTATGTGTATTTCTGCTTTATGATAGTTCAAGATACAGCCCCTGTTCTCAGAACAGTCACGGCTGAGTCATAACACACTGAATGTTATTGACTGGTGTTTTAAATACAGGGTACAGAGCAAAGATTCAACATAATCCTCTGCACGCTCTATCTCTCTGCTATCACTCCTGCTATTTTTGTCTGCACAAACTTTCTTTTTCCCTTTTTTTCATCTTTTCTTTTCGTAAGCCAAGATAATAAAGCAATTTCTTTTTCAGCGCCTCTTCATCCCTCCAACCAAGGAATTATTCCTCTCTGCTCCTCTTTCTTTGTCTCTCATTTCCACATTCTGTTCTTTTTTTTTGCTGTCTGTTTATCTATCTTAAACCCAGTTAGCTGCAGTTTCTGAAGTCACACCCAGATATGTGTGGTAGGCCTCTTATTGCCGGCTTCCTTCTCCCCCTGTCGCCTCCCTCCTTAATATCTTTCTCATCCCTGCCTCCCTCAGGGCGTCATCTCTAGCCTCCCTGTTTCTCCCTCAATCCCTCCATCCTCAGTAAAGCCTGTGCTGACGTCACCGTTCTGTCTGAGCCAGTCGTCTGAGTCAGATCCAAAAAAGACTCCCTTATGTCCCCAGTACCTCCAGCTCCTTCTCCGCTTGTTTCCCCTCTCCTCCTCTGCCAATGTGTTTATCCAGCAGCCCAGAAAACATAAAAACATCGGCAATCAAATCCCCCATTTACCACCTTGCGTCCAGTAACACATGCACACGTACGGCGTGCGCACGTGGCCCCTGCACACACCTTTGCAACCTTTTACAGATACCAAAACGGCTCTGTATTTTTCATGTGTTTTTCATAGTGTTGGCAGAAACGGTTCTTTTTAATTAGCATGGCCACATCAAAACAAGGCAGTGGCCTGGATACCGCCTTGCCTACTGGCTGTCTTCCCTGCAATGTGTAACGCTCACACACACACACACACAAACGCACAAACACGCACACACAAACAAACTGTTCACTAACAAAGCCGAGCTGTGGCAGGCAGGCAGAGAGAAAGCGGATGCTGCTGCAGTGGGTGATGCTGTTGTTATATTCTCTGATGTTTTTCACTTTGTTTGGCAGACCACTCCGTCTCTCAGTCTCTATGCCTCATATGAACATAACTGACTGCCTGATGATTTGATGAGGCTGACACTGGCTGAGTGTGTGTGGGTGTGTGTGGGTACGTGTGTGTTTGTGTGCGCGATATGTGCCAGCGCTCGAAGTGTGTCTGTCAGCGGATGCAAAAGGGAATCAGTATTTTGTGAGAGCGCGCACACATCTGCCTGCATGTGCTTGTGTGCAGATGTGTCGAAAGAGCTATATAATTACAGAGCGAGTGAGAGCTGGGAACTAATCCTCATGAGCCGAAGGAGGTGTCTGAGAGTGAGTGACACACAAAGCCCTGGCACAGTCAACATTCGAATGCTGTCACACAAGCCGACAATGCTGCGTGTGTCATCTACAACCCAGCAGGAGCACGCTCATCACATATAAACTTCCTGGAGTGTATGTTAAACATACTGTACATACAAACACTCATAGACACTGTGCCGCCTGAAATCTGTGAAAAAATAAACACACAAACACTTCTTCTTCACATTCTAGACGCTGCAGGACATTTCAGACCTGGAGGCTAACACCCCATATACCCTACACCCTGCTAACAGACACACAAACAGCAACATAACTTCCTTGGCAGATTTAATTACTACTTTCCATTCATACATATCAAACTTACACTGTATCAAATGAATAACTAATGACCAACTTGCCCGTCCCATCCAGGCTCATGTGAACCATCTGAACCAAGCCAGAGGAGATTCTATTGGTCGATGAGGACTGTGAGATCTGGTTGAAAGCTCCAGGGGAAGCTAGTATGTGAACCTTTAACTCATCTCCGCTAACTGGGGCTAGTAAAGGATTATCTTATCCTATCTTAATCTTTGCAGGTATTATTTTTGGAGAGATTTCAGTATTTATCTTCACGGGTAATTCCGTGAATGGAATTGTTCTCAGTCATGGTGTTAACGCGGCGCAATCAGCCTTTCAGCGTTTCTAAAATCGGTTTTATCCGGAGCTAATTCCTGAGATTTAGTTTCATCATTCTGACAAAGCTGCATCCACTGAGGCACCTGCCACTTCATATTTTTTGAAACACCTTTTTGGGCAAAGAAGAAAACGACGGTATCCATGACAATTTACAATGATGGGTTATGATGTCATTGTCGCCTGATTTTATCATTATCCATAAAGCTCACTACAGCTCTCTGTTTAAGACATTTCCCCAATGTTTGGCCTAGAGGTCACGTGAAAAGAGATTCATTCAAGGCAGCTCAGACACACAAAGATCCAATAAACAATAAGATAGAAGAAATAGGGATATTAAGTATTTTTTGCTGTTGTTACTGTTACTGTCTGGTTTTCCTGCTTTGTTTGTTTGGACCCTATTCCATTCTTGCACCTGCTCGTGGCTGGACGAGGTTTCCACACTCCTGATCGCCCGCCAATCCTCCTCCACACCTGAGCTCCAATCCCTTATCAACAGCTGAGACGATCAGGATGAGCTCTTCCAACGAGACTCTGCCAGATCGTCATTCAGCTGGCAGCAGAAAAGCTTCAGCCAACTTCTCAGATTTTACTTAAAATAATACTTTTTCCATGAGTGGATTTGGCCGTGATGGATGTAGGATTTTTCTTAAACGTTGGCCATGAATACATTTTCACTGAGTGGCTGATGTTAAAGGTCCAACATCCCTGCAGAATTCCTGATTCAGTAAGATGCACATTCATATTTCTTTGTTTTTTTTTCAAAAAAGCTTAACAAGATCTTAACAAATTGTCATATTTATTGTTACTATTGTTAAGCAAGTGCATATTTAAAAAAAAAGACTCCTGACAGGACAGGGGCACTTCAGGAGCCAATCACATCTCAGATGGGGCTGGTGCCTCTCTGGCCATCCCTGGATCCGCCCGTGATGGGTTTCGGGTTCTCAGAATATGCTTTTTTGGAATTTCAAACAAATAATCAGCAGAGACTCCTATCAACAATCAGTGTTTGTTTATTTATTCTGGTTCATATTCTTGAAGGCTGCATGAAACCTTTTAAACCCAGTCCTGTCTCTGCTCCTGTGATCTGCTCTTAGAGTCCAGCCATTACCTTCCATCCTAACGTGCTTATCTCGTTGCATGAAGCCACAGGATATAGAGCTGGTGAAGGCTTTGCATTAAGGCCATATTTTTCTTGCTATTACTGCTGTTATGAATATCAGAGGGATTTTAAATGACATGGTCTTTTGAGCAGAATCCTGAGTTTCTATTTCCCTTACATTCGACAGTAAGATGATGGCTGAGCATTTACGTCCTCATTATTATCATTATTACTCTTATTATTATTATTTTTATCAAAAAACACTGCATGAAGGGAATGTTGTAGAACAACAGAGCTCCTATGAAAATCCCAAACGCATTTATCAAACAAACAAGCTGTGTCTGAAATCTCTCTATTTACCAATGCACTATATTTAGCTAATTAACTAATGTGCGACAACAAATACGCTTTGGAGGAAACATAATGAAGGCATAAGTAAAATGTTCACAAACAAAGTATTTGTATCCAAACTTGCAGTGACTAAATCATAACTAAACTATTTTCTGGTTTTGCTGAGGCGTTCACAGCACATGAAAGCGAGGGAAAGATCGCCGTCTGCGTGGTCACAGAAAAAACGTCCACGATGACTTCAAACGCAACATGTTTACTCGCATTTAACCAAAAACCACAATCTCTCCTCAATCTAACCACAGGCATCCTGAGGGTGTGAAGCCCATTCAATTCACTAAAAACATTGTTGTCTCTGAACACGATCCAGCCAGCGATCACACTGCCACCACGGAGGAATGGACAAAACACAGTTTAGCTGTCTAGGAATGTTATTTCGAGGAAATTTATGCTTCTTTAAGTGGCTCATAAATTTACACTTTTAACACAGAAGAAGCGCTCATGGCCTGTAAGCAACTGTCTGCTAACAATTCAACATTGCAATGTATCAGCTTTAAAATTGCAAAATGTGGACTCTCTCAGTGAGGATGCAAAATTATAAAGAATTATTAGTGTCTAAATTTCAATTTACTAATAAGAAGGTGCAGTATGGGTCAGGAGGGAGCCCATTCAATTTAGGTGCAGATAATTCAGGTGGTGGATCTAGATTTGTATCCCTTTCTTTTACATTGTGAGAATAGTTTTTACAATTTTCCTAGGAAATAATTGATGGATCTTGAAAAAATAAAAAGAGGCATATTTAGTGAACCACTTTCTACAAGTGGTAGCTTTAAATTTAAGAGTAATGTTGGGCTGTGCAGATGTATGCGCTCTTGTAGCTATAGTTTAACTAAAAAGTGCAAAACTAGGTATTCAAGAACAGAGTTACGCCTCCTTCACTTTGTTGCAACATCTTTGATAACTGCGCTGCTGAGCCTCTTGGAGTTTCTATTTTCACACCAGCAGGAACATCGATGGTTCACTATACTGACACATCTCTTATCAGAGCTCCCTCTGAGAGCTGTGCAATGGTCGGAAAATGCAATATAGACTCAGGGTGTGCATAACTTCAACATCTTGTTTTTTTTCCTCACAAACTGTGGGGTAGCCGGCGGAGAAGAATATTTTTGGGAATAATATATTCTGCTCTTGACAGCTGGACAACAGAAACACGGACTGATGTAGATTAGAGGGGAACCGCGGGGAGTTAAGCACATATTGAAATTACCTGCAAGGAAAAAAGTATGGAGGCTAAAGGAGTTTTTATCATAGAGACATTCAGTTATGTGCCACATAAACATGTTGGACTTTTCTTTTATCAAAAATATATTCTGTTCATTCTCAGTGGTGTCTAAAATGTAATGTCTTTCAATCTCCTGTTTCCTCCATTGTTTGCAGTTTTTTCATTTTGTCACAGTTTGATAGGAAATTAAAATATGTTAGTTTAGCCAGAAATCTATTTCTTCAAACAATCACAGTAAACCCTGATGATGAAAAAAATCACGACTGCCTAATACCACTATAAATTTCACTACACCAGTAGTCCAAATTATCCATAAAAAAACAGAATGACTCCGTTTGTGTTAAAAAATGCTTCTTTCATCAGCGTGAAAATATGTCCCATGGTGAAAAACATGACAGACTTTATAAGCTTGTAAAACATTCTGAAAAAGAAATTAAATTGAAATCCCCAAACTGGGGGAAATTAAGCAGAGGGAGTCGAGCAGTTGGAAAAACATAAAATAACAAAAGGACGAGGAGAGAGATGAATTTCAGCAGGACTCTTTATGTCCTGCGGGAGTTCAGGAAACCCATTTGACAGCAGACAGAGCGTAGTTACTGTATCCCGCTACAGGATAAAAAGCTGTTAGGCCGGCCATATACTCTCTCTCTCCCTCTTTCTCTCTCAAACACACACACACACACACACTCACCACATATGAGATTCTCCTGCTACTGGCCTCGTTTCAGCTTTATTAGCTCCCTGATGTCGTTACACACACATATATAGTGCGCTGTTTGGAGATGGACAAATGGAGTGACGGGAATGGATGTTGAATGGGAGGAATAAAACGTGGGGTGGTTGGTGTGTGTTCGTGTGTGTGTGTGCGTGTGTGCCTGCATGTGTTGGGGGGGGGGTTCAGGGGGAGCTTGGATATAGTAAGTAAATGAAGAGTGATGCAGGGGATCTCGATTGACAGAGTTAGGAGAAGCGGAGCGAGACATGCCGACGTCTGTGTGTGTTTGTGTGAGTAAGCTGTGTGCGCGTCTACCATGGGGTATAGTGAGGCAGACGCATCACATCCTGTGCCAGCACCACCATACCACACTTGGAATAAAAAATGACAGATCTGTCTCTCTCTTTCTCCCACACACACACACATATATATATATATAGCCTCACTCACAGATCTATATGTGTGTGTGTCTGTGTGAATACAGTTCTCTGCAGTCCCTGCATGTCTGTCAGCTCTCGAGCAGCCTGTCAGACAGGCCACAGGTAAAATAATGTTGTTTCCCCTACTGGGAAAAAGGCTTTGAGTTGTGTTGCATTATTAATATTTGGCTGGAGGATGTCACTCCACCTATTTTCTCACATTCTGTCAGAGCATGTCTTGTACACTCCAATATGTAGCTTCTGTCAAACAAAGTGTTCACCGGATATTCTCATGCACGCACTTTGGGATTTTAGCCTGGAAGATGTCAATGATAGAAAATGACTGACGACTGACAACTCACAGTCGAGTCAATAAAATCGCCCACTTGTGCTGTCACATTTTCCTGAAGAGATGAAAGCTGTTTAAAGAATCAGCAAGTTGTAAACTCTAGATACAGAGAATCATTTGTATGCAAATAGGAAACAGTGGAGACATTTCTGCAATGACATTGTTGAGAAGCATATATGTGACATCAATTTGCATTGAATGTGAAATGTGTGAAGACGGTTGTCAACAGCAAATTTTATTTGCAGAGAAAAGAAAGATACAACTTCAACATGGCTGCTGGAGATGTTTATTTTAGGTTAAATTACTGTAAATGCTACTTGGATTGAAACTGGATATATGACTGCTTCTTAATTAAACCATTGTAGCTGCTGTAAGGAATATCCTATTATAATAACATATATTTTCACAGGGTATTGTCTTGGTATAGTTAATTCTTTTGTAAGAAACAATCTGCTTCAAAATAATTTTGCATCTTCTTGTGCATTGGCAAACAAATAATGCACACAGACACTTAATGCCCTCTATCTTGCAGGCAGGCAGAGAGCCAAGCAGCTACAGTTTTTAAACTCCGCCATCTCTCCTCTCCTGTGCTCTCCTCTTCCAACGGTAACCATAGCAACTTCCAAGTCGTCCGATTCCAGGACACACTCAGGGAGTCTTTCTACTGATTCCACCTAGCAACATTCCTCTGCTGGTCTCCCTGTGTTTCTCTCAGCCATACATCTGTGTGTGCATGTGTGTGGGTTTCTCCGTGTGACACCTCTTTCTCCAGCATTTAATCCAAGACCACCTGCTTGCACAAACTCTGAAATCCTCCTAAAAGCTAAAAGACGAGTAGCATTTCAGTCAGCCGGGCTGTCTCTCCTGGTTGTTGAAAAGCAGAGGAGCGTGTAAGACACCAAAGCCGTCAAGACGATGGAGCAACGCCAAACAGAGAAGCTGTCTCGCAGGATTTAGCCTGCCGCGCATCATAATGCAAAATAAATGCATGCTGTTGTGTGTATGCATGTACTGTATGTGCGTGTGCATGACACAGAGGGATGAGTTTTGTGTCCTGGTCTGGTTTTGCACTTCAATGTCAATGTCAAAGTATCAAGTCAGTCACATCCTACATGCCAGCACTTCGGAGCCACTGACTCACATGTTTGTCTCTGAATGTGTCAGACTTGGTGTGTGTATGTGGGAGCAGGAGAATGATATAGAGAGGATGTGTGTGGTGTCTAGACCGTTCTCAAACTATTCTCAGCCAGCTACATAGCTTAGGTGCTCGGTGAAGCATGGTAACTAAGGTTAGCAGAGCTGTTGCGACAGCAGAAGAGGGTCAGACAGCGGAGACTCTGACATGTGGAAATACAGAGGATTTTCAAGAACAACAACTGTCAGTCGGGGCAGATGTATCTCAGTGTTTGAGTGGGGACACAGAGACGCACATCATTTATAACTATATATTATTGGCACTATCACCAATCTCTGCACCTTAGAACCGCACTTGCCCATAACTCTCTTATTGTATATATTGCTGTTCTATATTGTTGTTTTTATTTTGTTGTTTTATGTACAGTGCACCAACCACACCAAGGCAATTTCCTGTATGTGCAAATATACATGGCAGATAAAAGAAAATCTGATTCTGATTCTGATAATGAGGGTGAGCAAAGGGCAGCAATATAATGTGATGAACCTTTGCTCTTATTGCCATCACATATCAATAATTTCTTCATAGTGTGCTTCAAGAACGACTGTGTGTCAGAATCTGTCTTTTTTTTAAACATATCTTCCCTTATAAGTTTTCTATCAATATGCCTACATCTGCATTTGTGTATGTGTGTGTACATATGCATGCACAGCATGCATGTGTGTAGGGCCTAATTACCGCACTGAGCTAGGGTGACAGTCGGGACCCCTAGGGTGCCGCAGGGCATCTCCTGTAACCATGGTGACTATAAGGGTGGCAGCACACGCTCATACACGCACGCGTACACTGATCACACAAGCACACACACACACACACACATTAAATAGGACATTTCCAGATATGACCTCATTCAGTGGGAAGCAGGAGAGTTAATGGAGGGAGAAGACAAGTGAACAGATATAAACAGATACAAATCTGTGATATATAATATAACAAGATATAATTGTTGATATCCTGGTGAGTCCACCTCCGCAAGACCCACACAAAACACACAGCACGCACCGCTCAGCTCCTCAGTGCAAACTCTCAACAGATAATATTGTTGTCGTAGCGACACAGGGCTGGAGTAATGATAAAGTCGATTTATGTAAGTCGTGAGCATTAATTTATCTGTGTCTCAGTCATTATGTGTTCTGCCTCTCTTCTCTTCTCCTCTGTTTACTGAGATGAATCAGACTCAAACGGAGAAGACAGATGAAGTGCAGGTATGCCTGTATGATTTCATACTTCACTGCTTACACATTCCTGGACTGTAGGACATGGCTAGCACCGGATCACAGTCTATGAATCAAGTGTTTTTTTTATAATTCAGAATCAAAGGAAAAAAAAACTTCAGAGGTTTCTTTCCTTTCTCCCGTGTGAATGGTTCAAACATGCGTGTGCACACTGGCTAACACATACAAAACACACACCACGGCAGATACACACTAGCCTGGCGCTTTGAAGGCTGAGACTCAGTTCTGAAGAGACAGGCTGCCAGAAGAAGTTGACCGAGCCTTGGATGTGATGAGCAACTTTCTCAGTTTCTCTTCTGTCTTTCTGTGCATGGGCAAGATAGTTTGTGTGAGCATGCATGCATGAGCAAGCTTGCATGTTCATGCATGCATGTGTAATTATCAGTGTATGTGCACACAGGGCTGGTGAATATATGTGTTTACAAAGATTGTGCACCTTGGATCCCTGGGCCCATCCAAGGCTGGGGTTTAATAAAGAGGATGCTTCTATAGCCTTCAGCCAATGACCAGGGGGTGTTCAAATACAGACACCGTGCTGCATCACATAAGCTTCTGCCTTTAAGTCTGAACTCCACCTTTCCTCTGAGCAATGGAAAGTGAAAAAAAAAGTTGAGTGACAAAAACAGGAAACGGCGATGAAAACTAAAACAGATGGCGAGGGAGAGAGGAAAAGTGACAGTGTGGGTGGGAAGTAGGGGGTGAGAGGCAATTTGAGAAATGAGAGGAGTGAGGAAAAACTGGAAATGGATTGACCGAAATTGAGATATCAAAAGGCGGAGAGAGAGAGAGAGAGAGAGGGGGGGGGGACTGATAAATAAAGCATGTTGTTATCCAACACTTCCAAAAGCAAGGGAGAGAAGGGGAGCAGAAAAAGTGTGGGTGGGACTACTCCTTACCCTTGTCTTTCTTGTCAAAGTGATTTCCCTTTGTGTTGAGGGACTTCTTCAAGAGGGAAGGAGAAGAGAAGTGGAGAGCAGCAGAGAAGGGGGGACAGACGGGAGGGAGAGAAAGGCAGAAGGGCAAACAAGGTGACAAGGTGGGAGAGGCTGAGCCGAGGTGTCAGGGGAAAGTCTGTTTGAAGTCCAGAAGTAATTTTCTAACATGGAAGCTGTGGCAGGGGCAGCAAGTGTGTGCAGTGCCTACACATTCTGCCGAGTGTCCACACTTACGGCCTCAAGTGCCGGAATACCTGTGTGTGTGTGTTTGTGCACAGGGGCACCTGTGTGCGAGTGTGTGAGAGAGAGAATCAGTGCCGAAAGAGAGTGCGCGCTGAAAGGTGCTCGGTTCATGAAGCACTCAAGTATCAGTGAGGGACAAGGAGTGCATTGAGAAGCATCTCCCTGGAAGCCATCAAGTCACTTTTATGTCAGTAGATCGCTGTGACTTGCAGCCGTTCCACCATTTTGGCTCGCAGCTCTCTCCCTGTGCAGAACTGAACAAACCAAATTTAAAAAAATGCTTCTGCTTCCCTGATAGAACTCTTACCCTGGGCCAGTTTAACGTACACTAAACATTACCACACCCTAGCCAAGCTTAAGTATAAATATTAAAGTATTTCAATATAAAGTCCTCATTCTAGGGTAAAGAAAACAACATTCCTACAATTTAGATGAAACACAATATTCAATTTCTTCCAATAGATCCATTTCTCATAAATCTTACACATTTGACCTGTAAAGCCAGTGATGTCTTTTGTAATGTCCAGTAATTTGTGTTTTTATACTTTATTATGTTCATAATAAATGTTTTACTTTCACAAATGTTCTTTCATTAATGTTGCATAAGTGAATTTTGCCAACCGCTACACTGTCAAGAACTCCATATCCTTCACTGTTCATTATATAATCTTTAATAGTAAATATTGAGATTTCTAATTGAACTAGTTCTAAATGAGAATGATCTTAATCAATAAATTGTCTATCTTTCCCCTTCCTTTGGAGGGTGGTTCCCCGAGAGAACTTTAACCAACTAAAGTTATGATTTAATATTAATATTTTAATTATTAATGTTTATATATTTTTTTGATAACCAAATTGATTGAATGCCTAAAGGCACACCATTCTATGGTAACAATTTTTAAGCATCATTGCACGACACATACAATGATTTTGAGACTCAATAACCACTGTACTAACACAGCGATAAGAACTTGGATCATATGAACAATTTCTTAATGAGATAATACAATTAAAAACAAAAAAGAACAGAAGTTAAAACAAAGAACGCTCGGTAGCCACTTTGAAATAAGTGCTGCAGCTCAAGACCTGATAAAGGGGAGTGAGCCATTGAACTGAGGCCAGTCTATCGCTAAAACAGATTAAGCGTAACTCTCATGGCCGCAGCTTCGTTTCCCCTTCAACCCAGTGTACCCCAGTGGGGAGATAATCTGGGAAATGCAGCGATATCAGGTCCTCTCTAGGTTGCCTGAGAAGCCTTGTGAGACCCTCTGGAGATATGAGGCTTTGATATCAAGACCAATTATGTGGTATGGGCACACACACACACACACACACACACACACACACACACACACACACAAGCAAATGCACTGACAAAGACAAACGCACACCCACACATCCCTGGCCTTGGAGAGAGGTAGAGAGGAAAACAAAAAGAGAATGTGATACTGAGGAAACACTGGG
Source organism: Pseudopleuronectes americanus (assembly GCA_038501795.1). Classification (NCBI taxonomy): domain Eukaryota; kingdom Metazoa; phylum Chordata; class Actinopteri; order Pleuronectiformes; family Pleuronectidae; genus Pseudopleuronectes; species Pseudopleuronectes americanus. The sequence continues at coordinate 10,697,664 of CM076721.1, forward strand.
CAGGCGGAACATGCTCTGATTTTATCAGCCCGTTGAGCCGGGCTTGAAAGCCAAAGAAGATACAGACGTAGAGGGAATGAGAGAGTGGAAACTCGACAGGCTGAAACAGACTGAAGAAGAGGGATGTGTGAGAATATGGTGAAGGAGCGAAATCCACACACACACGCACACAAATTAACCCCACTGCAATTCACACAAAAGCCTCAAATAAAGCCTTCAAAACACGCTAATGAGTTCACAAACACGCAGTAGACGTGTGGACACTCATGATCCATTGTGTGCATCTACCTGAAACACCCTCGGCTGTGTTCATGAATACATCTGGGTTGTTCACAGCCTTGTGCGGCAATCACACACACATACATACAAACACACGCTGAAAATATACTGTAAGTGATAAACAGTTGTTTCCTGTCTGAGTCACACCCCCGCAGAGGATCCCTCCAGATTAGGTTTGGCCTCTGGCTCCGCTAATTGGAGCTTAAAGTCTGGTGTAGCCCCTGGGCAGCCTATGCGGTGTGTGGCACATGCTGCGTGGATCTGCGTGTGTATAAATTATGGATATGGCCTGTAGGAGAGTGGCCACACATGCTGCAGCTGCTTGACGCGAGTGGGGGGAGACTGGGCCAAGCCAAAGCAATCGCAGTCAGAGCACCGGCACATGACGGAGACAGGTGCTATGATATGTACATATACATATACATGTGTGTGTTTGTGTGTTTGTGTGTGTGTGTGTGTGTGTGTGTGTGTGTGTGTGTGTGTGTGTGTGTGTGTGTGTGTGTGTACAGGCCTTTTTCACAGCAGACATTTTGACATTTCACAGTAGGGAAATCACAGACAAATAATGAAATAAACTAACTGAGGGCTGAATTCCATTAGGTGTGACTCATGAATTTCATTACTGTGATGTTTCTACTGTAACATGTCAAAATGTCTGCTCGGAAAAACTCGGCTCATGAAATGATGATACCTAACCCGCGTCTATATGAAGTCTCAATTAAGCTGCTTCCTGACATGCACTGAACTCCAGATAATCTCCTGAAATTATCCAGCGGGAGAAACTGAACCGACCGATCTGCAGAGCTTCTCCTGCCAGCCGCCTGGTTTCAACTCAGGAGACACTTTGCCCGATTGTACACATGTGAGAATACAGGAGGGTATTATCCAGAGAGGTCACCAGGATCGAGTGGACAAAAAAATCAAAGACTTAAAACGATACACCTAGAAGACACAGACGAAGATGTCAACTTGGAAAGACAACGAGTTTCGTGAACTTTTGGTGTTGAGGACCAACACCGGTGTTGATATGCTGTACACACAAACGTGTTATCTTGTTATTTCCTCTCCCCTGAAACGGGGAGTTTTCAGTTGTTGGGAACACGTCTGATTGAAGAAGCTCCTGCTGTGTTCCTCACATGAGAAAGACAAACTCCCACTGTACCAACTTTTACCCAGTTCATGTCAAAAGCTTTAGTGATACACATAATTTAATGGTCTTACTGGCATAAGTGAACATTTAAAAGATTGTCATAGAAGAAACTAAAAATAGACATTGTGATTTCTATTCAAAGAGAAACTTAAAGCAGATTTCATGTGTTTTCTACCATGTGTGAAAGATGACTCATGTGAGGCGAGCGCATTAATTCCTCCTTGTCTGTGTCATCATGTGTTCTGCCTCTCTTCCCTTCTCCTCCTCTGTTTCCTGAGATGAATCAAACGGAGAAGACAGATGAAGTGCAGGTATGCCTGTACGGCTTCATACTTCACCGCTCACACATTCCTGGACTGCAGGACATGGCTAGCACCGGATCACAGTCTATGAATCAAGTCTTTTTTCTATAATTCAGAGTCAAAGGAAAAAAACATCTTCAGAGGTTCCTCCCCAGTTTCCCGTGTGGTGCAAACATGCGTGTGCAGACTCGCTAACACACACACACACACACCAACACACACACACTACTGTTACTGTTCAGCTTGTCAGGAGGCGATCACACTGTCCAGCTGTACAGGAAGTGTTACCCGAGTAATACCATTGTCTGATAAGGTTCTGCGGTGGTTTGGTATTTGGTACAGGAAGTGAGAGAAGCAGAAATGTGGGGGGCGGGGCATGTTACACTGGGTTTCAAAAGATTTCCCATCACCTCTCTCCTTTTTTTTCCCCATTACACACAAGTCTGACAGGGCTGTGGTGTCACACAATGGTCCTGTTGTATGCGGTCAACTTCGGGAAAGTGCGTTAACATGTGACTAATGATGGACTCGTCATTCATTGTTTCAGCATGTTCTTTCTCCTTCTGTTTAGGAATAAATCTCCATTCCCGCAACTTTTACTTTACAAAAATGTCTCCGTCCAGAAGGAGAACACACAAAAAAACACCCTCAAGCAGTCGCACAAGCATTCCTGGCCAGTGGCTGGTGATGAAGTCCACATCAATGAGGAATCCTGAGAAGCAATAATGAGCGAGGCAGATGTCTGTGAATGACGATAATGTGCTGCACTGAGCGCTGAGTCTGGCTGCAGACTTGTAACTGGAGCTAGCAGCGCTCACACAATGTCGAGAAACTGGTACGTGGCCGCCATTGTTGTCATTGTATCTGGCACATGAACACATAAAGTTGCAGTTGGCACGTGCAAAGTAGGCTGTGACTTTAAACGCTATGTGTGTGTGTGTGTGTGTGTGTGTGTGAAAATGTGGATTTGCAATTTCTCCCCATTAGTGTGGACAGAAGGACGGTTGAATTTCAAGGATGAATAGTCACCGAACAGCTGAAACTCAACATTTAGTGTCGTTGTAGTGTCTCTGGGACTGAGAGAACTCTGTCTCCTCCTCTCTTCAAATAACTAAAACAATTCAGAGTGTTGCTATTTTGGCCGGAGCTCTTTATGCTGTGAGTCAACCTTGCACATTCTGCAGTAAAGCCTGCCATGGGACAAATTCAATTTCCAAAGCAACACACAGCCTTAATTAGTTTCACTGTGGTCCAATTTAGTTCTGCAGTCCTCTCACAAAGAAAGACTTGGGGTAAACTTTTGACACACAAGCGCTGCAGAGTTTCACATGCTTTAGTACTTGGTGCACACACACTGACCTGAGGGACATGATCTTGTACGCGTCGGGCAGGTAGCACCGCGTGTTCTCCATCTGGGCCGGGTCCGAGTCGCAGATCTTGTCATCGGTGCGGCCGTAGTTGGCGCTCTCGATCATGATGACGTCCGTGCCGGGGCAGCGCAGCTCGATGGGGTAGGACTCACAGGACAGCTCCCTGCGCACCACTGCCATGGGGACAGGGGCACGGCCATGGACTGGAGACACACAGACACACAAACACACACACATTAGCCCGATGACAATGCTCGACATACTAATCTGTCTCCCCTACTGCATTGAAATACGTGATACATCTTATTTGTAAGCTTTTCTTTAAAATGTGGAGGTCTGACTTGTTCACGCACACGCTGTGTTTAACTCAAACTGTATTTGTACCCTTGTCATATAGACTAATTATCCACACTAAAGGAAAACAATAGATCACAGGATCTTTCATAAGCGCATGTCCTCCGTTGCAAGTAAACTGCCGTGATATTTGCTGTTTTGTAGTTAGCAGCTCGAGACACGGTTCTAGGTAGAGAGTAAATTATCTAGCAGGTTTCAACAGGCATTTAGTTCCGAGGAAATTATTCAAAGACGGCAATGCCTAATTATTTTCAGAGGCTGCAAACGGGATGCATACATCCACCCTTACTGTACTGAAATTGTCATTAATTCCAATGAGTTTGAAGCCACTGACGTGTCCCAGATCTTTTCAGTGCTGTTGCTTCGCTCCCTGACTTAATAATGAGTGGAACTGATGAAGCGTCTTGCATGATGAAACATCTGTTGGGGCCAAACAGCATCGGCAAGTTGCCACTGACTTCTCAACTCTGGATATCCAATGGCATGTAACTGGAAGTTTTTAATAATAGGAAACAGCAGAAGCTTTTGAAACACAATCCTCCAAAAATATAGGAATCCAAAACAACACATGTGGCGACCTGAAATATGTGCTGCTTTGACAGGAAATGATCTACATCGGCAGTTATGCGAGCAAAATACGATGTTAAGTCAAACTAATCCAGATGTGACTGGTTTTGCAGACAGTGGATAAGTATTTACTTTATTTGGATGATTATTGCACTTTATTATTATTATTATTTGCACTAAAAGAACAAGTGCAAATAATATGTGGATTATATGGAGTAACAAATCTAATTTCATATGATTATGAATTAAAAAGTGAATTAATTTGAGAAACTGATATGAGATCATCTATATTTAGATTATATGCAACAATTACTATCGCTAAGATAAGCTCAAACAAAATAATCCCAGTCTCACAATGGGGAAGATAACAGTCAAAATAGAAACATCAGTGAAAGAAATAAATAAGTAAACAAGCAATATAAACAGAAGGGAATATAAACAAACATATCAAATATGATATAAAGGATCTTTTACATTTGTAGCATTGTCTGAGAACTAACGGTCTGATTCACACATTCCCATGAAACCAAACTGTCATCCCAAACAAACTTTAAACAAATAATGTTACCCAAAGAGAAAATATATCAAACAAAAACTACTCCTTTATGTTTAAAAATATGTTTATACACCTATATATTGTCTAGTGATAGAGACTGTGCTGTGCCATGGATGTTTTTTGGGGCCGGATGTTGCCACGGACTCTGGTTGTTGTTGTGTTGCAGCGTGGATGTTGTTATTCTCTTTTGCTCCGAGCAGCTGTCCCTCTGAGCATCGGCTATCATCCCTTGATACTGTGGGTTATCATGAGGTTTTCACATGTGTTGTTCAGCTCTGCCAATATCTCCTGGCTGGAGCGTGACTGCAATGTCGAATTTATTGTGCTTAATTTTACATGGCTTCATATTGTGCAGCTGCCCGTGGAGCACATCTGAGAGTCGGAGCCATATTTGGTTCCATGTGCATAATATGCATCATCCCAACTGAACAAAGAAATAAAATACAGTATATTAAATCTGAGCAAAACTAGTGTAGTGAATGTCTTTTTCTTTTCTTTTCTTCTTTTGTATTTATTGCTCTATTTTAGCTTTTTATTGAAGAATCCTGCCAAAGCCTTTCCAAACTATTTCTGAAAGCAAACACACACACACACACACACGTGCACTTATAGAGACACACAGTGAACCGACCCTTCAAACGCAGGCCTGCTACCTCCCTGAGAGGCGAGGCGCAGCACCACCTTCCCAGCTCTCCTTGTCACCGTGACCATAGCAACCCTGTCCTCCCTCCGCCTGGCTCCATCATTGGCTGGAGGAGCTTCATGGTTACACGCATGCCGCAAAGAATCTGAATGAGCTCAATGACACTCTGCCCGGGCTCAACTTAATACTGCCCTTCACTCCATCACACACACAAACAGGCACACGGACACACACACGCATACAAATGCTCATAGTGGTGGCATGTGGAGGAAGAAATATTCACCGGCTATGCAGTCGCTGCTGGTACTTGAGGGCATGGTATTGATAATGGCAGGCCCTAGCTTAGAGATAAGACTGATATATAAGTGACATTTAATGAAAATGTCTTCCCTAATGAACACACACACACACACACACACACACACACACACACACACACACACACACACACACACATATGCACCACCCCAGGCTGTGATTAGACCTTAAGCACATATTCAGATAGAAAGTTCAGCTTGGTAGCGGTTGAGGATTTGAGGGACCTCATGCGTTTTTGTGTGTATGTGTGTGTGTGTGTTTGCGTGTGTGTGTGTGTGTGTACGAGGCGAGTGCTCAGGGCAGTGGGTCATTACCGCATTGATATGAGTGTTAGTTTATAAGCCTTTCAATGGCTGCATCACGTCCGCCTTTGCGAGCGTGAATGTAAATTTTGAAGAGAGGGTTAATTGAAGTGTATACTGGGATCAATACACAGTATTGTGAGGCAGCTGTCTAGACTGGCTTTAGATCAGATGTCTTAAGAGTGTTGCCTCACAGGATCCCTGCTGGGTATAAAGACGACATTTATGACACACACACACACACACACACACACACGGACACACACACACAATCCAAATGAGCGCTCTGTTTCCCAATTAAAAGCCACTCTGCCTTCATGAGGGGCAGTAAATGCTCAGACTCTCACACACCCTCCTGTCTTGTTTGTCACCTTTTAATTTATCTGTTAACATCAGCAGCCTCCTCTATAAAACTGCACCGTGGCTAAGCTGCCTGCAAAACCTCCACTAGCATGTTCGGTCAAACAAACACATGATACACACACACATACACACTCAAGCCAATGTTAGGATCGCTTGTCTTTGCACACGGGCGGTATAGTGTGTGCTAGCAAGTGCATGTTAATGTGTCTGTCATTAGTTGTGTAAGTGGTGACAGGAACTTGGCAGCCGCGGACAGTACAGACAGTCTTATTCAGACTCTCTCATTGCCTCGGGGGGGCTGAAACAAAAGGATATCGATTTATACATTTGGGCCAAGAACAAGAGAGTGGCGAAAGAGGTGGATGGATGGAAGGAAGGAGAGGGAGAGGGTGAGAGGAGAGAGGGGAGAGATTTAAAAGGTGATCTCTCACTTGAACTGCCAATGTGTTTGGCTGTAACGCACGGCGTCTCAAATGTGGGTCTTCTGAGAGTAACATCAAATAAAAAACTAACCCTAACCGCGACCCTAACCCTAACCTACACTTACCCAGGTTGTACAAACTCGTAGATGGAACCAATCGAACGTGCGAACCCACATTAGAGGGGGGACAGCCTACTCCCAAGTCTCTACGACGTTCACCAAAAAACTTAGACCAAGATATCTCCACAGAGTTTTTCACAGATTGGGATTAGTCCCTTCCGAAGGTCATAGAAGCTCGGGGATGGGACCAATCAGTCGGGCAGACCCTTATTGGTGTTGACAAAACCACTTTCCAAGTCTCTACCACCTTCAGGAAAAACGTTATTCAAGAATATCTCCTTCGCCTATGAGCTATTACTAAAATATTAGTAAAATTACTCTTATTTTCACAACTTTCTATTTTCTGCTAATTTTCTGTAATGATTTGAGCATGTTAAAGCCCTCAAAAAGACAATTAATTTGCCTGAAATGTTTTGTTTTATAACAATCCTGACAATTTAAAATGGGCCTCCCACTATTCAAAGCTGGGGCCCTAAAAAAACAACAACACATTTTTTTATAAATTGCAAAAGAGAATAAAGCTGGTCATATTCTCCGCTTTCCTTCTTGTCAATATATATATATATATATCATGAAAAGATAAAAAACAACAGGGAATTAAATCTTTTGAGCAAGGTTTGCCTCTGTAGCCAAGTCCTGATACACTGCAGCTCTTTATCTCAATGCTGTCATTGTTATATAAAATATATATATATACATATATATATATATATATGTGTGTTTACGTCAAATATAAATCATTTCACAGCAAGCAGAGGCTTGTGGAGGCGCTGGAGCTGTGACTCAGTGTGTGATAGGAAAACCATCTGCACGACCAAGCCTTTTTTTATTGGTTAGGGAGCCTCTTCCCTCGGGTTGCTTAAAAAAGGTCCCTGACTAAGAAGTGGCCTCAATAAATGAATCTCGCACAGATCGAAGTGTGCAGATGTTTTTCACATTGTGCCCAGAGAACTGCTACAATAGGTATCGTTCTTTCTTTTGAAATGTATTATTCTGTGGCTGAAAATAGTCTCTATTCTCCTCTTTGAGGCTTAGAAATTGAAATGGCTTACAGTTTATAAGATGCTGTGAATGATTTGATTTTATCTACCTGCAACAAATATCTGTCTGTCTGTATGTAGAATGCATTTCTTATAAGCTATTCATCTTGTCAATTTAACACTTGGTCTGAGGAAGTGCACTGTGCAATTTAGTTTAATTTGTTATGTTCAATATTAATACAATTTGAATAAACAGGTGACTAAAATTTCAGCAGTGGGCGGGAACTGGTCCAAACTGGGGTTCAAAATCATCATGGCATCAACATTAATGGTATCACTTCCTCTTTATCGATTAGGCTTCAAAGTAAAAAACACAACGTATTTGTTTTGCAGCAATGCTTTAAAAAAAACTGAATTACAGAGCTTTTATTTTGAAGTTTGTTTCGATGGCTTAAAAGACCTGTGAAGTAGCCGACCTGTAATGTATGGAGAAATAACACCAGTAAGCACACGTTAACAGTAATGAAGCTAAATCTGTTTAAATCTATATAAAAACTTGCATATAAAATCTTCATTGCAGATGAACCAGGTAGGATGAACACAACGTTTTCTAACTTTAACCTGCACAGAACTGATCGAGGAGGAGCATTAATTAATGACAAGGAATATTTCTGAGGAAGCTCCTGAGCGTTAACACAGGTCAAGCAAACAGGCGAGTTTAGAATGGGCAGTGCACTAGTTTACATTAAATCATATATTTATAATCTGGATTTATTCTCGAAGACAAAAGGTATCCAGAGGTAAAGATATTGGTGGTTGTTGTCTTTTCATGGTATTTGTTGACAAGGAAAACAAAGAAAAAACGCAGCGTTTTCCCTCTTACACGATCAGATGTCTTCATATTTGCCAGAGTTTGTTTGTCCTCTGCTCTGATGTGTTCACGTTGTGATTGCATCAGTTCTCTTTCTTACAGCAGATCACATTCAACAAGTCCACTGTACGTCCGGTTTAACAGCCTCCATGCCAGAAACACACACTAAACCCCAGCAGAGATGACAAAAAAAACACACATTCCTGCGATTTTGGTTCAAAGATTCCTGCTTCCCTATTCTCTTTTATATGTCTCCACGTAACCCTTAAATAATGACAGGACCTGGCTCGGTGGAGAAGATCGAGCGCTTGCTGCCGCGAGTGTCCTCCAGCTAAACTGTCTTTGTTTCAACTAATCCTTGCTAAGTATAAACAGCGCGATTTGCATATGTCGACTTATTCTTTAGACATTGATGCAAATACCTTTGACTGAAACTCATCTCCTGGTGCTGAAGCAAAGCCCCTTGGTGTTTGTGTCTGAGTGGCTGACTGTGCAGCACTTCCTGTTTTTTTTCGCTGAAGTGTGTTTATGCGTTTAAGGAGGATCTCTGTCCATGTGGGTGTACAGCATTTCAGTAAATCATCTCTGTGTGCATGCACGGCAACAGCAGTCAAGTGAGCAGGTACATGCATGTGTGTGTGTGTGTGTTTAGTGTGTGTTTAGTGTGTGTCTGCATGTGTGCAGCAGTTTCTCCTCACAACACTGTGATTGACAGCAGCTATTAATAGGATTAAGTCCAAGTGGGCCTGAGCTCCCTCCAGGAGATATAGGGCTGCGTCTGCACTGTGTGTGTGTCTGTGTGTGTCTGTGTGTGTCCAGGTGTGTGTGTGTGTGTGTGTGTGTGTATGTGTGTCTGTGTGTGTGTGTGTGTGACAGTAAGAGAGAGAGTGGAAGAGGGAGAGAGATAGTGCATGAGAGTCACTGGCAGATGCATATGAATGAATGAGTAGTAAGTTAAGTGTTCGTTGGTTTCTTACAAATGCTTGGAGTGTGTGGGTGGCTACATTATACAGTTACTGCTTTAATCAGTAGTTGTGATGGGATAAATATCATGCCCTATTCTGAAACTGAAAAAAGGTTATAACTCTTGTTCCTGCCTCCAGGATCCGGACTTTTATTGTCAGATCGGTTTCAGAGTTTCTAAGCATCAGAACTGCAGCAGAACACTGCTAAATATCATAAATCAAATATAACATTTGGGCAAATCTCCTCTTGTTAACTCCCCTCTGAAATAACAGACTGCAATATGAATTCAAGTGTATATCCGAAATGTACCGAAATAAAGATTTGCCCTTTTAAAAGCTGAAGTATCAAAGGCTCTGAAACTTTTTCCAATGTAGCAGCAGTTCTAAAAAATTTACCAGGTTTCAAACCTGGAAGCCGAACTGATGCAGCGGGGGAGCAGGGACAGATTTGAAAGTCAAAATGTGTTGGAAAAACATTGTAAGAGGACTGCTGCAGTTTCAAAGAAGGAAAACTCAAAGAGTAAATCATGTTTGTTTAAAAAATAAATCCAGCCTATTAAAAAAATTATGCAAGGCTTCAGAATTAAGTTGCAATATATAATAATACTCTCTGCTCTTTGAATGTCCCAGTGCAGCAGTGACAGTGAGTGATGCCTCGGAACTGAGGCAGCTCAATGGACTTCATCCATCACTCATTTATTATTCCCACCTGTGCTTCTCCTGCGGTGACACGTGAGCAAGCAGGTGAACTCTGTGCAGCTTCACGGCAAGAGCACGTTACGCTAGCTGTTAATGGTCAGTGAATAAACCTTGAAAAGCTCAGACTGGCTGTGGTTCCAGCCTCTGTCACACAAAACTCAAATAAGAAAAACAGGTTTCTGGTTATTTAACGTGTGTATAGCTGCATATCTTACCGGAGGCGAGCAGAGGGAACAGAGTGGCGACGCAGAGCAGGCATCGGATCCACATGACGTCTGAGGGTGACCTGGGAGCTGACATGGGAGATCTTCCTGCTGAGCCCAGACGCTCTTGTGGTGAGCTGTTTCTCTCACAGCTCAGTGTTGCTGACACCATACAGGCCTGCGAAGTAACACACAGGCAGGAGATGCTCAATTGGGTTCCACATCACAACAAGTCGAAATGCTTTATCCCCATATGTATCAGGACACACTATACAGTATTACACACGTCCATAAACAAATTAGTCACGTTTTGGATGCAAGTATCATTAGAGAGCATTAGAAACCTTGAGCCCCTTCAAAATAAAAAACAAAAAAACACATTTCACAGAGAGAAAGAGCAGCAGCATTTCCCCCCAAAACGTCTTCTAGTATTTGATAAATATTTTCCCTCAGATCAACCTTCAGATGATCACTGATAAACTGCTTCGACAACAAAAGGCTCCCACTCCTGCAAAGTTTATGCAGCGAGGGAAAAGTCGTCGTTTCCCCCCCCCACCCCCCCGACGCTCTATTACTCTGTTTGCTTATGGCGGATTGATGTTTTAACAAACAGCACTTTACTAAGGTCAATGCAGCTTCCCGTAGATATATGTCACAGAGGACCACACACTAATCAATAATCATCTTAAACGATGCTGAGAGAAGAACAGGGAGCGTGGCATGATTAAGAGCCACAACAGTAACTCCTGGATGATACTAGAGCCCGATAGCAGCTGGAGCCTGACGCAACATGATTCTTTTTTTTTCAGATTATGAAGAATGTGTTGAGTAGAGCAAGACCACTTTATATCTAAGCTGATACTACTTTCTAATATGATACAAAGTGGTATTGGCTTTTTACCGATATGCACCAGTTAAAGTGTAAAATATCGATTTCATTGTCATAAGCATTTTATGAAATCGCTGAAATTATTGACAAACTAAAAAAAGAAATTTGTGATATGTATATCTGCTAATATATTGGTATCAGGAATGATTTGCTTCAAAATATTTGCATAAGTATAAAAAATATGAAAAATCCATATAGTCGGGCTGTAGTGTTGAATGATGTTGATGAATAGACCCCACATGTAAAAACAATATTTAGTGTACTCTGTAAGATTAGACATGTCAATCAATGAAAAGTACAGTGAAATAAAGGCAATAATATTCAGACTGATCCTTTAACAAATATATATATATATATATATATATATATATATATACAAACTCTTCATGATATAATTTCTGGACATATCCTCCAGCCAGAGTCAGGAGTTGTTCCAATTTTTTCTATCACTCACAGCTCTGATACAGATGGAATAATATAAACTGATGATATACGGAAAACATTACTGGAAACTTATGCACAAATAAATATTTCCGGAGTCAACAGACCATATGCCAGATAATCCATTTACACAAAATGTAGGACTGAATTCTAAATGTTGCCGCCGAGGAAATAAAACAGTGAAAACCACAGTGTAATGCTGCCTAGTGTTTGCATAATGCTGCGGCTGTCTGTGTCAGGATTCACTTCACTCGGTGACGCACATCAGCATCAAAGTGTGAAATCTATTGATGTTCTAATCTAATTGTTCATTTCATGGTCTATCGGCGATAAACAATTAATAATCTGAGATTAGTAACAGTAAGTGACAGACTGGTAAACATCATCTCTCCCTCTCTTTTTTTTACTGAACTGATTAAGCTGACCAACGCTCGCCCACTGGCTCATCCCATCAACTATTTCAAATCACTTTCATCAAATCCTACATTGCCAGATTCATCCTTATTTAATCTTGACAAAATTGAAATGTTTACACATCTCTTGCATGTTTGCCCATGTTGTTCAAGTCTGGAAGGTCTTTGCATCATTGAGTTATCATGCAATCATCGTAGTTTGTGTCAAATAAACATCATTTTTCATAAAGTAGTAGTTCAAAAGGTAACAGCAGCCTTATTTTGGGTCTAAATGTCCACTGATCTCAAGGGAACCCCAACCACGCCCCAAATAAGCAGCCATGTGGAGTTTGTGAATGTGTGTGTGCATGTGTGTGTGTGTGTGTGTGTGTGTGTGTGTGTGTGTCTGTGTGTGTGTGTGTGTGTGTGTGTGTGTGTGTGTGTGTGTGTGTGTGTGTGTGTGTGTGTGTGTTGGTGTGTGTGTGTGTGTGTGTGTGTGTGTGTGACCGAGAGAGGCTGCAGAGACTATTGATCAGTGTGACCATAACTGTTGTCCTGGCCCAGCAGGGACCAGGACAACAGTCAGCGACCTTATTCCAAGCTGTGAAGGCAAGTAGCTGTTTTTGGCCTATTCTCTCCCTTAGACATTAACAAGGACAGTAGGATTTTTTTTTGGTCCCCAACAAAAACTGACAGAATGACACAGACCTTTCTGTAACCACCGGAGACGTACAACATATGCATAATGCATCCTTTGAAAATCTACAATGGCAATAAGCCTCCTGCTGCCGACAGGGCCGATAGACAGAAACACCCAGAGGCACCCGGCCACTGAATAATCTGTATCTGTGGAAACAGACCCGCACCAGAGACCCACAGCACAATCTTGTCAGGTTGTCGAAGGAAATCACTGAAAATGAAAATCCCGTTCAAATTACTGTGATAAAAACAAAGCTATGTCCTGATATCACCGACCTTTAATTGGAGAAGAAAATTGTATTCGCGTTGTGATAAAACTAATCTACACTCTTTCCATCATCTTGTTTTTTTATAGACAGTACATTATTCATCAACCATTTATTTTCCCTGCATCCCTTATCTATTATCATCTGATGTTCACATCTCTTTATTGGTTTTTAAATCTCAGCACTGACCTGTTAGAAATATCATGAAGGTGTTACACAGCTTTAGAATCAGAATTTTTTTATTTTCATGAGAAATCTATTAAACTAGATATTTAAAGTCATTATAACGACAAACGCACTCAGAATAATGAGTTAACATCTCAAAACACTGACTTAGTGTCTCAAAATAACAGCTTAACGACTAAGATAATGAGTAACTATCTCAATTTAATGACTTACTATGTAAACCAAAGACTTTGTGTCTCATAATGTTGATTTAACATCTCATAATATCAACTTATTATGTCATGACTTTGAATTTTCAATCTCATAATTTTGATTTAGCTTTTATCTTATTTTTCTTCCACTGTCAGAACATTGGCTTCCATAAACCAGGCAGGGCTCTCGATGGGATGTGTCTCTTAATGTTTTGTTCAATCAAACACCGATCACACTGTTGGCAAACTTTTGAATTTCGCTTCTCTTAATATAGTTAAGTGCATCTGATTCCATCGGAGAGGGATTTCCAATCCGCTAACGATCGCAGACAAACCCCCTAATGGCACCAGAGTGATAGAATCACAATAGACTCCCATGCATTATTCCTGCCCCTGCTTAAACAACTCAACAAGCTGCCCCCATTTTGATTGATTGGCCCCTAACTCGGTTGAACACGAGCAATCTGACCAGCTGTCCTCGGCGAGACACAGGAGGCCTACACTGACATATGGCCGGACGCCACCAGCCACAGCATTCCACTGTTCCATAATTCAAAAGCTATTCCATCACACACATGCTCCAGCACCCCCCCCTAACCTCAGCCATCCGTTAATTAACCCTCTCATCTCCGCCACCCTCACGATGCCTTCACAGGACAATAGCTGCGTGTCAGCCCTCGAGCAGGATTCATCCAAACTCGAATCACTCCACTTGTGTTCATAATTCAGCAGGGCCGCATCCTCCCATATGTTCCGATAATGACATAAAAACATGTTCCATCGACAATGCATAGACAATGGCCCAAAGCAACTTGTTTCTATATAATGTTTTATCTCATTATCTTAATGTGTTGACTGGTTTAAACAGGCAGTAATGGCGCTAATTATCAGAACATATGTGGTGTGTTTACACCCCCGTCTTCGCCAGTCGATCGCACACATACGATTTTGGCAAACATCACACGCCCCATCTGAATCCACTCACTGTTCACAAGGAGGAAATAATCAAGTCATATATTTGAAATGAACTCTGCACTCCCCGCCGTGAGACGGTTGTATCTCAGCGGAGACCCCGGCTGGCAGAGAAGCAGCATCTGCATGAACACTGAGCAAAACATCAGCTAATAAGCAGGATCAGACCAAAACAAATAGCCGTCCCCGGATCCGAGCGCTTTGATTTACCTGCTGTTTCCACCCGTCTCTGCCCCAGTTATATATCTGCTCAGGAGACACCGAGTAATTATTCCAGAAATATAAAAAACATACACTTCTGTTTTGATGCTGTTGTTTTCAGGTTATTTGGCCACCAGAGCTTTAGATATAAAGTTTACAATATATGTTACAAAAAAGAGTTCTGATTTGAAAAAGAACAGTGTGGTCTTATTCAATTTACCAGGTTCTCTATAGGAACCTCCTGTGCCACTGAGACAATCTGCTCCCGGATAGAGCTGCATGCATAACTGACTGGGTCTCCATGTCCTTTATTTTCCTGCCCTGAATCTTTCTTTCCTACAGGGTCAGATTTAACGGAGATGTTGCCGGGGCCACTACACTCACAGACTTTACTGCATGCATCCATGAACTAATTGATGGTGGGCTGATTCTGTGCACTGAGGCAACCTGACCCTATGACTGTGTGTGTGTGTGTGTGTGTGTGTGTGTGTGTGTGTGCGTGTGTGGTCGTGCGTGCGTGTGTCTGTTTGTGTGTGCGTGTGTATACAGTCCCTTAACGAGAGTCCTGACTGTCACAGCAGTCCTCATTTGGGGATCCTGTCTTTCACTAATGAGTGCTGACCACACTGGGCTACCTTGTCGATGCATGTCACGCGCAGCCACACACACATACAAACATGCACGCGCATGTCACACACAAACACACACACACATACACATGCTCATCACTAGGAGACCAGATGCCCTGCTCCCTCAGCCTACAGGCAGAGAGTCTCAAATGCATCCATGTTTGGCACGCGATGTTGCTTGGCATGTGTGTGTTACAGCTGTCAACATAGTCGATTGCAGTGTAGCTAAAAAAAGAAAGCATAAAAATAAAATGTGAGTATTGTGTGTTCCATCTACATGTTGTCCCTAATTAGAGTGGAAGCAAACCAAGAGTGATGTTGCAGTTTTGACAGTTTTGAAAGGAAACACGCTCATCGTTAGTAAAAACCCTCAATCTGAGGAAATTATTGGTTAAAATATTTGTTGACAAAATATAGTCATAGGAGGGATTTGATGTGTCCGTCCAAAAATAATAATAACACACTGATGCATATCTTCCACAAGTGTTCTACTGTGCAGATACGGCGTATACGTTCTTCTTCTCCCTCAGCCATTTCCTTCATTTAGTTTTTCTTCTTTTTTTCCTTCTCCCTCGTCTCTTCACTTGTTCGTTCTTTGCTCTGCTGGAGAGAAGTCTGAGCGGAACAAAGCTCAGGGGGCCATGCACCATGTTCAGTAAAATGGCATGTGTCTGCCAAGCTACGGTAAATTACCTCCAGTTGGCTTGCTAGGTTAGGTTTAACCACCATGGACCATTCCTGTGTGTTTGTGTGTGTGTGTGCGTGTGTGTGTGTGTGTGTGTGTGTGTGTGCATATGCGCGATTGTGTGAGTTAGTGGTTGTGTTTGTGAAGGAGAAGTTTGTGAACGAGGTTATGTGAGTGACAGAGTGAGTGGGATTGGGTGGCGTTGCAAATTATCCTCAGCACAGGTAGATCGGCTGGGAGAATTTTGATTAGCGTGACAACACACACACACACACACACACACACACACACACACTTTCACGAAGCTAATTCGGCCGTGTAGAGCTGGAGAGATGGCTTATCAGGACAGGACCTGGTGGGAGTCTGGACTATGGCTTATAATGAGAGATATAGGATACAAGCGGATAGATGCACATGCAGACACGCACAACAAAAAATCACAGCGACTATGCCAAACACATATGAAGACACACACTCAAACCACCCTGTGTGATTTAGAAATGAAAGCCCACCCTGATAATTTCCCTGTGCTGATGAGGCCTTAGATACTGATGAGCTGTGAGTGGGCCCTCGGTGTGGCCGGGGGGGGCTCAGGGAAAACATACTGTCGGCTCACAGCAATGTTATTGTCTTGACATGTCGGCCACAACATGTATCCGTGCTGTTGCATGTGTCGGGTGTTTTGGGGAAAGCTTCACATACAAGCCCGCTCGCACCAGATTAAAATCACAATTAATAGTGAGTCAATGTCAAATGTTTGTTCCTGGTCAAACCTTAACTCAACAAGACAAACAGTCATGTCAGCTTGTGTCTCTCATTTTCAGTCTTTACATTTGGCTGGTGTAGCCAGATGTAGCAGGGCTCCCACTGGCTGTTTCTAACATGTGCCGTACATACGCACAGGCGAGTGCCCACACATGTGTGTGGGAGTAGGGGGGTGAGGGGCTGCTTCCCTGTAGGAATGTGCACAATTGTCATTGTGCCCTGAAGACGAGTGGCCTGGCAGGCAATTTATTTCATACAGGGCTGGTTGTAAATCCTTTGTGTGGCTTCACGGCAAATAACTGCAGAGTGCCGGAGTGCAGCCTTAAAGGTATAGGTCACCCCCCACATGTGACATGCTTTGGTCATTGTGCTTTCAATTTGAAGTCATCTGAAAAATAATTGGCATTAGCACTATCTAGCCATACTGTAAAGGTTAATCTATATAATCCAATTTGTGATTATGTTTCCCCTCCTTTGCATGAAAAACCTCCTGCACATTTTCATTTTTAAAAGATCTGTCCCTTGAAAATAATTTTCACTCAAACTAGTTCAAAGCTCTGAGCTGAGAACCTCGTCCTCCCCCTACATGTTAGACATTCTATGCCCGTAAGAAAATTGTGTCTGGGGAGGCTCCGGCTCTGACCGGACCACTGCAGTTTCCGCATGGCTGCCTCCGGTTGCTCTGAGGACGCTCCCAGAAATCCAATGCACTGAAACCACCCTGAAAATCCACCGCCGCCAACCTCGCCTGTACGGCACCGCTGTTTTGATTCCTCATCGCCTCAGACTAGACACTGTTCTGCTCTGAACTTTCAAATGCTCCAGTCTAATCAACCCCTCCCCACTCATGAGACCAGGCGGGCTGAGGCGGAGATTTGTGCGAGGAAGAATGGCGCGAGGAGGAGAAGTAAAGGAGAGGGAATGGGCGAGGAGAGAAAAGAAGATAAGATGGGGGATAAGGGAGGGAAGAGGAAGATAAAGGACAAGATACATAGATTAGGTCAGGGAGGAAAAAAGGCTGATGAGGATAGAGATGGAAAGATGGGATAAAAGAGGAGTGACAGAGGGATGGGGGCAGAGAGGATGGCAGGAGGCAGCGAGAGAGGCGGTGCCAAAAGCAATCAGAGTGAGTTGGGGAGATTCTCAAAGCAAGTTAATAACCTAAGGCATTTATCGTTTTCATCCCTGTCCATCTGCAGGACATAATGTTTGGACAAAGATTCATAAAACAAAAACCTACAGAGCCATAAAACAAGCACATTAAAAAGATCAACTGTTGCATGTGAAGGGACAAATATGTGTGACATTAAAACAGCACAGCCCATTGGTCTACATGGCCTCAACAGTATTGTGCTATGTATGTGGTCAGAATTTATCTAGATTACCAGAATCATTGTAGTTTTATATATAAAAAGCTAATTTACAGACATTTTCTGTCCTATTTGTTTCTGAAAAACTATGGATGCTCCAAAATTTAAATATCTGGGGTTATTATAAGTTTTTATAACATACATATGGTTGATATTGTAGCAGCTAAATGTAATCACAAGGGAAAAATGAGTCCTGCTTCATGCTAACTACCCTCTGCTAGGTTGTCAAAACATAGAGAACACTATCTAATTTTAATTGGCCGCTAAAGCTAAAGCTAGTTTACAGACATTTACGTCGCACAATTTGCATGAAGTTATTTTCTTTTCTTTTAACAAATAAATAAGACAGTATCAGAATGGGGAAAAGACAAAGAGATGGACTAGTCCTGCTGAAAAGCAACTAGCCTAGCAAAGACATTCTTTGGATTGTCCAAAGATGGAGGACAGTATCTTAATTTTCAAACAGCTTAAGGTAAAGCTAGTTACAGATTCAATCCAGAGTCAATTGGCATGCTTAGTTAATGGCTTTGCTTTAACACAAACATTAAAGGTCAAAGATAAAGATATTACCACTCCTGCTAAAAGGTAACTAGCCTCAACTGAATATTCTTAATTTGTCGTTAACCAGCGTGAATCCCAATTCAAATCCTAACAACAACTGAGAAAGTCTGTGAAAATGTTGGTACATTGTTGATGTCATATCTCTTATAAATCTGTTTTTATAATCAGCTCTAAATATTATCTTCTAATTAAACATCTCAAATGTTACATTGCATGTCCTTCTCTCATTAGTGTCTAGAACCCATGACCTTTCAGCCAATACTTACATTTTTAAGATTAACATGCACACATTTGAAATTATTTAAATTCCTGTCACAACTGATCCTATTCTTCCATCTTGGTCCCTATGCAAATACTGGAAACAAATGAATACAAAACATATTCTGTTTCCAGTGTCATGGGGCTTCCAATGGAGAATGTGAATGCAGTTTCTAACATTATAATTTCCACCTTTACAGACTTTTGCTAAAACTGCCATGTTTTCTGTTTTAATATTTTATTGTTTTGATTAATATAGATCATTGTATTCATTATGATTATTATAATAATGAAGAACTAAATAATTATGTGGAGTTGTTTATGCGATTATTTTGTAGTTGTTGCACAGCTTGAACTTAAAACTCCTTTCTGCCTAACCTCCCTGCATCTGTAATGATTGTTGTCAGACTTTGTAATGCAGTGTAGCAAACAGCCAATTTCCCTGTAGCTTCTCACCACTCCTCACGCCTGGCCAATATTTTCTCTTCTACCTACTACGGCAGGTTGATTCATTCACTCTGTCCTTGGCTTGCGACGAAGCAAGAAAAACACAAATAAGCAAATGAATGCACGAGCAGCTTTGACATGCAAATAAACAAACAACTAAACAGTCATCCATTTGCAACACGCATGTGCAGCCCTTCAATACATGTCAGTAAGCCGTACGGGGGAAGTTAATGGTTTACAAAACTGCCTCTGATACAATCAATTATGTCAACTGCAGATACAGTGATGTTGATTACACCGCCACTGCTGTTGTTTCCCCCCCTTTGATTCATCCGTCTTCTCCTTCATACCACCCTCTCTCTCTTCCCATCGCCATCTCCCTCTCTTCCTCCTCACTGTCACCGCGCTCTAAACCCAGTACTGTCACAATGGATCCGTCAGAGCCGGGCCTTAAAGCCAGAGGCGGAGAAGGGCACATTTAGTGTGTGTGTGTGTGTGTGTGTGTTTGTGTGTGTGTGTGTGTGTGTGTGTGTGTGTGTGTGTGTGTGTGTGTGTGTGTGTGTGCGAGTGTGACTGTGATTGTGATTGTGAGAGAAGAAGAGAGAGAGAAAAGAGAGAAAGTTGTGCAGTACAGTACAGAGAACAGCCACCTCAGCAGTGAATGATGCTGCATTAAAGAGGAGGCAGACAAACCGGCTGGATATTGCACTCATGGCCTAGATTTTAAAATCCCCACGAAAGGGCCAGGCTCGAGAAGCAGGAGAACACACACCAATCTTCAAATGAGCGCTTGTTTTTTTCGAACTTCCTTCCTGCATTTAACCATTATTTTTTTCAGCCCTGTTCACTTCCTCCACTTATTTTCATCCCATTTTGTTATCCTCCCTCCGGTCTTCTGCCTTTCACCTCTCTTCCCTCTCGATGCCTGTTCCTACGACTGTCTCTCCTCTCGTACGGAGATTCCTCTGGTGCCCTCTGTCGCGCACACTGTCAATCCACCTCCCTCTGCTACTCTGTAAAAGACAATTAAAAATCTTTTCCCATCTTAAGGTCCTCAAAGCCCATTGTTCTCCATTTCAAAATAACCTCACATGAAAGACTTCTTAAGATTCTCAGGGCCTAATTTATTAAGTGCCTACTCTAAAACTGCAGCTTTTTATTCATTCTCTGCAAATGATAGATCCCAGAAATACACACACAAATATATTTGTTTGGAATCAGCACAATAAAGTAAAAAACTCGTAATGTAGATTCACCGATTCAGTTCAGGTCATTTCAGCATAAGACATTAGAACATCTGCCTCTTGCATTACAGAGCAGATATGAACTGGTATATCAGAGTCTTGAAACATTTATTCAAAAAGGCCTTTCTGGGGCGCTTACTGGGCCCTGTTCATAATTTAATAATGCATAAGTACCAACACTGGTATATAAATATAAAAGGAGGCACTTAGTGCTGGATTGGACTGCTGAGAAAATGGCATCGGAAATACAGAGAGATCTAACCGACGGGAGAGTACGTTCATTTGCAGCCTGTCACCTTGGCTCCTGCGTAAGAAAATGCGCTCGTGGACACAAAATAAATATTTCCTTTTACAGTTATAGAATAATAACAGAATAAAAACCATGAGTCACTTTGACGGCTGCGCTGCTCAGAGCAGCGATGTGTGTAAGATGTCTCACGACAGATGTCCACAGATATATGGGGGAATTTGTCAGCAAACACTTTTCATTAGATGTTCCATTTTCGCTTCTCTCCGGAAACAAGATCTAAAAAATCTAAAGGGAAGAGGAGACCTTCTTCAAAGTTTGTCGGGATTAAAGAGGCACAACAGTGGTTACACAGTGAAAGTACCTGAAACATTACTACATCAAAAATCAAGACTTATTGCCGCTCCTTGCTGGGCTGTGGCTTCGCTTTAGTTTTTAGGAACAAATGCTTCCACATATCATGAGATTTATGTTCAAAACCCTCTTCGGTCTCTCAAAGAAAGCTATAAGTATATCTGCTTTCTGTATCAAACATATGTTAAAGACCTTTTTGATAGTAATTCCACCTCTGTATGCATTGCATCCACGATCTTTGTAATCATATTCAATGGTGAACCACATGTTCTGTGATTGCAAGGTAATGTGCTTGTTTCCTGCAGCTCGGGCCACGACTGTAGCATTTCCAAGCCCGATCCATCACTTATCTGAAATAGCATGAAAAGTGATGACACAATGGGCTCCAGCAGGATGTATGGGCGGTGATTCTGAGGCAATCAATGGAGACAGCAAAGGTAAACACAGTGCTAAATGTCAGCTACAGTGATTGCGCCGCCACAATATCACCCCGGTGCGGGAGACCCAAATAACCAAAATCAATAATCTAATCATTTCATATTCAAATCATGCAGGCTAGAGGTCCGGATCTTATTGCAGTTTCATATCCCTGGTGTGCTGATGTGTTCCAATCAACAAACCAGTGCGGCAAGATGCATTGAGAATCCAGTAATTCAAAGGGAGCAGTGGGGGGACCGCAACCATTACTGAGCCTCACACATTCTGTAATAGATTCTTGAATGTTTATCAGTTCCTGCATGTGATGGTGCGGTATGAGATTTATGCCATATTTATCAACAGTGTGTTATTGTTTCTTTATGTAATGCTAATGTAAAACTACATATAAGAAAACATCTTTACTGTTGTGTTTATATATTTAACATTTTGCACAATTCGATGTGCTTCAAATAGTTTTTTAATACAATAGTGAGAAAATATTATTTATTGAGTCCAAATAAAAGGAGACTAGGGTGAGCAAAAATGTCACACCACTTGTGTGATCAATGCTTAATGGTGACAGTGAGAAATATTTAATCAAGACTTTGTCTCATCCTCCTCAGATCTAATATTCAGGTTGTAGCTCCAGATCTTGAACATTGATTCCCTTTCAGAATTGTAGTAAATCTGTATAGATTCAAGTTCTGAGGACATCGGCTGAATTTGAGGGTTACACACGGATGCCTGTGAGGTCTCTATCTTCCTTTCCTACTTCTGAAAATACATAAAGGGAGCATATTTATATTAAGTTCCCGCTGATAATGGAAAGAAGAGAAGAGATTCATTTATTCATATGTTTCTTTAGAGAACATTTTAAAAAGCCTTCCAATATGGTGGCACAGCAGAATGCATGCTGTTACAATACTGTATCAGAACAAATAGATTCAAATACTTTGATTAAGTCAAAACATTATAAACTACAAGTTGCATAATACAACAGAGTGAAATAAGTTGCATCTAAATGTACTTTATGCAACTTCAGGCACTAGAGGTCCAAAGATATGGTTTGATGATGTCATGAAACAGCATGGCATCATGGGAGTTGTTGCCTCCACCATCATTGGCGATGGAACCTAACGCAACTCAGGCACACAAGTCCCAAAAAATATATAACTTGTCGTTTTTTTTACATCTTAATCTTAAATTTTAACATTTTGTTAATATATCTAATGTTTTACTCTCTGCCGTCAAAACGCCAGCATTACTGGAGTTTCCACGCGCCTGTAATACTTCACTAACTAGTGTTTTTGTTGGAATCGAGGCTGAAGCACCCAAATAGAACAACAAACCTCCGCAGTGTGCGACAGGGACAACCGAACTGGTAAACAGACACATGGAGGGAAAACATCTGTCGGTGCATCTGCTGATAATCTGACCGAGCCCATTGGAAATCTACACTCACAATACAGTCAGCTGTGCACAATTAGCAGCGGTTCATGAGCAGAACGCCACAAACAGGAGACGACGCAGTGGGGAAGAGAGAGTGATAGTAACTGCCATAACTTGTTTTCGCACAAATAAGATTGCTTATCCTTCCAGGAATACAGGGGCCCTAAATAGCTGCTTACTTCCAAGTTGTTGACAAAAAGCATCTCTGTGGGCTATTCCCTGCTGTACGGTGCAAAGTGTGTGTGAGTGTGTGAGTGTGTGCGTGTGCGCTAGCGATACACTCAGGTGGCAGTGTCTTTGTGTTAATGGGAGGTGTACGTGTGAGTCCAGGCTGATGCGTTAACGTCACTGTGCGTGTGTGAAACAAGGTGTGTTTGTGTGTGTGTGTGTGTGTTTGTGTGTGTGTGTGTGCTCCCCTGGTGCCTCGTCTCAATCTTAGGAGGGGGAAAACAAAAGCATAAGGGACAGACAGGTGTCCTGGGTGCAGTCAACAGGATACTGAGCCACCAGGCAGCCGACGTGGACAAAAATCATCCGTTAGCAATAAACAGCGACGGCTCAGATCAACAGAATTCAACCGGACTGCCACCGAGTTAGCAACTGAGCAATAAGAAAATGCCACGTGTTTGTAAACCATCAGGTCATCTGCTCGCAGAGAGGAAGGGAGGCCGGCCGGACCCCATCCCTACATTAACACAGTCACACCTGGGAGCTGTGTGGCACGGCCTCACAGTCTCACACTTTTGGGCGCTGAGCCGCTCCACTGGAACATTTAAAGGTTAAGTGCCCACAGGTCGAGGCCCTGATGGCAGTCGTTGAGGGATTTAAACCGCCAGGATTTTCACAGCTACTGTACGACTCCGATTTTTAAACCGTGACCTTTCAGTCACAAGCTCATTTCCTCTGAGCCTATCTGTTACTGCAGGTCAATACATGAGAGCCGCGGCTAAATGTGAGGATGGTGCACTGGGATAGTCCCCGTCTTTCACCTCCGTTTATCAGGAGTGGATGGATGGATGGATGGATGGATGGAGGGAAGGAAGGGGGAAAGGAAGGAAGGAAGGAAGGAAGGAAGGAAGGAAGGAAGGAAGGAAGGAAGGAAGGAAGGAAGGAAGGAAGGAAGGAAGGAAGGAAGGAAGGAAGGAAGGAAGGAAGGAGGGAGGAAGGAAGGAACATTTACATTAATGGTTCTTCACCTTCATCAGCTTTGCCAGATGGATAAAAGTTTGAGTGATGTTAAATGGTTGCCCTGGCAACTCTTTTCTCTTCCCTCAGTTTCCGCCTCCATTACAGTATCTGTCAGGTCTAGAGTTTCAGAGACATCTGCTTCATGCCCAGCCCTGGGTGTGTTTGTGTATGCATGTGTGTGGCTGAGTGGGTTTCTGTGTGTGTCTGTCTTACTGTGTATGTGTGTGTGAGTGTGTATGTGTGTGTGCACACGTACATGTGTGCCCATAAAGGGAAGGAGGCTGAGTCTAATTGCACAGGCCCATCTGCTGATTCTGGGAAACAGACTTGCACACAAAAACAGTAGAGACAAAAATATGCACACGTACACTGACACACACTGACACACACAGGCCACAAGTGCCTGCCTCGAAGCCGTCAAGTTGGACCCTGGACAATCTGCACCCGTGCTCTGGCAGCTGTGTGGACGACATTGACTGGCATGGTTTACAATATGGACTCTATTGTCTCAGGACAAAGGCCTCTCGGCTCAAGGCAAAGGTCACATTATCAGACAATACGCCTGTATTCATTGGAGGTGGTGACAGGGGACCAAAGGAGGGATTGTTTGTGTTTGTGTACATGCGTGTTTGTGTACATGCGTGTGTGTGTGTGTGTGTGTGTGTGTGTGTGCGTTTGTGCTACCGAAGCTGTACTATTTATTATTTTAATATTTTTAAGTGTTTTGTAAATATTTTTTAAATGTCTCTTTTAAAATGTTTCTTGTTACTTGTTAATGAAATCCCTTTTACTTAATTCGGTTTCAAACCTAGTTTACAGGTTTATTTCTAATGAATGCACCGGGTCCACATTTGTGTTAATCAGCTCATCTCTCCATACAAACGTATGTGATTAATTAGCTCCACCAAGGAGGTTATGTTTTAAGCCGTGTTTGCTGTTTGTTTGTTTGTTTTTAGGAGGAAAACACAATAACTACTTTACCCATTTCCACCAAATGGGTTTAGGGGTGGAGCCTGGGAAAAACCCAGCAAATGTTGGCTTGGGTGCAGATTACAGGGCAGATCCAGGATTTTGTTTTCCCTCTTTTTAACTATGTTTTATGACAATAAATAATTTAGGACCATCCGACCGCTTCCTTTTTTCTCATACTTGATTTTCATTTGTAAGACTGTTCGGCCTTGACAGAGGTTTGTGTTCTAGTGAGTCATAGTTTAGCCAGTGAAACTGCTAAATACAAATACAACTATTTATACTAATTATTGTATTTCAGCATTCCTCATTAGTAGGGTGGTAAATGAGGGTTGTGTGTTTGTGCATGCAGAGCAGGAAACACCTGTTTCAGGGAGAGAAAAAGAAAAGAGCACATCCCCCCACATGAGGAATGATATGTCCCCTTTCCTGTTGTTCTTTCCATACAGTCATTGTTTCAGAGAAATAAAGACGAAACGCAGCCTTGATCTCACAGAATCCGATTTCAACACAAGCTCCCAGAGTCATATGAGAGACGAGGAAGGAAAGCATGCAGGGTGACACACACACAGGACGGGAAGGGCAATAAAAGACACTTTAAAAAAATTAAACTTAACTACCTACGTGGTGAACAGCCACACAGAAAAGGAGAAAGAGAGAGGGAGAGAGAGAGAGAGAGAGAGAGAGAGAGAGAGAGAGAGAGAGAGAGAGAGAGAGAGAGAGAGAGAGAGAGAGAGAGAGCGAGAGAAGGAGAGATAGAGCACCTTCTTTCACATTAATCTCCACCAATGCGATCGATAAAGAATAGGATCCCATGAAAACTTAGCCTCAGGGTTTCATTCAGCGAAGATGCAACACATTTCTCCTCTTAGTGGAAAACTGATGTCTGCCGGGATACTTTGACTAGCTGTCAATATCTGAGCACTGCACCCTCTTCCATCGTCAATAAACTGAATGTGCAATTCATCAGGCCGACTCTAGGAGCCAGTGTTTCTAATTAAAAAGGAGCTCGTAAATTTGACATTTTACAGGCCCGACTCAGCTTGTAAATACACTGTAAGTAAGTTGCAGTGAGTGGCTCCATGGGCAGATGAAGGTCTGGAGTTGGTGGTTAAACTCCCGTTGATGCCTTCAAGGACCAGGCAAGAGGATTGTAATTAATTGAATAATCGTTTCACACACTATTCCATTCTATTTTCTATTCTATTCTATGTCTTGTTGTTTTCACTGCATTGTTTGAATTCTGGTCGTTTTAGTTTTTTTCCTTTGAAGCTCGATGGGTCATATCTGATTGGATTAGCAGTTTGAGAGGACATATTTGTCGGGCCAATTAGAGCACTTCCTGGCACAGATGGAACCCTGAGATCTCCGGGGAGATCGCACAATCTTATTTGGGTTCCAAAAAAGCATAAAGCATAGTGTAGAGTCAGCGAAAACAACACACCAGGTGTGTGTCTACGTTTGCGTGACTGTCCCCCAGGCCGAAATAAGTGTGCTATAAATAAAAAAAAGCATTCTGAGTCGACATCCCTGGTTAAATGTGTCCAAAATTACACTGCAAGACAAAGTCTGTTCACACACACACACACAAACACACACACATTCTTACCTGTTGTAATTTGCTTTGCTCTCTTAAAGGTAAATGAAGCCCCAGAGAATCACATCTCAATGGCAGCTGGACGTCCTAGTCCTGGAGGAACAGACAGCGAGAGAGAGAAAGAGAGAGAGAGAGGGGGATACAGAGGAAGAGAGGGGTGGGGGTTATTCAAGCTCAGTGAACTCTAATCCCTGTCATTTTTTTCACAATAGAGACAGATAGCCATAATATGCAGTGAATGTAGGGTGCTATGTGAATAATGGCCCCCTTCAGATTGCGTGAATGGACATAACCCACTCCAACACAAGAACCAGACAGTTCACAAGCCATTCTATCTCATGATTGCTTGTTTGGTGTTTGTGTGTCTGTGTGTGCGCGCACACCAATGCACATATGTGTGTGTGTGCATGCGTGTGTTCTGCCATATAATGACCTCTAAAGGGTCAGTGTTTTAAAGTCTACAATAGTCTATATCTGTGCTCACTGGCAGTTTACAGCTAAAAAGCTCTTTCAAGCCATGATAACTGGTTTATATGGGTGGCATTTCACTGCCAAATGCCAGAGACATTTTTTAGAAAGGGAAATTGTTAGCTCTATTACTCGAATGCAGTGTGGCAGATATTCACACTTAAAAAGTGTCTCATATTATTGTCTCTCCGACCATCTTCCCCTGTTTTCCTTCTTTTCAAATTGTATTTCCCTCAATCTCTGGCTCTCTTTTTAAAAAACCTCCTTGTCTCTCTCTTTCTCTCTTCCTCTCTTCCTCTCTTTCTCTCTCTCTCTCTCTTCACCTCTCTCTCCCCTTATCTTCCTCTTCCCCAACCTACATCTCTTGAGGGTAAACTTTTCAGCCTTCTCTCACCAGGGTCAAACTCAATGTGATTATCTGTATTGTTACTGACATTGCACGTGCGCTCGTGTGTGTGTGTGTGTGTGTGTGTGTGTGTGTTTGTGTGTTTGTGTTTGTGTGCGTGCGTGCATCTCCTTGCATGCAAACTGTAGTTGTGTGCATTGTGACTGTGTGTGTTAGAGGGCAGAGAAAACGGCATATATCTGTTTGGCCTTGAGTTTTCCTGTTCGGACGCACACACAAACACACAAACACACACACTCACACACACACACACACATGTCCGTACCGTGCGAGTGTCAGCGCCGGGACCTTTTTGAGGCTCTCAGGCAGTGCTGCTCAGTAATTGGGTCCATTAGCCAGTACAGGAGACTGTGAGCAATATCTCCATGGTTGGTTTGGCAGAGACTGCAACAAATGATGGATTCACTGTCCTGTGTTTTTGTACATGAGAGTGTTTCTATCCACATTTATGCGCGGAAGTAGTAAATATATACCCCCAATGCTATGTGAGTGTATGCATGCACCACAATTGCCAGAGGCAGCCGAGCACATGAGGCACTAAGCTCCCCCACCTTTACACCGCCTTCATTCAAGTCCCACTTGCTCGTCTCAGGACCCAGTATACATTATTCACACGGGGCTGGTCGACAATGGAGGGATCATTGGATGAGGAATGGAGGAAGAGAGGTGGAGAGGAAACCGGTTTGGATGCAGAATGCGAGGCGCTGAAGGAACAAGTTTGTATAAGGGGTGGAACCGGGGGGGCGGAACGAGATTTCTCATTCGCACTCTTTTATGTGAACATGTGGAAAAAGGGGGACAGATAAGATTAAAGATGCGGCCCGTCGCAGAAGTTCATGCATACATCAGTGGTGCACCGACGCTTTGTTCTACACTCTGAGGGGGAATTGAATCCTAATATCCGGCAACTGGATGAAAAATAATATTAGGCACATTGGATCGGTACTCCAACAAATTGCATTCATATTTGACAATTCCATTTTTCATGATTTACAGTGTGGGTGGTGCAACTATCCAGTGCAGACGGCAGGGTGCCCTTTACCGGCAGGGAAAGATGTAGAGGTCGAGGTGGAGTGTCTACATGCGTGCAGATATCTTAATTTAATTTGCCATAAACACATCTTTTCTTTATGGTTAATCAGTAAATGCTATGTATACATACATGAATGAATATATATACATATTTATCTCCGCCAAGGAGATTATGGAAAAAAAATGTCACATGCTTTGACATTTTCTGTCATTTTTCAGAGAAAGATTTATGGATCTCTGTGAAAAAACCTCTTAAGGGGACTGGTATTTTTGAGCAATTTGTGAAATTTTGTGTAGATCCAGATAAAAGTTTATGATATAGAGAATTTTTTATGTAGTTTCATAAGGGGTATGCACTATCCTCAGCACCCCTCTAGAGTTTAATATTGGCACTCTACATCACAAACAGGATTCCTCTGAATGAAAAATGGCTTTTTCAGAATCATCCGTGTTTTTTGTGTGGCAATAGGATTGGGAGAGGAAGAACTACATTGATGACGTTAGCAGAACACTGTAAAAACTAAAAGTTGGCTGCGGTGTATATCGTTGTTTACCGTTTCATTAAACACATCAAGGAATGATTTGCTGCATGTCTATACTGATATCAACAGATATCTTCATTCCCACTGAATCCGGTGCATCTGTGGCCCAGCAGCATAATTTCTGGTCCCCACAAATATAATTCCTTCCAGCAAACAAGTTCTCTGACAAGCATTCTGCGAGCAGGCTGGTTAAGATTTAGACACATTAGAGCAGAAAGAGGGAAGATCTTTTTGATGACATGAAGAAGAGAGGGCTCCTCAGAGAGCGACCAGCAGAGGATCAGAGAAGAAGTCAGGAGACAACCAGAGAGATTTAGATGGGGGGGGCAGTGAACGCTTACAGCCTTCACAAAGAGCTGAGGAGGGGCTCCGGGCGGGTTTTCAACGAGCGAGAGCCTGAGCCCGAGTGAACAATGGCTGGACGTGATGAGGAGCAAGAAGATCCTCCAATGGATTTCACTTGATAGATGCCGACCATTTTCTCACAGTAAAAACAATAGTGTTTTCTATTATAAGAGGCAGTGGTTGTATTGATGTTCTGTGTCAACCCCTATTAATCATAAGCCCGCTGTATGTAATTAGGATGACTCCACAGTATGCTTTCATGATGGGTTTTCATGTATTACCATTTGTAATTATGCTTTAGACATCGGATTGCGCAATGAGACACCAGAAATTGCGTTGACGCCTTCCGGTGGAGATTTATGGCGCTTCCAAATGAAGCAATGTGAGGGTGCGGCGCCATATATGTTCATTTTAAAACCGCATTTTCTCCCCCTCCTGGGCTTCAGCAGATTCCATATAAGCATAAATAATATGCAGCAGTGGTGTGTATGGTGTGTCTGGGCGTACAATTTAAGACCCTTGTCAGTTTGACCCACATAAATCTTTGAAAAAGGGAGAGAGAAAGACAGGGAGGGAATGAGGAGGGGAGGTGTACATAATGAAACAAAAAAGAACTGGTTGATTTGTCCAGTTATTGTGAACCGTTGAACTGTGATAAACTGTCCTCAGCCTCGGACAAATAGATGTTTCAATACATGGGTGCACATGTACACGCAGGAACACACACAAAGAGAAAGTCACACGTCAAGATATATCATTCTAATCATAAGAGATTGCTCGCAGTAATTGCCTGAGAGTTGTATTACACAAAGATTGGTTTTAAAATACCAAATATCATTTATCAGGGGTCTGCGCCTGCTCTAAAACACAGGCCCTGGAACATCGCCTCCTCATCTTGGTCTGTGTGATGGATGCCGTCTCATCTATCACACATACTCCTTCGAAGCAAGAGCCGATCCGAGGGTTCAAAATGCACGTGAGCACACCGCGGGAGAAGGCGCATACAATTTCTCACATGGTTAGAAAACAGACACGTGGTCCCTGTAAGTTATTGCCGCGGGCCCACAGGCCAGCGTGGTACTCATCTGTCTTGGAGTGACAGTATCAGGCTCGGTTGCAAAACACAGAGGTGGTAAAATGGTTTTATTGCAAAATAAGAAAGATATGTCAGGGGCAAATTGACGGGTGCTGATTCATGCCAAAGGGGCATGGCGCTTTTTATCTCAAAATGAGTTGTAATGTCCTCGGCGGGAAACAAAACCACGCCAGCTTGTTTTCAGACGTCACACGTCGTGAGTGGGCTACAGGTAGCCTCCTCGCGCCAAATTATTCACCAGCCAGTCAACGGGGATTTAACCTGAGGCAGCGTGAGGTGCTATATTTACACTTGAGATGAGGCCAGTCAGCTCGATAACACGGGGGGGGGGACACACAATAGAGCGAAAGTGATGTAAACATGCATTATCAAGCCATCGATCACCGCTATATCTGTTAATATCTTTGTTCCATCAGGCATGACCATCTAGTCATCCTTGCCCTCCTTCAGCCTATCATACTGCAGCATCAACAAAGCTCCGGATCAATACGCTCTGGCACATATTCTCACTCTCAAAGACTAGGAATGAAAACGCGATTCGATATCAATCACGATCACAGCTGTGCCACTGAACAGGCATAACAAATGACAATATCTTCTTTTCTTTTTTTCTCCCTTTTTTAATCCGCCCTCAAACGGCCAGTCGCACCACAGCTTCCAGTCAGATCTTTCCCCCTGGTTTATGCTGAAAGGAACCAGATGAACTAGGGAGTGGAAGATGTATGTAATGCAGTTAAAGTAAAAGCCCAAGTAAGCAGGAAATTTAAGAGGGGCCTGGGGATGATGGTATTACAGCAGACGCTGATTGTGGACAATCTGCTGCAGAAAGGAAAGAGATATGGAAAATATCATTGGAGGCAGGATGGCGGGTGCAAAGAGGCGAAGAAACACTTGAGAAGCACCAGGATGTGGCGACAACTCAACAATCTAACAATCTACCAACAATCTGGATGAAGCAAGCACGACTTAAACAAACACAATGTCGCTGCAATGAGGCCAGAATTCCCCTCACATTGTCTCAGCCCACTGAAGTCAGCCACCACAGGCTTTTATTTGCAGCACTGAATGTGTCCTTTTAAGACAATACTGTATTTTGCACAAACCCCCGCTGCAGTTTCCTCCATTGATAAGAAATGTTGTGTTATGCCAGGGCACTGAGAGATTTGTGCCCGCAGCCCTGCGATGACCTCATTGTTCATTGCCCCATAATTCAAATCTGCTCCGCTGTGTTGCATCACATTGTGTATGACTCATTTCCAAGCACCCCATTCTCCAAACAAGCACGCCATCGTCAGCCCGCGCAAAACAACACTGCAAAGAATTTCCCTATCAATACTGTGGTGACTGCCGTAAGACTTGCCAATACACAGCACATACACACACACACACACACACACACATACACTCACTGTTTGAAAGGGTTGCACTAGGAAGTAGGGGAGGAGGTGGGTGAGTGCTATTGTAAATGATTTCCTGCAGTGCCCAAAATAATCTACAGACCTCTGAGTGAGTGTCTTACAATCACTCCAGCCTTGTACACTGATTCTCCATTCAGCTCCCTAATGGCACCGTGTGTGTCACTAAATATACGGCTGCAGGCCATGTCTATGGGTGTGCTCGCGCTGACTCGTGCGCTATAGCACTGAAGTGCGAACGTGTGTGAGAGTGGCTGCAATTGACGTATATCACATTGTAACTGTGGGAAGAAACGCATGCGTGTGTGCGTGTCTTTGTGTTTGCGCTCCTATTGAGTGGTGACAACTTTGAGTGGGGTGCAGGGAGTTGAAGGGCAGAGAGGAGATGTGTTGACTGGAAGCGCGAGTGTTTTTTTCTTCCTTTGTCGGAGTACAGAGTGAGAGGTTTTGTAAGAATGGACCGTGGCTGCAGTGGCTAATGCAGAACGCCTCTGCTTAAACATGCGGTTCAGACACAAATAAACAGATATGTCAAGACGCTGAATAGTATTTCACAGCTCCGATTTTCAGTAGCAACAATTGCAAGGTTATTGTAGACTGTGAATGCCTCGGTCAAAGTGAGGATCAGACAGGTTGAGATTCTGTTTTGTTACGCAACGCCATCTTCCTCAGATTATTACTCATGGTATTTGTATGAAAATTACATAAAAGCTCCTTTTCACTACCCTTCAATCAGCCATCTTCAAAAAGGTATTACACGCCGTTTTGCAAGCAATAAAAGCACAATAAATAAGAGTCAATGATAGCGAAACATAAAAGCCGGACATTCAAATTCAGAGCTGCTGCCAAAGAAAATGTAAGTGTAAATCTGGGGAGACAAAAACAAATAAAAACCTTGACATTGATTTTACCAGAGGAGAGAAGATGAGATGGTGAAGTTCAGCTCATCTACACAGAGTGGATAATTCCTTTAAAATATATCTTTAAAAATCTGTTATCTTCAGAATTCTTATCATAGCAAAGTTAGAAATACAAAGTAGGAAAGAGGCAAAACACATTATCCCATCGCCATGATTTAAATATCCAGATTAATGTCTGTGGGGTAATTTCACAATTGATTTATGCCGATTGATTATTCAATCATTGTTATCCCATGTGAGACACTTCACAACCTGAGGTCATTACGCTTGGTTAATTTGACTCTTACAAAACTTTGATTAAAACAAGATGCAATCAAACCTTTGAGGAGTTTTAAACATATTCAACAGCTTATATGTTATTACAACCACAGATTATTATTATTATTATTAACGGTTGTGATTGTAGTTTTAAGAGTTTATATCATTTGATGGCACGTTTAGTTCAATACAGCCTCAAATATAATTTAAATTAAATAATAATTATAAGTTATTGTGAATTATCAATTTGAAATTTGTTATCTTGATATGATTTTCTTTTCATATCATCCAGCACTACCCAAAACTAGAAGATATTGAATTGACTATCACATGATAAAGCTGTTGCAATTTGTCAAGGTTGACATTTTTCTTTAAAAAATGTCTTCAGAAATTATTTACCTGACTTTATTTCTAATTTCACAACACCCCACTACTCAATTTAGCATTTCAACTCTAACTACATTAGATTTAATACTATGCCAGTGGGTTTTTTAATTTTAACCCACACTCCAGAACCACCTCCCCATCATAGCCCTTAATAGTATGATTACAACATACTGCTAAACCATCCAATAACCTGTGAGCAGGATTACAGCGTGTATCACTTTCAGCACTACACTCCAACAGCCCTGTTAATGCACAGCATGAGCAGCGAGGGTAGAAATACACATTTCCTCCAATCGGCCCCACAATAAAGACAGATAATCGGCGGCGGTGGTTTGAGCCGAAAGCCTTGTAACAGTTCCATATTTAGGTAGAGTAAGACATCTATCTCTGGAGGGCTATTCTGGTCGAGGCCATAGGAGCAGTGAGTCAGTGAATACCCCGAGACACGCCAGCCAGTCGTCTGCTGCTGGTTTTCCCCTTCCCCAAGCATATATCTAATCGGGTAGCAAAGTAGCTGCGCAGTAGTCCTCTCGCATGAACTGAACCTCTAATAGGGTTGAATGATATGGGAGGCGAGTTTCACACATTAGGAGAGGTGAACTGAGCTGATATCTCCAGTTGATGGTGGAAAATGCAGGGTTATTCTTTGAGGGAAGGGAAGGGGGCAGGAGTAGGAGGAAGGATGCGTTAACACATGACCGAGTGCTTTAGGTGGATGAGGAAGACGGGCTAGGATCTGGCCTCATTATTTCAATACGGGAGAGAGATGTCTGGGGCAGGAAAAAGGCTTTTGAATTAGGTTAAACTCAGCACCCAAAGTGGGGTTAAGACTTGGAACGTGAATCACCACCACATTAGGAAATAGGCCGGTGAAGTCCAACAGCATCCTTTCAATAAAATCTAATATCGTTACTGAGGCATTGAGAATTGGTTCAGTTTTTTCCGCTGCTTAAGATACAAGAGTGAGTATTTATGCACGGAGGCTGCTTGTCTCTGTGAGCACAATAAATACCTACTCCTGTTTATCTACAAGGCTTTCTGACACAAACCTTTACCTTGCCATGCATAAATTTACCTAATAGAAGACTGCGAGTACAGAATTGCTAATTCTTTAGAAAACACTCTTTAAAAGGATCTATGTGCCTGGTGAACACAATTAATAGCATGAGTGAGGCTGGACTCTCTAATCTCTCTTGACATTGGAATTTAGAAACTTCTACACAGCCCAGTTGCACTTGTTGCGAATCTGATTTTATGCCTGCCTGTCCTAATATTGACGAGTCTGTTATTGTTTGCCTGACACTGATCGTGCTGTCTGCCACGGTTCATTATTTTATCTTGAGGTTTCAATGTGAGCTTGAGATATTTCATATTGGCAGGGGCGGATCCAGGGGCAGGACCAGGGGGGCACTGACCCAAGCTGAACTGGTCGCTCACCAACAATATGAAAACTTGTTAAGATATTTTTATTTTCTAACCTTTACTGAAGTACAAACAAGCAAAGATATATTAGGTGTATTACTATAAATGGTGTGTGTCTTTGCTCAAAGCTACAGAGCTAGCAGAAGCAGAATTGACTTTAATTTGCACCTTACTGAATCAGAAAGTGGACCTTCTGTAAATCATGGCCCCCTTGCAGCCCAAATTTCAAATTATCCTATATCCACTGCTTACGGAATCCCTTATTTCATCATTCAAGGATCAAGCTGTTGTTACTGGAGCCATCCAGATCCAAACCAAATATTGTGTTACTTTAACAGCTCTGAACAAAGGAGATCAGGCCTCTGTTAATCAAGCAGAACAATCCGAATTAGCACAGCCATCCTAATTTGCACCCTGTTTCCCCTCAACAGGGCGCATTGTCTTTTCATCTGCATCACAACAAGTGAAATGAATCAGTGACCCAATTAAAGGAGGACAGATAGACCCGCAGTCAGCAGATTGCTTGATTGCTGCTGTTGCACATTATACAGCTTCAGGTGCCTCAGTGACATCAGTGCCATGATGGGTGTCATTACTGAGTGTGACACAACACAGAGGGATACAACATGCTCTCATGAACATCCTGCTGGTATCAGTCAGAAAACTCTATGTTTGGTATAGGTTTGGGAAGGATTACACACATATGAGTGAGGCTATACAACTCTACACTGTTCAAAGCAGATATGTAACATTTCCATGAGGACAGATTTTCAGGGTCTACATCTTTAGGACAAATTTTAAAAATGCACCCACGCGACTTTGGGATCACTGGGAGCTAAACTAATGCACAGATGACAAAGTGGTATTCATCTTGTCCACAAACATAATCATCTCCTTGGAGACCGGGCCTGTGCTTTTAACAGATCAGATGCTACCAAAATGGCAGC
This sequence comes from Pseudopleuronectes americanus, assembly GCA_038501795.1. NCBI lineage: Eukaryota > Metazoa > Chordata > Actinopteri > Pleuronectiformes > Pleuronectidae > Pseudopleuronectes > Pseudopleuronectes americanus. The sequence continues at coordinate 10,733,782 of CM076721.1, forward strand.
CAAGGAAACCTACTGTATGTAACTCAGACTTCGACAGACAGACAAACAAACTGCCAACACCGGCTATTTTTCCCACCTGCTCAGTGGATTCCTCTGAGACACTTTGTCTTAGCTGCGGCGCTGACAGATGAGTCAACACAGTGTCAGCCACTCCACCCAACAGAGCCGGTACCCTCGATTCATATCATAGAGAGCTGCACAAGGAGTTGTCCCACAATATCTTTGTTGAGAGTCATTTGGATGTTGGTTATAGTGATTCAAAGGGGCACTCCGGAGCCACCCAGGCAGACACACAACAAATGACCACTGAGAGCTGCTTTGTCTAATTTAGACACCTTTTGCAATTATATGCATATAGGCTCGATGACTTCTCTAATTGGCATATATAGTTCACCATCACAAATCAATCAGCCTGGCCGGTTTTCAAGGAGGACACTGAATATCTCTGGTCACACACACACATCAGAAAGCAGCTGCTCTTCTCAGATTAGGTCCAGATCGAAGAATTCGCACAACCTTCAGGAGTTTCCAGTTGCACATCAAGGTCAACCGCCTCCTCTGTAAATAAGAGCCACAGCTTTCACTCATGGATCCGCATGATTGATGTATCCCGGGGTGCACTGGCCTGCTGGATACTCCTTTTCCTCCACCATCGGCTGGATTCACTCTGGATTTTTTAAGACTGCGGCTATAACAAACCATCGGTACATCCCCCCTGAATGGGCTCCAGCACACCTGCATCCCCACGTATACCGACACAATGACAGCCCCATAGATACGAACCTGAGGAGGTGAACAACACATGGGTCTATCTGTCATCCATCAAGCCGAAGCATGTGATTTGACATTGCGCGGCAGATACATGCGGCTACGGATTCATCATTACGCGTAAAAATGCGGACAAGAAACCGTCATGGGATAATGTGAATGATTATTTTTTGCAGGAGGTAAGAGGTTGCTCATCACTTCGCCCTATAGCGACGTCTCGCAGCCTCTCCGAGCGACGCCCATGCATCCAGCCGCAAGCCGCCGGACCAGCATCCTCCACACGCACACCGAGAACTACACCACATCTCAGCCTCTCGTCCATTAGGGACAGTTTTAGTTGCCCCCTTAAGTGCAATGATCGCAGGCCACATTCCCATGGGCATTCCGAGAGAACCGACGCCGCTTTCGGAGCGGGTCGGTGACAGACGCAGGTTGACAAATCGTCAGGAGGTTTGGACGCACACAAAACATATACATCTGCATCATGTGTGAGGGAATAAAAGAGCGGGGTCCTTACCGTATCACCGCGCACCAGCGGCGTACAAGCGCATTCATGTACACATCCAGTGCAGAGCGCAGTCGGGAATAACCTTTTCTCTGCTGTTTCATACAGTCCCCATGCACCACGCAGATCTCATGTAGAAATACAAATCTCCAGTCGATAAATAATTTATCTGATTGGCGCCTCGGCTCCGGCTCCGTGGCTAATTAATTCTCTCTGCTGCAAAGACACGAGAACGACACGTCGCGAAAAATGGATGGAAACGAAGCTAGAGGTGCAACAAACCAATAGCTGTGCGCTCCGGATCCCGATCAGCGCGCACACAGAGAGGCTCCGTGTCCGCGTCCAACTGCACTGAAACCAGTGGAGCGCTGTGGGAGGACAGAGGGGTATCTCTCTATCCGTCTGCCTGTATCCCTCCTCCCTCCCTCCTTCCTTCCCTCCCTTTCTCTCTCCCTCTCCCTTTATCTTTTTAGTTGTCTTTATGTTCTTACTGACTTCTGCTGAAGTCCACAGGCGCAGAGAGCAGCGGAGCAGAGCACTGTGGTCCACACACACACACACACACACAGACGAACACTTACACGCACACACATACACACACACAGTGTGTGCGCGTGAGAGAGAGAGGGGTCAGAAATGACAAACCAATTTGGAGGCGCAGTGGATGCTCGGTGGATCAGAGCGCAGCCCGGCGAGAGGAACGGTGCGTTGCAGCCAGCCAGCAGGCGGGGGAGCCGAGCCGAGGCTGGGTGGGTGGGTGCAAGGCTTGGGAGGGGAGGTGGGGGAGATGATTCCTGCCTGGGGGATGCAGGAGAGAGGAAGAGGGAGGGATGAAGTGGGGGTGTCTGGTGGAAAACGCGGCACTGGATTGTGACTCCTACTGAATATCTGGACCTAGGGCTCCACCTGCCGTGAGGAAACACACAGGGGCTCCTAAACTTTCACACGGGAACATGTTGTGGGTGTGACTCTGACACACGAGGCCTGGGCGGATGGGTGTGTTTTTTTTTGGTTGCTAGACATGATTTAATTAATTAATGTGAGATTACATGATTTCACTTTGGGTGACAACTGCAATATGTAGCCTACAGTTGGTGCAGCTCCATTCATTGGCACATTGTCAACTAAACAGGGGATATGAGAGGTGATGTCACAGTCTTCATTTAGGCTGCATCAGTCTGATGTCTTGTTCCCTCATGACACCAGATTAGTATTTAGAGAGCCAGACATTGAACTTGGAACACTCGGCCTCAGGAGAGCTTATCGTCTGGTAGGGGTCGTCTCATAATGATCAAACCTTAACATGGTGATGACAAATCCATAGCTGCAACAAGATGAAATGCTACTGGAAGAAAAGACGAATCATAATTGTATCTATACATACAAATGTACTCACTTCCAAAAAGGATGTAGAACACACTCTCTGTGTTACTGTTCTACTGTTCAACATGTGTTGTCTTAAGAGAGAAAATTATATTTTCTCACCTTAGCATATATGTTTAGAGAAGATAAGATGATTCTTAACTAGTCCCATAGGAGGGAAATCTGCCATGTTGCAGAAGCATAGACGACATTTTAAAATAGTAATCAGGTAACAGTAAACAGAATATACACTGTGAGCATTATACATATTTACAGTGTAACACGGTTGCATATTGTCCATTGCATTGTACATATGGAAATTAGCATTGCAAGGTTAAATATGTTAATCCTTAAGCCTAAAGAGCAAAATACTTAAAGGGTAAAGAAAAGTGTTTTATTTTTTATTCAAATTTGTTATAATATTGTATTAGTATTGATAGTAATAGTTGTAGTAGTCCTAGTAGTAGCAATAAATATTGCACTGCAGGCCCACAAATAGCATAACTTTTTTTGCAGTCTTATTCGAATATCTTATTTTGAATATTTGATTTAAGAACCCATTTCGTCATAATATTCAATAATTGTATTTGTCCTTTCCTTTTTGAAGGTTCTATAATGATGTTGTCACAGTGGTGTGGTCCATGCGGCACAGGGATTGTGTATGGGCTGACACACACACAGTTTGGAGTTGACTATATGAGAATAATTTGCAGGGAGCTCCACTGAAACATATTATCCGGGATTACCTGCAGGCTGGTTCCCTTTCATGAGGGATGAGCCCTGCTCTCTGTGCCTGGAGATCACACCGGGGGGTGACATGCGCACTGTGGCCCGAGCGCGCACAAGCCGCGCGGACACAATGCTGGGGAAATAAAGCGCTCGGGCTTCTTGCGTCTTGATCGATTCATATCGCGGCGTCCCTCGTTCGGCTGCTGTGAAGTGTCTCGCGGCACAGATAAACTCACGGTGGCTGTGGAACCCCGTGGGGACCTGTTGATCGGCCACCACCGAGGAGACGCGATGGAGGTGAGAGGCGCAGCGGACGCTTGTGAGCTAATGTCCGTGTGTTCGTCACAGAGATAGATCTAATGTGAACAGCTCATTCATTTAACAGATTGATTCTATAGATTCCATGTCAAATTAGAGGCTAATGAACATAATCACTGCAAATCAGTCATCTGTTTTATATTTTTTCTCCCAGCATGGCTTTACCATCAACAGGTATAAGATAAAGATTTAATGAGGCTGCCGTGAAGAGCATAGACGTACTGCGATACCAATCGTGCCTATCAATGGCCCCTAATTAGGTTTTCAAATGAGACGTTGTCATTTCCAGCCCTTCGTCTTGAAAATCAAGTCATGTCATTGGGATCATATTTTGAAGGAATACAGGCTCTCTCTCCCCCCGCCCTCTAGCCAGAATGGTCGGGAGGCCATGTGTCCCTGTTCATTACCATCACTGGCTGATAAAGCCTTTTGGAGAAGATTTAAATCCCCGCTAAAGAGCATTAGTTGTCAAGGAAGGCGCTTGCAAACAAGCATGGCACAGGCCTTTGAGGTGAGGATATGTGATAGTATACATGCTGCTGAACACAGGTAAAATAAATACTAGTTCATGCACAAGGTTAGTTAGGATGATCGAAAGGGTTTTTAGATTAAAATAGGGTTCTATAGATTTGTCTCAAATCTGCTTCCTCACAGGTATCGTTGCAATTTCTTTCCAGACCTTGGAATTTGAAGGAATTGTTGTCAATGGTTTAAAATCAAGAACAATAATCTAAAAACTACAATCAGAGAAACTGATTATCTTGCGGTGGTGTCTTAAGTTTTTTCCAGAGCTATATATCATAATTAAAAATGTATGTACAGTAGAGACTTGACATTTCCTCTACAACTATCCTCTACATACACCATCATGGAACTGTAAATATACTGACTGCTTTGTTGAAGGTCTTGCCGAAACATAAACCGTATTCTGTTGCTATCCAGGTGCCAAACGGTGAAGAACTGACTCCTAACTAAAGGCACACTAAAAGTCGCACAGCAACAGCTCATCCCAACAATCTGTCAACAGGCTACACAATGGAAATCATGGGTAAGTGCATTTGGGGCCTTGCAGATGTAGATCTCTGCTTTTTAAGCCAGCCATGTTCCAGTGACCTCGGTTAGACACCTCCGCACCACAGCCACCGTCAGAGGCTTAGAATTAAGGTGTCAGCCAAGGATGCAGCAGCCAGACGAGAAAGAATACTTACATCTACACAGGTGTCACCAAGCTCGCTGTCTGGGCGGTAGTCAAACTTTGGTGGTGAAGAGTTTACAGGGTCTTAACCTTCTGCCACATGCAATTACTGCAGTTGTGGCTTGCACTCATTAGCTGCTGCTCCACCAAATAAACAAGAGCAATATGACCTGACAACAAGACTCTATTATTGGTTTCTTAAGATTTTTAAAAGCCTTCCTGCCTATGCTTTACTTACAAGTCATAAGCCCTATTTTGAGTTGAGAAGAGAAGCATACGACAGTATTGCAGACACATTTGAATTGAAGGAACTCTAGCAGCCGTGGTTCAGGGACATTTTTTTCTCAGTTATCACACTGTGCATCAGAGCTGAGAAAGGATGTTATTTTGTATTCTAAACACAAATGTTGTATTTTCTTGGAGAAAATATCTTCGTTTACCCAACAGCATTTATTCACTTTTGACATTTTATAACTTTTTCCCTGAAAGGTTTGAGTTTGTGGTCAGGGTCACCCAGAAGCCACAGCAACATTTGGAAACTGTAACACAAAGCCAAGCAGTTGAAATCCTGTTACAAACGGTTCGCTATTTCTCTGCAGATACGCAGCGTGCCTTGGAGGCTGTGGGGAGACTACAAGCTAAACTGAAGGAGCGGGGGGAGGCCCCCACACAGGAGAAGCTCTCCCTGCTGAAGACCGTCCTGCAGAGCCCCCTGTTCCTCCACATACTCAGCTTACAGCAAGCTAAGCGGAAGCCCCTGGCGAAGGTACAGCATGAGCATGAGTGCGTAGGTGTTCTGTGTATGCTGAATGGTTGGGGAAGGAGCCGGAATCGTTCCCAAAATACTGAATGCGGGAGCCAAACGGGATGAGTAATCAGCTTACCTAAGCTTACCACTAAAGCCCCGAGAAAGAGCAGGAGAGGGAGAGAGGGAGCGTGAAGGAAAGAGGGGAAGGAAGAAGTGGCGATGTATCATGTTGAGGAGTTTGCAGAAGTCATCTGTACTATTGTCATACGTGTTAAGCTGAAGTGTGTGTCTGTGTGTGTGTGTGTGGTATAGATATAACTGATGTTGTGGGGACCTGCATCTGTTTACAACCTCATGGGGACTTGTCTCCTCATAACATATATCCTTACATTTTAGGGTGAAGAAGTGTTTAAGATTAGGTTAAGATTAAGGTTAAGGTTAAGGTTAAGGTTAAGGTTAAGGTTTAGGTTAAGGTTAAGGTTAAGGTTTAGGTTCAGGTTCAGGTTCAGGTTTAGGTTAGGGTGAGGGAGAGGAAATCAATGTAAGTCTATGTAATGTCCTCTGAAGTCACAGATACTACCGGTAGATTGTTTGTGTGTGTATATGTGTTTGTGTGTGGTCAAGGTATTACTTTCAATTATGTTTTGGGGACCTTAAGCTGTTTGCACAGACACATTGTGGGGTCCCCATAGTGTTAATTATTAAATGTTGAGGTGAATACACGTTTTTAGGCTAGTTAAGATTTGGGTTTAGTTTAGGTTAAGTTTTGTTTTAGGTCAAGATTGAGCTTTTTGCTTGAGGGTTGGGGTTAGGGCTTGGCATGTATAGTAACACACAGTGTGTTTGTCTGTGTGTGTGTCTGTGTGTGTGTATTGTATTGTTGACAGTATCAAGGCCCACATATCTGTCAGTGATGAGCATTGCGGTTTGTTAATTGCCTGTTGTGGTGTGCCGTAGCAGGCTAACCCTATAAAGTCCCAAAGTCTACACGCACAGGCATTACCACATTGTCAGTGAGGTGTTTGCCAGAGCTTTCATCATCTCCGCTTTTCAGGAAACACATGTCAAAGGGTTTCTTGTATTTTTATCAGGAAAGACACTGACATCATTTCTATTAGTTCAAGTTCCTGTATATTATATAATAATATACTGGAATATAAGTGCACATTCTTGCGGTGTGAAGTCTCCCTATCTGTGTTTTCATAGTGTTTTATCTTTCATTCGACTACTGCTCTTCCAACAGGTTTCAGAGTTGTTAAAGTGGAACGACTTATAAATCAAAAAAGCATCTCCTGAAATTTGTTTTTCAACTTTGAAACAGAAAATCTCAAAGACAAAAGGGTTGTGTTTTGTGTTTGTTTGGTATTGAAGAGAAACCTTTATCTAAGATCCTTGGGTTTTTGCTCTCTTATCTTTTCCCTCCGCTCCATTTCAAACATATTCCCCTATATATTTTTCTCCTGTCCTCTCTCCCTACTCTCTCTCCCACCTCTTTCCTCATCGACTCACAATTTTCTTCTTTCCTCGACTTCTTTATCCTTTCCATTTGCCCACAATCACTCTCTTACCGTCATCTCATTTCTCTCTGCCTCGATATCTCCTCTCTTCAATTAATGTTTGCACCTTTCTATCAACCCCTGTTCCCCCATCTCTTTATCATCCTCATCCATTTTCCCTAACAATCTTTCTCCCTTTCCTTGAATCCTCCAATCCTACTCCATTTCATCTGTTTCCTCTCAATCCCAACCTATCTCACACCTCGCCATGTGTCGTTATCTGCTCCTAGCAGGGGAAGGGCATTTCAAAATCTGTATCCATGAACTGTGGACCATGCCCGGGCGTACCAGTGGGGTTGAAGGCTCTGTGTCACAGTGATTCTTACACATGGGCCATGGAGAACAGATCCTCCCACAGGGAGGGCAGCATGTCTTCCCTGGGCTCGCAGGATCTCTCCTTCTCGGACATCTATCCCAACAACTGCACTCACACCGAATCACAGGTATGTAAAATCTCCATCATAAATGAAAGGTCATTTGAGAGGACGTTGAGTAATGGGGGGGATTTTATATTTAAAGCACTCACTTCATGAAACGAGCAAATCATTTTCTTTTTCTTTCAATTGTAAAATGTAACAGGTCACCGTGGGAAATGTCACACATCACATTTGAGAATATTACATTCCATTATAAAACACTAGCAAAGCAGAATTTCACATCATCTGAGGATTTTGGTTGAGCGTTATCGGCTGCTCTGATAACCCAGTGTCATTTACGGTATGCTTTTATTTTACATGTGACATTTATTTTTTAGTACTGCACTCCCCCTCGGATCTCCCGCACCATGTCGATGGGCAGAAACCTGGCTGCTATCGCTCACGAGGTACAGTAATCTTCCAAGTGAGGTGTAACTGTAGAGCTAAATGTGTGTCTGTGGATGCAGATAAGCAACTGTACCAAGCACATTCAGTACTAGCCTGTTAGTGCTGTTTCACCTTTTTTTACTGGATTAATTGGAATAGATTTTCTCCTCTCTCTTTCTTTTCGCCGGATTAGAGGCGTCATGTTGAGATGATTGAGCTGACCAATGACGGGAAAGGCCTTGGCTTTGGCATCATAGGGGGGCGGAGCACAGGAGTCATGGTCAAGACCATCCTTCCTGGAGGAGCTGCCGGCCGGGTAAAACCACTTGTCATTCACAGTATATGACAGTCACATAGACAAAGCTTAAATAAAGTGCTAGTCTGACATTTTGACTTTAAGAGACAGGCGCTAAAACCAAGTGTTTCATATCAAGATCCTGTGGCTGTGGAGAGTCTAAAGAGTAGAATCAATCTCATCATCAAATCAAGTTTTCCAAATTGTCACACTTTTCCTTTCTTTAATAAATGAAATCTTCCAACAAACATTATATAGAAATGTTTCATTTGGTGAAATGTGTTGACTAATATGTGTTTGAATATTTTAACAAAGACCACTTTCTGAATATATTTTTTTGTTGGACTGGGGCCCCCTTCAGGATAAACGCCTGCGTAGTGGAGATCAGATCCTGCGCATCGGAGACACAGACCTGGCGGGCATGAACAGTGAGCAGGTGGCACAGGTGAGGCATGGTTTGATGAAACTTTACAAAAGTTGATGATGAATTGAAGTGCAAGTAATTTTTTGTAATCATAATACTTTATGCCCTAGGTGTTTGATAACAACAAAGGAAATCAAATTTCAAGGAAAAGCTTACGTTGAAAAATTTACCAGTGATACATTTGCCACAACTGCCAGCTTGGCTTAAACTTCCTTTTCTTTTGTAAAACTTGGCTTGTCCTTTATTTTGTCTGTCACCCTCTCTTTTCATTCTCTCACAAATCCCCACCTGGCCCAGGTGCTGCGAAATGCTGGTACCAAGGTGAAGCTGCTCATTGCCAGGGATATGACCAAGGACAACCACCTATCCTCACCTGCCCTCAGCCAGGACAGCTTGGATGGCCAGGTATGTAAATAAATATAGTGCAAAAATGAATTCAATCGTAAACTTTTGAATGAAATATTTGTTGATTCAGTGACATTAAATGTGTGATAAAGTATTCTCTAAACCCAAAGCATGAGCATAAAATGTGCGGCTCCGTGTTCTTTTCCAGCTCAATGACTTGAATGATGAGTATGAGTTCAGTGTGCAGTTCACTAAAAACAGCCGGGGCCTGGGATTCACCATCTCTAGCTACATAGGTGACCTCAATTCAGGTAATAACATCTCCCCCAAGTCACAAGATACAAACTGGATCAATAATAAAACTGTTATGACTCTCAGACTTATGCAAAAACATTATTGATGATCTGTGAGTTTTTATGGAACAACACAATCAATACTAAGTTTCTTTTAATGCATCTCTACCTCCTCAGTGTACAGTGCCGGTGTGATGGTGAAGAGCATAGTGAAAGGCAGCGCTATTGATCAAGATGGACGCATCCACATTGGAGATATTGTACTATCTGTGAGTTCCACCATATTCGCAATACATATCTTTTTCATTTTGCTCCCTGTAGACTCTGAATACATTCTTGCCACAAATATATTCTCTGCTGAATCTTAACGATTTCAGTCTCTCAAAATCCGCACTGTTTGCAACTTTGAGTGGTTCCACACTCACCAATTAGGTTCTTTTTTAGCTGATGAAGTAGAATTCTAGGTTTTCTTTTTTACTTTTGCCCCATCCATCTCTTCATCAACATTTTCTTTCCATCTTGCTGTATCTCTTCATTTTTTATGACTATTGATCTTTTCTAAGTTTCTATTTAATTTACCGGCACTTGTTGTACCTTCATACCATCCACTCCATCCACAAACACTTCTGTCCGCATCATAACTTCACCTTTCCGGTCATCCCTAGACTCATAAATGTGTCCTTTCAAAGTCATCCATCTGTTTCAAATGACGTAACTGTCACTGCCCACACACTTCCATGCATTTTTTACTTTAGCATGTTACCATGCATCCACCAGAGGCATACAACAACAAACATGCGTGACAGTGGAGAAGGTTGTAGTGATAATGTACCAAGAGATTAAGAAAGAGACACACGGTTGAAGGGCATGTTAACATTGTGTTGATACCTCAAACTTGCGAAGTCTCACCCCAAAAGTTTGGCTATTTCGCATCCTGTATTGCCCCACCCTGATTCCAAGTGGTGCTGCTCCATTTGGTAGATTTTTGTCTCCATTCGTAAATTAAGATGATTACAATTACAGATTAAAGGAACGTCGATTACAGATGAAAGTTTCCCACCATTTCGGTATATGTAGCCTATCTAACATTGAGCATAAATGAGCCTTTACTCTTCTCTTCTCATTTACTCGTTTCCCTGTCCCTGCCCTCAGGTAGATGGTGTGAGCATGCATGGCTGTAGTGAGCAGAGGGCAATGGAGGTGCTGAGGAGGACGGGGCCCCTGGTCCGACTGAGGCTGCTCAGGAAATCCGTACGTCTGAGTCACATCCTGCCGCCGGTTCCTCCCCTGCAGCCGCTCCGACACTCCCACAGCTTCCACGAGGGGAATCCCTACAGGGTGGGCCTCAACAGGATTCAAGAGACAGGTGCTTTGAGCTGGGGGGGTGTATTGGTTTTGAACTAACTGGGCAAATTTTGTTTGCCAGTTTGCAGTGATGTAAACCTGTGTTAATAATCAGACATGATATCTTGTTAGATAATGATAAAAATTGCAATATCTGTTCAAACAATGAGCTTTGTGGATGATGAACTGTATCTTCTTTTACATGTTTGCTTTGAAACTGAATACATTACCATTTTTTTTCAAACTCAAATATGATTGAATTTCTGCTCAACTGTGTTTCTCGGTCCCCCAGGAATCTGCTCCCTGCGTGAGATCTCCCGGCGAGCAGCATACGCCAGCAGACGACCCCGACATGATTTCAGAAACGGTAAGCTTCCCTTCCCATGCTGCACTGCAGTCTGGAACTGGATCATGGGGCTTAGTCTGATATGCTAATTGGGCTCAGGGAACAGCGATGTGGCAGTGAGGCATGCTCGGTGATGGGAGTCTATTTATAGTGTTGTGCCGTCTTGTGTTTATCCAACTCATTCAACTCATTCCAGATGATTTGTCTCTCGGCCCGCTTGCATACGTGGCTTTATTTAGAAAAGGATTTTTTGGCTTGATTAGAGAGTACAGTCAAATAAGCGCTGATTGCTGTGAGGCTTTAATAGCTGAACAAGAAAATATTAGTTCGCCAAAAAACACACCAGATGCTGGGTGTGAATGTGCATGCTTGTGTCCACATAGTTGTGTGTTGAATTCTCGATTTGCCACCTTGAGGACTACATCATCTTCTCTTTATGAAACAGCTATGCTGATGCTTTCGAAAAGGTTAATATGTTTGCGTTGATTAGATCTCGGGCCAGGGACAATGTAATGGGATTTGTCACTGTTTCTTTTCCTGTGTGAGTATGAAATGAGGGTGATTGTTTTTGTGCACAATTTACAGGCGGGAAACTGATGCCAGCTGAAGAGGAGTACCTGAGGAAGAGGTGGCAGCATGCTGTTGGACCCCGATATGAAGTTATTGTACGTCCCTCTGTAAAGTAGATAAGAATTTAAATGTAGCTTCATCCCTTTTCGGCTGAAGCATCTCTGGAAATTCAAAAAATTACCTTAGAACACAGTGCTGGGAGGCGGAGCTAAGAGAGGCCTACCTAGTCAAAGGGTTGACACTACGTAAGGATTGGCCATGCAAGGACCAATTGGATCTGCAAATATTGTTATTAGTATTGTATATATGTTAATACAGTATATTTATATTCAAGAACATTTTACCTACATTATTAGAAGTACATAATTACATTTTATAATAATATATACACAATTACTCATCTACAGACAAAAACACAACTTACTTTCTACAGTATGAAGTATCTGCTTTTCTTCCTTCTGTTTTCCACCACTCATTTGTCCCTGTGCTCTCTTAGGTGTGTCAGCTGGAGCGTTTCAGCGAGACAAGTGGTCTGGGCATCAGTCTGGAGGCTCGGGCTGGACATCATTACCTGTGCTCCGTCTTACCTGAGGGGCCCATTGGCCAAAGCGATAAGATCTTCACTGGAGACCAGATATTGGAGGTAACCAACTGAGGCTGATCCTCTCAGCCCACTGTTCTGCTACTCATCCTTTTAGTCAGTCGACAAAGATATGATCCGTGAGGGATGGATTACTTCGACACATCTTGAGGAATATAAGTGGATGGATCATAAAAATGTTCCGTCATGGATCATCATCTGTTCACACAACCATAGTGTCTCTCATGTTTCCAGCTTTCAAGCAGTTGGCAATACTACTACATATATCTAGAATGACAGTCAGTAGTGTCCCAAGAGTCCACTAATGACATCACATTTAAATTCACTAGATCTGGAATTCTATTTTCATCTACACTCACACTGAAAGAATATACTTAAATGTATACTTTTTGAGAAATCAACCTAAATAATGAAAATGCTGTATCTCGCAATGTTAAAGAAAGTGAAAAATAAATTCCAGATCTGCACAAACATTTTATAGGTTCTTCCTACACACAAATGAAAATGAAAATTGTTATAATAATAGCCATATGTTTATAATATCCTGTTCTTTAAAGCACAGTTACAGAACAATTACACTACTTGGTAGGATCATGCATTTCCAATACCCACATATACACAAGACAGTCTTGCTTGAACCATATGGTAAAGTTTAGTTTTCACAGAATATCAAGTAAACTATGAAACTTTTTTCCCTTAAGGCAGTGAAATCAGTTGTAAGGAGGTGGGTGTGAGTGTGTGTGTCTCTGTGCAGCTGTGCCTGTACTGTAGGGGGAGAACTTGCCCTCCTTCCCTTCCACTGGTTCAAGTTCACACACCCACACATATCACTCATCGTGATGAGCAGTCATTGTACCGGAGCTCGTCTTGGACACGTTATCCAACGCTAACTGCCTCGTCTTTCAAATCAAAGTACATCACAGAGAAAGATTAAGACTCTACAATATGGTAGAGAGAAATGCAATCAACCATTCACTTTTTATGTACCTGAATTAAGGTATTATACACAGTAGTACATGTACATATAATGGAGCATACAATATTTTGTATTATCACTATATTGTTATATTCGTTTCCTCTTTTAAATTGCTCTTAAAAACATATTTGATGTATGTGCTTTTACTGCACTTGTGATCTGAACTTACTTAAATTTTTTAAGTTATTTATTTATTTTGTATCATTCTTTAATATTCCAATTATTTTATATTTTTTCCATTTTCTTTCTTTCTGTCTTATATTTCACATTTTGAATTATTATTATTATCATTATAAAAAATATAAACATATTTATACACAATTTATCTTTCTGCCAGATGAATGGGATCCCTCTCATTGGAGAGACACATAAGGAGGTGGTCAATCTTCTGAAGGAGCTGCCGATCCATGTATGTCTGGTGTGCTCTCGAGTTGCCCCCCCTTCAATTCCAGACAGTGATGAGGAAAATGATGATGAAGTCCACCTCACCCTGAAAGAGCTGCTGGCTGAGTTCAATGACAAGGTGAAGGCAGTGGGGTTTATTATTTGTGCTTAAATCCTTTTCCTTAATTCCATTTAAAGTGCATCTACTCTGCATTTAAAAGTACAATTCAAAATGCAGCTGATATGATATGATTATCCGTGTCCTCTCTCCCCCCTCTTGTTCCAGTTGGACCAGGGCTGTGTCATCCCCTGTCCTACGGCTGAGGACATCACCAAGCGTGGTGTACCACCCATGTCACCTCCCTTGGCCATGTGGGAGAGAGAGGCTCAGGTGGTCGAGCTGGAGAAAGGCGAGTCGGGACTGGGCTTCAGTATCCTGGACTACCAGGTCAGAGACGTGCCCCGGAGTCTTTCTACAAATAGAATCAGACTGCAATAGGCTACAGTCAAAGAATATCGGTGTCAGGTTAGATAGGGTGAACACTCAGAGAATAGAGAAGCAGGCACTCTTGTATTCTACAGGGAGAATTATTGTATTCTGTGCATTTATGTTCCAAGACTTTCACGCCATGTTAAAAAATAACAGCTTTATTAAATCGGACTGCTCCTCTATGAGACCAACTAGCCCATTTTACTTTTCTTATAATACAAAATTCTCTTTCATCCTGTTGTTTAATCTCTCGTTTTAATTTATGCAACAAATGTTTCTCAATATCTTCAGTAACCCGACTATACTCAATCTTATGTTTCACTCCAGGATCCAGAAGATGTCACTAAAACAGTGCTGGTCATCCGCTCCATGGTGCCCGGGGGTGTAGCAGATCAAGATGGTCGCCTGCTGCCCGGCGACCGCCTCATGTTTGTCAATGAAACCGACCTTGAAGGTTCCAGCCTGGATTATGCTGTGTATGTCCTTAAATCCACTGGTTATGGCCCTGTCCGCATCGGTGTTGCCAAACCCCTGCCGGTATGTGCAGATAATTAAATTTAAGTGTTTGATTTGATATCTGTCAGCAGAGGGTAATGATGGGAGCGGGGTGGAATTACATCCAATAAAGTTCATAGTCTCAGCTCGGAGTCAGCAGCACCTTAACTGCTGGGCGTCTTGGGCAGCCCACGATTTAATTTCATTAGATGTTTATTTCAGTATTTCTCTGAGACACACTACTTATAGTTCCATATTTGAGACATAGCACTTTTAACTTCATGGAAGGAAACTTCACAACAAGGGAAAGGGACAATCCTTTATTAGAGTAATCTTGATAAAGATCAATTTCGCTAAATTTGGTTAAAAACTTTTTGGAGATTAAACAACCAGAGACGTGTGTCCACTTTTGGCTAATGCAGTAGTTGAAATACCTGAATATGTAAGCATTTCGTCTCAATGTGCTTTTATGAAGTTATCAAATATGAAAATTGCATGGGCAGTAGGGGCAGCTGTGGCTTAGGGGTTAGAGCGGTATGTCCACTAACTAGAAAGTTGCATGTTTGATCCCAGTTTCCCCCATTCCATGACCCAAAGTGTCCCTGGGCAAAATACGGAAGTCCAGACAAGCCGTGCCGATTGTGTATGAGTAATGTGTGAGAGAGAAAGTGCTGCAGATGCAATGTATGACTGTGTGTGTGAATGGGTGAATGGCAAAACTGTACAGTACTTTTCCTCATCACGTTACAACGTGTTTGGCCACCCATAAATTCAAGTGTTTTTTATACTTCATTCAATTTTCATCAAACTATTATTTTATCATCTCAAAAAAGCCACAGTTCTGCAGTACAAGTACACAAGTGTAGATTATTCTTGCGAGTACTGTATTTCTTCTCCTTTTTGTTTTGAGCTGTGGCTTAGTAACAAGGAGCAGAGAATCCAGTTACAAGCCATTTGAATTTTTAATGCGTCTGAGAGATGAACACAATGCTCGACAACACTACAGATGGAGAGAAGGGGAGAGGAGAAGAGGGTGTCTAATTCACAGTCACCTCCTTTAGCCTGTTTGCCTCTGTGTGAATTTGCTTACTTTTAAAGCACACAGACACTTTTCTCTTTTTTTGTTTCTTACAAAGTCAGTATTTTTTCGCAACTTTGAAATTTTTCCTACTTTCAGCTGGAACTGTGTGGTGGCCTGACGCCCATCTCAGAGAGGAGCTTGCGGGCTTCCTGCGATGACACTGAGAGTCACACTCAGCTCGGCCTGCTAGCTGAAGCGGCCGAGGCTTTCACCAACACTTTCCACTCTGAGGACAACAGCTTCGGCCAGCAGTGTTACAAAAGAACGGTGAGTCGGAGATAAGCATCAGTCAGTGGAAAGAATGATGTTACTGGATAGTTTGTGTTCATCTTTGACATTTTATGGATGGAGAAACTTTGCGAGGTGCCATTCACACTCTTGCTGTACCACAGGAGAGCAAAGGGCAAAGGTACATCAACATGAGAATTGAGAATTTTTGTATTGTATGCTGTAGTATTGTCTAAACTGCAAAAATCATTTAAACTTTATCTCTTGGTACATTATCACCACTGCACCCTCCACTGTCTTGCATGTTTCGTTGTTGTCTAACCCTCTGGTGGATGCATGCTCAAGTCTTTTTTGCATAAACATATATCTGCAAAAAAGTGTATTGTAGTAATTGTCAGAGTTATCAAAACTAGTGCAGTGTCCATTCTAAACAATAGTGACCTGCAGTAATAGAGCTAAAGCAGGTGAAGAGCAGCTGTGGGACTCCGTCTACAGAACTCTGAAGCTTCTCCACCGCTGCTGCACTAAGAGCTTTTCACCTGTTCTAAGTTTCTCAGTACACAGAACCACAAGCTGGAGAATCAGTTGTAGTGAATCTGCCTCCTGTCAAGATCGACGTCACTTCATTGATTAGTTGTAGCCGCCGATAGCACCAAGTGCTTGTCACCTGTTTAATCTCAGTTTATTTATATCGAAAATACTGAATGTCCAAATACCCAAATTCCACAATGTGCATCCTTGGACCCTTGACAATACTCCAACCAAATGTGAAGCTGATAAGAAGAACATTATGAGATATGAGTTCCGTATACAGACAGACAGACCAAGATTTCTGCCTTTATTATGTAGATGCGTAATTTAGTCCATGAACTTAATAAAAGAGAAATACACTGTGAAATACAGTGTTGAATAATCATGTATCATCTAAGAGGATCCATGGTGATGAGCATCCGCTCAAGGTTTTTTAGGCTCAGCAGGGAACATCTCTGCAGTGACAGTTACAGTAACACTCCAACAGTCTGAATCTCTGAGGCCATCACACAGGAAACGTTGCTCATTGCCATGCAAACCTGAGATTCTGCGGGTAGAAGTTTTAGTTGCTCTGAAAGAGATTACCATGACAGTGTTTGTTCTCTCTGTGCACGTTCTATAATGGGGAGCTTAGAGGCGGCTGTATCAATATCACTGGGTCAGGTATAAAGAAAGTGCTCAGTGTCAAAGACTTGTTCCTCCATTGTGGCCTCAACTCGGAGCTATTGAGGAAGTCTTTTGTACTCGCTTTTGCTTAATTACCAACAATTGCCTCTCAAAGAAAAGTGCTTACCGCTTGCAAGAAATTGGCACCTGGGCTATCGCAAGGACATACTTTTCTGCCACACTGTTTCCTACACACACACACACACACACACACACACACACACACACACACACACACACACAAAGAGACTCAGCTAGTGTCTGCGCTCACATGAAAGACAGACTTGTTGCAAAGGTAGCTTTAGAATTTCAGTGCGGCTTGTACTTTCTGTGATGGTTCAAAGAAGAACCCTTTTTCTTTGAGAAGTTCCCGGGGGGAAGAACCAAAGAAGTCTTAACTTTGTGCTTGTTTTAAATCTCAGAATTATTCAGAGGACTTAAGAGTATTGGAAATTGTTTGGTCAATAATAGTGAATAGTGAAAGAATAGTGATATAAACAATAGTAAAACTTCAGTGCTCCATGACATATGCAAATCTGCAGTTGTCCACCACTATTGCTATGTCCATCCGTCCATCCATTCATCCATTATCTATACCACTTGTCCGATGAGGTTCGCATGATGGGCTTGAGCCAATCCCGACTAACACTGCTCGAGAAGTGGGGTGTACCTGGACATGTCGCCAGTGGATCTGTTCCATCGTTGTTAGCTTGACATCTTCAGGATGGATTGCCATGAGACTTGCAACAGGTTTTAGGCTCTCTTTAGAAAAACTGTAATGGCTTTTCCTATAGCACCTTGAGTACATACACTCTTGTTCTGTCACATATCAGCATCTAGGCTACTTGAACAACTACCACTTAATTGACTAAAGACCATTGAGAGACATGAATAGCAATTTTCCTGAAACACATTTTCTATGGTTATTTTGCAAGATGTCTCAGTAGCATTTGCCCTGCAGCGGTCCCCCTGTTAATTAGCTTTTTCCATTCTTGATTCAGCAATTTCCGACTACCATTCGTTTATAGGGTTGCCCTGAAGGTACTATGCTAGAAAGATAGTTTGAAGGGCTAGATAGCCACTAGCCTTACATCAGATAGAGAAATGGTGCAACACTACCCCTTCACGGCCATGCACAAAATGAAGGGGTAGGGCAGGGCCCTACTCACGTATGATGTATTTGTTATCTCACCTTCCTGCCCTTTGTTTGTCTCTCTCTCTCTCTCTCTCTCTCGCAGGAAAACCAGCCACGTTATCGCTTCGGCATCATGGACAACGACAGGCAGCAGGCCCCTCCTCCGCTTCCCCCCACCAGCTTTGAGAAGTCAATCACTGTTGTCCGGGGCAACCGTAGCCTTGGTATGTTCTCCATCTTTCTCATGGTGATGATGTCTTGGTGTGTGTACGTCGCCGGCATGGCGATAATGACACTAATAGTCGGTGATGACGGCTGCCCTGAAGAGGAGTGGTGAAGTGGTGTGCTCCTCGTACCTGAGAGGGGATGTGGATACTGTGTGTGTATGTGTGTGTGTGAGTGTGTAATATATGTGTGTATTTGTGTCTGAGAGACTAGTAAGGGGGTGCATGAAAGGCCAACATTATGAGAAATAATAAGTAATATTGGAACCAATGAGTACTTATTACTTTAATAGTTTGAAATTATTTGAATATAGTTATTTTTCTACCACAGTGTTGAGAGGAAATTGTCTTAAGTGCTCCAAGTCGAATGTTTGGCTGTTTAAACATGACGGTGGGCAAAGAACAGGGTGTACGGCGCTCCTGCGCTTTCATCTAAGGGCTCTATGCAAAACATAAGGAAATAAACTTGTTTATATTCTGGAAATATGCTCTAGTAAGACACTGCATGTGTGTGTGTGTGCGCAAATGTGTGTTTGTGTGTGAGAAAATTTTAAATTATGTAAATTGTCATAGGTAGAGGAATTCAAGGTCATAACCACCAGTCTGTGTGTCACTGCATTCTTTGGTTTTCATGTGTTTAAAATATTGCAGGTTTTATTGCTGAAATATTAAAGTAGCATAGTTCTTCTCTGGAAATCAAAATGTGGAGCAGGGTTTAACAGATTTCTGTGTGATTTAGGTTTTTGCAAATTTAAACATATTGAAAGCTTCACCATGGGCATGATTAACGTCTGTACATACCTGTAAGGCTTGAAAATGGGGGTTTGTGGTACATCATTTATTGGTACTACTTAAAATTCTTCCAATGATTAGGTGCAATGTTAAATTCTATGCAGTACCTATTAATGACTCAATGCTCAATGTTGGAGATGAGACATGTATGTGCAGTAAAAAGCTGTTAACACCAAAATGAATGAACAACTTTTAGGGTGTGTAAGGAAAAGGGTTGATTTTCTTGCCTTGATCGTCTAAACCCATGAGTATAAGCAGAGTATTTATACGACTTTGCTTATTTCTGTATGGTGTGAACCTAATGCACTTACTACAAAGTCACCGTACCCTAAAGACATTTGGTTGTGGTTAGAACAAATAGATTCTCCTCTCATGTGGTTGCTTTCCATAAATCATCAATGAACTTGAATTTGTGATAGATTTATTTTGATGCTGTGTTTTAGCATTTCAACACTTTCCTTGAGACTCGTCCAACATCATTTCTTTAAACATCCTGTCATGTCATGGAAATGTGTGTCTTCTGTTTGTTTTGTCCAGCGTCAGTAGCTGTGTCTCCAGTTGACTGTATTCCAGGCACTATGATTGTATTGTAATTTGAATGTAACACTAAAAGCAATAAACTATTTATTTGATCAAAAAAGAATAAGCCCAAAGTCATTTCTTTGATCAACTTCAAATTATGTACGACCATAGTGTTGTGGATGTGCCTAGTCGTTAGATAGCCATGTAGAACACAGACGCCATAGACCAGACGGCCTAATCTGTTCTAGCCTTTCTCCTCTGCAGTGTGTGTATGTGGGTGTGCAGGAGGTGTGCGCATGTGTGTGTCTGTGACGCCTGATTTACCTGCTTCTGCCTGTTTGAATTAATGAAGTGTTTGTGTAATCCGCCCAGCATCCAATTTGATAATGCCAAAGTTAGGTGTTTGTAGGACTGGCATGTGTTTCCCACCTGTGCCCTGTGCCCCCTGTGGGTGTGAGTGTGTATGGGCACCTTATGCAAGCGCGACTGTGAAGGATGTTGCTGTGTAAATGTCAAGCATGTGTAGCCATGTTTGTGTGCTAATCTGCCTAGTGTCTGTCTTGATTATGCTGATTATGCCGCTGTCAGATGTTTGTTTCAGCCACTCTCTGTCTGTCTGGCATGTTTTCAAAGCAGTGTTAGCCAACCTTCCACTCACCTGTGTGTGTGTGTGTGTGTTTGTGTACATGTGCGTGTTGGCAGGGATGTCGGTGAGTGCTATCAACGACGGCTCAGGCATGCTGGTGCGCAGTGTGGTCCAGGGGGGCTCTGTTAGCCAGGATGGCAGGCTGGGGGTGGGGGACGCCATCTTGGCCCTCAACGGAGAACCTACCTCCAACCTGACAAACGCCCAGGCCAGGGCCACGCTCCGCAGACACTCTGTCATAGGGCCAGAAATGAGGTGAGGGGCCAGTCACTGGCCAACTGCATTACAAACTGAGCATGGTGCCTATTGTTACATGATGGTGTATGCAGATCACACAAATTCTATGACATATTTTCCTACTCTACATCACTGAACTCGCTATGGATCACCATGTGAGTCGATGGATCACAGTGTGCCTCATCCTCTTTAAAATGGCTCGAGTGCTTTCTGAACCGTCACATTTTTAAATCGTTGTGGAGAAGTGTCTGTATCGCTGACGCACAACACAACATCATCAAGTACAGTCACAGCAGGACATGTTTTAGTAATTCTGACAAGAGAGAGGAGAGTTTCTTTGGTTCTTGGCAAAAAATAAATAAACTATGGTAAGTTTTTGTTGCGGTGACGTTACTAATTGTGATTTACTGTATCTAGTGGGACATGTCAGAATGTCCTCTGTGAAAAGGCTTAAAGAACCCTACACACCCACATTAGCATTTTCACCAATTATTCTTGCTAGTGTGACCTCTGCATAGGTTAAAGCTATGAGCTGGAGCCATGTTGGCTTTAAATGAGGTGCATGGGAGGAGGATTAGAGATATGCAATCAACCACACTATGTGCACAACCACACAGTCTAATCAAACACGATAAGTGAAAACAATCATGTCGTAATGTATATAATATATGTAAAATGTATAAGTAATTAATGTGTATAGCTAAATGTTGCTGATGTGAAGGAAAGCCATATTTAATTCAAGGTGTAGGTACTTTTAGCCATATTTGTTTAATAGACAGCCTCTGTAGGAGCAGAACTAATAAAAAGGTGTTCCAATACCTGCCAATTCAAAATCTGCTCTATATTTAATGTTTCCCTGTATTTCATATTTTCCGTCCCATATTTGTGCCTTTTCAAGTTTCCTCTTTGGAGAAGAAAGTGTTGATGCAGAAAAAAATCAATAAATAATTGCGGGAAGTTAACTGCTTTCAAGGCAATTAGAAGAAGAGATTGGCCGTGAGACTTCCTATTCTCAGCCTTCTACACATCCACTCCTAATATTACAGTAATAGGTTCCCTAATCCTCCACACCTCCAGCTGTGCCCAGCAGCGTGTGATTCAACTTGTTGCTACACAGTGTTGGGCCTTTAAACTGCTGTCAATATGTCTCACAATTGTGTAAAGGAGATTGATATTTTATATTTTGTTGCTAAAATCGAACACATAGCCTATTCAGTTAGTATCCTGGCTGTTGTATAAACTCTGGGAGTTAAAAATGGGCTCAGTGGGCCCAGCATCAAAGATAGGTGTATTTATTTGTGTGTGTGTGTGTATGTGTGTGTGTAAGAGACAGTGTGTTATTTAGCCAGTTAATCATCTTACATCCATTTTGTCACAATTTAAACACATGGTTTAAAAAAAAAGACAAAAGACAAAAGTAACTGAATACCACTGACATTTTCTAGATCTATCCGCGCACATCATGACAGTTATTGTGACTCGAATGAGTGAGTATATGTCATACATCATAAATATAAATGTCTGTGACTCCAGTGAGTGTAATATAAGTATGTGTTGTCCGCAGTCACAAGCATGACTTTCACTGTCACTCCATCGTCACCTAGAAATGATCTTGACTCGACTCCGATCTCCATTAGCACCTTGTTGTCGACGCCGCAGTCATCGTTGACGGAGGAGGCGCACTCATGTTAAATTAGATTAGATGATGAAATTTTAAATATTGCCTGAGGGGAAATTGGGGAAATTATTACTTGTTCTAACATCAGCGGTTATGGTTCCACATAGACAATGCAACCGCCATGCCTCACCTCCACCACCCTGCTGCCTCGCAAAACACCCACTCACTCTCTTTCAGCATCTCTTTCTCTCCCTCCACCTCTCTCTCTCTCACACACACACACGCACAAACACACACACACACGCTCAAACGCACATGCACACGCAGTCTTTCAATGGTCTAACCTCCAAAAACACCTTTTTCCTGCGATGGGAAATATCTTTGAATAATTCATCCCTCATCTCACCTTGAACAGCGCGGCTCTGAATAAAAGAGCGGTTTGAAGAGCCTCTCGTAGATGCACACGATGCACACCCAGATGAACACACAACGTTCTCTATTGCACACACGCACCAACAAAACTCTCGCCCGTTTACACTGCGTCTTCCTGACAGCACTGCAGACCAACTAACAGACAGTGGAGGCAGACGAGTTGCGTTGGCAGCCTCAGAATAAAACAGACGTAGACGGGTGAGGGCCTGTCACTATCAAACTGCCTCTGGTGAGAGGAGACAGGCCGTCCACACGGCTCAGTTAAAACAGCTCAGCACAGGAGATCTCCATATTCAATCTGCCACCACGAGTGGAGCAGATCAATTAGCAGGTTCAAACGCTGCGTCTATACGTCACGTCACACGAGAATAGAAGTGGGACGAGGGGCTTTGACTGTGTCCTTGACACTTAAGTTAACTGACAACTTTTACGCAGTGATTCCGATCAGGGTTTATGACAAATACTTTTTGGTTTGTTTATTTTTCAGAAACGTTTAAAATATGCCTTGAATAAAAAAAGCACACATTTAGTAACCTTTTTTTTCTCACTGTTTTATTTTCATCTTGTTTCAATGGCAGTAAAAGCGGCGCTGATGACATCCATAATTTGAGAGCACTTAAAAAACTCATTAGACATGCCAGACAGCATTTAGTAAATGTTGTTTACTGATTGTTTTTCAGGTCTGAAAGGATAACAACTTAATAGTTAGTTCCCTAATGTTTAATATCGACTATAGATGTATTGCACATCACTTCAGGTGTCTAGATTGCCCCTCCCCTATTTAGTGCTGGTTAATTATTATGGATATGGACTTTATAATGTTGTTGTGAAGAATGAACGACACAGAGTTTGAGGCAAATGTTAAAAAATGTTTGATAGTGGTCGACTGTTAAGTTATTGCTAGATACGTCTGCCTAGTTTTGTAGTTCCTCAACAAACACTGGAAGGTTTGAGCATGGACAGGATGGGTTCTTCTCCTTTGCACAGGTTATTTCCTAATTGTTAAATATTCAGACTTTTCTTATTAAAGTAAGACTTTATGATTGTACTACGGTTCTGGTTAAATTACAACTTAACTCCTCTATTATTATAACCTTTACTCATTGAATTACGACTTTGTAATCTTATATTATGACTTTATTCTTGTTAAATTACAACTTTACTCATTTAATATTATTACATTGTTTTGATTATATTACTACTTTCTCTCAATTACGACTTTAATCTCATCAATAAAATGACTCGAAATCTGTAAAAAGAAAATCTTCAACATGGACTTAATCCTCTGTTGTTGAAGCATCAGTCAGTTCAGTATCCTGGCAAATCTGCTTTTCTGCTTTCTTACCAAGAGTTATGGTTGATGATAGGATTGATATGATTGCTGAACCTCATGTTGACAATCAGAAATCACTTTCTTTATGCTGCTTAACCATATGCGGCCTGGATATACATTTGCATGCATTCTATTATTCCTTATTGTGCATCCATCTATTTATCATATATAGAAACCATCCACTAAGTGCCATTTCATTTGTGTCTTGTTCCCTGTCGTCCACTTGTCATTGTTTGGTGTTAGAAGTGATGTGAATATGTAGCTGTGAAAATACAGTAACGATAAAATGTCATTTTAATGTTTTAAATGTTTCCCCCCCACCCTCCACATCTCTGTTCCCACCTCCCCCTACCCTCAGTGTAACCTATGTCCCAGCCCATCAGGTGGACAAACACCGTCTCCGGCTGTGTTTGCCCCCCCTGGCGTCCATCGAGGCCGACAGCGCCTCTTCCTCGCCCACCCCCCCGACACCCTCTCCAGAACCTGCATCGGCCCCGGCCAGACCCCCCAGTTCAATCAAAGCTCCAGCTCCAACTCCTGCTTCATCCACCCTTACACCCTCCGCCTCTGTCAAATTTAAAACTGCTGCTCCAGATCCAGCCTCAGTCAGAGTCTCTGCTTCGTTTAGAGCTCCAGCCGTAGTTCCCAGCATCGCCCTGGCCCCAGACTCAAGGTAATGTAAGATCCGGAGCTTTCAGACCATTATTTATGGTCACCTAATCGCTACTCAGGCCCTGGAGTGCAAGATAAACCTGTCCCAGGGTTTATTGGACTTCAGCGCTCCGGCTTTATGACATGTTGATATGTTTGCTGCAGAGACTTCAGACTATGAAACAGCTTTACATTCTCAGCTCTTTAATGTGCTAACCTTCTGATTTTTATTGCAGCAGGGGTTTTATGGCGGTATCACAAATACACATTTCTGCAGGTTAAGACACACTAACGATCCAGGTTATTATCTGAAACTTTAATTAACCGTGTCTATGGGAAAACAACGTGTTTCATTTGCACAGCTCGTGGAGTCTGCATTTTTCTCTCCTCTCCACTCTTCACTGTGGGTAGAAGGCTAAAGCTTCTCTGAATGTTGAATCTTTGAGTTATATTTAGCCGCTCGCTTATGGATCTCAGTGCTGACTGTCAGCGAAAATGAATTGTTTCGCTTCCGTCTATCCCTGCTTTTGCTCCGTCTTCGTGTCCCTGCCTCTCTCCTCCCTCGCTCCCTGCAATTTCTCTCCGCAGCTTCTCCCTCGCCCTTATCTTTCAGTACATTTTCTCTCTCTCTCTCTGTCTCTGTCTCTCTCTCTGTCTCTCCACATCTCTCTGCCAGACTTCCCACTTGTTTCTTTGTGTCTGCATCTGTCTCTCATCACTCTCTCGTCTCTCTCTCAGTCATCTTGCTGCGGTCATTTTCTCTTTACCTCATTTTCCCTCTCTCCTCCACGCCTCTTCCTCTCCTCTTCTCCCGGCTGCTCGTTTCCAGCGCCGGTGGAGCCATTTGTTCTGTCCTCTCCTGTAACTTACCTGGCTATAGGCTCCTGCTGCGCAGATAGCACCACTATCACTCACCTCCATGGGCTTATTACAGCCCTCTAACGTTAAATATGTTCATGAAAAATTCTCTCCTTCTCTACCTCTTTCTTACACACACACACACACACAGGCACACACACATGCAGTGTATATTTACAGAGATACTGTACGTTTATGTGTGTGTGTGTGTGTGTGTGTGACACTACCTTTGTATGACCTCCCTGGCAGAAAATGTGTGTTTTCAGGGCTGTATGCTCCTGCAGCAGTGTATCTTTTCAAGGTCCACCGCTGGAACTTGCTATTGGCAATGTGTCACTGTGTCACAGTGCATCAGGCTTTGACAAAATAAATAGCGCGATCAAGTCAAACGTTATTTTACTCTCAGACTGAAGGCTGCATTGAATAATGAACATTTTCACTTTCACTGGACTGATTTGTAGACCATTAGACAATTAAACAATCAAAAATCTATATATACATTTTGCACAGCTGAAGTTTCAGATTTAGTTTTCTCGACAAATCGATAATCTACCGTAATCACTTTTTAGTCAAATCTACTTTTTTTTGAATAACGTGAATAAAACCAGAATCAAGTGTTTTGTCATGACATCATCAAACTATATGATTTGTTGAAAACCTGTTGCGTAAAATAAATGAATTCAGGACACAAATCTAAATTATAATTTATAATGATTGATTTGGTTTATCCATTCGACATCAATTAATTCCACGTTATTTCTACTTGCATGTTTATTCCGCAGCAGTTGGCAGACTCCGAAGTCTCTACCTCAAGAGACTAAAGGAGAAGGAAAGGACAAGATTAGTGCAGATGGGAAAATACCGACGCTGGAGGTGGAGATAAAGGTGGATGGTAACGAGGAGGGCGATGCGGAGGTCCCTCCTTGTACCACCTTGGTGTCCTGGGATCACCCTAGGAGGTTAGTGAAT
The DNA here is from genome assembly GCA_038501795.1 of Pseudopleuronectes americanus. Lineage (NCBI taxonomy): Eukaryota > Metazoa > Chordata > Actinopteri > Pleuronectiformes > Pleuronectidae > Pseudopleuronectes > Pseudopleuronectes americanus. The sequence goes on from CM076721.1 coordinate 10,760,252, forward strand.
CAGTGATGTCAGCAGCAAAGTCTTTTCTTTGTGATTAGATTTTTATTCAGATTCTCCTTTTCCATCCTCTTTTTAACACTCTGCCTGTGGTGTCCTCTATCCTCAGTGCCGGAGAAGGCTTAGCGAAATCCTAGTGTGTTCAGGTTATGTTCGCAGCAGGGGTCCAGCTGCACAGCGCACACACAACCCTATTCCTGCTTCTTAGGCCCAGGGAGAGCGACTCTTTTCCACCCTGTACTTAATGCATTTATGACTGTATCCTGCCTGGATAAATCACATAAGCTGCACTGAATGCAAAGACCAGCTTTTGTGTGTCTCTCATTGGAATTATTCTCTTGTTTTTTTGACTTAAATCTCTGAAACTGTATCCACAGTCCTGAGCGGTGGATAGACGAAGACTGAGGAGAAAAAAAGGGAAAACCTATTCGATTAATTCTCCTTTTTGTACATTTTGCAGACGTAGTTCAAATCCAAATAGGTCTTCATCAGGCATCCAGAAGACTGGAATTCATCATTCATATATACGATGGATTTACAGTTCTATAATGTGTGTGGATGTTCTTTGTATCCTCCTTTGTGTTCCAGTGTTCAGCTGACGCGAGCACCAGGCCAATCCCTGGGTATCAGCATAATGGGAGGCAGAGGCATGGGCCGCAGACTGAGCAGTGGAGAGATGATGAGGGGAGTCTTCATCAAGCACATCAGCCCCGACAGCCCGGCAGCAGATAATGGCACCCTCCGGACTGGAGACAGGATACTGGAAGTATGTGTGTCTGTGTGTGTGTGTGTGTATGTGTGTGTGTGTGTGTGTGTGTGTGTGTATGTGTGTGTGTGTGTGTGTGTGTGTGTGTGTGTGTGTGTGTGTGTGTGTGTGTGTGTGTGTGTGTGTGTGTGTGTGTAAGTATTTGTACAGACGTCTTTGTGTGGACCCACAACCTACAGAGTGAGGACATTGGGAAAGTGAGGATCAGCCAAAATGTTCCGACTTACTTTTAATGGGCTGTTTCCAGGTTGGACTTGGTTAGAGTTAGAATTAGGTTTAGGTTCAGGTAAGGGTTAGGGTTAGGCATTGAAACATGGAAACTTGAAGATGAGGGGGGCCCAAGATAAGCACACTAAGGGAAATTAAAAAAGGAAAAGAAAGAAGAATATTAACATTTTTTTATATAATTTGGTATCACAGACACACACACACACACTTACAGGAATAAAATGATATTGAAATTTAGTTTTTCTTTCCGGTTAACCCCGTAGATCAATTTAAAATGATTTCATTTGATCAAACCCTTTTCAATTTGTTTCCGAAAAACTAAGAAGATTTATCCATACTGCGTACCTCAGTTTTGCCACATGTCTATGTCCAATATCTGTTATGTGTGTTTACCGTGCTAAGGTGTGTGGTGTGGACCTAAGAGACGCCAGCCATGAGCAGGCAGTGGAGGCCATCCGCAGGGCTGGAGACACCGTGGTCTTCCTGGTCCAGTCGGGACAACACAGATCTCAGGTAGTACATCTTCAAATACTAGGAAAAAGGAAAGAACTTGTATATTTCTAATGATGTAAAAAGTTACTTTTGCTAGGGATAAGCAGATACTTTACGAATACTTTCCATTGTGTGGAATATCAGTCTGCTCAGGCTCCAGACTGGTTCACACTGAAACCCATTACTCAGTATATGCAGAGAGAGGGTGCAGCTTTATTCTGTTGGACCACTTCATCAGAAGTTTGTAGCATTGGAATTACTAGATATCGCTTAACAAATTTATCTTTAACTGCAAAACTTATGTGGTATCATGTATATCTTATCATATTGGGCGCAGAATTTCAAGTGTCTATGATTCACAGTCATGTAGATATTCATCTGCCTACTCCGTGTTTTCTTCTTCACCCACAGTCTCCGATACTCACCAACCATGAAAGACCAACTCCAACACCCCAACCCAATTCACACGGCAACAAGGTAACACTTACTCAAGCTTTGAGATAGTAATACTTTTTTATCTCACTGGTTACAGCTGGTTGCCAGAGGAGATTCCTTCAAATTCACTACAAATTAACTTCGGACACACAGATTAACTGATCTTAATTTGGTGGTCAAAGGTCAAGGTCACATGGCCTCCTGTTGTTGTGAACACAATATATCCACAACAGCCTGAGGGAATTCCTCCAAATTTACTACAAACGTTTTCATGGACTCAAAAATGAAGTGATTAGATTTTAGTGTTTGAAGGTCAAAGGTCAATGTCACTGTGACCAATGTATCAGGAACAAAAATAGTGAATATCATGACATCTGGCACAAACAGTCACTGTTACTTGAGGATGACCTGATTAAAATTTGAAGGTTAAAAGGTCAATATTAATTTGATCTCCCAAAACTTGTTTTTGCCTTGTGAACACATTATCTCAGGAATGCCTTAGAAAAGCCCATTTGAATTTAGCACTAATGATCATCTAGACACCACAGGTTATCTGATTTGATTTTGGCGGTCAAAGGTCAAAGTCACAGCGACCTCACAAAATATGAAAACATGAACATTCTATCTCATGTCTACCTTCAGGGAATTTTGTACAAATTCTGACCAGACGTCACTTGGATTCAAATTATATTTAAGAGGTCAAAGGTCACACTGTCTTCACATGTGGGAAAGAACATTTACATAGACTGAAACTGCGCTGGTTGACAGAGGCATGTTTCTTGTTGATGTGTTTCTAGTACTTCACCTTTTCTAATGTAAAACATGATCGTAAATATAAACTGTTTACAGCGACACTGAATCAAAGAGCTGTAGTTATTTTTGTGTGTCTTAAAAGCGGTGACTGTTTCTTCAGAATTCATATGAACAGATGAAAAGCTGTAAAGTCATTTTTTCTCTGTTTCTGTTCCCACACAGTTGTTTGACTGTTTATGGCTCTAATGTGTAGGGAATGTTATGTATACTCTATACATAGAGTGATGAGTCATTGACGCCCACACAGTATTCCAAAAAGATTGAAGCAGCTTTAAAAGGTTTTTTTTTGAGCGGTAGATTTCAGTTTTTGTTAGTGATGCATGTAGAACTGTATGTGTGTTTCCCTTCATGATTGTAGGAAGCAGAGTCCTGCCGTGGTTTGTTCCTTAGTCTCTCCCCTTCAAACCCCTTCATACCCACCCCCTTTAAGGTTAGTACATTGTTGTTTGTGTATGTGTGTGCTTTATCATGGGTCCAGGGCATCTTAAAAGAAGCCTCGGATTAGCATTTGCACTAAGCCCACTTCCAAAAAATGTAATTAACGTGCATATTTGTGGATAAAACCCTTATAGTTCAAAGTCCCTTGCAGCTACCTTGTTTGTTAAAGCCCTTTGTTTTTCTCTTTGATGGAGATGCACAACTCTCTAAATAGACAGTACATTCTTTTGAAGTTATTTTTCCATGCACTTCCAAGTTGGTTACAAAATAATGCATGATTCTGGTCATCTTTCATGTTATTTTTAGCTGACATTAAAACTGTGTTCATTAATTCATTCTGTTCGTCAGTTTTTCTCACTGCTACATCAAGCACACTGAGCAGGCCTCAGGGATAGTCCAACTCATGCCCGAAGGACCCCTGAGGCATCTCCAACACTGCCTGTTCAATAATGCAAAGCTTCTCCCAAGGTACCTTCGCCAGCCACCGAGAGAAAGGATCGAAGGAGCACAGGGACTGTCGCAGCACCTATCGCAGCAGCAGCAGCAGCTGAAGAGGAGGGCGACAGGGGCAGGAGTAAGTCTGCATTATAGAGACGTCCCACAAACAAACAGGCATCCTCCAAAGCCATCGGGACAGGACATGTGTGGCGGTATGGTAGTAGCCACAGTGACACAGTGCTGGCCACAAGAGTTTTTGCTATACAGAGCAAGGAAAATACCATTGTCATAAAGTCACTGGGAGTCATATGAGCAAATACAATAAGTGATGTCAGTTGAGAGCATAACAGCTTTAAGAGCAGTATGTTCATGGGGGAGAGACCATTTGGGTTTTAGTTTTCAGATGAGAACTTAAGATTGTTGGCTCTTCTTAAAGAACTGTTGCTCAAGGTGAATCAATTCTTAGATTTACTCACTACACCAATGGAAGGTGCCCTATGCACACATAAATGGACCAGCACACACACACACACACACACACACACACACACACACACACACACACACACACACACACGCACACACACACACAAGCGCCTCTAGGGTATTATGCTTCCTCTCCTCACTGTCAGTCATTACATGCAACATCTCACCATTTCCTTTTTGCCTCGTACCATATCCTCTTTCTAATGGCCTCCTGGTTTTCCTTCTTCTGACTCTGACTCTCTCAGAAAAGATGCTGCAGCGCTACGGCAGCCTGTCAGGGAAGCTCCACATGATCGAGCTGGAGAAAGACCCCGCGGCTCACGGCCTGGGAATCAGTCTCACGGGGAACAAGGACGGCTCCAGGGCCCGCATGAGCGTCTTTGTGGCAGATATAGACCCTCAAGGTCCCGCCGGTTTGGATGGAAGGATACGGGTTGGAGATGAGCTACTGGAGGTAAAGAGGAGGATGAATGGGAACGGGTGAGAGAAGGGCCGGGAGAAGGTTTGAGTCCTACAGAGAGAGACAAGTACCAGAGTCAAAAACTCAGAGCAGCAGAGGGAGAGCAGTGGTTTGTGGGTGGAAGGCACGGGCGAGTACAGAAGATCTATCTGACAAATTAGCATTTGAAGGATGGCTGGTGCTGGGTTGGATTCTTTGCAATGACAAGCTGTGAAATAGAGATGAGGAGGAAAAAGCGAGGGAGAGGGGAAGCTGACGGGCGAGACAGAGAGGGGGAGGGAGACGGAGATGGCAGAGAGACAGATTAATGTGGAGACGGATGAGGTAAGGACAGAACATGTTGTTTCTCTTCTAGATCAATGGTCAGATCTTGTACGGTCGCAGTCACCAGAACGCCTCCACCCTCATCAACAGCGCTCCATCTAAAGTCAAGATCATTCTCATCAGGTGATTTTCTATACGGCTTTTTCTTCCTGAACTTTTAATATATATAGGTGTTGACCAGCTCGGGGATAACAGTAGTTTATTGTATTGTTTTATAAGGAATAAATCTCAGAGTCAAAAGGCCCACGAATCCAGATCAGAGTGTGAGGACACAGTCGACTCCCAGATTGACTCTGCAGAGCGTAGAGCGTTGTCCAGTGACATCCAGCAGGTCATCCTACCTCAGGTACTGTAACATCAATGTATCTTGGTATTAACCACAGCACAGTTCAAACTGATGATTGAGTATTCTTGGTAAGATGTCAAAGTTAAAATTCTTAATCTCCTCTTCCTCCAGGATCATGCAGGGCTTGGTCTCTGCCTGGCAGAAGATGATTCTAAGGATGGACTGGTGGTCAGGTCTCTGGTCCAGCACGGCACAGCTAGTAAGGTGTGGCACCATCAGTAGCATTATCGCAATTGTCTACATCTTCGTCAGCAACTATTTTATGTATATAGGAATTCAGTTTCTTTACAGTCCGCAATAACAATATCTCAACAGTTTCACTGTCTTGCATTCCTCTCTTGCTTAATACAATTGTCATGTCTACTACTACTTTTTATTCATTTTCTTAAAGTTATTTTTCAGAGAATTATTAATGGATGTCGGAACTGATATCTAAGAGTGGGTGTAATTTGGTGCAGTTTGGTTGACTTTGAGGAGAATTGGTGGAGATATGGGATCTTCTATATTCTAGTTTATTCATGTTTCTCTGTGTGTATGCAGGATGGCAGGATAATGACTGGAGACACAATCATAGCAGTGGGTGATGAACATGTAGCTGGACTGTCAGTGGAAAAGGTACAAACACACACACACACACACACACATACACACACACGAATACACTAACACACATGCGATGAGCACTTCAAGGTCCTGATTTAATGATTTATGACTTGCCCGTCGTCTCCTTGTCCAGGTGTCCATTTTGATTCTCAAACATCGGGTCACTGTCAAGCTCTCCGTCCGCCGCTCCAGCAGTCTCCCCCCCCTCCTCCTCCACTCTACCTCACCCCCCACCCGTCTCCCATCCCTGCTCCACCTCTCCCGTACCGCCCCAAACCCTCCCCGTTTCCTCCTCCTCCTCTTCGTCCCTCGATACCACACACACCTTTGCGGGAGGACAGTCTGATGGGCTGGGATCTGCGCCCCCGACCTCTGACCCTGTGAGCTGCCCGGTCGTAGCGGGCAGGGAAAGCACGATAGAGATCTGCAAAGGGAGCGTGGGCCTGGGCCTCAGCATTGTGGGAGGATGTGACACTCTGCTGGTACGAGCCGCTGAATGACATCTTTCACTCAACATAAAACTGAATGGATTTTGTTGTTCCTGTCAAATTCAATATTGTATCAATCATTCATTTATTATTTTCAGTATTATTTATCACTTTTTATATGTGAATGGAAAGTGTATTGTGAAGTATTAAGTATAATAGGGCGATTTTAGTGGAGGTGTCTCTTATAATGAGGGTGCTTTCTTATTTTTCCACCAGGGGGCAGTAGTAATCCATGAAGTGAATGATGGAGGAGCAGCACAGAGAGATGGACGGCTGCAGGCTGGAGACCAGATATTAGAGGTAGTATGAGTACACACAAATATCACATGTTATTATTCTATTATCGTTTAGTTAAGTGCTATACAAATAAAGTTATTAATATTATAATTATTTCTATACCTAATGAGATAAAAACATGATGAAAACTAGTAGTATTGCTCCAGCAACTTTTTTATCCCCACCTCAGCAACAGAACATTATTTTTGTGGCCACATGACTGAGGAATGTATTTTTGTTTTATATAATTATAGTGATACTACTCAAAACCACAGCTTTACTGAATTAATGGCATGTATTTCTCATTTTTACTTTTATTAGGAAATGCTGTTTAATTTGTATTTCTTTGAGTATATGGACAGCACACATTGATCCACATTTCTCCCAGGTAAACGGCATAGACCTGCGGCAGGCTACTCATGACGAAGCTATCGGCGTGCTGCGGCTCACCACCCAACGTGTCTGCCTGCGTGTCTTCAGACACCAGGAGGCGTACAGGGAGGAGGACCTGTGGGATGTCTTCAGCATGGAGCTCAGGCCTCGTCCTGGAGAGGGGCTCGGGTTCACCACAGTGGGGAAAAGGTAAAGACTGGGTGCCAGATACATGGGGTCTTGGGGGTCCCCTTGATTGACATGTGAGACCCCCTTGAAAGCCTCAGGAGCAAAAATCTGGGGGGGTCTCTGGAAAAAACATTAAAAAAACTAAAATGTTTTTTAAAAGCATACTATGTCCAGTATTATTAGTGCTACGTTCATTTTTTAGTGGCGGCCCATTGCTGCTTCAGGATTGGGCAAACACACATATTTAACTACAGGTTAGATGACATGGGACATTTCAGTACAAATCCAATGTGCAAATTAAGCCAAATCATCACTTTAGAAACCAAAGAATGAATAATTAGTTTCAGTTTCAGAGCCTTGATTAAACCAGGATCTGCTCTGGTGTTTGAGAGCTTTAGTCAAGTCAAACCAGTGGAGGAGAAAGATGAAGACATCCTCAAGCTTCATTGTGTTTTTTATTAGACATGAGTGTAAACACGAGGCTTGTTCAGCTCAAACACCTTGTGAGGATGAGAACAAGGTGAGAAATGAAACGGGGCCATACACTTGCTGAATCATGAGACTATTTACAGAAACAGTGCAGCAGCAGTCCGATCCTATTTCTGACCACAGATTTAATCACTTTCCACTTTTTATTATGGAAGTTGAAGTTAGTTGGTTAATTACTTTGCAGAATGCTGCTGTTGCCATAATAATGCAATATTGGAGTGGACTTGAACAGAAAGGGTTCAGGTTAATGCCTGAGTGACAAAGACCTAGTTTTCTGTAAGTTGATTTGGTTGATTTTATACATATACATTTACTCTCCTCATGTAAAACAGATTTGTATGTCTCTGTGACGAGGCAGTACATTTTAAGTTGGTCTGTTCGTCCGTCACATTCTCGTGAACATGATATCTCAAGAACCTTAAAGGAAGTGGTTAAAAACATGCAGTTGGATTCAAGGATGGACTGGTTGGATTTTCATGACCTTACCACACCTGATTTTAGCCTCTTGAACATGATCTCTCAAATCTGCCTTTAGGGAATTTGTGCTGATTAGATTTCTCTGGTCAAAGGTCAGAGGTCATGGTGAGCTCATATGAATCTAGAACAATGTCTGAAAGTGCACATGCTGATGAAGGCATAAAACTGCAGGGCAGTACTCCTAGTTGTTTGGGGTTAATTATTACTAGTTATAATAATTAACAATAATTAGTTATTATTCTTTTAAGCTCTGTGTATTTATTGATGAATATTTTGTATGTCATAGTTATTTAAATACTGGTTATATTTCTATTAGATTTAACATCACTTGGTTCCATTTTACATAAATTTCTCAAGTAGATATTTTAAAATGTAGTTTGGTTGTTTTTGCTCTTTTTTAAATTTTTCAATCAAATGTAAGGAAAACATTTATATATATATATTAACCACCTGAAGTTGTGCTAAGCTTGAAAAATAACAAATATCTTTTGTAGAAACAATTCTGTAAAGTAAGACTTCTTCTGTTTAAAGTCTTGAACCATAGGGCCTTTACTCTGTTAAAGGTCAAGGACTTTATAGAAACATGGATAATGATTGTAAGAATTAGGCGAGAGACCCATAATGAAATCACACACCCTTAAAGCATCCAATAATCACCATAACGGTTAAATAGGTGTGATAGAAGCGTCACAGTACAGGGAGGACACATTATCACCAAAGAGTTTAGATGCAGATTTTCATGCAGCTTAGCGTGTTTGCACAAACAAGTGTGACATTATGCAAAGCATCAGGTTTACAGGTCACATCATTTCCTTTATGAGCGTGGAGCAGACGCAGTTTGTGACCTCTGTTTTCTTCCTACAGTAATGACACGGGCATCTTTGTATCAGATATCATCAGAGGAGGCGTAGCAGATTCAGATGGCAGTTTGTTGCTAGGTGACCAGATACTGTCAATCAACGAGGAGGACGTGCGCGCAGCTTCACAGGAACACGCACAGAGGCTGCTGCAGGTCTGAATGATTCTCACTTACACGTTTACAAAGTAATTAAACACTTGGTAGCAGTGGGAAGTTTGATGGATTCCTGCTCTCATGTGCTATGTGTCGCTTCTCTCTCAGAGTTACAGTGGAGTGGTTCATCTGGAGGTGGCTCGTTTTAAAGCGGGGGTGCAGTACTCACAGCGGAGCCAGGTACACTGCTTCTCCTGGATGTCTTTGTCTAAACAGTGACAGGAAAACAGACAGCAGAAGTTTTCAGATGTCTAGTTGCCCTATATAGAGTTATGTCTGATTTGCATCGTATGGACTGAGTCCAGACTTTCCTGGATATCGTAGTTACTAGTTTAACTGTTACTTGTATGCTGTATTTTAATGTTATTACTTTGTGAACCTAGGAATACTTTAAGTTGTGTTTTATCCAGAGTGAAGACTCTGACTGCTCCACCCTGACGCCCACGAGTGGAGGTGATGCTTCCGTCGGCCACCAGAGGGAGTCAAATAACAAAGCAGGGAGCTGTGGTGAGTGGCAGTCAAGTCTGGAAGCAAAATAGATCAATTCTGTTTATTATGTAGATTAAAATTAAGGCTTTTAAATGCTCAAAATTTTTTTGTTTAGAAGTTGTGCTGTTACCATCTTTATGCAAACTTAAGTTCTCTCTCTCTCTCTCGCTCCTTCCAAAGCATTTCAAGACTTCCCTGACGTCAGAAAAGTAATAATACAAAAGGTAGAGCATCCAATCTGTATATAATGATCAATTATTGTTTTATTTGTGCCCCATATTGCCTCAGAGAAACTCTTAAATATTTTGTAATGTTTACTTTTTGAAATAACTATTTATTTTTGACCTCTTAGCGCTTTTGTTCTCTGCACATTCAATTATGATTTCTACTTTGATATACTGCTTATATGTATTAACACACACACACATACATATGTATATACATATATATATTTATTTATATATCCTCCTTGCCTGGCTGGACCCCTGGCTCATATGACACTAGGTGTGGATGTGACGTGTTGTCTAACAGTTTGCATAATGTGTGTGTGGCACGACCACAGGATCCATGTGACTCCCTGGGCATCAGTGTAGCAGGAGGAGTGGGCAGTCCCCATGGCAACGTACCTCTTTTTATTGCTACCATGGATACCAATGGACTGGCTGCCAAAACACAGCTATTACAGGTGAGTGCCCGTGTTTGTGCACCTGTATTTGTGCGTGTGTGTGTGTGTGCGTGAGAGTTGATGTATTAGTTACCACATCTCTGGGGAAAAACATTTGCTGTGTTGTAAGAGGTACTCAGATACCCGATTAAAGTACCTGTAAAGCATTGCAAAAATAACCGCAGTACAAGTAAATGTCCTTAATGACAAATTATACTTGTTTAACCCTACATAAGTAAAGTAGAAGTACTGGTCTGTTACTTCTGAATACTATGACCTTATACACTGCATCATTAGATGATTAATACAGGAGTGTCTGTGTTAGCAGCATGTTCATGTTGTAGCTGCTGGAGGTGAAGCAACCGTCATGAGATGATTAAAGAGATTATAAAGCTCCTTAAGAGAGGGCTCTGAACTATATTTATTGAATTAGTTTAAGTTAAAACTTATAGATCACATACCTGGGTTGTTATCAATCACCTGAACCTGGATGATCCATGTAGATATAAAGGAAAACTAGATATAGAAATAAACATAATAAATTTAGTACATAATTGTAATTGATGGGCACCAAGAGAGGGCATACCTTAGCCAAGGTACATTTTTTATCTTGCGTCTAAAAACATTGTAATTTAAGAAAATTACTTTAAGTTGAAGTAAGGCTTAGTTTTGTCATTTAGTGGTTATAGTTCGGGATGAATTCACTTCTGGGATTAATCTAACTCAGTAGAGTTTCCTCATGAATATAACTGATTGTGTTTGTATTTGTCCATCAGACAGGAGACAAGCTGCTCAGTATCAATGACGTGTCCACGGAGGGGATGACCCACGTCCAGGCCGGAGCTCTGCTGAAGAACGCAACTGGAACCGTCAGCCTGCAGGTGAGGCCACAGACACGCATCTGTTTATCTCTATATAAAGCCTGTGATGGACTAAGATATATTCTGATCAGTACCTGCTTCGTATTGATCAATATCATTTTTCTAAGATATATATAATTGACATCGAAAGAACATGCAGCTCCAACATTAGTCTTTATTAAGAAACTGAGATGAAATGAGGAATACTTTCATCCGTTTGTAGTGACTGAGTTCAATACTTAAGCTGCGAAGTGTGAAGTGAATATCAAATTCAGAGAAATCCATCACTTTGAATAAGATATCCATACAGACAGGAAAAATAAATCAGTCCAAGAAAAAACTAAAAACTCCCTCTACTGCTGCTCTCTCCACATCAGCTGAACTTACATTTTCACTTACTTACACACTCCCCCTACTGCTCAGGAGGAATATAAACTGGAAAGTACAAATCAGATCCTAGGCCTCTTCAGCCGTCACTTACAGTAACAATAAAGTGTCTGACAAATATCCCACTGTTTGCCTCTGTGTTGATGAGTTTTGTGTTGCACGAGACTCTCATGGTGAGAGATAAGGGGAAATATGTAAGGAAGAAGGAATCAGTGCATTGAGTAAAAACAAATCATAGGTTATTTTGCTATTAAGATCAGTTTGTTTTTTAAAATGATGTTTTTCATTCTCCACATTTCCATGTTGTTTTTTCCATGTGTGTGTGTGTGTGTGTGTGTGTGTGTGTGTGTGTGTAGGTGGCAGAAGGTTCAGGTGTGTGCAGCACAAAGGACGACAGTGATGTCCGTGCGCGGTCGTCAGGCCAACCAAGCAGCCTGCCCTGCTCCCACAACAACCTCTGGTGAGATTCTCCTCCTGTCCTCCCTCCTGTTTTTATGTTACCATCCTCCTGGTTTATACACCGAATGAGGACATAACACCCGTCCCCTTGACAACAGCGAGGAAGTGCAACCAGAAGCATCGAGACAAGGGATGTTGTAATGTTGTGAAACTTCTACTTTGTCTTTTGACATCAACTAAATAAGACATTTTAAAATAGTACAAATAGTCCTCCTCGCTGCAAACCCGGCAACACCGAGGTTTAGAAGGCTCACTCTCGAGTACTGGTGTTTGGAAAAGGTGTCAGAAATGAATCCCGCAGAACTTCACCTTCCTTTTCTCACCTATTACCTGCTCGGCTGAGATCAGACACTTTCGGATGCTCATTCACACACTGCAGAACAACACAGCTGCCTATTGTCTCTGCATCCCACAGCGCCCGCATGTACAAGACCATCACCCTGGAGAGAGGCTCCTCGGGCCTGGGCTTCAGCATCGTGGGAGGGTTCGGCAGTCCTCACGGAGACCTGCCCATCTACATCAAAACCGTCTTCAACAAGGTGAGATCACGTCCTCCGGGGAGAACCCTCCTGTGGGGATCCTGGTTCAGGATATCAGTTATAGCATCAAAGTGTCTGTGTTCACATAGGAGATGAGGTTAGGCCATAATTACCAACAAAGGGTGCAGAAGAAAGTATTAATATGTCTGCTAGACAGTACGGATGTAAGTGTATGGATTCCATAGTGTCTGGCTGTGGTTGTTGCTTTACTGTACTGTTGTTTTATTATTATTGTCTGTCTTAAACAACAACAAAAAATAAATAAACAATTTAAGTTATAAAAACTATTTGTATCAGCTGAGGTACTTTTAATATTATACTAATATTAAACCTAATATAAAGAAAATGTAGTGTTTAACATTTGAATTGCACTGAAGTAATTCTATATTATAACGTTATCAAGTAATATATTACAATAAAAATATAAAATTAATGATCTCAATTGCATTATAAATCTATCTAGTACCCCGCCTCTTGCTCAGAACCAGCTGTGGTCAGCTCCAGCTTCATCAACCCCTTAAAGGATAAGCAGTATCGATAATGGACGGACGGATGGATAGATGGAGGATGGGGAGAGGGATGGATAGATAGATGGATGGATATATAGTAATTTATTATAGAATTCTCATGTTCTCGGGTGTACTTCTCATATGTGTTGACACATAGTTTTCGGCAGCTTGTGATCTTCATCCAGACTCGGTGATGGACTTGTCTTTGTTCTCCGCAGGGGGCGGCCATAGCCGACGGCCGGCTGAAATGCGGAGATCAGATCATCGCCGTGAACGGACACTGCCTGGAGGGGGTGACTCACGCTGAAGCTGTGGACATCCTCAAGAAGACCAAGGGAAGCGTAGTGCTCACTGTTCTCTCCTGAGATACAGTGTGAGTCACCGTGTCCCATTTTGATTATGTCTCACAGCAAAGTACCCCCGAGGTGATGTAGGTTCACACGGACCTGAGAAGACACACGTGGAGGGTTTAAGTGAAGTAGCTTTGTTTGAAGTCGCAGGCGGAGTAGATACTGTGAGTTTATCTGTGTTTAGTGGGGGGGAGCTACCTCTATCTGCAAACACACAGTATTCCTAATGTAAACTCATTCCTGCTAAGGTGTCATTTCAACTAATGTGTTTATTTTTTAAGTCTTCATATCATTAAATATCTCTATATTTATAAAAAATATTTGAATTAATAGTTTAAGGATACTCATATATTATAAAGAAGACAATACCACAGCGTCCCAATCATAAACTGTATATAAAGATGGACGACATGACAGCTTCCCAAAAGTGAAGCCAAGGTGTCTCAGTCGCCCCCTTGTGGATGGCTCCTGTACAGGTCATAAATCCTGCCCTGTCAATTGCAGTGGATGAGACATTGACCAAACTAAATACTCAAAGTGCACAGTCATCAAATACATTTTCCTTACAGATGGTTTATGTTATTTTAGACTCTTATCACACTGATGTTTGTTCAAAAAACGTCCCAAGTCAAGGTCCCTGTGACTCACAAAGGAAAAAATTTGCCTTGAGAGTGAGATATTTCAAAATTGTCCTGAGGGGGTTTCTTCAAATTTGTTACCAATGCTCAATTAGACTCAAAAATGAACTGATTCAATTTCCAAAGGTCAATGATCAAGTGACCTCATGAGAATGAATGTGATATATCAAGAACAACCTGTAAGGAATTTAATTACGTCTGACACATTCACTTGGCCTCAAGGATGACCTGATTAGAACGTAGAGGTCAAAGTTTGTGTTGCGTCTTCCATCTTTATATTCAGTGTATGGTCACAATCAATAATGAAGACTTGTGTCTTAGTCCGTCCTGTTCATTGCATTGATTTGTGTCATTTCCCTTGTAAACACATGAATAAATCAACACCCACAAACCTCAGAAACTGACAAACGAAAGCAGTAGAAACATCTGACGTGTGACATGTCTTCACTGCTGTCTCCCGACTCCTGTTCATTATTCAGAGTCAACTCCTGAGATCGACTCCTAACACCCAAACCATTGCCAAGTGCTTCTGCCAATCTTTTGTATGGCAATGCAGTTCTAGGACATTTGCTTTGTAGGACCGTTTTACCTATGTGTTATTCCTCATCCTCTCATCTCTCTATTCGTATGATTCCGAATGTGTCACCATTCCTTGGATAACTGTATAAGATGTGTTTATACTTTAACCACCGTAAGCAGAACAGGAGAGAACTCATCTGTAAAAGCAGCTGTTGTTTCCACTTTTGAATATCAGCTGTAATACTAACTCTGATTTATTTACTGATTTATTATTTATGACTGTCTTCACATTAGAACATTTGATCAGTTGTTGTTTTTTTTAGGACCACATGGGAGTATCGTCGTAGCATAATCTGCAATCTTTGTTTAGAAACCTCCTCATACCTGTTTTATATGATTTTATATATACCATGTTTATTATATTTATGTTTTCTTAACTGTCAATCATTTTATTTCATTTACGCGAGTAGTCCTCAGCCTCAGCCCAGACTCATCTGTGTCTGGTATTGTGTGACACTGTATGTACTGTCAGTGATCTTATTAAATGTTGATTTGTTAGAGTCTTTTTGTCCAAACCGTTTTATATAGTTTATTATTATTACATTATTCCGTTAACTTACTTCTCTATCCCTGTGTAAAATGTCATAGTGAAACAAGGAGTCACCTTAAATATGGTTGTGTTTAAATGAGGAAGGACGCTCTGTAGAGATTAAACACTCACAACTCTTTCTATCCAATAATCCCTGCATTATTGGAAATGTATCTTTTACTGGTTTGTGTCATAAAAAAAAGATTACAGCACATAAAAGACACAATACCTGACCTGATTCCGAAGAATACAAAATACCATGAAGAAACAGCTAGGAGTGAAAATGTAAAATGAAGTTAAAGTGAACCAGTGGCAATTCAAAACTAGATAATAAATATAAAGCCCTCTGTGCCTGCTCATCTTAATGACTCCTTAAGTTCATCCTTAGTTATTTGAAGAGGAGCAGTGGGCGAACCAGGCTCTGAACCTTCATCCTCAAGACATCATCCAAAAAAAAAGGTGTGAGGCGGTTGAGATGTTTAACTGAAGGATTTCGTCGGACATTCTGTCAACTGCTTCTTCATGATTGCACCAAATTCTACACATTCAGAGATGCCAGTCTTCTAAACATCAAGACCCTTGAATTATTCTCTATCAGCTTCTATCTGAGGATGCTTTTTCTGGAATAGCCAGTATGTTTGGATCCCTGCCATGTTTTCTTATTGGCTCATGTCCCATCTCTCAACCAAGTTTCTTTGAAATCAGCTCAGTAAGTTTCTGTGTGTAATCCTGTTGACAGACAAACAGCCCAACGGACACAGGGTGACATCACAATCTCTTTAGCGGTGGTAATGCTTCAGAGCAGAACAAGGAAATCTGAAATTCCGTCACATCTGGGTGTGAAGCTAAATTTACAAGATATTATTTATTTTCTTTTTTCAAATCACTGAGCTGCACTTTGCCTTCGACATGTTTTATTGTTGTGTTTTTGTCTTCAGCTCTCTCCCTGTCTTCTTTCTCTCTGTCTTTGTCAAGCATATTTAGGTATTCAGCATCACTCAGGCTTAGTCAAGGTGCCAGGAATGAGTATGTGACATACGGTATATCATGTCATGATAGGGAAGCACTAAATCCTGGAGAGAAGAGGAAGAGGAAGAAAAGGAGGGAGAGTAGAGGATATGAGAGGAAGAGGAAGAGGAAGAGGAGAGGATGGGAGATTTGGAGGAGTACAACATCTTCAAGACATTTTTCAACCCATATTCAGAAAAACACCAAAGTAAACGTCACCTTTTTTAATTTAAAAGCCCAACTTTCCTTTTAATTACTGGATTTACCGGTGACAACTTGATAAACAACACATTTGCACACAAATGTCTCATTTAGGAAATAGGAGGCATCGAGGGAGATCCTGTCTGGAGCCTCCACATGAATCAAAGCCATCTGTTCACATTGGAAGCTTTATTGAAAGGCAGCCATCACGATCTGCTTTATCCTTCTCCAGATGAACAATTGCCTGCCTGAGGGCTGGTGTGGGGAGGAGGGTCGGAGCTAGAGAATCTTCACGATGCCTGTTTGTGCATTAAACTAAGATGTTTACACCTATAAAATTCTCCATAAAACTAAATTCCACTACTTGTTGGGATTTAAAATTCAAATGGACATATCTATAAATATTATAATTATAAATATGTTCTTGTTAACTTCTTGTGGAGATGGAAATCCCCTTTTCCTCTATCATTTACCAGCAGACCACAAGCAGCGGTGGCTTTTTCCAGCCCATGGTCCTTCTCAACCTCGATTCCGGTTTGAAACAGCCAGGGCCCAGATGCATTTTTAAGCAGAGGAAAGTAAGACGACTTTCATGAGAGCCCACTTGACATGAAAGCCACTAATGATCCTCTCTCTCTCTCGGCCAAATGATTGTTCTATGTGCGACTGTCACATCTATCCGTATTAATAAATCCACAGGACTGTGCTTCCCTGTCACTGTAACCTGCTGGTATGGAGAGAACAGCCAACCGATGGTGGGTTCCAAAAAAAATCCTCTCTTCTTCTCCATCCATTCCCTTGAGATTCCTTTTTTTTTCCCTCTCGAAAATACCAGCCTGCACTGCAGAAGTGCCAATCGCAGGCAATTCAATCAAGTGCTGAGTCTGAGGATTCTGCTTCCCTCAAAGCAAGATAGAAATATCCCAGCCAGGAG
Source organism: Pseudopleuronectes americanus (assembly GCA_038501795.1). Taxonomy (NCBI): domain Eukaryota; kingdom Metazoa; phylum Chordata; class Actinopteri; order Pleuronectiformes; family Pleuronectidae; genus Pseudopleuronectes; species Pseudopleuronectes americanus. Next base: position 10,777,527 of record CM076721.1, read on the forward strand.
ATCCACTCTAAACACTGTGTAAACTGAGGTCTGCAGTCTGTAGTAAATCAAAGCTTTCAATTTAGCGGTCATCGTTTATTACAGCCACGACCCAAAACTGAGTCGAGGTTGTCAGGAGCAAATGAGCCGAACTGATGGTAAAAGAGACAAATGAAAACACAGCGGTTTGTTCAGTGGTGTGGCCCCGGGCTGGAAACGATTAGACACAGTCATGCAGTGAGCAGAGGAGCACCGCATGACACGCTGCGTCATCTGGTTACAAGCTTTCAAATCCTTCTGATTCACTGAGACAAGGATTTCACTCTCAAATGATTTCCCTCGCTCCAAATCGGAAAAATAATTTCCATCCCGATTCTCCTTTGTCCGTTTCTTTATCAATCTGCTATAGGCACACTTTAGATTTCCAAGGTTCCAAGATTTCTTATGCTGGTCTAAAAGCCATTTCCTAAGATTGTTTGAATAAACTTCAGATTTAAATTCAACTACACTCTGTACTTTAAAAGAGACAAACATCCGGAGCGAGGAGTGCGTGACCCCCGGAGCTGCAGCCGTCAGTGACAGGTGAGTGTGAGCGACCCTGCTGCTCTTTAAACCCCCGTGACAAGTGTGGACCCTGAGTCCGAGGAATGTAGCGGCTCTGTGGGGACTCTCTCAGGGCTACTGCTTAGTGTCCATCTCATCAGGTGATAATAATGTCAAGTTTTACTGGAACTTTCACAAGATAAAACAAAGTTATACTACTATTTTGCAGCATAACCTCAGTAAATGTTCAATTGTTTGCAGGAATATCAAATAACCTGTCGACTCCATTGTATCCTGTTCTGCAGTAACGTGTAACAGCCACATGAGGGCGATGTGTGTGTGTTATGAACACACAGGAATGAATTTGATCTGATTCATTGGAGCAACATTAAGTGGTGTGATTTGCTTGTTGGCCTCAGGCTTCAGACGAGCACGTGTGTGCCTGCAGCAACAACCTCTCGTATTAAAACCTGCTACAGCTCATTATTCACTTATATCTGCATGAAAGTGTCAGAATCACCGAGCTGGGAGATGAAGAAGCAAAGGATGAAAGTGTTTTTTTTTAGTTATCAAATAATGTCATGAGTTTAAGTGAATTCAATTGGCCAGTGAATATATAAACTTGAAGCTCATTTCATTCTAAGCTGAGCCGTTCCAGACCATCTGACCTCTTGGCTGCAGCCTGATCTCTTCTGTTGTTGCCAGCCCAACAACTTACAGCAAATACAAAAACCCAGACACAGACTCTGAAACCAGTTCACCTTTATTAGAAGAAGTTGGGGTATTTAAAAAACGAAGAAGAAAACAAATGTTAAGGCCTCTCTACGAAGGCATGGTTTCAGACGACAGACTGCGATTTGTCCAGCCGCCGGTCGTCCTCTGAGTAGCGTCGGAACGTCTCCCCGAGCAGCGGCTCCAGAGCCTCGGCTGATCGGTAGGAGTGGGCTCGCACGGCGCAGGCGATGACGCCGCCCACCACCGCCGCCACCAGCACCGCCGCGATGACAGCTATGGTGATGATCTCGGACAGGGTGTAAGCTGGAGCTAGGAGAGAGGAAAGTTAAGATTAAGATTAAGATCCATTTATTTATCCCAAACACATGCACAGACATGCACAGAAACACTCATGCAGTTTTAGGAAATTTAGCCTCTGCTTTTAACCCATCTGGTGCAGGACACACAGAGCAGTGAGCAGCCATGTACAGCGCCCGGGGAGCAGATGTTGAGGGAGTAAGGTGCCTTGCTCAGGGGCACTAGACAGGTTAGGGAGAATCCTCTTGAATTTTTGGACAGATCAATCCAGGTTCGTCTTTTGTTTTTACTCTGTGGAGTCGAACCAGAGTTGAACCAGAGACCTTTTCTGCCCAGAGTCCAAGTTTCTGCCACTAGTCCACCGCCTCTCCTAAAACAAGGTCACTTGAGGTAACCAGTGTGTTTGTGGGACTCAACTCACCTGGCCACTGGACCTCATAGGAGTATCCCAGGTTTTCTGGGGCAGCAACAAACATCTCAGCGTTGGTGACCGGAGGCCAGAAGGGAACCATGTTGGACCTGCGGTTGTGCCCGATAGGAGCGTTCTCCTCGGGGTACACTATTTCACCTGCAGCACGAGGGGAAATAGGATCATCCATCTTTTCATCCTTTTACAGGGATTTATGTCCCCGTGTCAAGTTTCCTTTTCAGTCTGCATTGTACCTGGTGCGTGCCGGCGGAGCCACTCGTCGAAGACTGCGTCGGTGAAGGTGTGCAGCAGGACAAAGATGGGATCGTTGGGCGAGAGGTGAGTCTGCCCGCCCGTCCCATTGAGGAAGAGGTGGGCCAGGTTGTGGAGGCTGCGGACCACCGGGTCGTACGTCCCCTGAGGGGCGCTGTAGCCTAGAAAAAAAGAGAACAGCAAAGCCAGTGAAGAAAAGCACTGATTCACCTAAATTGGGAGGAACAAATGCTGTGTTGGAGTACACCATATGTGCACGTGGGTGGAGGATCTGGCTTGTGCATGTGTGTGCGTTTGTTTCTGGCTTTGTGTTTGTATTCGTGCTGTCACGCTGTACTGTGAGCTGAGGCCTGAACAGCTCTCCTTTTGGGTTGTGATGGCTGGATGTTAAATCTTAAGCACCGCTCCCGTTCTGACCCTTGTCTCCACCCACCTTCGATGGTGTTCCTGAAGCTCTCAGAGGAGGTGGAGTAGTAGGGCGGAGTGTCGAAGGTGTTGAGCTCCAGACAGTCCAGCACGTCCTTGGGCTCCGGCAACCTCTGCACCATGGGCCGGGCCACGTTGCCCGCGGGGTTCCTCCTGATGGGACTGGTTTCTGAGTCTGCGTGAGGAAGAACAAAACCCGAGCTGAGGAGAACTATAATTACCTCTTGAACAATCAATTTTTTATTTATTCCTTTTGCTTAGTGGGACGCTCGGATTGTAATTCCGATGGTTCCCAGAGGTCCCTGCAGAAATGGAAGGAGAGATTAGAGACCTTGTTTTATTAACCACTTTCTAATTCTGTGTGGGAGACGAGACTGGTTTGATCGGTCTTAAACATGACAGGATGGCAGTTCTCTCTTTTAATTATTCACTGAAAGTCAACATTAGTGAGTGGGAGCTCTGTGAGAGTTCTCTTTTTGTAATTTCTATTCTCATGCATGCATGATCGCTTTCTTTCTTTATTTCCTGTGCTTCCGCTCTACACGCACACACACACACACACACACACACACACACACACACACACACACACACACACACACACACACACACACGTCCGTAAACAGAAGGCTACATAACAGAGTTGTCTGTTTGAAGACTATTCCCTCAGATCAAAAGAACCAGTTGACTGCTAGAATCCTCTTTTTAACAAGCACATGCACAAATGAGGCAACCCCCCTCCCGCACACAGACTCATGTACACACTCTACCACACACACACACACACCAACCATAACCCATTTAAGGAGATGTTGCTTGTTGACGCAGGAAATACCCAGGCCTGTCATGACTCTCTAAGGGGATTAATGAGACAGATCACTCGGCACAGTGGCCACTCACATGTTCTCCCCATTATCGAATTTCCTCCGCTTTTCCTTTTAAACATGTGAAGTTGTTCGAAATCCCCTCCTGCTTTGTTCACGTGTTTGTAGTGAGAGCGCCCCAGCGAAAGCAGATTGACATTCTTTTACAGTATCAGGTGGAAGGAGAACTGCGTGATTTTAAAGTGTGAAGGGAAAGTAGTGATTTAGAATCATAATCTGGTGCCAGTGTGGAATTAGATCCAATCCCTGCAAATCTAAAGCACCTAAAGTCGGTCTTATTACAGTGCTACACAGAGGTCTCTTATTCCAGTTTAAACCACTTGATCCATCAGAGGAATTAGTGCAGAGGCGGATTCGGGGGTGGGTCTGGTGGGGGCACTGGCCCCGGATGAAATCGGATAGACCCCTGAAGGCCCCCTCGCTGGTCAGTAGACTAAAGTAATAAACTAATCACTAACTGACAATACTCACATTAAATATGACGAGTAGTTAATAATTTCGTGATTGAACAAGTACAATTTTTTCGACATATATTCAATAATGTGTAGCTTTGCTCAAAACCTATAGAGCTGATGTTAAACAATTGATGTGCTCCTTCTCCCTCTTTTACAACAAAATTAGTGAGTATATGCATGTTTTGTTTAATAAGCCTGTTAAATAGGACATTGCCAGTTTGCTGTGTTCGATTTCACAAATTCAAAAACAACCGAGGCGCTCTCTCAGATCGGCGTCTTGCCAAATTAGATCTAAAATCTAAAAAAGAGCTGTGTCCACTTCAGAGCAGTTCTCTGCTGTAAGATCTGATATCTGCTGCAGAGAAACAAGGGGCTCAGAGTTTAAATGTATGTTTTTAAGATGCCCCCTGCAGCTAAGAAGGTGAGGTTTGTACAAGTGAAGTAGCTTCAGACACACCGTAGTAAAACCTAGCAATAATGCTGCACAACAGCTGGTGGTATTATTTATAGCAGCTGATGTTCTGCATGTTCCCTTTATGAGCTCTTTGCCCTCTTTTCTGAAGCAGCTCAGACTTCTGCTCCGTATTTCAATGCTGCTTTCTCGCCGAGAGCGAGACAGTGTGTGTGTGTGTGTGTGTGGGGTTTCTTTCATAAGAAAGTCCTTACTGTTGCACACGGTGCCCAGCGAGTCGTAGTCCTCCACGCTCTCGCAGATGACCCTCCACTGGGAGAACACAGAGTTGGTGCTGATGGAGTTGATGTCAAAAGAGCTCCTGGCTCCCATCAGGTCGTCTGTGCAGATGTCGCATTCGCTGCCGCCGATGGCAAAGTTCCAGTAGGGCAGGGCGAAGGTGGAGTCGCCCAGCATGTCCTGCGTGGTGGGAATAAAGGAAAGAACGCAGGTGTTAGTGGCAGGATACGTGTCAACTTCATTATCACCACCTTTCACATTGTAATACCATTTCTCTGCACTTTCCTCTTTCACCTTTGTCTGTTCTCCTTCCTCCCTTTTCCTCCCTTCTCCTCTAGGTTAGCTTCCCACTCCTCAAATCCCCAAACGCTTTCCCTTTCCTTCTTCCTTTCTTCATCCCCCCATCAGCCCCCCAGCTACCTCTCCTCCCTCTCTTTCGTCTCCCCCCCCGCTCGGTACTCGCCTGCATGTCTCTCTCCAGCTGCAACAGATGGAAACGATGCCAGGTGACAAAACCTGGACCCTCGTGGGAGAAGTCCACTCCTCCGAAGCTCGCCTGGCCCGGCCCCAGGTAGGTTTTGCTGACGGAGTAGTAGTGGCTCCAAACAAAGTAGTTGTAAATGGTGATGTTCTCAAACTGTGGGCTGTTGCCATCGGGCCCAAACACCTCCTGGTACCTGGGGAAGGTGGGAAGCAGCAAGTGTCACCTTGTTTTTTTTATTGCCAACACACTGCTGCTGTTTATTCCCTCAGTTTTCAGGACACAGCCTCATTTAGAGTGTAGCTATAACCCGGGCGTGGCCGTTAACACAGGAGACATTTCATTTTTTTAGGTTAAAAGGGTTCTCCTACTTGCAGCTAAGAATTGCTCAAAACGTTAATCTACTTCAAATCCCATTTGGAAGGTGATTATTTAAGAACTGTTACTTAAAAGATGATACATCTCTTTACTCCTTCTTACTCGTTTGTTCTTCCACCTTCAGCTTAAACAGAAATATTTTAAGATCTTACTGATAATTTGCAAAAAACGCTGCTTGGGTTCACCCTCAGCCATATTACCGAGCTCTCAACTCTCCAGACTCAGGCTAGACTAAGAGCCTGCAGGTCATTGGTTAAAGCTCAGATCTCCGTTCCTCAGTCGTACCAGAAGAGCAAAGACCGGCCGTGATCGATTTCCCTTTGAAATTAGGTCATTACACCCTTTTACACTAATTAATAACAATGATGTGACCCTTAAAATGCTTCTGTACCGTCGTGTACAGATGACCAGGTCGGGGTGCACGGTCCTCTTAGCTTGGTCCAGAGCGCTCACGAATGCTTGCTTGTCCGACGTGCTCATCTGCATGATGTTCCTCCTCACTGCAGTTGGGTTAATCGGGCAGGGCAAGGCAGCGGGAGCAGGAAGTGGAGAGAAGATGTCGAGGAGTTGCCGAGTTGGAAGAGGAGAGAAAGGACAGTGTTATTAAAGATTAACACAAACGTTCCTCTCCCTAACAATAAAAGGTGGCTTTTATTCCCTCGCTTGGGGTATTTTGAGGCCCAGTGAAATCTTAAAAGGTAAAACAGGAGGTAGACGTGGACATTTTAAGTTGGCAGTGCTGAGTTGAGATTTCTACCGTTCATCATTCTTACCCACAGAGATCCTCTGATCACAGTCCGGTCCGGTCAGCCCGTGTCGGCACCCCCCGCAGTTGTAGCCACTGAAATTCCCGGTGCACTGGCAGGTGCGGTTGAAAAACCTCAGCGGCCACATCTCCCTGTCGTCTCGCCCTGCGTACGGATACTGGGGTCCGTGGCGCCGGGTGTCTGCCGCGATGGACACGCACTGCCCCCTCCCCGTGCTGGAGCCACACTCGTCCCCGGCCTCCCCTGTAGGGGACGGGCAGCACTGGCCGCTCTGCAGCCCCTCGGGGGTAACGCACACCCGGGGGAACTGGGCCAGCGTGAGGCCGGCACACAGGGTCACCACCAGGAGACCCGCTCTCCACATGCTGAGATCCAGAGAGAAGGAAGGGGAAAGAAAGTGTTATAGGTGCATTGTGTTCACTTATGCATCACCTGATTTTAACCAGGGTTTCTACTTTTGAACTGTTACTTCAACATACTGTAGACTCCCACTTCAATAAAGCCCAAGAACAACACGCTCAGTTTGTGTTCTCTCGCTGAAGCCATTTGTCTTATCGTTATTCTGAATCTGCACTTCTTGCTCACCCTTGCAAGCAGCGCGAGTCGTTATTCATAATTCAGAAAGCCATTAGCTTTCAACTCTCCCAACTTCAGAAACAAGGCTTTTTAACAATAGATGACAAGAGATGATCTCCTTCAACCTGTTTGGCGGTTTGGATTTGCTCGTCGTTTGAAGCGCGTTGATTAGGAATGAATGAGTGGAGGCCGATGATTTCTCAGGAGCAATTATTTTACAATAAGACAGTCATAGAAACCCCCCAAGTAGAGTCACCAATTAAAATAAAACGTGAGGGGAGAATGTGCTATGAGACGAAGCATTTTCCGAATGATTGAATGCTAGTCAGAATATAATGACACGCAGCCAGTGCAGCATCTCTGTTTTGTCACAGTTTCCTAGATACGATCAGAAATACAACTTTTCCTAACTCTCCAAGACAATAGCCTCTTGTTCATTTTCAGTTCATAAATGGTAAATAATCAGTTATACGCACTGTTAATATCTGAGACTCATTGTGGTTCGTGCTGTGTAGAGGCTGTGTGTGTATAGTGTGCGGCCCCCTACCTCTGACTGTGCATGCTGCTCCTCTCCGTCTGCAGAAGTGTATCCCCCCAAGAGTCGGCCCGCTCCCCATCTCCTGGCTTAAATAGCTATCGAGCGCATGATCCGACCTTTTGTGGAGCTTGTGTAAGCACCTACAGTCACACAACCGCGGTACACACACACACACACACACACACAGTACAGATGAATACACTTGAGGGTTCAAGTGCTTTCTCCAGCACTCACCCGCATGCCTTGTGATCGTAACACAAACGACGGCAGTCTGTGTGGTCACTCACAATAAAGGGCTCGACTGTGAGAGAGGATTCCTTCTTAGGTCTTACTTGAGAGAGTTTACTGACTTTCAGGGGAGATATTTAATGAGAAAGAAGTTGTAAATTATTAAAAGAATAAAGTCATAATTAAATGAGAATAAAGTCATCATTTCCGGAACACGTGTCATGTAAGAAGTGGAATGTCGGAAGATCAGCTTGACACTATTGTAGTAATATTATAGTTTTTCATTAAATTCTGACTTTGTTTTTTTAATTTTACAGCTTATACGATTATGACTTAACTCTCGTAATATTATCCATTTTGTCATTAATTACATCTTTACTTCATTTTATTACTTACAGAAAAAAATCATTCAAGACAGAAATGACACGTTTATCATCATTTTATCATGGTACTCAAATTACAAATGATGATTCAAAGGTCGGGGGGTTACACAGAATAACAATTTAAATCAAGTTTTAAACTTCAATTTAATCATGAAAAGATGGCACCGCCAATCAGCCAAAGCACTCGGATCAAATGGAACTGAATTACTGATCAGATGGGTCGAATGGTTTGTGCCTGCCGCCCATTTCACAGATTTTAACAGCTTTGTACAACATTTCTTAACAAAGTCAATGTAGCCTACCGACGTCAAACTAGACTCAGAACAGTTTTTATTACATTTACACTCAAACACATGCAGAGTATTTAAACACGCTCTTCCTCTTCCACACGTTCACAGATCCCTTCTCACCTGTTAATCAGACACTTCCTTTCACATTCACACATGCCAAACGTGTTACCGATTTTTCAATTTACACATATGCTCACTTTAACCGACATACACACCAGATACAAACGTGTTACATATACAGTCGTTACAGTTGGAATCCAAGTCGGGTTGTGTTGGTTTAGGGTGGTAAACTGGGTAAACTGGGATGGGGGTTCAGGGGTGGAGAGTGGCTTTTGGGGTTTTTATTTTGATACAGAAGGAACAGACAAACGGTTCGACCCCTAGAGGATGGAAGTCCGGAGGTCTTGTGAGGAGCCGGGTCCGGGTCCAGTTTTGGCAGACTCCTCTCTGGAGGAGGACATGGATATCGCCTGCTCCTCTTTGTGCGGGTCTTTGTTTTGGGCCAGGGTTGAAGCCACATCAGACGGGTCAAGTGCTGCTATCCTGGTAGAGAGGACAGAAGGCATGTTGGCAGAGAGCAATGGATATTCTGCAGAAAATAATCAATGACCCCACGTGCAGGAGGAGCAGTTTAAACCAAACAAGGACAAAACCTTTGTTTTTACATGAAAACAAAGACTCGTTCAGCCGGGACACTTAAGGTACCAGTGAAATTCAAGCTCAATTAAATTTGTTGTGTTTTCATTTAATGGCTGTCGAACTGCTGCTTAATATGCCGCTGCAAGCAATCGCTGATATTGTCACTGCAAGGACTTCTATCTAATGAGTGCGGCACCAGATGGAGACGCTTATAAGCTGTGGTGGAAGGAGACGGACTGTGAGGGAATAAAAGACCCATATAAATAGAGAAGTTTACGTCTTTGACTAATTACAGGTGACTATGTCCTGGGTAAAAAAAATTAAAAAAGCACTGAATACATTTTATAACACCATCGTTGATTCAACCTGAAGGGTATCCATACTGCCATTGTTTGAGCTATGGTACAAACATGGCATAGTACAAAATAAAAGAGTCCATTTTTTATGATTATCTTCATCAAGAAAGTTATGTTTTCCTCTGAATTTGTTTATTCTTTGTAAAACGGGTAATGCAAAAATTAGTGAACCAATTTCCAACATGTTGGCAGGTTGGGGGCATGACCCAGGGAGGAAACCTCTTAATTGTGTTGAGGAGGCAGGAATTATATTCTCATTGTGTCAGATTGTGTGAATTTTGTACAAATCCATTAAAAAACCTGTGTTTTCATAAGGGGGCCGTTGGGCCTTTGCTGACGCATGCGCTCCACTGCGTGCCATCCTAGTTTTATTCTTTTAACTCATGGATCTCACTTTTCCTGACTGGAAAAGTCCTGCTTCATAGTCAGTACTCTCCATTTCCACTCATCACCCCTCCACTCTGCAACGTGTGATGTATGGGTTTACATATTAGCAACTTCCAAGGAGAAATGAAGGGAGGCATGTTAAACAGCTTTGATTCCAGTTCAGCTGTCCTGCCTCAGGACTGTGCAGCGGTCATATGCAGCCCTTCCTTGTGATTCCACACCCTCTACTTCATGCCATTGTAAATTCTTCATAACATTTTCTTTTATAAACCTGATTGCTCCACATTCAAATTAAAATGCTTCGTGAGCTCTGTGTTTTGGGGCTGCTAAAGGTAGAGCGGGTCGTCCACTAACTCTAAGGTCAGCACTTCTCCCCCATTTTTGATTGCCTATACTGAAGGTAGGGAACCCTAAATTGCCCCTCACAGCTGCCCCTGCTGTGGATGAGTGATGTATGATCGAGAAAGTACATAGAGGCACTGTGTGAATCTGCTGTGTGAATGTGTGTGTTAATGTGTGGATGGCAAAACTGCACCGTAGAGTGCTTTGGGTGGTCATCAAGACTAGAAAAGCTCTTTATCAACACAGACCACTTACTAGTATTGTATCACAAACTGCATTTACCTCGATTTTTGAAACGTCTATCATATCAGAAAGGCTATAGCAACATTTCAGGTTCCAAAATGTGTATTATTTGTAGATAGCGTTTCTCTTGGCTTCCACAGTTTGTATACACTTGTATTCGTTTGATTTGCACATCAGCTTCTGGCATCCTCAGAGTCCCCAATGCCCTTTTATCATCCACTGCTAAAGATGTGACTTTTACAGAGCGCTCTTGGAGTGACTTCAGTAGTTCACTGGCAGTGTTTTACAGATTCAATCTTCCAATAGCAACTGGATTGTCACCGCTGCTCTATAGCCTCTTAACAAGGACACATTTCAAGATGACTCTGTCGACTGTTAAATAATTCAGTGTTGCTATGTTATCTTCTGTGCTCGGCACGCATCAGATTTCACTCGGCTCCTTGCACACTCTCACAAGCGATTTTTTTTCTTATATCTGTTTTCTAGCTTTTTTCCCCTTATTTTTTCCACACAGACTTTCACCCCATACTCACACACCCCCTTGGTTTGCTATTGATCCAAGCTTCCTAGTCTGATTAGGAAATATAGCGGTAATACCCTTTAAGGCTCTGTGTTCACGGGACTCGTGCGCTCATGTGACGCAGCGAGCCGCCTCATGGGCACAGAACTTGCACAAAACAGCCAGGAGGGAATCAGCTGAGAAGCACACAACTGGTGGTTCCTCTGAACCACAAGCTTCCGGGTCAGCGCACCACATCTAGTCCATTAACAATTGGCAAATCTGACATCTGGCTGGTGTGAATGACAGGGAGACTGACACTGTGGAAGTCGGTTTGGCAGTAGCTGAAAAATCTGACTATAGGTAAGAAGGAAAATGTGGGAGTGAGGGAAAACACCATATAGAAAGTTAATGTAAATAAAACCTTTTAACATTTTAATCAGACAAAAGCTACAAAGCTATTATGTCAGGGGAAGGTTGATAACAAGATCTTCATCTCTGCTTTATAACATTAACTAAGACATTTCAGTACCTTATACAGAAGTTTTCTCTGATTTCTACATTCAGTTTGAACTAGTCCCCTGCCTGTTCTCAACCTGCCAGTTTTGAATGAGCTGTTTGTTTGACCAGTGGTGATACTGGTTGAAGCTTTTCTCTCTGAAACTGTAAAAGTGACCTGCAGAAACTGAGCCGCAGCCAGGAGAGACCAGCTGCCAGTCCACAGGGACCCTGAAGCTGCTGTATAAAGAGCTGTTCACCTGTTTATTCAAAGTTATTTATATTGAAGGTATCGTTGGTCCAATTTGCAACATGTTTGACACTGCGCCTCCTTTGGCCCTTAACAATACACATGGCAAGTTTGAAGCCAGTGAGATGAACAGCTCTCGAGATATTTGAGCCGCCTACAGACATTTCTGGAAACAGTCTATTTTACAATCAGCAACTGAAAAAGTTTCTATCTTTGCTCCCTCAACTTCACTTATCTGCTTGGAAATAGTTAAAATAATATAATTGTATTCATCTCAAACATCTGAACATTTTTATACTTTATTGTTGGAAGGTGCTTCCCCTTCAGCATCTTCAAAACCAAAATGAGGGAATATCTTAAAAGAAAAAAGCCTTTATCTCTTCAGTAGAGCAGTGAAGCCGCTCTGGAGGCTTTTAAATGTGGATTTTTCTCTCTTTTTATGTGTTACCCGTCTGTATGTATATGCACTGCCTGTGCTTGTACACATCACCACCATGCAGATCTGTTGGAATGTGAACATACTGTTGAGTGTCCCCGTTGCCTGCTGGCAGTGTGTCGTCACTGCAGTCCCCTCCTGTAGCGGCCTCTGGTTCAACGCACCCTTCCTCACATGCCCGCTGAGTACCTGGGGTGCTGCTCTCACACACACACACACACACACAAAATGACACACAACATCTCAGATATTACTGTTGTTGCTTACCACAGCCCTTTCCACAAATTAACTGCTTGTTGCTCTGGGCCGTGTGGAAGAAATAATAACAACCAGCAGAGCAAATAACTGATGAAAGACCATTATTTATAACGACGGAGAGAGATACGGAGCACAGTCTTCTCATTTCATCATCTATCAGTGCAGAAGTGTGAGCTGCAGCTTGGCTAACATCAGAAGCAATCATGTACCAGCACTGCCGTAAGTCCCATCTGTGATTGTGGCACTGCTGGTGCTAAAGCAAGCAATAAGATGGCTTATTTCAGCTATTAGAGAGGAAGCATTGGGATGGGGTTGGTGCTAGTGTGAATGCAGACTAAGTATTATTTTGATTTCTATTCATAAAAAAAAAGAAAAGAGGCTGCTTTACAAAGATGGAGCCAGGACACAAACTCACTAAGATTAGTTTTAATGGGAAATCTATTTTGGTATGAGGTTATTGGATGTATTATGAAGCTGCAGCTTCCCAAATGATGACAATGGATGGCAGGCACGAGGATGTAATATTGGTTTCAAGTTGAACAGTCTTAAGTTAAGCACAATCAGAGTGTACTTTGGGCTGAAGGAAAACTTATTTCTATAGATAAAGCACACAGAGACCAACTCTACCTACTTGTTTTTGTTACGACATTTGAGGATATAGATAACGATGACTGTGGTCTCCAGTACCAGGAGGACTGCAGCAGAAATGGCCCCAATCTTCCACGCCTCCAGGCCCAGCTCCCTCGTCTCTAAATAAATGAATTAAGACAAACGAAGAGCAGAAAATAAATTGGATTTAGAGGTGAATGTACAGTAATATATCAAGACATCTGAATCAACTCTTCCTCTTCTGCACATAAGGGAGCTGAACTCTGACTGAATCCACAGAGGGCATAGAAAGTGTGTATAACAGGAATACTTTACTTGGGCAGATAATAGCATAGTCACCAACCAGTCAGAGCAAATCAAATGAAGTCGTTATGAAGCGGTTCTGCTGTGAGGGATGAGGTTTTCGGGGTCTGGAGTTCTTAAATCCAAATAGCTGTCGATAGAAATTAGCCAAAATGTCGTCTGGACCTAAAACTCCCACAACATGTATCTCTGTTTGTGTTTTGTGTGAAGCAGCATTCGACTCGTGTGATAAAATAAAGTAGTCAGAATATTACTGTGTACGGCGAATGGAACACGGAGTCTTGTTTCTACACCGGAAGCTCCTAAAATATAAAACATCAGGCTACAGCCAATGAGCTAACGGGTTGGATTCAAAAGGAACCATCTGCTTTGTTTTCAGAACCATAATAATGATTTATACTCTTATTTATTGCCCTCACCAAGTGTCGCTGCAGAAATCTGTTATAATATGTATTATAATAAAAGATACCGTTTTAAAATGACACAGTATACTAACTTTTTTTCACATTTTACCTGTGGTTCTAGTTAAATCTTCCACCAGCTCATCGGTCTGCCCTGGTTCCTCCACTTCGGCCTGAGGGGGTTCAGTCAGAGCATCCTTCACTGTATTATCCAGCGTCGGTTGGGGGACCTCAGGGTTGTGTGGCAGAACGTCATCCGTAGGGGTGATGATCTCATTGCCATGGTTGGATTTATCATCACCGAGGGTATTTTCCCCCGTCTCCCCCCCACCCAGGGATGGGCTCGGGGTGGGAGCCTGGATCTCGGTGCTCGGCTCTACGGAGGCTTCAGGCTCTGGGGCAGAGATCACCAGGATTTCTAGAAGAGGAGCATGTGGTATGTGACACACAGATGAAAATGAAGCCAAGAGGCCAAGGTTTAAGATTTGTGGAGAGGACCTATGGAATGTAGAATAATGCACAGATGTGCTGTAGCTCAGAGGAGCAGGTGAGAAGAGCTCTGCTCCGCTGAAGGGCTTTGAGATACTTCTGATAGTTCGTAATCATGTTACAGGTTCCTGAACTGAAATGGCAGTGCGTTTTTCCCTCATTCAAAAACTAATTTTGAGCATCTTGAATATCTTCACCAATTAACACAATGCTCTGTCTATTCCTGTTGTTGTAACTTGTTGAACTTATTTTCCCTTAGGTGGTACGTTCACTGTATTGAAATAGCAAATCATCAAGTTAGAAAACAAACATTTTACTCAGCCACACATGGAAAAGGACAGGGAAGTGACTTGGCGGCCATAGAGAGAGACACACAAAGACAATACATATTAATTAGTGCCACTGGAAAATAGGGCTCCCCCTGAAGGCCACTGTGTAATTCAAACTCTGTTTGTAGAGTTTTTGTTATTTTGTGTCACGATAATCATCCGGCTGAATTTTGGAGAGTTTTAGTTTCCACTGATAAATCATTCATATTCGTGGTTATGAATTCTGAGTTATAACATTTGCTCCACTTACCTCCTCTCTGACACTGAAAACATTCGACCTCACTCACTTTCCAACCAAACTGCTAAAACAACATGAACAACTGATGTTAGATGTAGAGAAACCTCTTTTAAGACGCGTGTTGGCAGCCAATACTGTAGTAAAATGTATTAAAGGAGCGTATAATCTGTATTTAAGAGCTTTCCTCACTTGATGTAGGTTAAGATTGAAACAATGCAGGCTCAACCAAAGCCGCTAATTGTTGGACTGAATGTTTAAAGGCAAATACCAGTGGACTTTTAGTGTTTTCAGACCCAATTAACAAACAGATTTTTACATACTCTGCGATTACTGGTGTACTGAAAGTGAAATGAGACGGGCAGCTTACATTTGGAGGTCATTTATGAAATGGTTGATAAGTTGACAAGATGATTTGAGGCATTGTGAGACATTGTGGACCTACAAGGGGGCGTGGTTCCAGTTTCAGGCCTCTACACTGAGGCCTTATTTCCTTGTGGCACCACATTGCAAGTCTGCTTATAGGAATTATACATATCTCACCTTCATCCTCTGTTTCGCCGCCATGTGACGTCTCCGATGGGACCTGCTCCTCTCCTCCCGCTAGTTGACCCCCCCCCTCATCGACCAACGCCACTGATTCCTCCTTTATTTCACTCTCTCCATCTCTTTCACCTCCTGCCGCCTCCCCCACATCTGCACCTTCTGTCTCTACCTCACCGGCAGCTCCTTCCTCCTCCACCAACTGGTCTTGTTCGTCCTTTACTTCCAGTCCTTCCGTGTCCTTCACTACCTCTTCCTCCTCCTCGTCCACTACAGTGTCTGTGGTCTCTGTTTCCTGATTATCAGACGGCAGTACTGACACGTCACTTTCTACCTGAATTTCTCCCTCTAGTGATTCTTCCGTTCCCAATGCCTCTGCTACCTGCAACACACCACCCATGGTCAGGTGATGGACAGCCTCTACCAGACCCTCCTCTTCTTCCTCTGGCTCCAAGGCCACGTCCACAATGGCTGGAGTTTCCTCTGCGTCTTCAGTTCCTGTTTCAGCTGCAACTTCCTCTTCTGACGCCACTACCTGCATAGTGTCGTCCTCCGCCCCTGTCTCCTCCACTGTTGAATCCCCACCTGTCTCTTCTGACTCTGCAACCCCCTGACTGACTTCAGTGTCCAGAGACTCATCAATAACCTCCACTCCATCTGTTTCTCCAGTTTCTACACCTGTAGTAGTCTCCTCCATAAACCCAGCTGCTGTTTCACCCTCATCCTCTGCATTCCCTTTCTCCTCCTCAGCTACGTCTTCAAATGCATCCACCTCTGCTACCTCCTGCTCCTCTTCAACAACAGTATACCCTCCCTCGATTCCCACATCTTCACCCTCCGGCTCCTGCCCCCCTACCTGCTCCACCACCTCCGCCTCTATGTCTTCTTCAGCCTTTTCTTTTTCAGTCCACGTTGCATCCTCTTCGACCACTTCCTGCACCGCTACCTCATCTACTTTCCCTTCGCCCCCTCCTTCCACCTGCCCCATGGCTGCCTCCACCACCCTCTCCAGCAGCTCCTTCAGCACTTCCTCTGCCCCATGGCCCTCCACCCGCTCTGAGGCCTCCAACACAGCTTGCTGCACATCTTTAAGGCTCGGAGGGGCCACTACTGGCACTACTACTGCGGGGGGCAACTCTGATTCTTGGGGTAAGGTCTGGCCATCTTGGTGGGTGACCAGCAACGATGACGACAGACCTAGAAAAGAGGTATTGAACATTTTTGGTGGGTTGTAGCTTTGGAAACACTAGAATAACCTGAATGATTTGTACTGTGTGTTTATATTGATACTGATAGATTGACCAATCAGGGAACAGATCCAAAGATTGCATTATTACATTCGTGATTGTTTCTTTGCTCCTTCAGTCATTGACTCACTGATTTCGTATATACAAAAATAGATGAAATATTACATTACATTTCATTTAGCTGACGCTTTTATCCAAAGTGACTTACAATAAGTGCATAAAACCCCAAGGGTACAGACCCAGGACAATATAATATAGTTATAAGCACATTACATATAAAGGCAAATTAAATAAAATGATGTTGTTTGGCTTCGTACACAAATATCATCACATAGATAATAAAACCTGTTTGCATTATGCCACCTTACCTTCAGTTGTGCAGTATCGTGTTAACAAAACCACCAGGAATCCTTTCAGAAAGATGTACTCCATGTTGTCAGTGAAACCATAAAAGAATACACTCCAAAAACCAGTCCCAGTTTGTTCCAGGAAAAAACTTCTTTAGCTCCTCTGGTTCCTTCAGCCTGTCCTAACTGTCATGCGTGTGCGTGTGGGTGCAGCACCACAGGACATACAGTAGACTGAATGTGTAGACGCTCTTCGGCCGGACAGTAAATTGGGCCTGGTGACGCCGGTGTGAGGGAGGGCAAAGAACCGAACATCGTCATGTTAAATGTTGCCACCCCGAGGTGTCTTCGTACCGCCAGGTGTCTGTGCGAGAGCTGGGGCGGGTTAAAGTGGCACCTCCATGTTAAATGCTTTGGAGCGCCTTACACAGGCTGTGGCAAAGCTCGGGCGGCATGTCACACACACAATGAACTCTGGAGGAGCAATTATAGGTGGACTGTGAGTTTGGGGTGTGAGTGATACTACTATTAGCACTTGACATAGAGCTAGAGAAAGTGCTGCGCAGAAACGCTGAAGGCAAGAGCACATCATAATATTGATGCCATTGACATTCATACAAGCATATCTGTAATCTTTGGGGTCATTGTTCATGGAAATTATATGGAATGGCTTATGATTCAGGTGTTTTTAATTTTTTTAACTCTTTATATGGCCTTTGCACCCTTTGCAGGCATCTATCTGTGCTTATATGAGTCCAAAATCAATGGGACGACTCCATTTTTTATTAATTTTACAAAGACATCCATGTCTATCGTGTTATGTAATACAAAGTGCTTATGTCACAAGGATGTTTAGCATATCCCTGTTACATTGTTACTGTCGGAATACATGGAAATTTGTAAGTAGGTGCTAAATTAATTGGGCTCCAACTGCAAAGGTACAGAGCCAGCCACAGTGTGTTGCTAGAGGCAGTGACGAATTCCCAGTTGAATTATTGTGCGGCAGTTTATTTATACTCATATCCAGGTTAGCATCATTGGGACATCCCAGGCGTACACAACAAGCACTTGGATGAAGTGTTTAAAATTTCTCTGTGGATTCAGCGAAGGTATGACACTGAGCATCTGCTTCCTACTCGCTAATCTGTCTTTTGTACACGGTTAAAATATGATGACATGCTTATGTTCGTGCAAAGGAGCGGTAAGTGTGCAGGACTGAAGTGACTGCTGTACACTTAGAGGGGAGATAATGGGGGGGCTGGGGTGCTGCTGGGAAGACCTACTTCTTTGTCATGATAGACTTGTAGGGATGGAAGGAGTGTGTTTATCCACATCATCAAAGAAACACAGTAATGTTCTGACATTCAGCTAAATGAAATGTAATGTGAAAATCTGAATCCTCTGAACTTTAATCGGAGCTAACATCACCAGGTCACACTTTAGAGTTGTTCAACTTTATGAAAAGAATAATGACCTTCTCAACAAACTCTGTTGTTCTTTGTATTTGTGCTATTTGGGAGTTTGCTAGCAAGCTAACACATAAGCCAAAGAGAGGAGCATCCTAGCATTACCGTACACCTGCCGAACATGTCTATCTTCTTGTCATTGTTAGCATGTTGTTGTTAGTTTTAGGCTCAAGATGGCTGTTAGCTAGCACAAAATAGTTACATAAAACACACTTTTGTCAGGTGATTTTGAAATGTTGTTAAAATTTTAAAAAAAATTGTGAAATAAAATGTGTGTTGTGGAAGTAACACCAGCTAGATGATCTAAAATGTTGTTTGTTATAAAGTCAATATGATCCATTTTGCAGCTGGGTCACTAAAGTTAATGAAGTTAACATTAATGCCCAACGATTTAAAGTGTGTAGAGAGGCTAACTTTAAATGTGAACTAACTTTCCCCTCCAGGTGAAGACATCAATTTCTCACAGACATCTGTCTGATATCTGTCTGCCCGTCACTGCCCCCCCTCTTTGATAGATCACACATCGTTGCCCTGTGATCTGTTCAATAATAGTAGCCCTTCTGGGAAGCTCCACTGTATCTCGCCTTTCAATGAAATCAGCATATCCCTAAAGGCTCCATTGATTCTCATGCCAAAAGACCAGCGTGACAAAATTATAAAAGCTGTGTCATGGAACCAATGAGACTCGACCCGCCTGCTTATTATCTCAACAGCTCCTCAGCAGGAAACACTGACAGTCTGCTCGAAGCCATGAAACCAACTACGGAAATTGCTTCTTTGCTTCAATTTGATTTGGTTGACATTCCAGTGCCAAATCTACACGTCTGCATAACGACAGTCTCTTTTTCTCGGTCTCAAAACAAACAACGGAGAGAAACTTGAGAGACTCTAGAGCTCCAGAGCGATAAAACAC
The DNA here is from genome assembly GCA_038501795.1 of Pseudopleuronectes americanus. Taxonomy (NCBI): domain Eukaryota; kingdom Metazoa; phylum Chordata; class Actinopteri; order Pleuronectiformes; family Pleuronectidae; genus Pseudopleuronectes; species Pseudopleuronectes americanus. The sequence continues at coordinate 10,796,650 of CM076721.1, forward strand.
GTCTGCATTGTTGTTTTTCTTCTCTACGTACTTTGTGACATTCTTTTGAATTCTCTCTAACTTTCATTTCACTGATCTCACGCTTATTCGTGACTGCAGGAGATTAGGTCTGAAAGGTTAATACAGTCACATGAGCTTCACATTGTGCTTTGTGCTACCAGGCAGTAGCACTTCATATTTGGCTTGTGACCGGGCTGGAGAGGGGAATTACTACAACGGAACTTACTGTGTCTACATACACACAGAATCCGCTGCACACCTCTCATCTCAACACACTCACATTTACATGTGCAGACAATCACACACAACCTTGGGAACACACTTTGTAATACTCTGAAATAATTAGTTCAGAGGCCTTGTTTTCATGCTGGCTTGTGGTTTGTAACTTTTATCGATAAAACAAACAATGTACTGTCGATGTATTTTATTAAGATAAGGAAAACATTAAATCACTAATTCCTATCTCAATTAGTTTTCCCAAAGTACCTCAGTACTCAGATCACTCTTATAACATCTCATTTGATAAACCAAACTGATCCTATATTCAAAGTGAAACTACACGGTGCAGGGTTTGTGATCAGGACTGGGAGGAGCAGCACCCTGTTCAGAGCTATGAGGCCATAGGAGTTGCTGTCTGTATTTCACGTGTCAATGTTGGAATTTCAGATGTGCTCTCGATGAAAAGAGGGTGGTGGACGAGAGTAATCCACATTAACCTCTACCCCGACCCAGTGGCTCTGCTCGGCAACACTAGTTACTCATCAGCAGCGGAAAACACTGCACCTGATGCGTTTAATGCGTTTGGACACTTAATCATACAAAATACAGTGTGGTCATTCCTTTAAGATCTTATCCAGCTGCACAAAATTCCACTCACCCACGATTTTTTATCAAGATCTTTATTTATTTACCTTTTGAAATTTAAAAAACTGTTGAAAAAAAAACAGATTTCACACTGTTAAAGAAAGACAAAAAAGTCTGTATCAGTACAGAAATTAAAAGGGTTCTTTTCTGACCTGGACCATGACCTTCAAGAAGGTGTCATTTAAAAAGAAAATACCAAAACAGGCGATTCTGTAAAAGAAATATGTGTTTTATTTTGGTGCCAAGTCCCCAAACCTCAGCTGCCAGGCTGAACTAGCCCCAGTTCCAAGCCTCCAGTTTTGGACTCCTATCTATCACTCTTAGGCAAAAGCAAATGGCAGCATCAGTGATGTGGTGCAGATGTAGACATGCCAGTGTGCGCCATCTACAGGCAGTCTCTGACATCACCACCCTCATGCATTCACTCAGTCTTTGTATATGTGTTTGAAAGTTACACATTTTACATTTGAAACCTGCAGCATGCTTGGAATAAGACTGTGTGTCCTACGCCCTGCTGTGTCCAAAGACGGAGAGAGGATATGGAGCTCGGACAAAAGAAAAGACAAAGCAAAGATAAAAGATGTCAGTGTCAGATGATGAATAGAAAATATTGCAAAGTGAGGGCTCACAGTGAGAAAGTATTAGAAATTTACAATAAAACCCACAAATCTCTGTGTTTTCAGAGTGAAGAATCCGTATGTGTAGTGGCATCAGGGATTCCCCCAACGAGGAGCCACAGTGGAGATTCAGCGAGGGCTTGTTATACTACCACCAGTGGAACAGACTGATGGTTAGACATTCTGCACTTAAACGCTTTAGATGTGTATTAATAATGTTGGCATGACCATAGTTCCTCATGATTCACTACTCACACTCAGCTGTGTCATGGTTTCAGGGCATCAGAGCTAATAGTTATGTAACATACAACCAAGCTGAGTCTCAACCACAAAAAATAAAACAGGTTTCTGTCGGGGATGTTCAATGAGAAGTTCAATTTCATTGCATCTCTTTCTCTTCACCCTCCTTCTCTTTCCTCTCATCTCTTTCTTTCTCACGTCTGTCTGCTCTCCATCTCTCTCTCTCTCTCTCTCTCTCTCTCTCTCTCTCTCTCTCTCTCCCTCTCTCTGTAGTTTCAGGAATTTTTTCAAAAGGATGTTCCCCCAAATATCTAGGACATCTTTTTTGGGTCACCATTAAAATGATCTTCCAAACTTATAAAACATGCAGTAAAGTTACCTTTTTTTGCATATATGGAGATCAGAGCCTTCCTGCTGACACAAACAACAACAACATCAACCAGTAGCAACAACAGAAATAATATATTCCCTCATTATTATTCCTATTTAGAGTTCTAATTTATTCGGCCTTAGTGAGGGGAACAGCAGTTTCAAAGGAAAAACCACGAAGAGTGGCTTGTTGATAAGGCACGAAAGTTAAGTCGAATTATTCCCCCCCCCCTCTCTGTTTTCACCCCTCGTTTCCTCGCACACATGAAAACACAAGCGCGTACTCGACATACACACATCACTCAGCATTGCCACTTGAAGCGGCGACAATTTACAATTAATTAGAGAGAATCCATATTTCCCTGCGTGTTTATAGCTTTGCAGAGGCTCCTATGATCCGCAGCTCAAAGCCGAGCAGTGAAGACAGAAGCTCCAAAAAAAGAAAAAGTCCCCCGTCAGCTCCATATGCTCGGAGCAGCTTTCATCACTGAGCGATTGACAGATGTGTATTGACGGCCAAATCAAGCATCCTAGTCCCTCTCCCTCGTAACCGGGCAGACAACACCTGCACAGAGCCCCACTTGAGTCATCACTCACGCTGCTCTCATCGTCAGTGGTTGTTATTTCAATAGGATGATAATAATATGTACCATTTATTTATTATTTTTGCACGTATATTCTTTAATGGGAGCACTTACAGTGAAAGAGATGGGAACTGCCAGAGAGAGACGACGACATTCATACGACTTTTTAATCATCGCTCTCATATGCCCGCACTATTGTCTGCCAACACACAACAGTTTGTTTTTTTCCTTTTTCTGTGGTGTTGGAAGAAAACGAAAAACAATACCTCCCTTCACATTTCTACGTCTCCTTGCAAATGGAACACTTATATAAGGCACCATTGTGGATTACATAAATGTCTCAAACTTATCAATATTTCATCCTCTGTGTGTTTGATGTGTTTGGTAATTGGATATTTATGTTGTGGGCTTCCTCTCTCCAAAGCCCCATCGCACTTTGGTATTTGTGTATATGTGTGTGTATGTGTGGCATATACATATATATATATATATATATATATATATATATATATATATATATATATATATATATATATATATATAGTTGCCTTGTGAATGCATGCATTCATCCATACTGTATTTGTGTCTGTGCATGTTAAGAACCTGCGTGTGAGGCGGTGATTATGTTTGTGTGTGTGTGAGAGCGTTGGGTGGCTGTGTGTGTGTGTGTGTGTCGCTGTGCGGTGGTTCCCATTTTCTCTTTTGCTTTTCAGTCTTCACAGAGAGAAAATAACAGCAATCATCTTAATCGTGGATTCATTCAGAGAGAGAAATACAAAGTCTGGACATGGAAAGTCAAGGAGGAGAGAGTCAACACAGCTTGAGTGTGTATTTCCGTGTGTGTGTGTTTCTGTAAGTGTGTGTGTGTGTGTGTGTGTGTGTGTGTGTGTGTGTGTGTGTTTAAGCGAGTGCAGATGGAACAGTGATGATAATTTTGCATTTTTCCCTCCTGACACTGGGGTGGTCAAGAGGACAGCACTGGGAGGTTTGTCTCCCAGTGGAAGAGCTGATGGTTCTTTGAAGAAGGCGGCGAACAAGAAGAGGGGAGAAGGGGAGAAGGGGTGGGGCTGCGCTCGTTTGGGACTCCTCAGTTGCTTCTGGAGTCTAATACATGTTTCACATTTCTGACAGTGAATGTGACAAAAGTGCTGTGTCTAGAAAGTATCTGACAAAGCCATCCAAGGAGCGACCTGGGTTTCGTAGCATGGCAACTGGTAACTGGAGAGGAACATCACTGAGTGCAACATCTTCTCCTCCAGGCAAAAAGAGACGGGATGGAAGATGAGTGTCTAATATACTCATATATTTAGTGGAGCATATAAACATATCCATGCACCCATATAGAGATAAAGAGGGTAAAAACAAGTGGCGGCTTGATGCCATCCCTGCAGTTCTCTGTAGCGACCGAGCGAGGGAGCTGTTGGGTTTGAATTCACTGCTCCCAAAGGAGTAGAAGGAGAAGCCCTGCCAAGACCAAAAAAAGAAAGAGGGAGAAAAAGAACACAGAGAGAGAGAGAGCGAGAAAGAGAAAGGAGGGGAGGGTGAGGCAGTGAGACAGGGAGGAGGAAGAGGAGGGAGCGAGAAGAAGCAGCCTGACTGGTATACCTTCACAGGCCCATTACATCATCGTTCTCGATTGAGAATACTCCTCTTGGAGCTGACGTCAGTGGGAACATCTCCAATCACACTGCTGGTACAGGAGCAACACCTTCATCATGCTCCAGCACCACAACAAACCTGCTCCAACTCATCCCAGCTCTGACAGTCGCTCTGGCCTGTGAGATTTGGATGTCACTTGCCCCCCCCCCTCAAGCACATTTTGAAGTTTGACGTTCAGACGCTTTTTAATATGCCATTAACTGCTGTGTTTACAAGGCAGAGAGGATTTTAAAGGACGGTGAACATGAGAACAAATATAGACCCTCATGGCCGTTCCGGTGTGTTCTCGACAGCTTTACTGCTCATCAGACTAACTGCACCTCTGCCCCGCTGCTGATGGGCTTCCTCACCTGCCTGCCTCCTCAGCACGTCAGCAGAAAGTTGTCTCAAAGTGCAGGAGAGGAGCGAGGCAGCGGCAGAGTGTGTGTGTGTGTGTGTGTGTGTGTGTGGTTTGGTATCTGTGGGAAGGGAAGGGAGGGGAAGGGAGGGAGGGTCTTTTGGCATGCACAGACATTTGTGCATATTCTGTGCCCAGGTCTGTTAATAGCCATGCATGAGAATGTGGGTTGGGGGTATTCCAGACTGGTGTGAGCGGGGGGGGGGTGGGCTGGTGGGCTAATGATCCCGAGCACTCCTCCTCTGCCACGAGGAAGCAGCTCAGTGCCGTGAGGTCCCAGATAACCTGTTTGGGTGATTCTGCTGTGGCTGCGGATATTCCGGTCTTATCATCAATCATTAGATTTTCCTCGCTGGCTGCTGGAATCAGGTTTGCCCTGCTGTGAACACATTTAGTGTAACAGGATCTCTGTGGGTGTGTGTGTGGGTTTGTGTGAGTGTCCGCGTGCGCGTGCGTCTTGCTGTGAACGCAGATACAGCAACACTCAGCACTGGACATCGCAGCAGGGAGCACCTGAGAGAGAGAAAGAGAAAGGTGTGTGTTGTCTGTGTGTGTGCTTTAGTGTGTCCGTGTGTGTGTGTGTGTGTGTGATGTGAAAGTGCTGCTGTGTGAAAAAGGTGGAGAGAGAAGATAGGAGGAGGGAGTGATCGCAATCACACCAGTGAGCACCAAACAGAGCTGTACAGTAATACCTGAGACATGGGACACATCGTCTGTCACACACACACACTAACACACACACACACTCACACACACCATCCAGATGCAGTAGCTGGTGTCTGCGTGTGATGAAGCAGCGACTCTCTGGCAAAAATAGGTCAGAGAGACTCGGTGCCTCTATAGTCTAGAATGCTGGCCTCTCAGTACACAAACACAAACATTTACAGTCAAACTAACACACATTACCTACGTATACACAAAATGACAAACAACCATTCACAATTAACGCAAAACAGACATATATTGTAATATATATTTTTATTACGATAATGATTTCCCTGAAGGGGATTTGATTTAAAAATTACACAACTACAGATCACAACAACACATGTCCTGTACCAGTTGTGTGATCATTGTTTAAATGCAGACTGACAGTACGACAAACAAGTGATTGTCCGTAGTGTCCATGACTTGGGGATCAAAGTTAATGGCTGACAACATGGACGTCAAAATAAAACTTAACTATTGAACAACTTAAGAATACAAAGATTTTTTGGCAAAAATCAGGTAAAACATATCTTTTAGTTTCTAGAATGAGAATTGAAGAAGACAAACGAGCAAGGGAATTAGAAGTAGTTGATAAGACAATATTTGATTCTGAATAATAATTATCATGACAGGTGAAAGTGTAAAAGTGTTTCAATATTTCAAATCAACAAAAATGCTTTATACTTTTCCTACTTTTCATTTGTTTATTTTAGTTTCACTAAGTTAGCTGTAAGATTCTGTTAGATATTTCTCTCTCCAAAATTAAATTGATATATTTCCATTCTAGTTTTGTTGATTTTGTTAGTAATGTATACTGTTCTGTTCAGAACAGGCATGACTGATTTTATTTTGTTTCGTTTTTCCTCACAATATTTTGACTGATTTCAAATTGCTAAGCTTATTTTTGGAGAGTTTATAAAAATGTTTTAGTCAGTTTCCCAAATACTGTGGAGGCGTCAACCAGTGTTTCTTATGAGCTAAACACAATGTTACTTTTATTTGATAGCAAGAGCCTCATGCCGGCTTAACTTTGGAAACCAGGAACTTTTCAAATGCAGTTTTTTAATAGTTGAATGTAGACGAAAATGTCACGTTCCATTAGTTAAAGAATCTCTTGGTCTTTGTCCAGACTTGACAAGATTCCTGGAATTAGTCATCAAACATGAAGTGGTGGTTTTAATGTGGCGTCTACACTGTCAGACGCACAAAAAGTGACACAAACACACATAAGCTGCCTCTCTCTCTCTCTCTCTCTCTCTCCCAGCTCCTCTCCTCGGTATCAGAGAGTTGGATTAGCGGTTGTGGCCGAGGTAGGGACGAGGCTTTACCTGCAAGTGGGAGCCGAGGCGTCAGTCCCTTAGCGGTGGGAGAGATTAGCCCAGTAAATAAACAGACTGGGATTACCTGCTACCAGGGATTAATGGATGCATGGATGCAGTGCTGGGTTATGTTCCTACAGCGTGTATATATTTATGCTGTTTATACCTGCTCTCCACCCGCAGCTGTCTCCCTCCATGTTCATGCATCTTAAAAAAAAGTGACTTGCGATGAGATTATCTCAAAGAGTCGGGGAACTCTGAGCCGCTCAAGCACAGAAAGTGATGAGGTGTGTGTGTGTGTGTGTGTGTGCGAGGGGGGGTTAGTCAGCAAATATAAATCAACACATGACAAACTGCAGATACACCTCCTCCATTTCAAATTTGAATCATTTTGTGTTGTTTACCTACAAGTTGCACCGAAGTCAGTCTGTTTGGTGGCTATCTGTTTGTTTGGATCAATATTTGGTATTTTTTTATTCTGTTTACTTGGAAGTTCTGCCCAGTCAGTGAGTCGGGAGCTATTTGTTTGTCCAGAATCAATATTTTTGTTACTTCTTCACCTGCTAAGCAAAGCAGCTGCCATCGCAGGCAAAACACCTTATGTAACCGAGTGCGGAGCCCATCAAGCCCAGCAGATGAGTTACTGTAGACAAAGGATGTGTTTGTGTGTTTGTGTGTACTTGTGCTCACACGCCTGCCTATAGCCAAGGTTTTCTAGTTGTTGTTTTTTGCGGAAGCCGAATCAGGGAAGGGCAGTGATTTGTTGTGCTTCATTTGAGGCGCAATTTCGGAAATCTAATTGGTCTCCTGACGTATCCAATCGCGCACGCACAGACACACACGCACAACGCACAACATGCTCATTCACTGTTTTCCATGCCTTTGAACCAGTCAGAATGCATTAGCCAAAGAACAAAGACAGTGTACTTTGGATGATGTTGATTAGTCAATTACACAACAGGGAGTGTGATAAGAAAACTCGGGCTGATCTCATGAATATAGAGCCTCATTACGTGGTCCAGCATCTCGCTCTGACAGGAGGGTTCCCCGTTCCTTTTGACGGATCATGTACACTCTTCATCTGCGCTGGTTCCTATGTGTCGCAGATTGTCATTCATCTTGTAGGGTTGTGAGAACTCCTCAGAGCAAGTGAAAACATTTGTTCTCGTGCTTATGATCCGTATTCTTAAGATTTATGAAATGATCATAAAATAAAAATGTATTTGCTTTTTTGCTGTTCTCTGTTACTGTTTGACTTTATTACTGTAATTGACCCGATCCTCTGACCCAAGTTCACAACTTTTCAAAATAAAAGCTTGATATAATGCAAAAGGAATGATGGGCAATTGCTAAAGAGGAAGTGATCCATGAATGTTGTTGCCATGATGGAGGTCAACACCTGTGAATGTCTGTGTCACTCTAATATGATGAGATAATATAATCATTCTGATCTGTCAGTGATTTTGACCCAGTTACTGACTGGTGTTGTACTTATACCGAGGTTGAAGAAGACGACATGTTCATCGTATCCCAGTAGCACCAGATGTAACGCTGCACTGGGCCATTAACAATACACATGCCAAGTGTGAAGCTGATAAGGGGAATGGTTCTTGATAGATGCGTTCCACATACAGACAGACAGACGCTTATGGAATTAGTTGGTAGATTCACATCCTCCAGATTGAAATGCCATGAGCCCTCATGTGTCTTCATTGCCCTAAATACACGACAACTTCCCTATGTGAAAAAGCAACTTGTATCCTAACAAGGTTTCAGTCAATTACACGGAAAAAATAACTTGGAATTTCCTCTGGTAATAGAAAAAGAAAGGATATTGTTTCCCATTTGGACTGGTGTTTCAGACACAGCAACCTAATAAAATCGTGTGGGCTACAACAAGAGCTCATCTTCCCCTTGAATCTGTTTCCAGTCCCTTGATGCACATGTCTTGCCTATCTGTCAAATATTAGGTCAGGCATTTCAGAGGAGCTTTCTTGCCGTTCGTTATTCTCCAGCTTTACTGAGGCAGACATGAAGGAGCATCTTCTCCCTGCTTCAGGTTTCAAAGCCGCGTTACAGCTATGCACTGGAAACAAAGCACATGTTTTCATCTCGACTTTTAAGAGAGCCTACTTGCTATTTTTATCCCGTCACCAGTAGAGGAGGGATGACAGCTCTCTCGTCTCTTCTGCTTTCCCTGTCTCGCTAAAATTCCTCTGATAACAAAATTAAGCAATCAGTCGCTTTCTCTCCCCTCCCTACAGCATTCCATGTTATGCAGCGTTGATGCCCCTGTGTGTGTCTGCGTTTGTGTTTGTGCGCACACTGTAACTTTGCTGTGATATGCGAGTGTGACTGGTGTCCCTGCTGCCTCACCTACATATAAATATAAACTAGTTGGCTGTCAACCTCGGATGACAACTCTACTGAATCAAAGGCACATCACACTTGTAACTCTCGTGAGATACACACACGCAAATCTGACATGGCACTTTAAATAAAAAGTAACATTTAAATAATGGCCTTCCCAAAAAAATGTGTCTTTTCTGTGACACCAGGTACGAACATGAAAGGGATCATTCTGCTTTTATGCTCGGGAGGGCAGGAAAACACAGAGACACAAAGGAGACAACAAGGAAGTGAGCGGAGAGGAGGGAAATATCCCGTCTGACAGGTGGCACACTTTTCAGGGCATGTCAGAAAAAGAAAAATGGATCAGTAACATTATATAATGTGAAAAGTTTCTTGTGTATTACTTTAGTATTTGGGTTGTTATAACTAGTTAGTGTAATACAATTTTACCGTTTGTCTTATCTATATATCTTATATATCTATATACATATAGATATCACATATATATATTGTTATATCTATATACATATATAGATATATAACAGCAGAAAAAGGCAGTAATAGTAGAAAGAGAGAACGTGAAAAGATTGAGAAGTACCACGAGTTGAAGGAACAGCTGGAAGTAATGTGGAAGGTCAACACTAATGGAATCCCCGTGGTAATGGGAGCACTGGGGGCTGTGACCCCCAAACTGGGAAAGTGGCTCCAACCGATTCTAGGGAAACAACATCTAAAGCTCCAGTCCAGAAAAGTGCAGTCCTAGGAACAGCTGAAAGGTGAGAGGGAGATTTTTTTTTATTATATATATAAATATATAACGTGAAACATTCATGTCAATATCCCTTATATTAATCAAAAGATGTAATGTGTGCGGAGAACAGATAAATGGAGGAATGTGGCTCATCCACAGGATCTGATTAAGTTGGACTTCACGCTTGGTCTGGCACATGGTGACATTCTGCTGTTATTGAGCACAGCGGATGATATTGTGATGAGTCCGCCCCAAACTGAGAAGGAAGAATGAGTCCGACCCTCGGGCGACATTTCTCATTGATCAGCTGGAGGGCTACAGACACCTTCCGCGAGCGATGAGGAATGACGCCACCTCCAGAGGGTCGGACTCATTCTTCCTTCTGTTCAGCCCCATGCATTTCATAATCCCTCTTACACATAGTCATTGTCAAACTGGTCATCGGCAGCGATTGGAGACATCCTGGCGGTCTGCAGCATCAGTAGACTTCAGATCAAAATCCAGTCCTTTTATTGCCCATGTAGGTCTCCTCCTCTCTGTGTACTTGTCAATGGGGGTGCACATCAGAGTACTGACAGGCAGGGCTCACCCAGAAATACCAACCCAGTGGTATTCCTTGCTGACCAACTATTCTGTGTCACACCACATATACAACACAGAACAGAAGGCAGCAGGAGATGGGCCTTTGCAGACGATGAGTGGCGTCTGGATAAAATATTACAGGAGGCAGAACACAATAGATTCATTCTGCTCATTTTGTTTACAGTATCGACACCAGTGCTGGCCCTCCTCATTAAAAGCTCCTCAATCTTTTATGTCCTAGTTGACATCTTTGTCTCTTTCTGAAGGTGTTGAGGCAGGAAGATTTACTGAGACAAAAATGTGCAAAGTTCATGGACGGAATACTCATATAATAATAATGTCCGATGTCTCTCTGAGGAAACACACAAGTCAAAATATGCAAAAGCCTTTGCTGATGACAGATCCACTTTCTGTGTGTGTGTGTTTGTGCATGCGTGAAGGATCAAGGAAAATCCATTGATTAGAATAAAATGAATAAACAAATGTAAAGAAAAAGAAAGTCCACAAAGTAAACCTGTATTTTGCATGTTTGTCGCTGAGTGTGTGTTCCACATATATTAATAGACTGTCTCAAGATAATAATTTTTTCCACATCAAGTGATGTTTTAATAATGCGTCCCTCAGTTGTGTGACATGCAGCCGCATATTGTGCAGCTACGCCTCCTTAATGTCCCCCCTTTTAATAACGTTGCTTTGCACTGTCATCAAGCTCTGTGAAGTTGAGGATTAACAAATCAAATTTCTTCAAGTGCGTAATATCATATTTGTCACATTTAAAGCATGTGTCTCTGTTTCTGCCTCAGCTGTCGTGCATCGACCACACACTCTCTCCTCTGTTGGCAGCCAGGGCTTCTTCTGTTGTCTTTGTAGCTATGACAATAAAAGAGATACACTGCCAATTTTATATCCAAGGTTTAGTGCCAGCTAACAATTAAGTTTGTTTTGGTTTGATGCATCCAATACACCAGATAGGCATTTGTTTTACATTATTAAATAATGTGGTTCGCTCTGATTGGTGGTGGGAAAGCAGTGCTGGTCTGAGGTAGAACAGAAGTGGATATTATTAGATCAGTCAGTCTCAAGGACGAGGTGACACAAGGATTCAGTACCTTAGTCTGAAGAGCTTAAAATCTCAGAGTGCCTTGGGGTCTGAATTTGAGATATAACCAAGATTTTAAATGTTAATAATAATAATAATAATAATAATGATTAATGGATAAAGTAAATAATAAATGGATATAGCGAATCATTTTGGGTCAAGTTTCGCCTCCCTAACTATTCTCATTGAGCGCAATGCGATTGAGCAAATAAATTATAATGATTGTTAAAAATTGCACTTTGGAAAAATAAAATGCAATTAAAATCAAGTTATGATGATATCGTCCTCAAGCTAAAAATAGAATAATAGATGAAATCTCAGGGTTTACTTAATATTAATGAATAGAGAACTTGAGTTAGGCTGCTTCAGGACAAATTTCAGGCAGTTTGTTGGACAGTCTGAAGAACTGCTGCAGCGGCTGGCACCAAGATCGTAGTATTTTCTTGAGTATTCAATTTGACGCAGGTCACATTTATCCGAGCTCCAGGCATTTGTTACCATCACCTCACGCTTGATCCTCACCTCAAGTCTCCTATATCATATCTGTTAGATAGAGTTAGAAGTTATTCTTCTTCTACCACTATTGCTTCAAGATGTGCCGTTGTCAACATTACACATTCTGATTAGTTGGATGTGTCAGGAGCGAAACCTTAGAATCAACCTTGGTCTGAAGAAAAAGCAGCAATATCGCTTTGGGAAATTCTGTCACTGATATGAAAGCTTGATGTGACAGTGCAGTGCAGTGTAGGTGTAAGAAGGGGAATACAAACACATCCAGTTTGTAAAGGCCTTGATTCTGTTCTGGATTCACTGGTTGGAGTTTTTCCTCGGGTGTTTACTGGACCTACGGATTTCTGAACTGTCATTAATTTCCCCAATATCATTAATGGTTGATCAAAGTTGAACTCTATGCCAACACACAACTCAAATGCAAAACCCCACAATGGAAACATTACAGCTCTGAGATAATTCTCTAACTTGCAAACAGTTACAAAGATTAACAGTGATTTTCCGGCCAGTGAGTGTAACACATCCCCATCTAACAGGGTTCCTCTAATTACACTGTTTTCTGGGTGCCGACTTGCCTCTGGGATCCCCGGCTCTCCAGTTCTCTCGCTCGCTCTCGCCTCCAGGAGCGCTGTAAATCTGAAGCTCACAGAACCTGAGGAACATTTTAATGGCTGCCGAAATGAGCCTCTCTTCAGGCAACAGCTCGACTTTCTCCCACTCAGAAACTTTTCCTGGAGCAATACATGCAACCCACCAAGTCCTTCTTTACTGTTGACTATACTCTGTTAGCCTCATGCAGTGATCCTCCCACCGCTGCCAGCATCCTGTGGCTGATAGTAAGTGGAGCAGAGACGGGAGTTCTTCTTTTCCGAACCGCTTCGAAGACCATCTTCAGCTTAATTGCCTTCAGGGATTCTGTGGAGATTCATCCCAATGCACGCAGGCTCTTCCACAGTATTAATTTGCATCAGACATACAAGAGCTTCCAGAGCTTTGATCTGCCCGTAGTGATACCTGGCACTGATTCACCTTCAAGTGTTCAGGTTAGTGTTTTCTTAACTTGTTTACCCAACAGCCTGAGCTATATGCTAGCATGTCAGCTTAGGTCCTCATTCAAATAGAGCATTTCTCTCTGAGAGAATGTTGTTGCTTTGCAGTCCTTACACTAAATAAAAGAAAAAATAGCCTCGAGCAAGTTACAATAATTTTCCAGACAATAAAGTCCCAAAATATGTCTCATTAAGCACAAAACTGTCTAAAGATAAGCATGTGGTGTTAAAGTACAACTATAGTTTCTAAAACTCTTTTCTTGCAGTAGAAAAATCTGTGACGAGAGGTTTGTCAACTGAAATTATTTGAAATTGGGGAGGGGGAGGGGTTATCTCTGAAGATGTATCCAAAATGTTTGTTTGGCCACAAGCCTTGAATAGTTCAGGGCAGTTTGTGTGTTTGAGTATGTGTGTGTATGTGTGTGTGTGTGTGTGTGTGTGTGTGTGTGTGTGTGTGTGTGTGTGTGTGTGTGTGTGTGTGTGTGTGTGTGTGACTTACGAACACAACGTGCAAAGAGAGTCAATTCCACATTAGTGAACTGTTCAACAGAAGTCACAAAATTGCAAAAACTGGCAGATGTACGATCCTCTGTCACCTCTATGATTTAGGTTTCTTAATGAGCTGGGTAGTCACTAATTAGGTGGCTAGTCTTTAGGCGGCACGTCCACACTAAACCCACCCACACCCAGTACACAGATGTTTCTGTCAGAAATGCCCCTGAAGGTCGTCTGTTCAAGCAGCTTGTTACAACCCACAGCTACATTTTAGTGTTAGTTGACCTCTAGCAGCTGTAGGAAGATGTTCTGCGTTAAGAGACGGATAAAGGTCAGTCTGGATGCATGGACAAAATCAAGTCCTTCTGTGGAACTAACAGTATTTTATCAACCTTCATTTTATATTTACCATTGTAACCATGTTAACTATTGTTAAAGATTTACTTTTCTAACACCAATACATAACATAAACAAGCTTAACAAAAATCCTTCCACAAACTTGACCCAAAAAAATCTAGTCTTGCAACACAGAATCAAATTGTATTAAAAAAAAATTATTATGTCTGAGCAACAGCATTTAAGAAAGATCCCGGTCTTGGAGTCGAAAACTAAATAGAAAGCTCAAGGTGACTTGAAACACTGAAGCTGACCTCCTAAGAACACGTATAATTCAGCTCCACTTAAAGACATTCAATCCATCAATAGATAATATCATGTCTTTAAATATCTGCATATATAAACTGAGGTCTAACTATGACATCTATGTAATAAGGTAGCTGGTTATGGTAAACAATCTCTGCTTTGTTCCCGTATGCAAGGAGGCTGCACTTCTCATGGCTCAATTGTCGAACACCAAAAAACAAGAAAGAAGAAATGTTATTAATTCCGACCCCTGAGTCTGAATGGATCACATCCTATGACCACCCGACCTGATCCAGAGCAGCGGTTTAATGAGCCACAATGTGCGGGTTAATGGGGGTAATGTAAACAACTGACCAGTTCGGAGTGAGTGAGGCCCCGGAGGAAGTGTTTCCAGTGGCACTCTATAGATCGCACTCGGAAGTAAATGTGACACGAACATCCACACACAGAAAAAAACCATGACAGCAATGAAAGTCCCAGCACGCCTTGTGAGTGAAACCTAAATGTGATGCAGTAATAAGCAATGTTTTAATTACGCCTGTGTTATTAAACCCTCAGAACAGGGTGAGGGAAGGCCTGTGTGGTGGTTTCAATACAACCTGTAAAGTGACTGTAAATAATTATTAAAAACATCAGCATGTTGACCTGTTTTCAAATAAAAAATACTTCAGACCAAAGCAACAGTTTCCAGTAAACATTCAGATGTTTTCATATTTATCTGCAGCAAACAGAAAACTGTGCCAACTGTGGCCACTTGCCATTTTACACAAGTCTTTTCCAGTTTAAAGATGTCTAAACTCGAAGCATCCTCTGAACACGTCATTACATTGCAGGTTATATTTGTAAACGGTTATATTTGTTAAAAGTAAAAGACAGTGATTTTTAATTGAGGAGCCCTCTTTTACTCATTTAAATGCTATAACTGACTAATGGCACCTGAAGACAGGAATAATGTAGGCGTAAACAGTCCTGACAAGATAATAATAATCATAAAAGTAGTGAAACCTGCTGCTTGCCCACAAGAGAGAGGCTTTCTCCTTCTTCCCACTCAGCATGTGTGTGTGTGTGAACCGAATTGTTGGCAGCTACACACAGTATTCTCAGTCAACAATTTTTTCAGGCTAATACAAATTATTTCATTATTTTTCAATGCATTTGTTATTGTTCGGTAAAAATCTCTAAATGAAATTAAAGGACATTTATATCGATCTATACATTGACATTGTTGCGTTTTAGTTCAGAAAATCTTTCATAAAGCTTTGTCAAGCAAACTTCTGAATGTTATTTTTTAAACTTTAGAATTTAACAGAACAAAACAAAGAGCCTTTATTGTCATTGCACAAGAGAAAGCAGGACAATGCAAGTAGACTGAAAACTTCAGCTTTAGGGAAACACTAATTTATAATCTGATAAAATACAATAAATACAAAACCAATACATATTTTTAAAAAGTGCTTTTCTGTTAGTTATTGCACATAATTGCAGTTATACAAATATGTGAAGGTGTACATATATGCCATTATGTCATCTCTTTACTGTAAATATGTAGAGTTTCGAGTTCTGATGAACCAGGGAGAAAATAATGTATGTTTTTATCTAGGGGTGACCCCAGGTCAGCCTCCTACATATAATAATTGATTATGCAAATCATTGTTTTAATAAAGAAATCAGATTTTTACAATATCTCCAGGCAAACCAAATGCTACGAACCCAGAACTTCCTGTTGGTTATCTGAACACACAAATATTATGTAAGAAAATAGAATTAAGTACGTATTAAATATTGCAGATATTGTCAATAAAAAATTCTAATTTATAACATTCACATTAGTTCTCATATCATCCCAGTGAATTGCTGTGAAATTATAGTTTTACTTGCTTTCGGCAATCTGACATTTAACCAAGGATTTGATGGCAGCTGTACATACCACTACTTAAAAGAGACCATCTGTGTCAGGCATATTCAAAGTGTAAAAAGGAAACGGCACTGAAATTCAAAATGTATATTATATTGAAATGTATGCGTGTGTGTGTGTGTGTGTGTGGCAGGAAAAACTTGGGTAAATCAGAGTTGTAAGATTAGTAATGTTGGAAATATTGAGTAAACTGCTTTTCACTTTCAAAAAACTAATAAAACATGTTTGTTGTCGTGTGAACAGCTTCATTCAGCACATCTGTGTGATGTGATGTATTAGTTTTGGTTCCCAGCTTTTGGAAAAGATATTTCCATTCACGGATAATGATTGGACAGTTCCAGGTCACTGCAATAGCATAGTGTATGAGATGATAAATGAGTGTGAGTTAGAAAACTTAAATAACAGGTGTTGTGTTCCCGTTTAAATCTCGCAATGCTTCATTGTCTCATCTCCTCATGTTCTTTTTTCTCTTTAACACAGTTTCACATAATAAACCAAGGTCTTACAACTTGGTCATAGTTGTTGGTTTAGTTGACACTTCTCTGGATTTGTTTCTGGATGATTTGATTCATGTAGATTGTTCAGCTCATTCACCTCAATATTAATCAGTCACCTTCAATTGTTTAAGTTAGAATTATGCATCCTAGTGTATTTAGGCTAAAACTGAATCAAAAGGTTGAAATAGATTATATATTAATATTCCAGCATTTTGCAATAATCGACATACCTGGCAACAATGCCAGTACAGTATTGAACCAAAGTTTATGTTACTATACGATATTATAATACACAAACGTCTTGTGCGTGATGCAAAGAATCTTGGTACAGACTTATTAAAGGATACTGTCCTCTCAAGAAAAATGGCAGCATCAGCTGGTTTAGCAAAAGCCCCACGATAAAGGATGTTTACATTCCAGTGACAAAAAGAAAAAGTTGTTACGGAACCGAAAAAAACCATAGAGGGAGAAGGTTGGGTTGGTTGAATGGCGATAGACACCATAAACCACAGTGACATCCTATTCCCTATAAAAGCCAGGTGCACTCGTACCCTGATGGATTGCTGTTATCAGGATGTTTTGCCTTCTGCAAGTAAGAAAGAACACTTTTTTGCAGCGGACACACGTTGTGCACCTGCCGTCATAGACAAATATTACTATCTTGATAATGAACCTTTAAAATAACAGTAACATACTGCACCAGTGACTTCACACCAGGTGTTTGCTTGGTCAAAAGCCTCGGGATAGCAATGTGCCAACAATGTTATTACATATAAATATTGCAAAACCTGTGTTTTTATATATTCCAGAGATGGAATTTTGACTCTCGTGCACTTTCAGTATTTGGTTTGTTTTATCTTTATCGATAATCCAACAACCTTTTTTGGCATAAGGACATGAGGACTTTTGTATTTGTTACGTATCACAATATCTATAATTAGTCAAATGATAAAAAGCCCGAGTTGTTGCTTGATGAAGGTTTGATTTTTTACATGTATATTTTAAATAGTTGTGTTTTATATGGGAGATCCATAATCCTTCATTTTAAGCTATAGCATCACAGACATATCAGATACAGTACAGGCTCCCCGCACCATCACCAGGGACATGGCCATACATCATTTAACAGTAAATGAGACAATAGTCGAGCAACATGATTACGACGGCGTAGTAGCAGACAGAGATGATTTATGTGTCACTCTGCTAATTACTACTTTCAGTAAGAGACACAATTATTGTCATAGTTTATTGTTGTTGCCTGTGAGATTGTATTGAAACACAGCTCTATTCAGAGTCCTCTTCTTTTCTCCCCTGAAAGCCTCAACTTGACAAACCAGAGATTATGTCTAAGGGGAATGCATTTTATAATAACACAGATCATTAATCTAGATCATTTTTGAACAGCGTGCAAACAAAAGCGGGCTTTTTTTTCCTTTCTCCTCCCACGTGGCCATGATACTCTGACTGTTCTGTCAATCATCATCTTCTATCAGAAGCATTTTGTCATGTGTGATCATTGTGTTTGTAGTACAAAGCCGGCCATGTCTAAAATAACTTTTTTTGCAGTTTATATTCCATTCAGAAAATGTCCTTATTATATTCCTTATTGCTATTATTATTTTTGTAAAGGTTCCCTAAGTGGCCCGTTATTTCAAGAGCTTTGAAACATTTGCGTCTGGCAGTGAGAATAGAGGAATGATTAACCGTGGTTTCATCAATTTCATTATTTCAATAACCCCTTGTTGCACTGATTAATTGCATTCCTTAAATTGCGATCACTCATTCTCACACTTATGAGGTTATTAATCTCAAGAGACGCCGCCGCTGCATCACCATGTGCTTCTCCACTCTCTCCGCTACTTCAGAAAGGCTGTGTAAGAACCCTCAATCACTGTGATGAGTGAGGCCTTAAAAACCAGAATGTTATCTCATTCGAAGCCTCAAAGGTTTGGTTCATCCATTAAGCCCAACAGGTGAGCGCGTTGTTAGATGTTAGTGAAAGTTCAGCTGCTCATCTAAAGTTTTCTTTCCTGTGCTCTTTCCATCCATTTTGTACTTAGATTTAACGTGAAGTGAAAATGTAAATGTGGAAGCCCGTTCTGGAAGGCTAGGAGAAACTGGATTTCCCTTTTAAAACCATACGCTCTGAAGTGTCTCATGAGTTGTAATTCTTTCCCCAATTCATTTTTGAATAATTTACACACATGCCTGTTTAGATGGAATACTTGCTTAAATCTTGAAGACACCGTGCTGTGTTTCAAGAACACACATTCACGAGCCAGCTTAAAAAGTTTTACAACTCTTGTTCTGCAGATTTTGCTTTGAAGGAGAGAAATTATGCTTATATTCACATTTATAATTTGAATTTGTGTTATAACTTGAAAATATGGACATGCTTTAATAATGTTAATGCATTTCTTTTCTTAAACAGTTCATTGCTGCAGCTCCTCTTTTTAGTCCCAATATGAAACAACTGGTTTTAGCTCCTGTCTCTTTAAGGACCCCCCTCCCATTTGAGCCCAGTCGGCTCTGATTGGCCAACTTGCACAATCTGCTGTGATTGGTCATCTGCTTCCAGCTCATGTGGAAAATGTTGATCTCTGCTCTTGCTTTACCTTGCTGTGTTGGGGATGAGTTTGACTAGCGGATAGGCATGAAAGTGCAAAAGTTGGGTATTGTATTTCATGTGACATCACGCTGCCCCAGAAGTATGAGCCTGACTACTGGCGAAGTGCTCGACAAGCTTTGGAAGCAGTGCTTTCTGTGTGGAGCTCCCTTTAGTTTACACTTTTAACATTTTTGCTGACCTCATACATACACACAAAAAAATGATATAACACGTTAGAGTAAGGAAAAAATGTCTTAAATCGCCTTAAATCACCTCTTGTGGCCATTTTGTCTTTATTGTGATGAGGCAGTTTTAACTGTTTAATTAAAGTGCGATGAAGAAATTCTCAATCAGATTTTATAGATATTATCACTTCTCTACAGCCCCCCCTGTCTTGAGGTGAGCTTAGCTTTGTAGAGCTGGGCAGGTTCTGCAGATCCAAACATAAAGTATAAAGAGGCTTTGCTGAGAATTCCCACATGGATCAAATCATTGTCAGGAACATTTTCATATTGAACCTGTTAAGAGCTGCAATCAAACAGTGTTTGGTATTTGGTCGCTCAAAGTTTTCATATAGCTTTGACCTTTCATATATGATCCAATGTATCTGATCTCTTTGTTCGACATCCACATTGGTTGGCCATTAGAAATATGTTCACTCTGCTAAAACCATGATCAGTACCTTATCTTCGGACTGATTGTGTCTCCTGTGGCTATAAGAGCTTTATCCTGAGAGCTAACAGGCAGTGGTTTGTTTAAGATATCCACAATGTTATTACAATGACATCCCCAGAAAACTGACTCGTCTGTTTACATCGACGACTGCTGATGACGTGTCGGGTTTCCTCGACGAGTACTGATGATATAACGGCTTCTTGAAGGGCTCTCCCAATTAGTAGGGGAAGATTTCAAACACTAGCCCTTGTTTTCGAGAGGTTATCTTGCACCTTGAAACGGAGTCACAAGGGCTAGTGTTGGAAATAGAGGAAGGGCCAAGGGGTGAAATGGGATTGGGCCTTTGACTTTTTAGTTTACATCCACTAATTTAGAGGGATGATGGCTTATCAATACTGCATTGAGTCACCAGCCACCTATGCTACTTGCCTACAGTACAGCCCCACATGTGACACCCGCCCTGTGCTATTCATTGAATGAATTTGTTGAATCTTGTTTTTCAATTCATGAGACTATTCTTTCAAAATGCACAAACAGCTTGCCTCGGCTCACTGTCGTGGTCAGACCATGATCACCGCTGTTTCCTCACCTGTCAACACCGGCGTGAGCCAGTTGACACTGGGGCCACACGGTGATCAATCATGTGATAAGTGGTGGCCCATGCACCTAAGGATTTGCATGCTAGATTTGTGTGCCAGCGCTTTCATAGCTTATGGAAATGCAGAAAGTATCAGTCTATTCAGGAACATTGAGAAAAGACAACAGAAACACATTTAATCAAGAGGACGACGACACAAACAACAGGTTTGACAAAGGATTTGTTTCATTTCTTAAAATGTCGATATTTGCAAATTCCACCATGAAGTTATTCTGTCAGTGTTTTCACTTTAATATTTATTGATTGTTTTCACAGTAATTACGAGATACGATGTATACTACAAACTGCATTTAAAAAATCCATTACTCTGTGGACAAGGAACACTAAACTTGTATATTTGAAGTTACTGATCAAGTTACACACTAAATTATTGACAGTTAATTGGACACCGAGCTAAGCCTAAATGACAAATATGAAATAATCATTAAGAGACATAATCATGTTTCTTTCCCATAGACCAGCAGGATGAACAACACTGCTCTGGGAAACAGCTCCTTGCTGCTCTTCTGTGACAATCTCGGTAAAGAAAATCCGTTGCCCAACTTTTTCTGCCTGGCTTTCCGACTTCCTGCCAATATCTACATCCTGCATCTGATCATCTCACAACACTTGATCACAGCGGAGTTCTACGCTCTCAATGAGGCTATTTTTCAAATCTTCATCTACTATTACGACGTTTTAGGAGCGGTTACATACTTTTGTCCAAACGCATATTTGATAATGAGCAGATATTTCTTTGTGGGATTCATTATGACTGGTCGTCCTTGTCTTATGTCATTGATCTGCATTGATCGTTATCTAGCAGTTGTTAAACCTGTGGTTTTCTTGAGGCTTAAGCAACTGAGGTACAAGCTGGTCTTCTCTGGGATCATCTGGTTGGGGACACTGTCTTCTTGCTGTTGCAGCCTCTCTTGGTCCCCATTTTTTCAACACGTTTTGGAAGCGCAGTGCATACTGTGTTGTGTGACGAAGCTGTACTGTTGTGTTGCTGTTCTTCAGGCCTTGAAACAGCCTGGTCCTGGAGAAGGCGTCCGGCAGAGAGAGGGGATAAGCAACAAAAAACTTAAGGCTTTCAGGATAATATTAACTATCACAGCGTCGATTTTCATTTTGTATGTTCCCTTGATGATTTTTTTTGTTTTAGAAGGTCGCATGACAAAGGAACTGTCAGATCAGATTGTAAATGCGACCTATACCTGCTCTTTCGTTTCAGAGTTTGTGCAGACTCTCCTGTTCCTCCAAAGGTCTGGTAAACTGCCTTGTGTCAAGTGGCCATAACATAAAAGAGCGTTTTCACACCCACGGTTCATGTCTTTTTAACATTGTGTCAATTTTTTGTGGTTGTGTTGGTCTCATGCTGCCATGCAGGGGGCACACTAAAGGATTTCCTATGAAATGTACGTTCTGTTGTCATGGACTGAGTGGGCTGCATCTATCAATACTTGACATTGAATGGTGTGTAAATGGGTGTGAGCCTGTCACGTTCTCAATTCAATTGGTTGTACCATTGTCATTTGGAGAAAATGAAAGAACCACATAATTTCATGAATTTTATTGTCAATGTTATATCACTATGGAATTCATTCTATTGTTTTATGCTGTATCCACTTCCTGCAATAGACCCAAAAGTTCTATCTATCCAATAGACTGTTTTCACACTGTAAACAAACCGGACCATGGCTAAGTTTTATCCGGAGGGAGACCACCTCTTTTTTATCAGACTAAATTTGTGTGTGTTGGTCCAGACGGTGGTCGAAGGCACCTTTCATACCTGTTATCTGGTTCGGAACGACTCTACATTCTGCATGTAAACTAAATCACAGCATTTTCAAGGTTATATTACCGATATATATATACCAGCATCATCTTCATGAAAATACATTACTTACAATAATGATTAGAAACAAATTTAACTTATATTCATCAATAACACATTGACATTGTAACTTGAAATTGTATTCTAAATTATGCAAATCTACAAATTGTGTCTGGCTTTAGCCCTGGACTTTAGTGTGTTTGCATATAATTTGCAAATGTATTTAATCTGGCTCTCCATTTTCAAAGGGCCGAGAAGTTCACTGGAGCAGAAGGAGTCTTAAAAAAATAACACTGGGTTGTGCTGATACCAAAGTATCATGCTACAAAAACAATATTTAGGTGGTCAATTCAATTCCAATTCTTTTTAATTCTAGTTATAATTACCTTACTTTTTACTTTATAGGATTTTAGTTTTGTGTACAGCATGAATATACAAACTGCAGTTGTGACTGAGTTTTATCTAACATAGCACTTGTATTTTTTTTATTATCCTTTAATACCATTGGCCATCAACTTGGAAAAGAAATAAACCACCAGCCACGATCAGAGGCCAAAATCTGGTGTTTTGGCTTTTTGAGGGACAAAGCCTCATTAAAGGTGTAGTTAACTTAACGACTAATCATGTCAACATTAAAGCCAAATTACCTAAATATGTACATATTTCTACTTAACTACTTATATCTGTTTTGTGTAGTCATTAAACAAATAGATTATTGACCAGCATTATTTATCCTAGGTGATAAGAATGCTAGATAGCAAGAGTGATGTAAATTGTTGTGCTCGGGCTGTTGCATCTCATCTGAACCAGGTGCAGATGTTCAGGCTCCACTTGTAATCACAGAATTGTCATCTCCATAACAATTGCTATATCATTAATTGCAATTTATATTGTACCACCTAATGTTACTACCTCTGAATTTTATTCAGGAGTCATATTTGGTTGTCCACTGTTGGGTGAGCTGCATCGATTTGGGTTGTTTGCAGTTGAACATCCAGTGACATTCAAGTACAAGGTCTTGAGATAGACTAGCTGGAAACTATATTCATCCATCTACTATGTGTGTTTTATCATGCCCTTGACCTGGTTTCTGCTGCAGCTCTTTTGTTGTGTTGACTCCCTGTGAACACTTGTTGTTTGACCTGGACCAGGAGAAGGAGAAGATCGATGGGACGAAGAGTGCAAACTACAGTCTTTCAGAATCATTACAACTTTAATGATATCTGCAGCTCTCTCCTCGCTCCTCCTGTGGCATTTTATCATTTTACATGGTTATTTATCAAAAGAGGAACTTAATAAACAAGTTGCCTACAATGTTTCCCTGGTTACCGGATTATTCCCACCTTCCACTACATTCTTAGAGCTGGAAAATTGTACAATGTAAAACTCCAGCTTCATTAAACTTAATGCTTAACAGATCAAATGATTATATTTTGTATTTAATTAGAATGTATTAGTGTCTGATATCTGTCTGACAATGTAATCCTGTATATCCTTGTTTATTTTACTTGCATATTAACATAAATGTTGTATTTATCTTTGTATAATCATTTGCCAAATTTGACTTTTAGGACTTTGTGAATCTGTTTTGTTAACAGTTGGAGCAATGACCTCACAACTGATCGTTTGAATATGTAAAAACCATCATCTCTTTGTAAACAAATAGGTGTTAAAAAAAACACATGAAGCAACCGACTGACATAACCAAAAATCTAGAAACACACTGTGTAACACTTAATAAATTAAAGATTGTGTTTTCGTCTCATTATTGTTCATTTTAGTTTCCTGGTTTCAGAAGTGAGACGGAGAATTAAGTCCATATGAAGAAGATAAAATACTGTGATAATATTATGAGGATAAAGTTGAAATGTTACAAGAATACAGTCGTAGTTAACGAGAAAGAAGTTTAATATCACAAGAATCAAGTCATAATTTAATGAAAAACAATCATATGTATATATATATATACAATATATAAAATCCTATATCCTAATTAAAAGCTTTTAAT
The DNA here is from genome assembly GCA_038501795.1 of Pseudopleuronectes americanus. Taxonomy (NCBI): domain Eukaryota; kingdom Metazoa; phylum Chordata; class Actinopteri; order Pleuronectiformes; family Pleuronectidae; genus Pseudopleuronectes; species Pseudopleuronectes americanus. Next base: position 10,821,064 of record CM076721.1, read on the forward strand.
GTTATGACTTTATTCTCACAAATTTACGACTTCAATCTCTAAATCTTCTTTTCCTTTGACTGGCCCTAATACTCCGGGGTAATAGAAGTGAAGATTAAAATGAAGACGTTATCAATGAATTTTCAGAAACATGTATTTTAACTCTGAGTTCTGCCCTTTTCTCCCTCTAACTCCGCTGAGTGCAGTTTCTGTGACGAATAAGACTGAGAGAGACTGTTCACTGGAGGCCCCTCCCACACACACACACACACACACACACACACACACACAGCAGCCACCTGTTTGCCATGAACGAAGTCTTTGTGATTGACACAACCATCTCATCTGCCTTCCCCTCACGCACAGCAAACACCGCGGTCCAAAAAGCAGTGACCTAGTCTGTTTGATGAGAGCACATCATAAACTTGATTTTAAGTGTTCCCAGAGACGGCATTTTGAATTTAGAATCTTTTTTTCTAGAGCCGGAGTTGGAAATCACCTCAATCAAATTTGTTCCCAGCGGCAAATTACAACCGCCGTCACTGACTCACTGCTCTCCCCCTCTGATTTACTTGTCCTTCGCCTTCTTTATCGCCCTTTTATTTATTTTTTTCCAGTTCTCTGCTTCTTCTCTCATCCTTCCCTCGAAAGCTCTCCGGCTCAGGAGGTGTGTTTTTACATCTATCAGCAGCAGTCATTTCAAGGATAAAGGAATAGCAATCATACCAATGAGCTACATTTCCCAGCGCACATCAGCGGGCTCACAATTCTCAGAAAATTCCACAGTTTGAAAAATTATCACCTCGCCACAGCGAACAAGGTGAATCGTTTTTTCCCGTTTTAACAAAGTGTCAGAAGGGTTTTCATATTGTTATCACGGCCGTGCATTTAATTTGCAGGAACCCATCAGTAGTGACGTTAATGATATGCACCCTGCAACACCACAAAATGTGTCGTGTTCATGGAAACACATTTAATTGGAAATATTTGAAAAGTAAATTAAAATCGTAGAGCATTTGCATTTGATGTATATGTATGTAGAGTTAGGATCATGTTAATGTAGGATATGTGTTTGATTTTTAAATGGAGGTGTTTTGTGTCTTTATCGTTTGGAAGGAAAGTAAAGGATTTGAGGTGCAGCTGCGGGTTTGCCTGTTTGCAGCTGTACGCTAATGGCTTGCCTTGTTTGTGACTTTGATCAAAGCAAGTCTTATTCTGGTCAGTGCTCGCCTCAAGGCTGTCGGTTTTCAGGAACATGATCGAAAGAGGAGATCGAAAACCAATTTAGTTGTTGTTATTGACAAAAGACTCTGGAAACTATGGGAAGTCAAATTTTAAATGCTTGGACTTTCAGGTAGTTTGAGCAGGTTTTCTCTCTGTGACTTGATCGCACTGAAACAACAGAACTGGAGAAAGACACAAACACAAAGATAAGGGTCCAACGACTGGTGCAGTCTTCCCCTAATCACTTCGGTTCTGTCAGTTGTTCTGTTGCACCTCCCTTCAACGACTCCCCCCTTCCGTCCTGATTTCTTTTTCTTTTACTTTTTGTTTCCACCCTCTTAAGTTTCTCTTTGAATCCGTTTTTCCCTTCTCTGTATCAATTCCCCTCCTCGCTCCCTCGGTCTCCCTCTCCTCTCCTCTCCTCTCCGCTCTCTATCTTTCCTGCCTCCCTCCCTTCCTCCCCACGTAGGCTGTGTGATATGTAAATGCGCAGACAGCTGCTCTCGTTCTCCGAGTTTTGATTCAGCCGTCGGCGTAATTAACGGCCCCGCGAACTGTGACTCATCCCAAACTAGGTGAGAGCAGTTCTATCAGCCCAAACTTCCCTCTCTCGTTCTTTCGCTCTCTCTCTCTCTCTCTCTCTCTCTCTCTCTCAGGCACAGTCGTTGGTTATTACTCAGGCATTTATGGAGACACTTGCGCACCTATACCCGTGAACTACCTCTGAAACATTTGGGGGTCATCTCCAAGTGGCGGGCTGGTGCATTGCAATACATGCCCCTTAGGGTCCTTCCTCGTTCCATCCCGTCATCTTCCCCCTCGTCCTCCTCATCCTCTCCTTTGTCTTTCCGGCTCCACGCTGCAGTAACTTCTCTGCTCTCTTGCCCTCTCGTTCTCCCAGAGTCCACTTATCTCTTTAATAGGGATATCTATTAACATGGGAAACTGGGACCCCAAGGCCCCTGAGAGAATTAATGCATAACTTCTTAAGCCACTCAGAGACGGGTTACAATGCGCTCATCTCCTCCTTTATGCTTCCTTTTCCTATTTTTCTTACAGCGAATATATATATATGCACTACTATACATATAATATAAATATATACTTCTGCATAGAAGGGATGATTCTTTTTATTTTTCTATCAGTCCTCCTGAGCTTGAGCCACTTGCTTTTTATACAGTCACAGAAAGTTTTATGCTATTTTCTTTTTATAATTTGGCAGGAGTTGGCGAGCGTCAGCCGCACACCATTCCCTGTATGTGGCAAACACAGACCCTGTTTTGACAGCATGGCAGGTGTGCAGATTTGACTATGGTAATAACTATCAAACTCAAGATCCAGGCAAAATGACTTCAAGTGCTTCAAAACTAAAATAGCCACACAGAAAGCTCAAATATGGCTATGTGTTATAAGTCATGCGTAACTACGTCAGCAACTAGAAAGTAACTACATCTTAATAACACATGAATGCATTTCAACAGGTTTAATTATATATGCCAAGGAGGTTGTGTTTTCACGCCTATCATTTATTTATTTATTTGTAATCAAGATTACAAAATACTAAACAAAATTTCACGAAACTTGGCCAAAGGGTGTGTTTTAGTTCAGGGAAGCATCCGTTTAATTTTAGGTCAGACCAAGGAATTTGTTTCCACTTTGTTTAACATTGCGAAATATGGTGTTTTTCAACATTTTAACAATTTTCCCAGAAATTAATTTATGGACCTTGAGGAGAAAAAAATATCTGGCATATTAAGGGAACTGAAATCTATGACTGTGTGAAATTCAGTGCAGTGTGGTTGAATTAGAGTGAGCTGTTTAGAGTTGGCAGAAGTATGCAATCACTAAGAGCCATTCCAGTTTTCACAAATAAACTACTGACCTGATGAAAATGTTCAGTTGTTTGTGGAACTGTTTTGCTTTGGGTCATCCATTGCTGCTGGAAATAGAAAAGGATAAGTGAGAAAGTGGCACAGGATGTTAAATGCCGTAGGGAGTGAGGATCTTTTTCATCATATATAGATTGCGTCAACAGCTGCTGAGCAGGCTTTCGCTCATGTAAATGAAGTACTGAAGAGAGAGCGAGAGAAAGAGAGTGAGGCTTGTGGCAGGGCTCAACCCTCACACCAAAAAGACACCTCCAAAGTGATGTTCACCAACACATGTCCAACCTTCACACTGTTACCTTCCAGCACAGTAGACATCACCGAATGCACTGGTACTAAACAGTCTAGTCAATGAAGTGCAGCAAGACTCAGCAGCCCTGAGAGGATTTCTGAACAAGATGAGAAGTAAGCATACTCTGATTCCTATTTTAAAAGAAACAAAAGAACATACAATGAGAAAACTTTGTGAATGAATCGTGGTCCAACTCTGTTAAAGAGAATGAGTTTAAAATGGATTCTGTTTCCCCAGAGCTACTTAACCCCGTCTGCAGCGAAGTTATATTCCACCGGCTCCTTGCACAAAATAAACAACAGAGTGTGTAAGTGCACCTGCCGAAAGTCATTCACTTCAACTTAAATCATTGTCTGTTCCACTTAAATCTAACCTGATTAGGTGTAAGCTGCCGTATTTGCTGGGGAAACCATAGCGAAAGCCCCAAGCAATCCTTTCCACCACCTTTCGAAGACATTCGGACTTATTACAGATGAATTACAGATAATCATGTGCTGCAGTCAGCCATGACAGGGTGATAGTAAGGAAGCACGAACAAAACCAGGACCCAGGAACTGAAGCATTTGAATAATTCTAATTTATCGACCTGGGCTTTTTCTTAAAGTAACATATCAAAAGGCCTTTTTAAAAAGCACTGTTTAACAAAAAATCTCGATCAATCTCAAAATCTAAGGGCAGTTAACTTGAATGCAGCAATTGAGGACAAAATGGAGCGTGTGAACCTGAAATATGACAGTAGACAGATATTAATATTAGCTACATGATATAATCCAGCTGGCTAACAGCTAATTTTGATAGCAATTGCCAATTTGCCATAGGATTAAATAAAGCTTTACTCTCATCAGTATTCTACTCTTTGTTGTTGTACATAGTTATAAATGATGATCTTAATGTATTTACTTTTATAGATGTATAATTTATTTTCTTGAATTACTTAAAGAAAACCCCATTGATTCAGTCAGGAGGTGTAACTTTTATGAATCAGCTGCAGTACATTCACAGACCATGTGTATATACAAGAGTATATTTTCTGTATATGTGTCATCTGAAAAAATATTCGTAGACTCTTCAAAAATATATATTATTTCATCATATGTCTGTCTGACTGCTGTTTCGTCCAAACAAGATCATTTCTGTTGTTGGAGAGGTATTCTTTTTTTTTCATCGACTGCACTTTTAAGCTGCTTTCAGACACACACTGAGGTCTGGACATTTTCTTATAAATTCCCCAGAGGGGCCTTATGAGAGAATTAAGTGTCTGATTCAGTTTTTGTGGACATTTTTCTGGAACTCTCCCAGCCAGCCACGGCCCCTAGTGACATGTTCGGGAAATATCTGCATGAGTTACTGTGAGAAAAAAGCAGGAAAATTCCAAGTGAGCGAGCGGGCCTGTTGATGACTTATGTAACACACAACGGACACGAAACTGGAAGAACAGAAGCAGGATAAAGAAGGTTCCAAGAAGAAGACAAAGACGAAGATGTCGGCTTGGAAAGAGAAAATATTTGAGAGCTTTTGGGGTTAAGACCCAACGCACAAATTCTCAGACAAGCCACAGGGACGTTAAGACACTTTAAGAATATATATGTCAAGTCCTGCACCGTCTACCCCATTTGTTCTTATCAATGACCTTTTCTGGAGTTCATGTCTATGTCAGTATTGCAGTTGAAGCATGGGAATAGTAGACACTGAAAAAGTATTATATAACCAATATTCTGTTTCAAATGCAAAGCTCAGAGGCCACACCTCCTCAAGATGACTGGTGCCTGCCCCTCCTCAATTGAAAGAAGGTATCGTAAATATTGTCTTAAACCTCCAAAGTGACTTGACTTACATATATGTTTCTATTTTCTGCTGTGTCGGAGCTTAAGGTCCTAAGGTCAACAATGAAGTGATATAATCAATGTCTCAATGGAGACGCAGTGGGAAGGTGATGACCTATGGGAGCTGAAGAGGATATAGGCTAATGTTAATGGCATTATTGATATTCGTGGTCATCTTGAGAGAGAAACAATAAAATCCTGACCCCACCGCCTCATCTCCCTCTTTCATACAATAACCACCGTAAGGTTTTCTGACTATTAGTATTTTATTTTGCTTTCTCAGACATGTAAGCTCTAAAAAATACAAGCCTCGCACACATTTAATTCCTTTTATATTCAGAGAATAAATATTAAATGTTGAGAATAAAATGGAAGTGTTGATAATGAATTCAAAATAATGAAGGCCAAAATATCAGAATAAATACAAAATGTCTAGAACAAGTCAATATGTTAAGAACACATTGTAAATGTTTAGAGTAAAGTCCACATATTGACAAAAGATTATCAATATCAACAATAATATTGAATGAAGTCAAAACAAATCAAAGGAAGATTAGTGGAATTGTTAATATTAAAGGGACGATTTTCAAAATAAAGGGGAAATGTTGAAAAAGTAAAAAAAATCTTGTTTCTCCTGAATAAAAAGTTTAGCGTATAATCCCTCTCCACTCCTAATGGCGATGACCACACTGTGTGTTTGTGACAAAAGAGAAATAATTCCCTTGTACAATTTGACCATTTCGTCTACAAAAGACATTTCCTAGCAGAGAGTGCCATCATTAGCAGTTTGAATTAGTATTAAAAGTTTGACTCTAATCTTGACATTTCTAATTTAATTCTAGACATTTAAACTGAATAACCGAAATACATCAGATTTTGTTCCTTACGCCTGACACTATAAAAGTTTACGTTCATTTGATCCTAGTTCAACCAGTTCCTCTCAGTGTCAGCGAGTCCAAACCTTGCACACGCCTCTAAAACTTTTTTTGCTTTAACCAATCCAACTACTGAGGTGGTCATAGGGTAAATCACAGCCTGGGAGATAAAATTCAAAACCAATCAGAGCTGATCCCATTCATATCCATTATACTCTGAGCTGGATCGATCGTGACAAGGTCTGCAGCTCATCGCTCTGGAGCTGTCAACAGGGGAAGCCCTAATCTATAGGAAAATGGCCGGCCACCAGCACCGGCTGGAGGAGGAATGTATAAATGAAATATGGATGTTTATCAAGCTGGATGAGATTTATTTAGATGTGTGTGTGTGTGATTAAGTGTTTGATGTTGCACTCTGAACACGATGTGAGCCAAGGGTTTATCAGATGGGAGGGCTGCATCGGTGTGTGTGTGTGTGTGTGTGTGTATCTGCTTGTGTGCGTGAGAATGTGCATATGTGTTGTCTCGTCTTTTTTCCCTCTTTATGGTGTTTGAAATGCTTTTTTCTCTCTCTCGTATTTAAACCATGTTGCTTCGGTACCCCCTGAGCTTTCAAACCCCTGGGTGGTTGATATGGCCTAGTTTTTGTATTTCCTGCTGCACACAGAGATGCACACAAACAACTGGCACAAACACAATGCACCGTCAGCCCCACTCACACACAGCGCTCATACGCACACGGCACAACGGTTACCTCGTAACCGAATCGACAGAACACGTATGAGGGTGCTCTGTTCTATTCCTCACTTGAAGAAAAGAGACTGAAGAAGGAAAAGAGGGGGATGGAGGAGGTGAGAGAAGAGGAAGCTGATGAAGGGGGGGTGGGGGGAGGCGGGGTAGAGAGAGGGAGGGCTGGAAGTATAATAACGTGTCACAGTACATGGAGCCGAGCCAAGACACACGCTGTGAATAATCTGTGGTGGTTTTCTGCTGAGCCAGTTGTTGTAGCATTAAAAATATAATGCCAAATATGTCCCAGTGTCTGGCTCCCCTTAATGACGACAGCCCGGGGGAAGAATAATTAAGACGGAGGGATGATGAGTTGGCTTCTATTCATCTTTAACAGCTTTCCTATGAGTCTGATTCCAAGTAAATGTATATGAAATTGAGATTTGACTGTGTGACGTTATAGGTGAGAGGGGAACCCACTTTAGTTCAAGCAGGAGAATTAGTTTTACAAGCTTCTGAAAGGAAATGAAACTGCACACAATAGGCGTCATTCAGCCTCTAACCTCAGAAGTAAAAGCTCTCATTTGTCAGTTTCTTAAAATAAAAACATACAATATTGTACCATTCTCCAAGGTCTGCCACTGTTACATACAAACAGTAAAGCCTGTGCAAACTTCCGGCGTAAGTGAGGCCGCATGCCAAACACGGACAAAAAGAATTTGCTCTTATTATTTTCAGGTGAATCACGAACCAGAATACAGATGGACAGATGGATATAACAGCAGGCGCACAGGAATACGATTCATCACCTTGAAATCCACATTTAGACCCACATCTTCTGAAGTGTGGAGTCCCAGAGTGTCTTAAATAAAGCGCTCGGAAGCCTGTGTAGCTTTTACAAAGACAGTCTGGAACTTTAAATCCACAAAGTTAAGGTTTTTCTTTTATTCCTCTCATATACGTTCCTGACCTTTCTCGTGACTTTCATTCAGTCTTCCTTCTCAAGGAGGACAGGATTGATTAACTGATTATCTCAATGACCAGTTGACTCATTGATTCACATATTGGGACGTATCTTTTAACATTGACGCCTGACGAGAGTTTGATAGAGTTCACATTGGATTTCAAAATACCCTACAGACACTTACATATATACATATATATATAAATTCATGTACATGCATATACAGATCAATACTCCAGCATATCACAAAAAAACACTCAAATGAGCCCACATACAGATACACACAGTTACACCAGTACAGAGATAGCACACGCACAACCAAACACACGCACACTCACATTTCATCCCACATGCTCTGTAAATAGAGAGCAGGATGTTGCTGACATTTGGGCGCACAAACAAACAAGAGATGCTCCTAGAAAGAGGAGAAAGCAGGGAAGGAGGGATGGAGGAGAGGGAGAGAGGGTTAGAGAGACACAGAGAATGGATGAAAAGAGAGAGAGAGAGAGAGGAAAGGAGAGCTAGGGGTAGGTGGACCAATGAAGTGGTGACTCAGGATTGAGATATGAAAAGAAAAGGTTCTCCTCTCTCGCTCTCTCTCTCTCTCACTCTCTCTCTTTCTCTCTCTCTTTTTCTCTTTCTGTCTCTGTCTCTGTCTTTCTGGCTATGGACAGGAAAGTCAACCTCAGAATGACATGGCTCTCAACTCGAACTCTGCCCCCTGCTCTCTCCATCCATCCTCTCTTTCCCTCTCTCTTGTCCTGGCTCTTTTTCTTTCATACGCTCCCTTGTCTTTGTGTCCTCATGCAGGAGGACACAGGATGTCTGCCACTCTTAAGGAGTCATGACTGCAGTTAATAAAAGATCGGATATTCAAGAGCTGGGACACGGACCTTCTGCCGGCAGAGTTTTCAATATGAAAGTATAATGCAACGAAGGAAATTCAGAAAAGTGATAATGCTTTGGTAAAATACATTTTCTACAGTGTTTGACACAGTGGTCTCAGTTTGAATATTACACATATTATAGTAGTTTTTATTTCCTGGTTTCATTGTTATATTTCTGCAATACCATCTGTAACATTTGACCAGAGAGGTGTTTGTACTCAGTTAAGATCAGGGCAGCAGTGGGAACCAGTGGCTTCCAGTGAGAGGGGAAGGGGAGTGTCACCTGTGTGGTTTGGACGAGGGTTGACACTTTATCATGTTCTCACAGTTTAATGTTCCCATAAAGATGTCAGGCACAGTGTTCACATGAGGCGTCTTCAGACGTTCAGTTCTTAAATGCCTCATGTGTGAAAGCTCTGGACGTGTAGTTTATCAAACTGACGTTCTACATTACAACGCAACCATCTGTTTGCTTGGTGTCCTCTTGTGTTTTCTTCTATGGACTGAGATGAGAAGCCTCCACATGTTGAAGCCTCTTTTCTCACCTTGAATTAAGTGAGTTGACTCAAGTTGTGGTCATTTGATATGTGACATGTGTTGTGTTACTCATCTGCCTCCTTCTCTGTACAGGGGACGGATTTATTCCAAAAAAGGTGATTCATTTTTAAGGCACAGTGGTTAAATGATGCTGTGAGAGTATATGAAGAAAAGCAAATACACAAAGTCTATCTTGATTGATTATTGCGTCACTCCTCTGTTGGAAGGAGGAGAAAAATACAACCCTGTTTGTTCAGAAGAGGAGAGAAATCTTGCATATTAATTGGAGGATGATAAATGGTGCATGTGCTGCAAACCACATGAGAGGCCTCCACCGCCTGAGGTGCGTCTGGCTGGGAGCCAGGACGTCCCGGGTCATCTCGTGAAAGCACTTTTTCTTTTTAGGAAATCAAAATCAAAATTGGTTAGTAGGTTGTTTTATGATTGATTGTCTTCACACACACACACACACACACACACACACACACATACACACACTTAAAACAAGAGATAGAGAGACAGGACTCGATCCTCGTGGCTGTTAGCCTCAGGGCAGAGGATCACTAACTTATCATAGCATTGTATTTTATCACTGAACAGGTGAATCAGTTGTGGGTGTGTGTATGTGTATGTGTGTGTGAATATTGTTTTGTTAACCCTGCACTTGACCTTTACTTGTGGGGCATAATGATGTCTGACTTTTATTATCTTTGTCTTTATTATTATTTTTACACAATTTAGTTTTTTTATATATATTGTTGTGTTTAGAATTACATTATGTGGATGTGTCTTCCTATGGGGACATAGGTTCGGGTAAAGGTTAGTTATAAGCATGTAGTAACTCTGGTTGAGGTTAAGAGAGAGACTCCAGCAAATCAATGAAAGTCAATTTAATGTCCTCTGAAGTCAGGGAGACATGACAGTGTGTGGGTGTGTGTGTGTTTTCGTGTGTGTGTCTGTCAGGTGCTAAATGTTCTGTAATGTATAGTGTGTGTGTCTCATGTATTGACCTACTTGAATAACTTTTAGGTGATTAGGTGATTTTTGAATTCAATCCTCTGGATCTGTCTCACACTACTGCACCTCTGATCCCTCTCTCTCTCTGTCTCTCTCTCTCTCTCTGTATCTCACGCTTCATCTCTATCTCTTTGTGTATCCCCCCTCTCTCTGTATCTGTACCTCTCTCTCTCTCTCTCTCTCTCTCTCTCTCTCTCTCTCTCTCTCTCTCTCTCTCTCTCTCATTCTCTCTCTCTCTCTCTCTCTCCCTCTCTTGCTCTATCCCTCTCTCTCTCTCCCTCTCCCCTCCGGAGCTTATCTCTGTGCGCATCGTCAGCATCAGTTTGAAGTCAAATCCTGACAGCCGCTTCTCTCTTGTTTCTTTTGGTTCCCTCCCTCTCTCTCCGGTGGTCATCCCGTCTCGTTGAAGAGGCACAGCCGCGGATTAGTGATCTAAACGGGGGTAATTATTGATGTACTTTTTTGCTGATTGGATCTGACCTGGATTGCCGCCCGTGTGTTGGAGCCGCCGATACTAAAAACGTGGCTCTCCTCCTTCTCGCACCTTTCCCTCTCTCTCTCTCTCTCTCTCTCTCGCTCTCTCTCCATCTCCCTCTCCGCAGCTGAGTCGGGACCGTGGGAGCGCGTCTGATCGCTGCCTTCAACTTGGGGCTGAAGAGACACAGGAAACTCCTCGGGATTCTCCGTACACCGAGCTCTCATCCACATCTTCCGGTGAGCACTTTGAGAGAAAGAAAAGAAAGAAAGAAAGAAAGAAAGAAAGAAGTGTTTGCATGGAGGCGCTCGGTGGCGATCTGGTTTCTGTGCAGCCTCTCCTGCAGATTTGAAAACGTGCATGTCTGAACGATCACTTTATTGTCTTCTTTTCAATCGCAGGCGGTCTTTATACACTGACAGAAAGGGAGACAGCTCCTGAGGCAGTGCTACTCTTCTGCTTCTCTTGTGTTAAAAAAATAAAAATAAATGTTTAGCCCATGGCTGTAAAGTTCCCTCTTAATATGGATGGAAATTGTACCATTTGTGACAATTATCGTGCAGGGGTGGAGATAGTAAAACCGCCGGTTGAAGGGGGAAAGTGAGGCTGAGGTGAGAGGGGTGTGAGAGCAAGGAAACATTTTAGGGATCCCTCAGGGGAAGCATCCCTCTCCCTTTTATTTTCATGAGTCATTTTATTGGTGTGTTTTTATTCCTCTTCTACGATGATGACATTGTCTGATATCGCTCCGAAGCCTCTGGTTAATATGCTATTATTGTCGGTGCCATCACAGGGCTATATATATGGAGATGGTGGCGTCCCACAGTTCTGCCGGCCCTGCTGTGGGCAGAGATCTTTGAGGACATTTGCTTTTGCTTTTTTTTTATTGTCCTGTTTATCAATTAAGCCTGTCTATAATGGAGATATCACACTTCCTCCGCTATAAAACATTACTCTCCCACACACCATCCGCCAGCATCTCACCTCCCACATAGCCACACTGGCTGTCCACAGCCCGATTAACTGGTTGCCTGCCACCATTTGCGCTAATCGAGAGGCCCCCTACTTAATGTAATGACAACTCGATCTGTCGGGCCGCATAAGCCTCATAAGCGGTGTCATGGAGGGCGGATGGAGAGGCCGTGAAGACACAGAGGAACGTGGAGGTTGTCTGAGGAGTTGGCCGATGTGTTTTATCGGCCGTGTACAGGATGAGGCCGTCACGTTGAAGCATGGACTCAAGGAAAGTGTGTTTCTTGTGCTGCGTGTCTATGTGTGTGTGCTCTACTCGGTCATGTGCGAGGGAAGAATAAGTGAGCAAAAAGCAAAAGAGGGACAGAGAGAGAGAGAGATTATGCTAACTCAAAGTATTGGAGGGAAAAGGAAATCCCATGTAAGCAGTTTTTCCTTTTCGCGTTTATTTATATATTTAGCTGTCAGGGCCCTTCACTTACACACAATAGGTTCAAGTGGACTTGACATGCTTGTCACCAGCAGCAGGGATATATGAACCAGGGCCACTGCTTAACTTTAACATAGCCGTACCACATGGATGACAAATAAGGGAAGGGTGCAAAGATTGACCAAACAGACATGAGAGGAACTAGTTGAGGGTCCACTCCACTGTGTCCCCCGCTTTGCAATGGCCCCAGAAGCATTTGTGAAAGTGCACGGAATAAATGATTTGTTATTTAATAATCACAATTTATTTTTCTGCTTCATGTCTCCAGCTGCAGTTAATGGTAAAAGTAAGAACGGCATCCAAGGAAATTTGTTTCACTGGGAGAGTGTCCTCTGTCCTCCTTTCTCAATTGAGCTCCTGCTCTCTCTCCAGATGAGTTCCGGGCTGAGATTCACGCGCACACGTTTCCTGCTGAGAATATGTTGAACCTCCTCACATAGCCACGGCCAGACACTCATGCAATTCACAATCATTTCGCCCCGGTGACCCCCATCAGGTTTTTTTTGTCAGGTGAAAATGAGATGATGTATTCATAGATGATGTGCTGACATGGTGACGCTGATGGGAGTCAAGACGGAGGTGATGATAATGTTGTCCTGCTGGGTTCTTCTTAATGACACTTATAACACTGATCATCAGATTATCACTGATGCTGGTTATGAAGTAGGTGCTTCATATCCCAGTGCAGTTACAGGACTGCTGTCGGGAGTATACGGGCACTACATCCTTAGACTGGAATAGGATCAAAAGAACTTGATTTCCCAGAATGCCCTTCAGTCTTAGAGCGGTGTGATTTACTGCGTGTCGGAGCAGAGGCAAACACCAGGTTAAAGTGCTCTCGTGACAAAGAGACAAGTGGAGTATCTCTCGAGAGCATGAAAGAATGGATCTGCTTGGTGTTGTTAAAGTGGTGAGCTGGCAGCATCATCGCAGTCTGAAGAACATGACAGTCCGTGCAAAATGGAAGCGGCATACAAAGCCAATCCAGATTTTTTTTCATGTGACAGATTGTGTGTGTGTGGCTGTGTGTGTGTGTGTGTGTGTGTGTGTGTGTGTGTGTGTGTGTGCGTGTGTGTGTGTGTGTGTGTGTTTGCTTTCCTCCGGTTGTTGTTTGTTCTCACAGATGCTGTTACCAAATCACACATATCAGGCACATATACACATTCAAATGCAGCTATTATCTCATTTCTATCAATGACAAATGTTACACAAAGCATCCTTTCTCAAATAGGAAGAAACCTACAACACGTAGATGGAGGCCTGCAGTCACACTTGCCTACACATCTTACTGTGTCTTGCGCGCATCCACCTATTCTATTCGACTCTGGCCTTGGGCTTAAAAATAACAGCAAACACGCACACACACACACTCCCGCGGACACACAAACAGATATACACAGTTTTAGCAGGGACAGCCCTGGTGAGCTGGCACCGAACCAAAGCCCCGGTGATAACGAGGTTGAAGTTAGTTAGGATTTTTAGCTGTGCCTCAACCTCCTCACACCCTCTCTGAATCTGATTCATCCCAAAATGAGATGTTTTTCCAAGAGAGGGAGATGAAAACACTCCCTCTCCCTACTTCCCTGCTCTCCGTCTCTCTCCCCCTTCCCTCCCTTCGTCCCTTGCCAAATACAGTGGAGTCCACACCCCCCCCACCTGCTCCTCCATTACTCTCATACTCTCTAACACACACTATCTGTTTCACACCCCGCTCCTCCCTCCCTCCCTCCCGTTCTCTCACATCTCTCTCTTCTCTCCTCTCCTCCCCTGGCACCTCGATGTGTTTCTCTTTAATTGAGATGCATTTCAATGTGGTGCAAATTAGCTTTCTGCAGCTCCAGTCTCAACTTGCAACCTGCGTGTGTGTGTGTGTGTGTGTGTGTGTGCGTTGCTGTGTGCTGGCGCGCATGTTTGTGTGTGTGAAAAGAATTCCCATAGTTAAAAGTGAAGGTGTTTGCCTTCCTGTTTTGGATTTCTCTTCCGATGCCTCCTCTCTTCCACAAACCTACATTTTGAGTACATTAATATAATTCACTGGTTTTGGACGTCTATGGTTCTGCGTCTCTCAGCTGTAAAAATCTTCCTCCATCCCTCTTCAGATTTAAATTCTGATCTGTGCCTCGGAGAGGAGACAGTACGTGGCAGCTCATTAGGGAGAGCGACAGAAATCAGGAGGGTTGGCTTTTTTTTTCTAAAGACGTGTTTTAGTTATGCAATGCTTGTCTTCCCCAGCTGATCTGCTCTGGTGCTGTTTAAGGCCGTGCACTGTGCAGGCGGAGGGTTAAGTGAAGGGGGGCGACCAGATAACTGCAAACACAGTTTTTTATGTCCCAAGTTTTTGACTGACACGAGAAATCCTTACAGATCAATGGTTTTTAGTGATTAATCTGCAAGTTCCAGCAGTGGGTTCCGGGCCAGGGGTTCAAGGGAGCCCGAGTAAATAAAGGATTTAATTTAGTGCTTGCAAAATGAAGGGAAAATACGACAACAAAATAAAGTTACACAAATGAAAACATTATTTTAACTTCTCCGGCTCCTAAAAACTCTTCGGAGGAAACAAACTGATGATTCTGCTTTTGGCTGGACTGCCCACACACAGCAAGAGCTGCTCAATTAGAGAGATCCCCATCTCAATATAACATCTCCTGGTGCAAATTAATAACCGAGACAAGCGAGGGTACACTTCCAAACTTCAAAATATTTAATAAGATGTGCGCAACTGTTGCAAAAATGTTTTGTTTCTCCAGGTTGTCTCCGGCTGAGTTCCCAAGCAGTGTGCGACGGCGAACATGTCATGGTGCACTTTGTGGCACTTTTTCTGCCGGTGCATGCGTAAGCACACACATGCATGTATGTGTGCGTGTGAGAGAGCGAGAGGAGTCGTTAGGGTGAGTGATGCTGACAGTGGAGTGACCTTGGGGCTCCGAGTCTTCCTCCTGTCGATGAAGGGGATGACTTAGTGCCTCCCTCCCCACCCATGATGGCTCATTTATTATCATTAGGCACACAGTCAAAAGATGCTGCTCCGGCCCTTCAAGACAGAGTGGTACGTCTCAGTGTGTGTGTGTGTGTGTGTGTGTGTGTGTGTGTGTGTTTCAGTGAGTGAGAGACAAGAGGACAGATCCAGAGAAGAAACTCTTACAATAAGTGCTTCACATTTGAGCATATGTGTCTGTCAACCCGCATTTGTCGCAAGGTGGACGTGAGCCTTTGTGTTGACTCCTGAACGTGTGTTGATCCACATCTTGACGTGCAGATATGTCGCCTGTCAGTCGGCATCTCCCCCCCCGTGACACAGACCTACCCGCCCCCCCGTCCCGTCTGCCTGCTTACCGTGCGGCGTAAATAACCGCCGGTGCCATAACCCTAACCTAACGTCACCCCGGCCTGCCGGTGAGCAACATCAGTGGTATACGGCTACATCTGTGCTATCGTTTCTCAGCGTGATGGATGGAGACTTCGGCGGGCCAGTCAATACCCAATCTGAGCCCCACTGTCCTGATTTAAGATATAGCGGCACCCAGGTGACACATTCAGGAGCACGCCACTTTAATCACTCCGAGCATCAACTCCACACTGCCAAGATTGGTGAGTGTGGGTGGCTTAGTGTGTCTGTGCGTGTGTGTCTGTGTGTGTGTGTTTGTATTAGTATCAGTCAAGTGCTGCTGTAATCACACAGCGATGGCCGAGCGCCTGCACTTCTGACAGAGTTAACATTTCTTTAGAATTTAAAGGCAGTGACATAAATAACATTTACGAGGGAGGGTTCATGCTTCGTGTGGCTTGAACGTTAACGGAGAACATACATGACGGGAGAAGAGTGTGAGTTACTTTATTTTAGCGGAAAGTTTAAGTATAAAAAGAAAGATCTCGTACAGAATCTCTGTCTCCCATCAAATACATTTTTGCTCACTGCTTGGCTGAGGAGGACGAAGCTCAGGACGGGGACAGGGGTTTGTCCTGTGTCATGTAAGGCCTCTCAGATGAAGTCTAGGAGAAGTCAAGGATTTGGTGAGATGATGAAAAAGCCGACGCATCCCATCTCCCATTAACCCGATGAGACCCCGGGCGCCAAATAAAAAGGCGCTCTCTAAAACCTGAGCATTGTTTGAAAACAGCCACCTGAAACCTGAGGGGTTTCCTTAAAAGACTTTAATTAAAAAATACTTTTTTTTCAGCCTCCGAAGCAGACAGACACATTTTATAGCTTAAACATTCGTCTTTCATTATAAATCTTTATTTTTGAACTCGCCAAGTTTCCCATCCCCCCCCTCAAACATGGTGCTTCCTGACTGAGCCTTTGTCAGCAGGTTAGTGGCCAAATGGCCTTGCATCTGAATCTTCTTCATTGATATTTTCCTCAGTGTTTTGGTCAATGAAACTCTGTTTGCTGTAATCTGCTTCGATATCTGTCTCCTCTCTCCTTTAACAACTTTTTTTGTTGTTTATAGCTCAAACAAACAAACAAACTACCTTTCCCATAATGCATTTCACCGTTCCCCGAGCATTTCAGGGACTCACCATGCATTTCATCATGTCACTTGAAAACGATGAGGCAGAGGCATGCTAACTCTCAGAGGGGGACACACCCATATGTTGCATCAGGTCTAAACGGGTTGATATCAGCTTTGAGTCACATGATTGGAGGCGACACAATCTCTCCAGGACCCTTAACCGAGCGCTCCAATTTGCCAAAACATACTGTTTGCCCAACCATTAAAATATTACTCATGCTTTTGTGAGCAGGAGCAGATGTTGCCAAAAAAATAAATGAAATACTTCAATGGTGCATATTTTTCTGATATTTTGAGCCTCTTGCTTTGGCAGCGAGCAGTTTACGTCCAATATGAAATATACAGTACTACGCTGAGAGAGAGAGAAAAAAAAAGGAAAGCCCGGGCACAATTACTTTACCCATAAAACGTATCTGCTAATTAAACTCGGGTTTTATATGAGTATATTTTTAAAGAGACAAGGTTACATAGATTCCAAATGTGTTGGGGGAAACACGTCGAGCTCCCATTAATTGATGCCTTGTGCACGGGTGGAAAAGTGCAATTGAAATCAATATTTCACGAGTGCAAGGGAGGGCAACTTAAACTCAGCATCCTGAATGTGTATGGTCCTCCTGCTGTTTCAGTTTATGAGCCGGAGCAAGCCGTTCGGTACGTGTGGTAATCAAGGGAAGATTGTGTTTGTGTGAGTGAGGGGCTGGATGCATCGCCACTATATCAGAGAGTAATCTGTTTGCGCTGCTTCAAATTGTTCTCGGCTGACACGCCATCGTTCACATACATGCACGACACATAGTTACTTGTGTACACGGACACGCACGCACGCACACACACACACACACATATATATACGTCAACAGCCCCTCCCCCTCCAGCCCCTCCAGTTTGGCTGTTAGTCTAATTTATGAGGTGCCGTTAATTTGGCCTAAACGCTCGTTGCGAGACCTCCCTCCTCTCTCATCCCTCCGTCCCTGCATCCCTCCTTCTCTTCCTCCCTCTCATCAGTCACTCGGCAGAGTAAATCAGAGGGGTGGTATTGCACAGCAGGCAATACACCGACTGGACACCTTGACTAATATGCCACTGTCCTTCTCCCTCCCTCCCTCCCTCCTTCCCTCTCCCCCTGTCTGTCCAACTCTCTCCATCCACACCCGCTCTCCATCTCTCTTCCCCGCCATCTAAATCAAATTTGGCTCCTCTCCCTCCCTCCCTCTCCCCCTCTCCCCTCTCCTCATTTCCGTCCACACTTCTGTCACCCCTCCCGCCTGGCACCCGTGCACTCTCCCCTCCACTCTGCCCTTTTTTTTTACTCCTCCACCCACTGTCCCCGCACTTCTGTCCTCCACCTTTTCTTCGGCGCCTCTCCTTCTTCGCTCCCCTTACCTTGCCTTGCTCCTCCTCTGCCTCTCCCCCCACCACCCGTTTGTCTGTTCTCATGGTAGGTGTAAATTTA
Source organism: Pseudopleuronectes americanus (assembly GCA_038501795.1). Classification (NCBI taxonomy): domain Eukaryota; kingdom Metazoa; phylum Chordata; class Actinopteri; order Pleuronectiformes; family Pleuronectidae; genus Pseudopleuronectes; species Pseudopleuronectes americanus. Next base: position 10,839,181 of record CM076721.1, read on the forward strand.
GAACAGAAGGCATGAGGGGATGCTTTGTGTGTGTTTGTGCGTGTGTGTGTGTGTGTGTGTGTGTGTGAGTGAGTGTGCGCGGGAGAGAAAGAGAAACTCTACATGAAAGCTTCTCAGAGTCCCCGTACAGCGCTCAGATGGGGCTGATTAAAAACCTAAAGCCTTGGTTTTCATCCACAGTTAGGATTCACATGAAAAAAAAATCTCATTCTCACAGTCCTGCACACATGCGTTCACACATCGCCTCATGCATGCATGCACGTTCAAGGCCCTATCCCCCCCCCCTCATTATCTTCCATTTAATTCCTCTCCTTTTCTTTCCTGCACCTCTGTTGTCTATCTCTCTCAGAAGCAGACACACACTGTAGCGAGTGGTTAAAGGTGATTCTTGGTTAGAGACTGGAAGCGAACAGCAGCAACATCAGGCTTCTGAGACTCCCCCGTCACTTTACCCTGCATTGTTCCCTCTAATTCCATACATGGAGCCCCCATGGGAGCGGCCCAGTGCTGTACTCGCTGTGCCCAGCTGCCCAGTACACCGATACATCACTGTCCCTCTTTCCAGCACTCTCTCTCTCTCTCTTTTTCTCTTCTCGTTCGTCCCGGGTTTTACGTCTATTTATTTTACTCCTTTTCCTTTTCATCTCTCATCTTTCAAGACGTCACTCTCAGAAACACACACACACACACACACACACACACACACACACACACTCATCTGTCGGCCCCATCTTTTGTCCTTCCTCCTCTCCTCCTCCTCCTCCTCCTCCTCCTCCTCCTCCTCCTCCTCCTCCTCCTCCTCCTCCTCCTCCTCCTCCTCCTCCTCATCTTCTTCAAATTCCCAGAGCACAGAGGGCTTAGCTACTTCTCAATAAATGTAACAGCATCCAGCCTCCTGTTCATCCCCCCCCCTTCACATCTACACCTCCACCCCCTTCACTCTGTCACTTCTCCTTACGAGTGCACAGTCATATAGAGTCGCACAGGCCTGCTACCTCTGCTTTATCCCACCGTGTATTATATAAGTCTACTGTAGTTACCATTAGGCAGGAACACCTTAAATCACTGGCACATTCTCTAATATCAGACTTTCAAGCAAATGTGTGTGTGTGTGTGTGTGTGTGTGTGTGTGTGTGTGTGTGTGTGTGTGTGTGTGTGTGTGTGTGTGTGTGTGTGTGTGTGTGTGTTTGTATTTATATACTGTTTATATTGAGCTTAAATGATATTACCTATGATAATACATGCCCTGCGGTGATGTGCAGACAGGGTATTGAATCAAAATGTTGAAAAACAGTTAAAGAAAGTCTGGGCAAACATAAAAAGATAAACTTTGTGGACTTAAATTAAACATTAAAGTTCTGTTCAGTGGAGGTTTTATTGACCTTGAGACGAAATTAATAAATTGCACTCTCCTTCAAATTAGGCTGTTAGTGAAAAATTCAAGTTACCAAGAATAATAAGGTCCTGTAAAATGCTTTGGCATTGGATTATAAAACAACTTTTTAAAGAGCTGTAACAATTATTTGATTAATCAATTGCAAAGAAATATCAACAAATAACAAATTTGATCAGCTACAGTGCACAAAATAAGAGATCAGTTATATTTTTAAAGGTGTTGTAGTCGATAGAACAGGAAGGGTAACCAGCACGTTTCAGTTGGACCTCTTTTATTTGTAATATACTTTATAGTCGACTGACTTGGGAGATTTAATTCAGCGGTAAATACCTTCAGGTCAGGTTCTGTGGGATCAGCAGCATAAATCTGGGGTTATCAGCTCCTGGCAACGCTGGCAGCCCACTAGCACAGTCAGGTAAGTGCGGAGTGATGAATTATCATTGTATAAACCCTTGATGCTAACTTGACTCTCTGAGGTCAGCGGACAAGCGGGTATAAATTGTGGTAATAAATGGGTTTACACATGGAGAGCATTGTTTCACAGCTCCCCGCCGCAGGGTTCAACGCTTTAGACTTAGATAATAGAAATAAAAATTAAACGACGGACGTGGAACTCGCAAATCAAGGATGAATCTGATGCATTTTTCCCTCGTGCGAATCCGTTATGTGGCTGTTGCCCTGTGAGATCTCTGGGAGGCCGGCCAAGTGTCTCCGGCTGAGCCATCTCCATTCGCCGGGTGTCTGTTCAGTCAGCCTCACAGAAGACAGATAGAAGCACCAGTCTGCTCACCCCTCCACTCGCACCAATGTAATCAGACCTCAGCAGCCATAAACCACCGGCTATGGACACTCTGCTGCCCAGCCCGTTGTCACACACACGCACACACAAACACACAACATCACACAGAAATATAATACCATGTACGCAGATACACACACATGGATAAATAGTGCTGTTGCATTGACTCACAAATGTACTCGTCTCTATACAGGCTGACACATGTGTGCACATATTTAGCTCAAGCTGTGTTTCCACTGGTCAGAATACCCACTAACATCTGGATTTCATCCTGAATTGAAACAGATACAATCGTCATTCACTCCCAGGTCAAATGAATCTGCTGTAGGGTCGTCAGTTTTTCCAAAAAATCTAGTTTGAATCAATTTTGACACGACCCACAAATTGCACGGTGCACCCAGTCAGACCAGGTTAAACACTTGACGGTGCTCAGCTGGTCCGTGCTGCCTCCTCCGCTGCGGTTACAAGAGAGTTGCTTTGTGGAAAGATGGAGAACAGCCTCACTTCTGATCGGTGCTTTGTGCTCTACGGTCTAGAACCCAAAACACTTTCATACGCCCCTTCTCAGATGCTCTGGGGTCGAGATCGTTCGCTCAGGTGCTTGTGAAGGTGCAACGTAACATTTACATTAAAGCTAGCTTACTCTACTGATTTACCTGACAGGTCAAGAGGGCAGGCACGAGGTCAAGCTGACAGTGATCCCCCTCTGCTGGAGACCAACCACCTCAGTCTGATGGGCTTCTGTGTATTTTGAATTTGAACTGATTATTACAGTTAGAAGACAAACTTTTCCCCCATCCACATTCGAATGAATGGCGAATAAAACCAACTGCCCTTCTGTGCAGTAGCCATAGGTTGTTTATTGGCACTCGCCCCGATCAGCACTGGTGAACGTGTTCATTTGGCAGGACAGTTTAATGAGAGGCTGCCTCAGTTTTTGTGTCATTAAACATGACGCACCAGGCATGAAAAACTGAAAATGCTAACTCCCCTTCCGCTATGGGGAAGGAGTCACTCTTCTTCTTTTTGCGTGTTTACCAGCATTTAGAGAATCTGCCTCTACCTCCTTCACTTTGAGGTTATTAAGTGAAGCTTTGGGCCGATTGGTGGTCGCTCTGTAAGTTGACGATTGCTGCCCGAAGGAGCGAAGTCCAATATGTCCCAGTCTGCCGACGCAGGAAGGATGTCTCCTGGCCAAAGGGGAATCTTAATCACGCTGCTCACCCTGTGTGTGTGTGTGTGTGTGTGTGTGTGTGTGTGTGTGTGCATGGATGGACTACCATCTACTGTGTCTGTGAGTAACATGAAAGCTGGCGTCTTTATCTCTCTCCCTAACTGTCTCTTCCCTCCCATCACTCTTTTAGCACCTCCATCAGTGTCTGCCCCTCGCTCCTCATCGCCACCACCACCGCCAGCATTTCGGGCCATTTTGTGTCTGTTTGTCTTTTTGTTATCTTGTATCTTTTGTTCTCCTCCTCAGCAAACTAACACTCAACATCTCCCTCTCCTATCTCCGAACCCGCTTTTCTTTTTTCTTCCACTCGCTCCCCGCTTTGTGGTGTGAACGATGGTGTACGACTGCGCTTTAGGAGATTTACTGCTGGATCCCGTCTCTGTCAGGTGTCGAGACGAAAGGGAAGCGATGAAGGGGCAGCAGATGGAAGACGGAGCAGTACACAGGGAGATGAAGTACAGAGGGAGACTTGGGGGAATGGAATCAGAGGATGAGGGCAAAGGGAGGGATGAGAAAGATAAGATTATGCAGGAGGCCGTACAATGAGAAAGAGTTAGAGAGATGCATAGAATAGAAGAAGAGGCTATACACTGTGTGTTTAAAACAGCCTCTGAATACAGTTTGACAGAATGGCTCAATACTCTGATCTATCTGAGCCTCCTCTCTCCCTTTCCTCTCCCTCGTTGACTCAGTTTCTCACCTGAGCATAAGAAGCACAAACACAGACACACACACAATCCAACACAATTACAGACACAAACAAGTGAATCCGTGCTGTCAGTGCCAGTGAAACTTTCTCTTCACGCTGACCAGCGATCGATTCTGTGTTGCTGAATAAATGCAGCGATTGGCGGATCTTACCTTGTAGTTGAAAGGGGTCTCATAGAACAGTGGTCTCCAACCTTTTTTGCGCTACGGACCGGTTGGATGTCAGACAATATTTTCACGGACCGGCCGTTAAGGTGTGTCTACGGAGCCTCATTACGGAGTCCCTCTGGTACCTCTGGTGACAGCGGTAGATTTTTTTTTATTTAATGGAATTTGGAGAGGTTTTTTTTTGGTTATTTAAAATAAAAAATTAATTCGTTAATTAAAAAAAAATCCACCGATGTCACTACAGATAGGATGTTGGAAATGGCATCAGAGTTTTTAGTGCTGTTGTGGCGATCTCAGGGTATTCTGCCGTGACTTTATTCCAGGACACCGGAGTTGTTTTTCTCAAACATACTTTTAAGGCCGCCGTCATTTGCGATCTCCAGCAGCTGTTCTTCTTCTTAAACAGACATGCTGGATTCACCTGGTTTGTTGATAAATGGGTCCGACAAATACCGTGTTGGTTTGTGTTCAGCGAAAAAGTGACGTGACCGAGACAAGCGTCTTGAAATGCGTAAAGCATGAGTCATAAACGAGAGGATCCGGTAGTTTTTCAAAATAAAACACCGTTTTATTTTGAAAAATGACCGGATAATAGATAAAACAGAAAAAATGTAATTTATTTATTCTTCTGTGCGGCCCGGTACCAAATGACCCACGGCCCGGTACCGGGCCACGGCCCGGGGGTTGGGGACCACTGTCATAGAGGAATGAAGTGCTGTGGGCCTTGTGAGGGGTTAAAGTTGTGACTGAGGTCACATTGAGAGTGTTTAACCCAGTAATAGACTATTTACACACTTTAATGGCCCCCGAGAGAAAACTCACACACACACGGACACACACGGACACACACACACACACACGCACCAACACATCTTCATAGACCAGGCGCTCTGCCTTCACAGATGCACACAAATCAAATGACTCTTACTATACCTGTGAGGACCATCCATCCTTTGCTTTTATTTCTCGATTAATTTGAACATAATTTTAAAGAGCGCAATAGCAAATTTTAGTTTTGGGGCCAATGCAAAACTAATATTTCAGAATAAAAACTTTATGATAGCAACATATTACCTAGATATACATCCATTTATCTATCTTTCCATCCATCTATCCTTCCTCCCTTCCTTTATAAATATATATAATATAATATAACCTATCTTAAATGTAATTGAAAAAATTTGAACTATATTAAAAATAATGTTAAATATAATACAAACCAAATATGCCGAACCTGAACAATTTATAGAAATTATAAGTATAATTTTATCTTTTTTTTCTTGTTATTCTGTAAAATAAAAGATTTGATATTGACTCATAACAACAAACTAAAAATGCTGACTCCCATATGTCTGTGAAAAGCTAAATAGGTCAGATTTAATTAGAATACAACCAACAGTGACAGGATCCTGAAGTATAAACCGGCCTTTAAGTAAATAATATTAGCTGATGTTATCAAGAAACTGCTCATAAAGTGCAACTGCTCCTTACCCTGCCAGGATAATATATCCTTGATAATATCCCTGAATCAAATCCACACAGGGCTGCAGTGTTGTGGGTGTGTGGCTGCAGGTACACCGGCGAGAAGATGAGATACAAACCTGGGAGACCAGATTTGAAAATCATATACAAGACACTGTACATTAGCTCTTTCTCCTTAGAGGCAGGGATTTACAACCACGCAAAGTTACCGGATCAGCAGAATGTCTCTCGTCTGTCTAGACGCCTGTGAGGTAAACAATAGAATTAGCACATTGTAAAAGCGCAGAACCAAATAATGAATGTATGTATATGGAGCACAGATGATATAATCAGTCTCTTATTGTATTGTTTCCCAGTGTGACTTGATATTTAGCTGCGGCCCTGTGGTCACACCAGGATGGTTTTATTGTCAGGCTCTCCATGACTGCTGGTCAGGTTCACACCGTCAGTGACGGCAGAGCTGGCAGCAGCATTGGCACAATCTGGACACGTCATTTAATTCAAACATGGCTCATCTTCAGAATGCTCCTGCCTACTATAACAACAGATTTTTTTTCCCTCACAGATATACAGTAGTACGAGAATTGAATTTGAGTTGAAAACAGAATCATGCATTAAAGTCTTCAAATTTCAGATTTGAATTCCATCTGCTCAGAGAGTTGTTCTCTCAGGGGTCTGGTTCCACCCAACATAATGTGGAGTTGTCCACCCTTTCTCCGAAACTGGAAACTGAAGCAGGAGATGTATTCAGCAGCGCTGACTGAGAGCTGGAGTTCAGTGGTTGTGATCCCTGGACCACACGTTTGACTCCAGCTCTAATCCTTAATACAGAATAAAATCATTGACTCCTGTTGTCACCTTTTAAACGTTAATTGGACCCCTGACATCTTATGTTTTATTTAAACACTATAAATAAAGTTTCATTTTATTCACAGCCTCACTGTTTGGCTTACGAGCTGGGTGTAGCCTGCAAAACAGAGAAGAAGTCAGAAAAATACATTTCTATTTGCGTGACATATTAAATGTTTAAACCAACATGTTCTTCAGGGGGCTCTCTTCTGAATGTATGCCTGTGAGGTCAGGGTAAAGTGACAGGATGAAGAATGACAGATATTTAGGCCGTTTAATGTTTGAGATGAAAAATTCCAAAACATGCTGTGTGATTATGCTGGTTTTGCAGTCAGTGAGTTCAAACCCTCGATAACTCATTCAGAAGGACAATTTGTGAAGGAACTTTGACTAAGAAGTGGTCAAAGTAAAATTGTTCGAAAGTGGCAATAATTAAGATCATAATATCAGTAAATCAACGAAGGACACTGCAAGAATGAATGATTTATTTGTCATACAGTGTAGATAAAGGAAGTGGGAAAATCCATATCCACCTCAGTTGAGTAGTTTGTGTGTAATCATGCTAACAAACACAGAGACACAGTAGAGACTGTTAAGAGCAGACATCCAGCCAGACAGGTCCCTTATGAAACCACATTTAAATAACTGGATCTGGATTTTTTTTTAATCAAGATCCATGAATTATTCTCTTAGAAATCAACGTAAGTGTGTATTTTCTGGATCTGCCCCCTGATCCACACGCTCACCTAAATTAAATGATTTCTTCCTTGGGTCTTATCCCACCTCTTTACCAGCTTCTTTAATGAAAGTCGTGACTGCACCTTTTGAGTAATTCCGTTAACTCATAAACGGATAAACAAACACAGACAAAAACATGAGCTCCATGGCGAAGGTAACATATATACTCCAACAAGCTGTTTGTGTGCATGGGATCACTGTCCCACTATGACCTTTGATGGATGTTGTAAAAAACTAAAAAGAACCTTAATCGGACAAATGCTCAACCTGCCCTGCAGCAACGCACAACACACGTAAAATCAAACGTCTGATTCATTTTCTCAAACATCCACTAACGCACATTTACACACAAGGATGTCAGTGCATTGTAAACGTGTTTGTGTGTATGAATGACTGAATTATGGGCAGTGAAGAAACTGAAGACAGGAGATGAATCGAGAGGGAGAGAGTAGGAACAGATATGGTTGGAGGCACCCATCTGTCAGAGAAAACGAAGAGAGACCGGGTGGGAGATAGAGAGAGAGAGTTAGAGAGAGGGGTAAATTGACTGAAAGCAGCATGTGGATGTACCGAGACAGGCTGTGAGACAGACACACACAAAAAAAAGGAGGGAGACAGAGATGAAGCAGAGAGGAGACAGAGACAGGGAGAGGGAGTGAAAGACGTCCAGGCTGAGCGGGTGACAGAGTGCTGTCCTGAGAGGGAGCATGTGTGGGTGAGTGTGAGAGCAGCGTGAGCTCGCTCGTCTGTCAATCTGGATCCGTGATTGACACCTCGGGGTCCTGCGCTCCTCTCTTAGCCCACTGGCTCTTCCTGTCAGGATGTGGGGCATGGGGTCACCCACACGCGCACACACACACACACACACACACACACACACACACACACACACACACACAGGCACGTTAAACACACACACATGCAAATACATGAAGTGAGCATCACATACCTACTGTGAGTTCCGTGGTCGACACACACATCATTACACCATATACAATATGGCATAAATGTTAATACTTGCAAGAGGTCATCACTTTGTTTCTATCTACACACACACACACACACACACACACACACACACACACACACACACACACACACACACACACACACGTACACACACACACACACACACAACGACAGGGTCTAGCCGAGGTGAGGTCTCCAGTGGGGTCCACTCTTGCTGACTGGACCATAACCTTTGACTTACGACCTTTGACCTTTACACTGTCAGCAGTACAGCTCTCCACTGGACCTTTCACTTCACACTGTCCTTATGTGGGAGTGTGTATGCGTGTGTGTGTGTGTGCATGTGTGTGATTGCACATTTATGTTATATGTTCATATTTTAATTTGTACACACATTATGCAGCCATTGTGTAATTACCTTCCACAGGAGGTTGTGTTTTTCACCCCTGTCCCTGTGGCTGTTTGTCAGCGTGATTATGCAGACACAACCTCACAGGTTTCCATGAAACTTTGGTGGAAGGATGGGACATGAGCCAAGAAGGAATCCATTACATTCTAGCATGGATACGGACAAAGGGGAGGGAACAGGAATATTGTAACACTGTGTTTAACATTGCGAGAGATTCCCTGATTAATGTGTGTGTGTGTAATTTGGTGCAGATCCAAATTATAAAAAGAAAAAAGGATCTATGGGATTTACACGGGGCTTTTTGGATGGAGGGTTTTCTACCTTTCTTTTTTTAAATCCCTGTTAAACTCCTCTCTCCCTGTTTTTCTCCTTGTCTTTCTCAACAAACAAGCAATGCTAAAACATTGTGGATTAGCATTGTGTGTTACATGCATAAAATTGCATAAACGTTGAAATACACAAAAGCCCACTCATCTATTTATCCATAAAACTCCTTCAATCTTGTTGCCATAATTAATAGTTAAATGTGTTAAAATGTGTCTGGAACCTGCAGCTGGTGATTTCTCAGCTGTGTGGTCTTGAAATAAATAACTTAAGTTTATACGACTTAAACTTAACAATTTTAGTACATTTCACTTATTCAGACGCTTCTGGCTGAAGTGCTGCGTGTTGTTTTGTCTGTGTCTCAGAGAAACTTCATCATAACAATCTTAAAATGTAGAGAACTTGTATTAACATTCATTTCATCCGTCAAAGTCCACTTCACAGCCTTGTTTACAGCGTTCGACTGAAACTCTCACCGCTCATCAGCTGTTTGCCCAGTTGTCATGGAGATGTGGCTGAGTTGTCATCATGGCATGTGACCCACTGCAAGTATGAAACTTAAGTCGCATAATAGCAGATGGGCTTTTCAAGACCATATGAAAAACATGAGCACACAGTTCAGTATTTGGCTGGAAATCCGAACTGAAACATTATCACTTCCAATGTAGATGCACTGTCGGTCCCCAGTGTTTTTCTTTGTGTATATTTTCCTTACAGGGGGAAATTCAAGTAGACTGTTAACTTAATGCGAGCATCTAATTACATTATATCTAGTGAAGGACATGTTTGAAGCAAAGGGCAGATTTCTGCATATTTAATGGAAGAACATTTTTACACCACAAACCGAACTGCAATGAATATAAATAAACATATTTTTATATTCATGATTATTTTGAACATGTTGAAGAGCAGTTTGAGTTCGAACATGCAGAGAAAAAAAGTCACTCGAGCTGTACGCATTTTTTTAATGAGCATAGTTTATTACCTGCATCAGCAGCGGTGTGACGCTAACTGATCTGAACCAGCAGCTTTGGCTGATGGAAGTAGAGGAGTTAAATTACATGTTGTTTCTGTGTAGCTTTCCTGTCGGGTTTTTTAACACCTAATGAGAGGGGGTGTCCATCTGGCAGTTTGTGTGTGTGTGTGTGTGTGTGTGTGTGTGTGTGTGTGTGTGTGTGTGTGTGTGTGTGTGTGTTAGTTTGTGCGCACCAGTAGGGGTTTGTGACTAATGGGGTCATTATTGATGCTGAGTCAGGATTACCGCTGATTGCGATGGTTGAATACCAACCTAACGAGTGCTCAAATATGCACACACCATACACACACATGCACACACACTCGCACAGTCTCTTTGCCTCTCTCTCTCTCGTTCTCTCTATTACAGTCGCACACACACACACACACACACACACACACACACACACACACTTTCATAACTTTCAGGCTCTCAAAGGTGCACTCATGCACATAAACCTCCCACCTCAGCTAATAAACTAACTCACCCAGACATCCCTCTCTCAGCCTCCCTAGACCTCCTTTTGCTCTTGCGCTTGCACACACAAACACACACAAACGCACACTTAGACATGCACACAGTGAGCTCTATATAGCCACACAGATGGCTGGTGTAATGTGGAGTAACCAGTCGCTTCCCTATTCTTCACAGGGCTAAGAATGATCCTGACACACCCACACACCTAGAAACACAATATAAGTACACACACTAAGACACACAGTGACAGGCACACGCAGGTTACACTTACTAGTGAACGTGCCTAAGTAAATGTATTCCAGTGAATCGTATCTAATCTTTTGAATGAATTCTTTATTTTTATCTGTCATAGAGGTAAGAAAGACATAAGCTGTGAAAATGTGAATTAATGAGATAAAATAGGATGAAGTCATGGCACACACTTATTTGGATCTGCACCAAATTGCACACTCATAAATATCAGCCCCCTAACCTTGTCTGATTTTTTAATTAAGATATTAAGATTTTTTGTGAGATTAATGAAATGTAAAAAAAGGCCTTATCTCACAATGTTACAGAAAGTGAAAAAAATATATCCTGGATCCTCCTCCTGATCCTTATCCGCTCCAAAGTTGAACAGATTCCTTCCTCACACCAAGTGTAATCCTGATAACTAACCCACAGGCAAAACACAAACTGCATGGCAGAGGTAATAACAACTTTTCATGATGTTGGAGAACATGGGAAAATGGCTATGAAGGTGCAAAAAGGATTATCCGTCCCGTAGCTTTTTCCTGGCACATTTTACACTTTGTTTTTCATCTTTTATGAGTTATATCCTCTTATTGTTTTATTGTTTTAATTGTTTTTTGGGCTGGTGCAATATGCTATTCACTTTTATTCTGGGTCCTATGATTTGATTTGATGTTCAGTGTTACATTGTTACGTAGTTTTGATTATATCTCAGCCTCTGCTGCTTCAATCTGGGGGATTTCTGTATTTTGGCCGGTAGCATGGCCCCAGGGGGGACTATGTCAGTTGTCGGTCGGCTGTTGTGCAGGCGCAGACTGAAATGTCTCAACAGCTACTGCAAAGATTGTCATGTTATTCTGCACAAGCATTCATGGTCCTCAGAGGATGAATCCTGAAGTGGTCCCATTACTTTTTCCTCTAACGCTACCATCAAGTCAAAGGTTTTACTTATGCAGCAAAAATATCTAGAAGCTGAATTGTCACATACTTTATTTCTGGTACAGACATTTGTGAACCTCAGCACAGATGTAGTGCTGCAGCAGCAGAGACATTTTCTCTCTCCAATTAAGGAAATAGGATATTTGCAGTTTGCATAATGTGGATGAAATTCGCACATTTTGTGAGCACTTGGAAATCCAATCACCACGAAAGCATCGTGTTAAAGCAAGAGTATGAAGGACACACAATGACATTAAAGAAATAAATGCCGAAATACATAATTTAATAAATAAAGAAATTAAAGAAATATAAACAGTCTGTGGTGAAATGGGCTTTTTGTTTATTAATTATATGTGTATCTCTACATTTTTAGGATATGTTTATTTATCTGTTTTTATAATAATAGATAACTTTCTATATTTATTTATTTTTTCACTACTGTATTTCTCATTTATTGATTCAAACACTTATTTCTGTATAAATACTAAATATATGAATTAATTTAGAAATACAGAATTTGCTTTTTACATCACAAAATTTATTGTTTTTTAATTAATTTTTGCTTTTATTTATTCATACGTATGTTATTTTTCGTTCTTCATCTAAGAGAACCAATTACAGTAAATCTAAGAGAAATCTAAATTTTCATACCATATTTACAAAGTAGTGATGCATTCATAACGTCAACTCCTTTACTGAGAAATAGACAACAAAACATTCCACATTAAGTAGATGCAGATGCATTTTATGTATCCCACACACATGCACAGACATGCAAACGCACACTCATGCAGGTAGGGAAATGTAATCTCTGCTTTTGACCCATCTGTGTGAGGGACACACAGAGCAGTGAGCGACTATGTACAGCGCTCGGGGAGCAGATGTTGGAGGAGTAAGGTGCCTTGCTCAGGGGCACTAGAAAGGGTCTAGAGAGACTCTTGGATTTTTGGGCAGATCAATCCAGGTTCGTCTTTTTGTTGTCTTTCCGTGGAATCAAACCAGAGACGAACCAGAGACCTTCTCTGCCCATAGTCCAAGTTTCTGCCACTAGACCACCGCCTCTCCTATAAAGAGCAGTTCCCATACCGGGAGTCGAACCCGGGCCCCCTGGGTGAAAACCAGGAATCCTAACCGCTAGTAGTTGTTGGAAGCCTTTTAGCAGCAAAGTGAGCCAATGATTAAAAGGCATGAAAACACCATTTCATTCATCATTGGATGTTTCTTTGTCGGAGATGGATTTTCAAAGGTGCATTAGAAAACCAGCCTTTTAAACATGGCAAGCACCACTAGCAAGTTGAGGCAGAATGCTAAACTGTGACCACAGAGCATGGATTAATAGGTGAGCTTGACCTCTGCCTTCTCTGCGACCTTTCCTCGGAATGGATGATTCAAAAAGTTGCTTGGAGTAAATGAAACCATTCAAAACATATTCTATTTTTGCTTGTGTAGATGTTTGGACGAATGATTAACATGTTGGAACTAGCCAACATCTGATCGTGCGGTTAGGTATAGTTGACGTATGTTTGTAAACTTGCCGCAGTGGAAAAAAGTAACACAACCTCCAAAATGAGCCACAACTTAACAGGGAGCTTGTACACATATGAATGCATCAGCAGATCTGGTCCTCAGACAATGGGACCTGACGACTCTGGAGATGCCCTGACTCAAAGTGCCCACCCATAGACTTTATATAAAGATGGATGACTGGTCTCCACTTCCTCCCATTGTACAATGATGAAGCTAAAGTATCCCGGATGTGGGTGACGCCATTTGGTTTTGACGTCATGTTTAGCCGACTCTGTGCAGTAGCCATCATGTTCTCGAGCCTCAGTATCAACATCCCTCTGATACACGCACTCAACCAATCGTGAGTCAGTCTAAGCTGTCAATCATGACATTTCAACTCAGTTACATAGCATTAAATAACAAAACTTACCGGGAAAATGAATACTTGAACAAACAGTGTAATAAGAACAACGTAAAATGATGGAAACCATCTGTGAGAAAAAAATTATTTGACATGTAATTTGACTTTTTAGTTTGGCCCGTGTCCCCTCTGCTAACTTGGAGGAGTTTATGGTCATACCGTAGCAAGCCACAAGGGGGTGATGAAGATGATTTGGCTTCACTTTTGGGGAGCTGTCATTTCCTCCATCTTTATACCCATCTACATATTCTCAACAAAAGGAACCATAGACATTTTCTGATGAGTCTCTCAACATAGTAAACAACGGCAAATTGCTGAAATGCCCCTTTAACAAGTTTTCATAACATGATAGTTTCATGAAGCCACAATGTCTCTTTGATAGGGGACTGTGTGTTTGTGTTCTGACAAACCACAAGTGTGTGTTCATTGTGATCAGGAGCGGCTGCTGTTATTTGTGTCTGTCCTCACAGACGCAGACTAAATGTCAGCGGCGTGATCACCCGGCCTCGGAGTCATGAATAAACAAACAATCAGAGCAACCTCTCCCCACCACAATTAGACATTTGCCTCTGTCTGTGCACACATGGCTGGATCGTTAGGTCTCACCGAGGGACGGATCCAAATTGGTTCATTAAACTGTTAGTGCAAACCATGTGACTGACACATGAAGTGATATCAGAGCCTGAAACAGCATGTGAGTGTTTGTAATTATAAAAGGTTCGGCTCTGCTGGAGTCATAATATGCGTTTTATGCAGTTGTGTATCGTGTGTGTGTTTGGGTGTGTATGTATGTGTTCGCGTGTGTTTCCCAGTGGTTTGGAGTGCTTCCAGTGGTGATACTAGTACATGAATTACGAAAACAGACATGTTTATTCTCAATAATAACTTAAGAGCTGTGGTCTCAGGTTTAATCAAAGCAACCGTGCTGTGTGTGTTTGTGTGTGTGTGTGTGTGTGTGAGCACACTTGTACACTGATCTTTGTGCTTGAACTTGCGGAGGGAGGACATTTTTGGGAAAGTACGATTAAGTTTATTAAGGTTTTGAGTAGGCTGTCCATAGTAAATAGAAGTCAATGTAAAGTCCTTATAAGGGTAACTGTACAAGCCTTTGTCGTGTGTGTGTGCGTGTACGTGTGCGCGTGCATGTGTGTGTGAGTGTGAGAGGTGACAGTGTTGCTGAAAGCCAGCATATTGTCTAATTCAAATCTTTCATGAAGTTCTCCTGCTCTGGGCAGATCATTAACATTTCATGTCACCCCGGCTCCCTCTCCCACCTCCTCCTCTGGGCAGGAGGAGCAGATTCCCTCTCTCCCTCGCCCCACAGTGGCCGCACTTTGTCTATTGAGATCTTAGATTTGCCTCCGAGCTCAAACTCCTTTTTTTATGAACTTTGCATTCTATAGTTTTGAGTTTTGACGAACTGTTTTTTCCTAAAAACAGATTCTTCTTTAAATCAGAGTGGAGCTGTGGGGGGAAATTTGACTTCTAAGTTTCATCACTTTGCCAGACTTTATATCCTCGTTCTCTCACTATGTCCTCACTCTCTCAACATTCACACTCACTTGTCAGTTCTAAAGCACAGCTTGCCTTAAGTATCGGGATTCAGTGTGTAAGCTCATCTCATTATCCCCGTTTTTGTGTGGACGCGCGTGTGTGTGCGCCTCATGTACCAGTGTACGACCGACTGTGAGAGTGTGAGTGAGTGACGGGTGTGTAAGCCCCCCTCTCTCGCGCTCTGTTTGAAATAAAAGCGACAGATAATCGCGGGGCTCTGGCGAAACGAGCTTATCTGAGCTCCGATCGATACGGGTGCCGTAGCTTCAAAGCAACCCTTCAAAGAGGAGAGGAATAGCCATACGCTCTACGTGCTCTTTGTGTACGTGTGTGCGTGTGTATGTGTGTTTGTGTGTATGAGGGACCGCGGGAGGGCAAGAGAGCCCGAGCGAGAGTGTGTGTGGGGGGAGAGAGAGAGTGGGAGAGAGATGGGAAGTGAACAAGCACAGACAGGGAGTCTCTCTCTTTGTGCAGATGAAAACTGTTTTCATTCAGTGGCAAACATTATCATATCACAGTTGACATGCAAAGCGCTTGTGATGCAGCTGATGTCGCTACTTAAATTGGACAAAATCATTGTTTGGTTAGCTGGTAATCTCCTGATATCAAGGCTCTGTCATCTTTTATTCAGCAAACCAGCAGCAGCTGTGGCCTTTGTTGAGAAAATGGGCATAGAGGGGAAGCACACACACACACACACACACACACACACAAACACACACACGCTCACACAAACATGCACATGTGTATTTCTACCTTTGTGAGTATACTCATCGACCTAATGCATCCCCAGTCCCTTACCTTAAACCTGGAGAATTTAAGTTGTCATCTGTGGAACTTCTCTTCCCACCCCAGCCATAATCCCAATTTAACTTTAACACTTAAACTCTTAACCCTGAACAAGCCTGTGTGAAGAGACATGTGTCAGAAAGTGAGGAGCAAAATGTTCTAATTCCAACTCCCCCAACACACACCCATGATGCAAAGCCATACAAAATCATACTTTCACATCCTGTCCACACTAATGCAGACATTTGGAAGACGCTAAAACTGAGATTTTTACAAATGCTGTGCAAAGTTCAGATTTTTGTCATCTCCATTGTGTATCCGTGTGTTCATGTAGAATGGAGCATGTGGGAAATAACGTGGCAGGTTACTTTGCGGGTGCCGGCTGTTGCTTTGTGTGAGGATCATGTGTGTAGCGGTTTCTCTACGTGCAATTTGCACTGCAAGGGCTAATCAAAAAGTTTGCAGCTTAATTAAGCCTCACTGTGCCACATTACGTCATTCACAGGCATCTGTTCGCCTCTGGTATTAGATGGATCCTTGATGGACACTTTAGCGCCACCTACTGGCCTGGCATGCTTGCTTGCAGTCGTGAGTGGAAATATTTTGTTAAGTGAACGTCATGTGGACTGATATTTTTTTAAATGGAGGTGAAAACATCTGCTCAAAACAATATCTGCAGCAGTGTGGGTACCGTCCTACTACATGGTGAACCTATAGAGGCAGTGGGGTACGCGCTGGGTGCAGGAAGGAAGAGTGCAAGGCCGGGAGAACGACTGAGCAAGAAAAGAGGGAGGTGTATGGAGATGTGTTAGCACGTGAGAGGAAGAGAGAGGGAGAGAGATTCCCGATCCATGCTGTGTAGAGCGGTGCCATCTCACCTTCCTCACGGTGTAAATGAGATTGTATTTTTGACTCGTCGGTGTAAAACAACTTTCTGTGCGAGTCAGTATGTGACATAAAATGTGTTTCTAAAGCAAACACGTCTTATCGTATAGAATGTGTGTGCGTGTGTGTCTGTGTGTGTGTGTGTGTGAAGTTGGGTGTGTCAGCATGTCTAATTAGCTGAGACAAGCAGGTGTAAAACAGTAATTAATGACACAACTGACTGACTTCATTATCTCCACATGAGCCTCTCATGCTGGCTGAACACACACACACACACATACACACACACACACACAAACACACACGCAAGCACACACACACACCGAAACACTCTTTAGATCTGAAAAACAAAACAGTGTGTTTCTGTGTGTCTGTGTGTGTGTGAGTGAGAAAATGTGTGTGGTTTTGCTTCAAAATAACTAAGTGGACACAATCGCCACACACGACGCCATGCGGCCACTCAAACACTCATTTAGTCTGCAAATGGACTCTTTACTAATGAATCACAAGCTGCTTTAGAGCGGGCTGAGCACACAGTAATGGTTTGGCCACCGTCCAGAATACAGACACTACAACACACACGCACGACGCACGCACACAAGCAAGCAAGCACGCACAGACGCACACACGCTCTCACACTGACAAAGATTGAGAGCGAGTGTCCAAAAGCTCCAATTACTTTCACATGATCCAATAGAAGAGAACAAGCTAGAAAGCTAATCACAAATCCCACACATGTAGATGGGACGCACACACACACACAAACAAACACACACACACACACACCCAGCAGATGATAAGTCACTAGAAATTGCATTTTCTTGATTTTCCCCTGTGATTGTTAGTGTTTACAATGAGCTCACTGTGTTGTTACCATGAGTAGAGATAACAGAGCAGAGCCGTCTCTATTGAGTCATTAATAAAACGGTATAATTCGCTGATTCCAGTTTTAGCTGGATTGATTAACACTTTAGCACTTAGCCAGGCTTGAGCGAGATCAGATGATATCGATGTCTCCCGACGCACCACGCTGTCATCCAGTAAGTGGAATAAATATGTTTTTTATTTACCGCTCAAGTGCTATCAGTCTCTTCCCATGATGATATGCCAAAAAGTAAATATTGCTAACACTCCGTCTCTCTCTCTCTCTCCCCGGCGATCGAGTGAGGGAGTGAGATGCCAGTGATTGGACGGAGTAATGGCTCCTAATGAATATGTCAACAGGCTGTTTCTTTCTCTCTCCATTAAACAACTGGATTAGATTAACTGTGCTTACTCTAACAACTTAAAGACTCCATCAGTAGGCTACTTTCACACACACACACACACACACACACACACACACAGTCGCACTCCAAGTATGCACACACACAGACACACACAGATTGGCACAGCTCAGTAGATCAATGGCCTCTCGGTCAATGTCTCCTTTGGGAGAGTAATCTATCTGCTCCTCACTAATGAAACAATCTGATTGCTCTGCGCATGTGTGTGTGTGTGTGTGTGTGTGTGTGTGTGTGTGTGTGTGTGTGTGTGTGTGTGTGTGTGTGTGTGTGTGTGTGTGTGTGTGTGTGTGTGTGTGTGTGTGTGGAGAGGGGTGGGGGGGGGTCTGTTTGCCTTTGTGCATTCCGGGGCGTTAGATTGTGTCTGGAGTGTATAGATATGTTGTCATGTTGTTTGTTCCGTGATGGAATAAAGAGCATTTAGAGCGAGACACACGCGCACCGTAGATAATTGTCTTTCACGCCGGCTTTTATGAAACAATTACCCTGACAAAATGTCTGTTCTGCTGAAATAAGATGTTCCTCTTCACACAGCACATGAAAATAATCTCACAACGTGCTGCTGGTGACACAAATATGTAGTTTGTTGGTTCAGGCTGCGACTTTTTTTCAACATGTTCAACCTTTCAACCCTTTTTCTGTCTGCTACTTTTTATTTTTATATAAACATCATTATAAATAATTAGCGTCAATTATTTTTACATTCCCTTCACTGGCTCCTGGTAAACTTCAGAATTGATATTAAGCTATCATTAACAACAGTTAGAGTACATCACTGATCCACTGACACCTCTTGCCCGGAGCGCAACCTGAGGTCCTCATCCAAGGATTTGCTCACGATTCCACAAACCAGTCTGAGGACCCAGTTTGACCGAGGGCCTTTTCTGTTTGGGCGTCCACTTAATGGAACGAACTCCCTGAATGGATCAGACCGACTGAATCCTTATCCTCCTTCAGATCGCTCATCAAAACTTAACATATCTTCAGAAATGGGCTTTCACTGGGCTTGTGGTGTGAACATACTCCTATTTTTTAAGTCAACTTATCAGATGTTTTTAACAATGGCATCTTGTAACCATTATTTTATTATTTTTATTTTATACAGCTCTACTTAATCTCTTGTAATTGCTTTCATTATTTTGTCTTAGAAAGCATTTTCTAACTTTGTTTTAAAAAGTGTAAATACAAGTTTATTATTATTATCATTTTTACTATTATATATATCATATAATTACATCGTAAAATAGAATCATACCTCTTTTTGGGGGGTTTTCAAGCAACACTTATATAAGTGTATCTGCTGTGCTTTGTGTGTTCACTTCCTGTATCTCTGAGAACTAGTTGTGTGTTTGAGTGTGTGTAAGACACAGTGAAGATATTTGGTGATGTCACTCCTCACTGCTTCTCAGATCAACTTCTTGGTTTGAATTTTGAATTGATTTGGAATTCAGTTAAATCACGTTAAGGTTTTCAATAACAGAATTTTTTTCTTCTTCTTTGTATTATACGATTTCGACCGATTCTCCATCTCAGGCAATTTGAAAGTCTGTTATTTCAGTTCGGATCTTTGGAAAATATTGTACAAACTAAATCCTTTGAATCCACAAAGTTACAGGTTTTTATTTTGCGCGTTTTCCCAAATTTTTATATTGCATATATTTATTGTGTTTTATAACTTTCTTACATTGTCATGTCAGAGCTCTAGTGAGGACATGAATTCTATCTGTTAATACAACTTGAAGACTTCGATTTTGTAAAGTTTGAACAACAACTTAAATACGTTCAAGTTCTCTTAAGTCTAATTTAACAAACTAAGTAGAGAGAGCTGCAGCTACTTTGTGAGCACATTGTTTTAAGTGTGTTCAATTTTTATGAAATTCATTTGGCAGAAATTCACGGTAGCATTTGCTTGTTTCTTTTTTTTTAATCGAAAGCACTTGGATTGTTTAAATATAGCTCGAGTGCTGGAAAAGGCAGAGATGGACCAGTGAACCCACTCTGTGCCATGGTTCTGTTTTACTGTAAGTGGGTTTACGTGATCTTGCTCCAAGGCTGCACGCGTATTGCAGCCAGGAGAGCGTGGCAATGAGAAGTACAGTAGGTCAGGAGTTGGCACGAGGCAACAGAGAAGACACACAGTGAATAAAGGCAGCACCGTCTCCCCACTTCCTGCTCCCCTCCGCTCTGGAGATCATGAAGTCTGCAGCCGGGGAGGCCAAAAGGGAGGAGAGGAGTAAATGCTGTGCAGTTTCCAGGCACTCAACCAACCCACGAGGGCTATATCTGGAATATTTTATTTGTTTGTTTGCTCAAACTCTGAAAGGCGTCTTTAGAGCAGTCCCCTCAGAAGCAGACTTAACAGCCTCATAGTTTTAATGATGCAACTGTCATGTGGTGTTCAGTGCAGCAGAATCTGTTTCACTTTGCCTCCTCGAGTAAATCATCTCTGCAGTCTTAATCGGAGAGCTGTCAAAACCCACCTGCTCTGGACTGCAAAATGCACCAGAGAAACACGATTATGACCATTTCAGGTTTTAATTCTATAATAAATTAGTTCTGTAATGGATTGGTGGTGACTTGATGATACTTTTTCTTAAATCTCCAAACTCAGCTCCTTTACGTGTATTGGGCAGGAGGTAATTTTGTTGTGATTATATCTGATTCTGTGAAAGAATGACTGGGGAATCAAATGTACAAATTAGATACGATAAGAAGATTACATTTGCAGATGTGTGTAGTGAAGTATGTGGCGAAAGATGTTTCAAATAAATGCACAACAGGCCTGTTGTGATATGAAATCTGTTCCAACACCCATTTGACCTTTTAGAAAGTTGTTGTTCTGCAGATGGTAATCTAATTCTTCTCTTCTCCCATTTTCCCTTGTTCCTTTCTCTCTCCTCTGTCTCCCCCCTTTGTCCTCCTTCTTCCCCTTTTCTTCCTCCCTTTGCAGTGTTGCGCGCTGAAGTGGTTTTTAAGGTAAGGCAGAATTGTTCAGTGTTTTCCCCCCTCTTGTACTTTCTTTCCACCGATTGTCAACTCATGAAACGCAGCATGCCATCAGCACTTGGCACAGTTTGTGTATCACGAAACAATCTGCGTCTTCAAAAATGTATTTGGCTCAGATCGCTGCTCTCTGCAACACAATAACGCTGTGTGAGGATAACAAAGAGACACCGCGGGTTGCACTCCCACTGTACTCCCCTGGTAAAGCCATGATCAGAAATGCACAGAAGTGAATCAGCGGCCAATAGGGCGCTTTCTAATGGCGTTATACAGTGTGTGTGATACATTTGCATACTCCCATTAGTCAACGTCTCATTTAAGTGAACAATATATATCAGAAGAACTTTGTAGTATTTTGGTATAGTACACACAAAGGGTAATACTGTACTGTAAATACTCCTCCGCAGTATCTCACGACAGAATCTGCCTGTTAGAAGCTGTTATTCATAACGGGGATCTGCCACAGAGTTTTTAAAAGGCAAGGCCGCTGTTCTTTATTTATGGATTTCAGAGTTCAGCTTTACGATATCTCAAACGTATTACTTTCAGGCTGGGATGTACAGTGAGAATGTAATAATATCAGAAGACTCACAACACTTTCAGAAGAAAATGAAATGTGCTACGATGTCACACAACTGGGCCTGACCCTGTGGTGTGTGCACACAATATGAGTGTGTGATATCTGAGTGTGCAGTGTTAGCATGGGAAAAGCATGTGTTGGGGATGCAGCTCTTTTTTGTAAAGTGGTTGAAAACTGTTATCTGATTATAAACAATGCAAGATTTTAGCGTGATTCGACTTACTGTCAAAACGTTCAATTGATTCCTGATTTGTATTAAGACATTTATATTTATATTATAATTTCAAATAATTGTTCATTACATATTTAGATTAGTGAAATGAAGTTATATTGTACCAAATATTTGGCTAAATATATTTAAAAAACTGACAAATATCGAAATCGTTCATGATAATAAGGCAGACAAATTGTATAGTATAATGAATAAGGTTAACTGAATAAAGATAATATTGTTTGAGGAGAGATGTTTATCAATTAAATAGTTGGAAATTGTTTTATAGTCTCAACCCCCAAACCATTTCTGCTTATTTTGCTCATGACATTATAAAAATATCATATTGACTTGATTTAATTTAATGTTAAACTAAGATTCTGTCTAAGATTCTTCCAGATTTTTACCAACTGATCAGCAATTATTTGGCCCCACTTATATTTTGTAATGATGACATTGTGCAGGATACAGAATGACACTGGAACAACAATCTATAAGTGAGTGGATTTGAGTAAAACTCTTCTCATCAATTTAAATTCATTCAACCAAATTGTTGTTTGTTTCGTTGCTGTTGGAAGTCATTTTTCATGCAGTCTTTTTATTTTCCCCACTCAGTCAGTTTATCATCCATCACAGACGTGATGATTTTATTATACTAAAAATGTGAGGATAAGAACTCAAGCGTTCAGGAACTCTGAAGCTGCTGGTTGAAGTGGAACAATACTTTTAAAAACGCACTAGATGCCACTTTGAAATAATTAGAGCAGCAACCAACCCATAATGCAACAGTCTGTAAAAGACCACAGTGACATTTGCAGTAGCCCCGTTCAAAAAAAATGAGAAACATTTTTAAGTCATGAAATATAAGACAGCCCCGACTTTTTAAACTAAGTTTCTAGAAGAAAATATTTTCCTGTGTTGAGTGGATATATCTTGGTACAGTATGTTTCTGTGTATTCCCTTCACAGTTCAAAATGCTTCGGTGCTGTGTCTATGACGTATATGTGCGGGAAACCCTGCTGTATTATTATTCCTAGTCTTACCTATATTTCTCTAAAAAGTATGATCTTTAGGGAATAGTCCCCATACCTCTGAGGGGGGCTGTCTGCAGGATTATCAGCCTGACCAGCACAATGCATGCTGGTTAAATTAAACTATGAATATCTACACTATACATGCACCCTCATCATAAATGAGACCTTGCTGGTAAAACCTCCTCACCATACTGGTAGACCAGCTTCATGTGCAGGTCGACTAGCACAGCTATGCCCATTCAATAGTTAACCAGGTACCAAACCAGCGTTCTATGTTGGGCTTGTTTTTCTTGTGTTTTCTAGCAGTGGAAGGAAACTTTAAATCTGGAGATTCTCTAGAACGAACTGTATTAAATCTTTTAGTGAGATTTCTATCGGATGTGGGCAACGGACAACACAATGATATCCTCGGGAAATGTCCAAGCCACACAATGAACCTAAAATATATCTATGTCAAATTATAATTGTGTTGACTCAGAAATGACCGAAAGAAAAGTACAACATTTGACAGAAATTGCTCTAATGTAAGTGCCTGAGCTGTGTGTGTGAGCCAGTGAGGGCTGGGCCAGGGAAGCTGCAGCACACAGTTTAAAATCATCCATTACGTCATGAACTGGTCTGCACTTAAAATTAGCCCCAACTTGACGACCTGGACCAATTACATAATGGGATGATACTGCCAGGGGCCATTTTGCTTGGTCATTATCTAGACTTTTGAAAATTTGAGGACATTGCTTCTTCTTTTCCGTGAGAAAACATTTAATGCAGGATTTTTACGTGTATTATGGATTATTATATAGTATTTTATTGTTACTTTTGATTCAGATAATGATCTAAATCAAAAGTCTACTGTCCATACAACACGCATGTGTTTTAGTTTGTGCATGTGTGTGTGTTTTTTGTGAAAGTGTGCAACTGGCAGTTCACTTACATCACTTGAGATGGCAGGTAAAAGGTGAAAAGTTTAAAATGGGCTGTCTGATGTCAGCTGATAAAGCGTTGGGGGCTGTTTGAATAATTCTGTTTGATAAATTACGTTTCTCACATGTGTCTGACAAACAGTCACACAGGAAAAAAATCCACAGGTGTGGAAGCAGATACAGTATGTAGATAGGTTTAGATAGCAGCTAGGATAACAGGGTTCACATTTGAACCTCTACAGTGCTGGTACAGGTAGTAACTGATACCAGTACCTAACTGAACCTGTTTCTGGTACTTTACTATGAATGTAATGACTAAAATGTAAATTCTGTTGTGAAAAAAAGTGTAAACTTCTTAATTTCAAAAAATGTTTTAATCTAGTGATTCCATGAAAGAAAGATCTACACACCAACTATCATGTTGATAAGGGATTTTGGAAGCAGGCATTGACTGAGTGTTGAATAAAATGCTAACCAAGCACAACTTTATCCAACTAGCCAATTTACTAATCATGTGAAGATGTCAATGGAGTAGTTGACTATGTTTGGTCATCATGGAGGGTTGACCTTCTTTGGCACTGGCTGCAGGCGGCTCGACTTAAAATATTTGTTGTGCTTGACCAGACTGTTTGTGTGTGTTGTTTTGAAAAGTCGAAGTTTCTGCTGACCTTTCCCCTGACCGGTTATGATTTAAAGAAACTGCAGGGATGATGCACTCGCTATCAGGTCGGTTATTATCTCCACTAAGGAGGTTGAGTTTGTGTCTGCCTGTCAGTCAGGATTAAGCAAAGAACACTTTCCATGATTTCTCCGAGAACGTTTCGGTCGTCTTGATCGAAACAATGAGGCATGTTTTTTGGAGACTGATATTTCAAAGTGTGTGGAGTTTGCCGCTGATCAAAATAAAAATCTCGATCTACCGAATTGAAATGTGGTTTCATAAGGGGACGGTTGGGCCTTGGTGGAGGTATTTGTCCTTGTAGTTGCATCCTTTGAAGGATTTAGCATTAGGTGGTGTTCTGGCTGGAACACTGGGGTGACTTAGTGACAAATCCATAACCACCGCCCAAATTAAGCTTATTCCAATTCCTTCGGTCCTCTCGCTTAAAAGTTCCAAGTTGGGTACCCATGCAAACTCAAGGTAGAGTGACCCCTGCATGAACTGGTCCAGTGCCCAGTGTCACTCTCTATGTCCAACAGCACAAAACATTGTACATTGTGTAATGTGTTGTGTTTGTGTTGAGAGCATTAGCTCTCGTAGCTCCACTCAGCAGGAGAAAGGTTAATTAACACATCCTGTCACAGACAGGCAGGACACCTCCTGCTGTTAGGCACACACACACAGGCTCTGAACCAAACACACACACGCAAACCATCAAACAAAACCAGCGTTGATCTGGCATATAAAGATGAAATCTAGCATCTGTTTGTCCTCATTTCACTCATTACTCTCGTTCAAGTCCTTCGTTCCCTTTTTACTTTACTCACTTCTTCCGCTGCACGTCCCTCCTGCTGCCAGAAACCCATCTTCACGATATGACAGGAGCGGTGCCACCAAAATCATTCATGGCACGGTTCATCAGGAGGAAACAAAACAAATTCCCCTTGGATCACGTTTCTTCACTTTGACTCTATGTGTGAATTGGGCAGGTTCATTATATCTCTTGAGATGAGATGGGGCACGATTCAAGAACGAAATTACAGATGAGTGGACGGAGGAGTGTGGCGGGCGAGAAGCAGTGCGCCACTGAAGATGATTGCTGTTGTGTTCTCGGGATGAAGCCAAACAAGTTATAGCAACAAAATTGACATCCACAAATTCAAACGCTACCTTGAAAAAAGAAGTGGAATTTCCTTTAGCTTTTTTAACATGAACATTGAGTACATCTGCTCCCTTTTATCTTTTCCGCTCTTCTCTCTTTATCTTTCTCCTCAAACATTTGTGCACATCTCCACTTGAAATGTCTTGTCTCCTATCCACCACTTCAGTGTCTCTCTCCTTCTCCGTCCTTATTTCATTACCAGTCTAGACAGCTCCAGCAGCAGGTGCTGGGAGAGGAGGAGAAAATGGGGTGAGAAGAAGGGAGAAAGGGAGGAAAAAGAGCCAAGGGGATAAGGAAGATGGAGCAAGAACAGGGAGAGATTAATAGATCAAGTGGAGAGGTGTATGATGAAAGTTAAGAGGAGTATGGAGAGGAAAGGGATGGGGGTGAGGTTAAGGTGGGATTGGAGTAGACAGGAAGGAGGGGAAGGAAAAGATCTTCCAGTGAATCATGTAAGTGCCCTGCGAGGTGGGGGGGGGTGCAGAAGAGGCTATTTGGATGCAAGGTAGAAATCAGATGCACAAGATGTGGCGAGCAGGGAGACGAAATGAGAAGAAGGCAATGGCAAATGGGCTGAAGAGGGATGAGAAAGAAGTGTGGAGGAGGCAAGGGGGAGTGAGAGGGAGAAGCAGTCCTAGCAAAAGGTCGGGGCTGCGGGGGAACGAGGGGGGAGCACGAGGATGGATGGATAGATGGATGTATGGATGGATAGAGTACACGTAGGAGAGAGGACAGGAGCAGTGTTGTTGTGGTTTAACGGGAGGACACGGGCTGCAAGGAAGTGAGCTGGGTAATAAGGCCATAGCTCATTCCTGTGGAGATATGCGAGTGTGTCTCAAACTGTCTGTGTGTGCACTCGTTGTGTGTCTGTGTGCACGAGGAGCTGAGAGGGAGCAGCCTCTATCCTATTAGTGACTACCTCTCACTGAATGACTTATATGCACCTCGTTTTTCACCAACGGGGTGACAGCAGATGCTCAGGAAGAAACAAACACACGCACATACGCACACACACACACACACACACACACACACACACACATGTAGGATCATACAGGCAGGAGTGGCGACAGGAGAACGCTGCTCCCCCTTCCTGATGTGGAGAGAAAATGCCATCAGCGCAAAAAAAAAGGAAAAAACAACGGTTTAAAAAAAGTATCAGATAGAAATAACTCAGACACTAGGGGTACAGCACAAAAACATCTACGTACGAAGGCCTTGGTTTTGAGGT
Source organism: Pseudopleuronectes americanus (assembly GCA_038501795.1). Lineage (NCBI taxonomy): Eukaryota > Metazoa > Chordata > Actinopteri > Pleuronectiformes > Pleuronectidae > Pseudopleuronectes > Pseudopleuronectes americanus. Next base: position 10,866,159 of record CM076721.1, read on the forward strand.
CACTGTTCGGTATGCAGAAACAAGAAATAACAAACAATAATCTGCTTGTTTTTTCTCCTCTTTTTAAAACACGAGTCATTCTTTGAGTATGCACAAATACATTTACAAGAGTACATCAAAAAATACGGGGGGTTGCTGGGCTCAGTATGTCTTAAAACCCCCAAATTTTGAAATGATTTGCTGCAGAAGTCATTAAATTATATTTGATAAAGTCTTGAAAAGATATTCTGTCTGGTTCAGTCATGTTGGCCGGGCTTTCTACTTGACTTTTGACCCTGCACGTGCCTGTAGTCGGGGAAAACATCGGGCTTGGGTCAGGTTCAGGTACCAAATACAGAAAACCTGTCTGGGTCAGGTTGGGCTCACTTAGCTTCTCCCACGCTTGGTCAGGTTATCGTGGCCCGAGCTTTGTTCTTTATTACATTGACCCATCGAATTTAGCAAGAGTTCTGCACACACACAAAGTTCTGCAGGGGCTTCACTACACAACAACAGACCGAAAGGCTCAAACTGAAATGTAAGCGCTAAGTAGAGAGCCAAAGTCATGATGCCACACTCAGGCTTTAAGCCTCGGTTCCTCTAGTGTCTGTATCTAATGGAATATCTCATTCTGCATTTCTATGATTAATCTCGGTGTCAACACAAAAATAGCACGAACATTGAAAAAGTCATTCTATACAAACACACTGCAAATTGTATTCTAGGTTTTACAGGAGAGTTTAAGAGCAGCAAGGTGCCGGGTCAGAACCTAACCTGAGGCCACTGCAGGATGCCTACAGGCTCGGAATTCAATTTAGAAAAAAATATTTTTATCAGTTAAAGATTAATATAAATTCTTGTACAGGCATTCTTTCAATGCAACTCTTAATTCCCTTGATGCTGCACGTCATTCAGCACTTAATTAGCGGTGAGGCTTATGACACTCATCATCGATCCATTACAAAAGGGTTGGGGGGTCCTCTCTGAGAGGTGTGATTATGCATCTCTTTATTTAGACGGCTCTTATTTGAACTCTGTCTTCATATATTTCATGTTTGATTTACTTGACTACATTACATCAGGACTAATGATTGGCTAAGGTTCCATGTCTGAAGCTCAAGATCTATGTTCGTCATATTCACCTTGAATTCACCTCAGAGAACTTTAAAAAGGAATAGGTTGGTTATCTATTTAAATCTCTAATGTTTTAATTTGTACCTGTTTCAAATGATTTTGTGTTACACTATTGCAAACTACAGAATATGTTTGATTCTGCTTTTATCTTTCATAGTAATTCAATTCAGTACAGTTTTATTTGCATAGCGACAAATCACAACATTATCTCCCACGACAGGCAGTGTTATAAGTATGGTTGTGTGTTTGTGTGTGTGTGGGACTCTTGTGTTTACATATGTATATGCACCTCTGAAAAACCTCGGCTCGTTTCCAGCACGGAAATAGACTACAGCGAACAACCTGCTGCACTTGTAGAGGGGGTGTCTGAGTGCTGTATAATCATTTGGCTCCAGGGAATTTTGTAATTGAAAGTTATTTAACAAAGTCCCCTTCTATCTTGCAAGGGGTTTATAATTTGGACCAGTCCCCACACTTGTAGTTCATAAACCTGAAAGCCTTAAAACTATTGTGCTATTTTGTCAGAACATTAGCATGAAGGAAGTCTGGTGGGCATTTACAAACAATTCTAAGTTGTCAGTTTAAACAGAAATGGGGAAAGAAAATAAACTACTTTTCCTTGAAGATTGGTACAAAAAAAAACAGATTGTCTTTGTAACACATGCATATAAACACACACACAAATATATCTATATATATAAACCTTAAAATATCTTTTCAATTCCATCTAGTCCTTGAATGTGAAGGTTCATTTGTGTTATTGTAATTTCCCATCTCCATTGTGACATTTTCACCAGACAATGACGACTGACCCCGTCAGACTCCAGGAGTCCAGGCAAACCCAAGGACTAATGGTTCGGAGAGACGGAGACATGAGAATAAGATAGAAGAATCTCAAATAATTTTTGCCATTTTAATTAAATTTATGCATATTCCTCCCTGTGAAGAATTTGGGGCAGCTGTATCAGCGAGAGAGGGGGGGGGGAGAAGAGGAGAAAATGGGTCACTCTGGCAGAGGGACTGAGAGAGGCTTCATTAGGAAACCCGTTGCCGTCGGTCCGTGGCCATTCTAATTCTGCTCCAGCATTCCCATTCAGCGCTCGTGGGAATCCAATATCAGCCTAACATTTGTGATCTTGTCAAAAGCGAGGAAGGAGCAGGTGTCAGGTCACGCTGGTCTCACCCAGCTCCACTCCGGCGACACTCTGCCACCTCTCTCTATTTATTCTGCTTAAATTACCATTCCGCCTCGCTCGCCTTGAACAGAAAAAAATGTCAGGTGCTTCTTAAACAGAACTTTTGGAGGTTGTTCGTGACAAAAGCTTCACAGGTTGTGTGAAATAATCCGGGTGTTGGGGCTGAAAGGATCTGATGGTTCTGAGCAGGGTAATTAGACTTACTGTTTAATTTCTCCTTTCAGAGATGATAACTGAGCAGATGGCACCCGGAGAAGCTCTGTCAGAGTTCCTCCTCTTCAGAAGGTCTCCCTCTCATATCTATTTGCCCCTTTTTCACATTTGCTTTAATTCTCCGCACCTCCGTCTCTCCTCTTCACCTCGTTACAGACATTCTTCTTTTCATGCTTCCTCTCTGTGCTGCAGACGCTTCCACTTCTTTCGCTCCCTCAGTCATTTGTTCCCTTGGCCTCGAGCACAGTGGCGTCTAATATGTCTTTAAAAGTAGGACACCACTGAGTAATTTGTTGCACCTACCAAATGATAATTCAGACTTCTTACCATATATCCATGACTACAGGGACACCCCGAGCGCACAAAGCATCCGAGCGCTGTGGAGAGCAGTCGTCGTGGTTTCTCTCCTCATTGTGGAGCCGAGATTATTTCTCAAAGACATGTAGGACACGGTTTTACAGCAGGGAGTTGTGTGCCCTTTGTGTAAGGTGTGTCTTTACACTTCCTTTTGTGTGTTTTTAAGTGTACTATGTTCATTGCTCTCAGCCGTCCTCTGCTTTGGTTCGTCTTCCTATACCAGTAAACATGAGAGAAGTATCATTTTCAAGTGGTTTGGCCTCACAACAGATCATTGACATCTTTAATCTACACAACCTGCATGGTGTCCTCCAACTAGATTAGGTCAGTTCTGTGGCTTTGTAGCTTTGTAATTAGGTCTCTAGAAAAGAACCTGAGTGATGACATCAGGGTTATCTTACACCTACTGAGGCCTGTCCCCATATTGTTATCGACTGTCGTATGATATATGGACATGGCCACTATAAGTTTTTTGCTCTGCTTGTTATTTGGTTCATGGTCTTCCCCGTACATATCCTACATAGAAACACTGTTGTATTGAACTGACACTCGGACGCGTCTCTTTCTCGTTACCTTCCTGAGATGCTGGTTTAAGAAGGTCCGGGATGGACTGTTGTGTTAGTGTTTGCCCTATTTTAACTGGATTGAACTGAATTGTGTTTTTCTTGTGGGAGATACTCAAACTGACTTTCTACATACACGGGTATAGATAACAGATGGATGGGGGCATGGAGTTTGAAAAGCAAGAGGGGTCCAACAAAGACACTCAGATTTCATTATGGGTGAGTCTTTGGTTTTTGACCGAAACAGTACTTGTTACTAAAACTTCCATATCTCACTGTTCAATCTATTTAAGTTTAAAGCCAGACTTTTAGAAGTCCTTCAACTTAATTGGAGTGAACTTTAGATAATCTTATTCAGGCAGATATCTTCTCCTAAGAAGTAAATGATTTGTTTAAGGACACTTTGATCTTCACTATTCACTTTGATGTTAACCTCACACCTGTTGCACTTGAAGGTGCGTGGGGATTAGACGTGTTTTGTCTCATGTGTCCACTTTGGATTCTTCCACTTGCACCCAAAGTTTGCCTGATTAATATCAGCAGATTTTATTTTCGGCATTCAGGTCGAATCTGCTCTGTTGCTAAATTGGCAAACTGGATTTTTGCTCTGACACCAAATCTTCCTCCTAATGGTCGAATCTCCTCTTGTCATGTGATGAGACTCCGCCTCTGTGTTTTGAGACTGCTGCTGCACGGAGGAGACGCTTGCAACTTAGTTTTTTATTTGATGAATGTGCGCACTTTCAGCAATACACATAAATAAGCCAAATTTAATTAAGTTATATAATGGGGCAAGTTATATTATGGTGTCTGCCTGAATGCTGCTAAAACGCAGACCCCTTATATGAACACTGAATTTTCTGATATAATCAAGGTCTCTGCACACACAAATATACGCCAGAAAATATCACCGCAACCTCTTGTCAGTCGGAAGAGGAGCTCCTGTGTTTGATGTATACAGCTTGATTAGAAAGGGACTAAACATAGGGCAGACCGTATTAATATTTAAAATAATTTACCGGGATAGGGCTGTATATCATCTCATCTTCAATGGGTCCCTTAACAAGCATAAGAACAAACGTACAGCACTTATATACAGTGCATGAATCTAGTATCCAGTTTTCTTTTCTCGATGTGGTCACAAACGTGGGGCTTTACAAGGACATCTGTCCAGGGGTCCACACGGACCCTCGCAGACTTAATTAAAGTCACACAGTCACAGAGTCTGTAAATTGTCCTTATCTCTGATCTAACCTCAATTTAACGTCCAGCTTTAGACAAAATGGATGATAAACCATTCCCTCTCCATTAGAACATGTCTCTGTGATGTGTTTGTTTTTTTCCTACACTTCTGTTAATTTTCTCATTCAGGGCTGTGTTCTGAAATTTTTCGTTTCTAAGTATTTTGGGGTCTTTTTATCACCTTGAATGGAGAGGACAGAGTAAGCTTGTGAAGGGGGGGTTAGAAAGAGAGAGGGGGAGGACATGCATACATGGCCACGGGTCAGAATCGCCTCTGTGGCATGAGACCTTGACTCTTGCAGGCTCTACCAGGTGAGCTACAGCATATGACACCACTCTGGATAAGTTTCTTTACATAAATCTTGATATAGGAAGAGGATCTTAAAGAGATTTAGTTGGTTTAGTGCTTTGAGTTGAGAAATGACGGCACACTGAAGGAGAGCGATGTGACTTGATTCAAAATGCCTGATGTAGCTGTACCTTTCCTACTTTAGGTTCCAAGTGCAACTGCTTGTTTTTTATATAGTCGAGGACTTAGAGTGTGAGGGACTTTTCTATCCTGCATGTGTGTGTGTGTGTGTGTGTGTGTGTGTGTGTTTGCCTTTGTCTCCCTGTTACCTTACCTTACCCGGTCTCGTGCACAGGTTGTCGGGATGAGTGAAGCTACACAATGGACATATCTGTAATTAAATAATCCTCAGTCTGCTGAAGGCCCTTTCTCTTTATTCTCCACAAGTTGTAGAACAGCGAGTTACTCTTGAAGGCTCAGTTGAATTACGCCAGCATGTGTGCATCGTGTATCCTCTCAAAAAATGTGCAACCATCCTGGCTGAGGCAGATCAGACGCCTATCCCTTTCTGTAAACCCGTCAAACGCCCAAACACACACACCCTCTAACACACACAGATTTGGTAAACAAGTTCAAGTTGTTTACGCAAGACTGTGGCACGCTGCTCTGAGGGTCCCTGTTGCCCAACTTTAACCTGAAATCCTGAGCAAACTGACTGAATTTTCTACTGTAATGTGTTTGTTTTTTTAAATGACTCCACTGATGAGCATATGACCTTGAAACACATTTGAAAACCGCCGTGGTCAGACGAGACGCTGCATCTCCAGGAAGGTTGTGTCTGGAGAGAAAGGTTGTAGGTCATCATGTCAGCGTTATGTACCCTCTACACTTTAAGTGGGGCTTAAAGAGACAGTCATCTGAAGCCCAGCCCTCCGCCCTGCTTACCAGCTTGCCTTGATGTTGAGTCAAGTTGACAGAAAACCTAAGAAGAGTGTTTCACGCATGCTGAGTGAAGCCAAACCAAAGTAAACCAAAGTTCCACTGGGCTGCCCTGGTTAGGTTTAGACATCAAAAAAGAAAAAAAAATATCTGGGCCATCACTGGGCGGAGACAGTTCTGTTTGTGGTGTGAAGGCAGGATGCGAAAGCGTCTTCTTCTGTGACCTGAAACGCCCCGCGTCGTTTCTGCAGACAGCGGAGACCTTGAAGGCGAAGTCCAGACGAGGCAGATATCAACATTTTGAGTCTCACTGAAGAGTCACTTCAGCCATCAACATAAAAGGGAGTCAAGGGGCGGCTCTGAAGGGCTCCCACGAGAGGCCTCGCTCACATTCAAAGCCTCTAAAAGGGTTTTGCAGTCAGACGTTCACCACGGGTGCCACTTAATCACATGGAAATCAGCGGAGGAAACTACAGTTATGCAGTGTCTACTGAAAATAAAGCCGGATAAACATAACTTCTCCCGGCTTATTGTTCGAGAGCTGCGAGCCGAAATTGCTTGCGCCTACATGAGCTTTCCAAATGATCTAGTTTCCAAACACTCCTCCTCTCCTGCACAAGGCTGCCAAGGCTTTAATTACTTCTGCTGGGCCAGCACAGGTGAAGCACACGCTCACTAACAAGGTGGTTTCCAACCAGGGAGCACTGAGAGCTAACAGGAAAACAACGTGATGGAGAGGAAAACTGGAGCCCACAATAGAAGGCAACCGATGCTTATAATAATCCTCCACCCAGGTGACTTCTCCAGCTACTGTCAGAGAGCTGCAGGAGAAGCACATAGGAGAGGATTCTGACGAGGAACGTGTGATCAGCTGAAAATAAAGTGTGAACTTGCTTTCACACATACGTCTTCCACAGCGCACGTATATGCACTGAAATCTATCACGCGTCAGATCAGCGCAGCAAAAGCAAAGACACAGATTCTTCTAATTATTTCTGCATCAAATGCCAAGTTGAAAACAGTGAAAACAGTGAGTGATCCCAATTCAAAACAAATAAGTCAACAATGATGACTTCTGTCCCATATTTCATTTGCATCATCGACTGGAGTCATGATCTCAAGATCATCAGATGCTGCCGGTTAATGTATGCTGCCATCATCCACTCTTATTCAGTAAGTCGGTCAGCAGCACAAACTGCAGGAGTGGTGTAACAGCACAGACTAGTGGGGATGATATGTCATGACACCTTGCTCTATTTGTCAGTGACACAATCTTTCTCAGGATCTTATTATAATCAACGTGTGATCTCCCTGTTATCTTAACCCTATATATCATGGTGTCACAGGCTTTTTGCAAAGTGGGGGCAGGAATACAAATATTTCATAACTTCTCATAATGAATTTTCAAAAAAATAACAGTTTTAAAAGTGCTTTACAGCAATATATGAGTCACAGGACTGCTGCAGAGCGTGTAGGGGCCTCGAGGTTCAGCTGAGGATTGGAAGTCATTGCTGAGACAATAACTGTGCGACTGCCCACGATCCTCTGAGACCCATCCTCATTTCACTCTCCACCAGCGAAGTGATTCTTATTTTGTCTCCGACTCAGTGTGCTCCGCTGCACTCCGTAGATGGCAGAAGAATTCAGCATAACAAACACCGGGTCACGGCAGTTGCAAAACACACAGGGGTAACATCTGGAGTTGTGTGTGTGTGTGTGTCTGTGAGAAAGTGTACACAATCTTTCTCTGCTTAGGTTTCACACGCCTCTGCGCTAGTATCCACATACGTCCTAACTCAACCCCTTCTGATCTGTCAGAGTGTATTCTTATCATCATACTTGAGGTGCTGCATGCTTTTCCCACTCGGGCTTTTCCGCCCCTCACCCCCGCACGTCCCCATGTTGTAAGAAGCTGGCATGGAAGCCTTAAAAGCCTTAAAAGCTCCCGGTATAGGAGATGAGCTGGAAGTGTCCATTTGACCCAACCTGCTTTCTGAACTACTCTGCTGCAGCAGTTGAATTCAGGCTGCATGTGGGAAGCTCCGGTCTGAATGCTATCACACACACACACACACACACACACACACACACACACACACACACACACACACACACACACACACACTTTCCTTATCCTGTTTTCCTCTTCTTCTTCTTCTTCTTCTTCTTCTTCTTCCCCCTCTTCACGCTCTCTCTCTGTTTCTTCTTCTGTTTTGCAGGAGAATTCTTTGGAGATTTCTTGTTCTCTCATTCCTCAAGGATGAAGCAGCACAGTGGACGTGTGCACTGAGACAGGTATGCACTGATCGCCGTGTTGTGACCTCCAAAAACACACACACACACACATACATATATACAGGATTCTACTGCTGTTTATAGAAGGCTTTGGCGTGTCCACTGAGGAGGTGAAGCAGTACAAAAGAGAAATTAAAAGTGTTGGGGATCTTTCTTTAGAGAAAGAGAGCGAAGGCAGCACAGAGAAAGACGGGTCCTCGGGGACGGAGAGAAGCGAGTGAAGACACGGTCGACAGGATGAAAGTTTAACCAAACATCAGCTCCCCACAGGAGTGGCAAATCTGCTGCCGTCACACCGGACAGCTTGAAGGAGAGACATGCAAAGAGACAGACCGGCAGACGGGACAAGACAGAGCGGCGATCCCCAGCTGTTTTTAAAACCCTGCTTCAGATACATTATTGAACACACAGCTCCCCCACGCATCGCTGAGCTTTCCTCTTTCCTCTTAGCACTGAAGTTGGAATAGCGTCATAATTCTAAATATAAAGCATTCGCTCACCCCTCTTTGGTTTGTTAAAAGATGCAGAGGCTGCACGTAGGCTGTGTGTGTGTGTGTGTGTGTGTGTGTGTGTGTGCGTGTGTGTTACTCTGAGTGGCACTTTCCTTTTTCTGTTGTTGGCTGGAGTTTCAGTTGAGTTTGTGTGTGTGTGACTCATTTCGGTTGCAAGCCCATTCCTAACTTCAAAAAACAGAAAGAAAAAGAAGCAAAAATAGATTTCATCTATAGTATTTGTTAGATGATGCACAGAGTAGACTGATCCTAGTGCAGCTCTTCACTGGTAATCGGATGCACCGTACTGTAAAGCAAGTGAGACGCCATCCAGGGGATTGATTTTGAAACAGACAGCATGAGGAACACTGCAGGTCTGCAGCAGGAGCTTACTTTGTGCAACTCGGCTGCTCCTCACTCTTTCCAGTTCCTCGGGTGAATATCTTGAGGTCACCGTCCTGAGAATTCCTTAAGCTGGAGTACCGGGTCTAGTCTACAGGTGGCGGCAGAGCGACATACCCAGCAGGCATGTTTCAGACTTCACCGACCCATTTTCAGCAGAGAATCCCTCCCTGTGCAGCCCCTGCCTTCATTTATCTCCCTGTCTCATCCTGGATAGGTTTTAAGTCAAATAACTTTTCCTGTCCAAAAGAAAACTGTGAAGAAAAAATTAGTCAATATGTTTTTTTTTCATTGATTGATTGTGTGTGCAGACAGTTAACAAAATGTCTTCCATTTCAGCTCCCACTTCTCAACTTCATGTTCCGGGATGAACCATGAGCAAAGGTAGGCAAGTCACCTTTGACCTTATTAAAAAAAGTGTGTGTGTCTTTGTGTGTACTTCAATGCACGGACATCTGCGTCCAAGCACTGCTGGGGGGGTGCATCTGTGTATACACTTGTGTACATGTTTGTGGGTGTTCGAGTTTTCCTGACAGATGTTGTAATGGCATGATTAGCCCTCTGGCTGCCAGCAGCTCCGTGTGAGGTTGCTATAGTGACTGAGGGGTTGAGCGTTGGGGAGGCCGGAGAGGAATATGAGGGTGCCGAGGATGAGGAGAGGGGGTGGAATAGGAAATGAAGTGCCTGGTGCCTCCAGGCCTGTGTGAGTGTGTCCATGCGTGTGCGTGTCTGTCTCTGTTTTCGTGTGCATGAGTGGGAGTGTGCGCGTGTTTTCCGTGACGTTTATTTGTTTGTGGATCCGCACACAGAGTGGAGCATTGAAGAGACACTCGTCTGTGTAATTGGGATTTGATCAAGATAACTTACTCTAACGATAAGTCATGTACCTACACACACACACACTCACTCAGACACACATGCACGTTCATTCTGCGTAGGTGCGACAGAGACGGGGACCCTGGGATGACTGGAGTATGGGCTGAGGGTAGCCTGCTCTGCCGGACAGGCCAACTCCATGACGGGGTCGCACTTCATATCGCTCATCACTCAAATTGCAGAGTCAATGGAGTTGTTGTGCAAAACCGGTACAAGCAGCAGAGATCCCCTCTGGCTCTGAGCACAGGGGAAAAGGAGAGAGCAGAGTGGTTCGGAACACAGAGCAACTTCAGGTTGCTGATATTTGTTTTCTGAGGCAGTCGCTATCAGCCTGAGGGTCAAGACACCACTAGAGGTTGTAAAATGGATCTTGGGGGTCCTGAGATTATTAAGAGGATAAGAAAATACAGTTTTCTGCTAGGGACAGTTTGAAAACCTCAGGCCTGTAAAACTTGATGAAAATTGTTGAAAAGTTGTCTGAAGAGCTAACACATCATGACAGGACTTGCAGCCTCATGTTAAGGGGTCATAAAGCCTCTCAATGCTGCTTGGGTTGTTTGCTGACTTTAATATTTTCCTCCTCTCTAAACGGATTTAGTAAATTGTAAAGTGTGTACTCCACCTTTTTTCCAATGTCAACTGGGATTGGCTACCGCACCAGAGCAACCCTCTAAGGGATGTATGGATGGATTAATGGATGGAAGGATGGATGGATGCCATTGTCTGACCCATTTAATAAGTTAGTATTGAGGATGATGATGCAGTATCTTTGATCATATGTATTTGTATCTGGAACAGATGGTAGAGAAAGTGGTGTTCGGTTTCCCTTCTGTGTGTTATCAACATCTAGTAATAAGTCAGTTTTCTTTCCTATTGACTCTATATGTTTGTGCACAGCAGCTGGTCCACAACTCATAGACATTCCATTCATAAATAAGATCATGGGTTTGTTAGCAAGATTAAGACTGAAAAAAACTAAATGAATGGATTACCACGAAACTTGGATGCGGTGTGGGTTATCAGAATTTGGTGCAGATCCAGACCCGAGGGCTTCATTGGATATGTTATTCAAACATTTTCACCGTTTATAATTCATTAATTTCAATGGAAAGAAAACCCAGCACATTAAGAGAACTGTGAGTGTGTGAGATTTGGTGCAGCTTGATTAAGTTTAAGGGGACTATAGAGCCTAGGGGGAGTTAAGTTCCCTTCTACTCTCTATTGGAATATACTTTCAGAGATAATGTTGCAATAATTTTTGTAATTGACTATTTTAGAATTATAATTAGGTGATGTAATTAAATAAATGTTCAATGTTATTGCAAATATGAAAAAATACAAGATTATTAAAGATATATGTGAGTGTATTAATATTTGAATAATTTAATAGTTTTGAAACAACCTGTCAGATTTAGTTAATGTGTTCCCGGGAGGCCACCTTAAGTGAACTGATCTCATTTTGCGTGACATTTTAAAGCGAACCTGAGGCTCCTATAAACCGATACACAGCAGCTCCTTGTCACGCTGTATCTCCAGAGGAAGTGCAGCCTCCTCCTGTGTATAATAACCATTGTGACAGATACAATATGCTGTACCATGCAGGGCTGGCTTCACACAGGGATTACACATAGATGATTCTTCAATAGAGAATTTAGTCTCGGGCAGCCAAGCTTAATCTGCGCCTGTGGAAGAGGACCACAGTGCTGTGGAGCCGTGGCCAGATATGACAGACAACAGAGAGCAGCCAGATTAGTTGGTTCTAGGACAAGGGCTGAGCTAGAAGCCGCTTGACGGGGCATCTTTTGACAGCTCCTCCCAAATCTCCCGGCCCTTTAATGTCGTCTGAAGGAAACATGGTTCCCCCTCTCTGTCTTTTTATCTGTCTCTTTCTCTCCACCGCTGTGTCCCCGACTTTCTCTGTGTGAGGTGACAATGAGAAAGAGAATGTGTGTGTGTGTGTGTGTGTGTGTGTGTGTGTGTGTGTGTGTGTGTGTGTGTGGGTGTGTGTGTGTGTGTGTGTGTGTGTGTGTGTGTGTGTGTGTGTGTGTGTGTGTGTGTGTGTGTCGTATCGCTTCATTAGCTTGTGGATTTCTGGGTCACTCGTAGCCTTGTTCCCTCCGTCTCAGATGCTGTAATTACCCTCACGTGAGTCACATCTGATAATTAGGATGGTCCGAAAAAGACACACATACACACACACACACACACACGCACACACACACACACACACACACACCCACACTGCGTATAATAACACATGTGACACACACCCACGTATACACACACATCAGTCATTAGTGGAGACTTAACATGCAGTACAGTGCTAATGGGATTATCCTTGCTAAGGGTCCCACTCATCAACCTCTTACTATTCTCTCGTTTCACGATCAAGCACTCTGAGGAGAGCTGGTCATTTTGATATGATCCTTCTTGTCTTGCTTTCTTCTGCATATCTGCTTTCCCTCAATAACTGTCTTTGTGTGATCTCTAATAAAAGTCAAAAAAATGCCTCCTAAAGAGTTACTTATCACCAGGATGACATGCAGCGTTTCACCTTTAATGCTGCAGCCACACCCATGATGCCCCAGTACCTCCTAAAATGTGTAAAACGTTATCATGGTTTGCATATGTGCAACCACTGTTATCTGTGGAGCTGGATTTTTCTCTATATTTTCTAGACCTGAAGGTGTGAAGGTAATTATTAAGAAAAAGCAGCTTTTAGAAAAAAAGTCTACGAAGATATGTTTCCCTTTGTGAGGGTCACCACCCTTAGGATGGAAACCATTGCTCATACAATGTAAACAGTCTCAAGAGAATGAGCTAAATTAAAATAAGATATTTAACTAGTAGGGCACCCGGAGAGCACATTCCTCCGCAAAGGCTGACAGCATATCTCACCTAGGAAATGGAAAAGAAAAATCCTGGATCCATCTTTTATCTTCTCCAAGACAGAGTGGGTTCTTCCTTGTGGCCTGCTCCACCCCTCTATACAATTTCATGGAAATCATTTTTTCTAGTTTTTGAGTCATCCAGCTAAAAACCTCATTGAACCTCACTAGGACCTCCTTGGTGGAGGTAAAACAACAAACATGTATTCATTTAAAGAGAGAAAAAAATCATACACAATATGTTAATTCTGTACTCGTCAGACTTCCCTTGTAGGATCAATAGAAAAACCTCCCCACTCCCCTTAATAAGGATGTGACCATGAGAGAAATGAAGACTGCGAGGAGACTTACTTTGATTTGTTGCTTTGCTCTTCTATCCTTCAGTTGCTCCGACATTTTCAACCGCTCGCTGAACTCTCGCCCATCATCACTGCACCCATTTCATCAGTTCATTTAAAGTAATATTACCCATACCCATTCAATTTTCACTGTGTTTACTCTGTTGACTGTAATGGTAATGGAGATATCGACTGTGGACTGCCGAGTGATTCTGTCCAGGCCATTGTGTTGAGTGGTTCGATGGAGAGGAGTGGATGACTGGAGGGCTATCTATGGTATTACATATAGTGTGGAAGGCGTGGGAAAGAGAGGCCCTCTGAAAGCCAAAAGCTTAAATAACGGGCCTCATACAGACATGACGAGAAAACGCACACTCGCAGATACACACACACAGATACACACATAGGCAGTGGATTAGGATGGGGGATTATGGGAGCATAGCTGTAAAACAGGCAAAGACAGATCAGTGTCATACTTCATAAACACACACACAGGATATGTGTTAAGTATGTACAGTAAGATGGATTTATTCTGAGGAGGATGCTATGATGATTTAGGTCCATGTGGGGCCGCCTCTAGCCCTTTGGTGCCCTGGGTGAGGCTAGGATTTGGTGCTCTTACAATAAAATGCTGCTTACACACCACTGCTTCACTATTAATCATATAATGACTTAATAATATAGTCCAAGGGACCAAATCAGTACTTTTAGTTTAATACATTGTCTATATTTTTCTGCCAATACCTTGAATCAAGATTATTTCCATGTAGGACTTAAATTTGTCATTACAGTATTTGTACTTTTTGCATATTTGCAGGCTACGTCTGGCTTGCCATTCAAATTCCATCCAACCATTCATCCATTATCTGTACCTCTTGTCCTTACAGGGGCCCCTTGGCCAACATAACAGGGCAAATAGTCATTTCTGCTCACATTCACACCTACAAGTCTGCAGTCGCCTACCATGGCTTTATCGAGCATTAATCTTAGCTACTATTGCTACATTTTAATAATAACATAAGGAAAAACACTAGTTTTATTGTACTTTCTTCCTCTTCTCTTCTCCACCTAAAGGCTTTGCATTATGAATATTTGTGATCACCAGAGTGGTCTCAGTTCATCCCTATGTGCACCTTGATGTGAGAACCAGTTAACAATAGTACATTTGTCCAATATTTGTAAGTAATTTCATTCAAAACCTAAATGTCAACCCCATTGCATTAGTGGAGAAGCTAGGGGATCACTAAAATCAGTAGGATTTATTCTCGATATAATTTCATGGCAATCCATCTGATAGTTATTCAGATATTGCAGTCGTGACCAAAATAGTCGGATATTGCAATCCACAGAGCCGTCCCACTGGCATGGCCTGAAAGAAATGTCTATCTTTATAACAGCAGCCACAGCACGGGCACTGTCACTTAAAAAAGGACAGAAATGACTGCGATGGCTGAGGACCTGTATTAAATGGAGGCAGATCACGTAAAGCTTCCAGTGAGATTGACTCCCGTCCAAAGGAAAACTCTGAAGGATATTTTATTCTGACAGAAGGATTTGTTGAGATACCTAGCAGTGGGGCTCAACCTTTTGCCAACAAGAGGGAACATTGTTGGGTGCTCAGGAAGGTGCCATGTCCCACGAGAGATGAAGAAGATAAAGCAGAAATGACATGAGGTCACCCCTTATTTATTAAAGGTACACCCAAAATGAAAGTTAACATGTCACACATTCTCTCAGTTTGCTGTGCTGAGGTGTTCAGGCTTCTAAGATCATTTCGATCAGGAGAGAAACAAGAAAGAAATGTATTGTGCACAGAGGAATAGACTTTAGAGTTCAGACCCCAGCAGGAAGTAGAGAGCCAGGAAAGCATTCCCATGAATTAGGTGCTTTGGATATGAAGGAAGCTGACACAGGTGATGATGAGGAGCACAAAGATGAGGCGGCAGGAGATGACTGGGTATCCGGAGTTGAGGTGGTGCAGGGGTAGAGGTAGGTCACTCAGGGATCGCAGGTCAGTGGAATGACGGGATGGAGCGAGAACGTTTGAAACTTTGCCAACTTACAGGAGATTGGATCAAAGTGATCGTGTTAGTTTGTGAGTGGTTGAAAAAGAATGAGCTTGTAGAGCCTAGAGAACTAGGGAAGTGTGCATGTGACTTAGGAGGCACGTGCAAGAAGATAGTCTTCCTACTGAACTCCAGCTTAGCCTCAGACTTTCTAACCCCACTTTTAAATAATGGTAGTGTGCATCTGATTATTAGAGCTTTGAAAATGTAAATGTTTAAATTCTTTAAGTATCCTGAATATTCACAGTACTGTGGACTGATTTCAGCTCTTTGTAAACAACTAATGTAAATTAAAGTGTTTGTCTTGAGGTCTGCAATTTTGTGTTTCTTCTCCAAACTTTTTTTTAACTGATTTTTATTTGTAACGTGATTTTAACCCAACATCGACCAGCCCCCCCAAAAATATATGTTATGTGAGGGTTTCTGCATATAATTTTACAGATGAATAATTCATACAGTCAAAAGATTAGGGTGAACTGACATTTTTAGCCCTAAAAAAATATTTTAAATTACTTAAACTGCACAAACATATGAAAACATTTGGATACATTACTTGAAAGTTTGCACAAAAGGGGACTGACCTCAGTTTGTGTTTTCCTTGGTGTCAAAAATCAGTAAGAAGAATATGAGCAGTGGCATTGAAAGATTTAAATCACTGCCTATTAATTTGGCAAAAACAAATCAATTCTATATTTTAAACTTACATTTTTTTTCTTTTTTAAACGTTCCACCTAATTGTCACATTAGCTCTCTGCCTTCGCTGTTGTGCGATTAGCCTCCATAATGGCTCAGGCAGTTTAACTAACCCTGACCCATATCATAAAGCTGTGTGCGGTGAAAACGAAAGGGAACAAGTCACCTCTCCACTGCACGCCTTGTTACTTTGAACAAATTGGCCAGTTGTTGAAAGCGGTGCGCTGCTGTGAATCAGAGCAGATAGAGACAGTACACTGTGGGTTCTCGTAGCTGAAATGCAAAGCGGTATGCGATACAGCTGTCCTATAACGTTTACAAGTCTGTCCGCACACCGGCCACAGCGCAATCGCACACTGGACTAACATGATGGAGCACCAGTCATACTCCGACTGAGAGCTTCGGTCCTGCTGCATCAGCCGTGTTTTTGGTCACCAGGCATATGTCAGCAACTCGGAGCTCGATGGAGGTCTGCGGCTCCCCGTGATCCCATCTTCTCTACAACTGTCAAATATAATCATCAATCTCTCCTCAGCTTCCTTTTATATCCACTTTGCATATTTCTGTCTGGCCTCCTCAAACTCTCCCCCCTCCTCCTCTTCCTCCTCCTTCTCTACATTTCTCCTCTCTTCTTTCAGTACGCTCACATAACCAGCAATTTGCCAATCTCTCCCACAATTACACACACACACACACACACACACACACAGGCATATGCATGTACACATGCACACACAGACAAATGCAGAGGCATCCAGCCCGCAAGAGCTGCTGTGGTGTATAATGACAGATAATCGTGGGTTCGCGCTCGGCAGCAGGAACCAATCACAGTGACAGCCACTTCTCCGTGACCTGTGTGTGTGTGAGTGTGAGTGTGTGAAGCACAGATTTTGCTGTCTGCCTTTGTTGCTCTGTGTATAGACGTAATTGCTAGTTGAGCGTGAACTGTATGTAACTGACAGCTTTATGAAGTTGATATCCCTGTCATTGCTGCATTTATGTTAACGTAAATAAGCTATTTACCTGCATTATAGACATATCAGCGTGTGTGTTTGTGAGTGTGTGTGTGTGTGTGTGTGTGTGTGTGTGTGTGTGTGTGTGTGTGTGTGTGTGTGTGTGTATGTGTGTTCATAGAATATGAATATCCAATCCACTGAATTATAATGTAAGCATCTCTGAACACTGACATGTTTGGCTTATACACAGCACATTCAGAAAGGATTATAAATTATGCAAAATCATTTCCTCATCAATGTGCATTCAATGACCTATAATGAAGCATAACATTTCTTGAAAAGAAATAAAAATGAAATGTCATATGTGGTTAAATATAGTGGATTTAATGTGTAAGGCCAAGATCTGATAAAGGCTACAAAAACCTTCCTGCCGCACTGAAGATTCCCAAGACTAAATTGGACTCCATAATTTCTTAAATGGAAGAAATTTGGAAGGACCACTACTTTTTCAAAAACTGTCCGCCTGGCTAAACTTAACAATTAGGGGGGAGAAGGGCCTTAGTAGGATACAAACCAACAATCCAGTGGTGGTTCTGGCTGATCTCCAAAGAGCCTGTGTGGAGATGGGAGAGACCATCAGGAGGACAGCAATCACTGCAGCCCTCCTCTCCCACTGGGCTTCATATTGACTTTGTGGCCAGAATGAAGCTTCTCTTCGGTAATAGACATATGAAAACCCCTTAAACTCTCAAAGACTGAGAAATTTAATTCTCCGGTCTGATGAAACCAATGTTGAACTATTTGGCCTTAGTTCCAACTGTCATGTCTGAGAAAATGCTAATCAACTGCCAAATACTATCCCAAAGGTGAAGCAGGGTTTTAGGGAGACTAGTCAAGATTGAGGGATAGTTGAATGGATCAGTGTTCAGATAGTCATAATGAAAACCTGGTCCAGAGTGTTCAGGACCTTAGACTGGGATCAAGTTTCACCTCCTAACTGGACAATGACCTTGGGCTCACAACCAAGATAGTGCATCACAGACTGTATACACAAGTGTATCTAGACTCCAGGTCCAGAAAGTGGAGCCAATGTGGCTCAAAACTGTATTCTCTCAAATTACCAGCAGATGGCGACTGTACTGGCTGCTAAAAGTCAGTTTTCTTTAGAAATCTATAATAAAATTACACTTCTTCTTCAGATAAACAGGATTTTCATATCTTCTTCAATACCTCATGATGTTCATTTTGAGCATTTAAAGTAAAATAAATGATAAAACCAGGGGAAGTAACCAAATATGGTTACATTTGGTGACATAATGGTTAACAATTGGGGACACCACTTTAGATTAATGGCTTATCCAAGGCTCCAACTGGTCTAGTCTCGGAATACACTTTTGCAATTGGGGAAAAACAATCCCAAATTCGTTTTGTGCTTAAGTGTAGACTGACGTTTAAACAAGTTACACATTGTGCTACAACATAACAACATATAAAAGGGTTTGCATAATTTCTGGATTCACTGCATAACCTAAAAAAGATGCCAGTATTTTGTCCAAATAGCCTCCCAGTGCTTCTCATTTTACGTTAACGCACCCGTCTGGAGCGGCCGCAGCCGAGCACAATGCAGCCACACCATGCTTCACTAATGCCTTAGCTGCTTAGCTTGTCATTCGTCACTCATTTTGATGGAGTCAGCAGCCACTGCTTAATGATCTGTCTACTCGCCATTTGCGTAGAACCTGTTGACTCCATCTGCTCCGACCTCGTCATAAAAATTATTTTTCTTTTTAAGAAAATAATTGTGATGTGCCTTTTGGTCACGTTTGCATGAATCAGTTTCAGTAATACAAGCATAGAGCAAGTGTAAATGTGTCTGCTTTTTTTGTTCATTCACTCGCTGCTATATTCTATCTCTCTTTCTCCGGCACTTCCTCTTCTCTGCTTTGCTCTTACCCCTATCTTCTCCCTCTCCCTTCCTGTTTCTGCTGATTCTCATTTCCGCTCTTTCAACAGTAGGGAGCTCATCCAACCCATGTACACAGCCTGAATGAGATCCTATGTGCATGTGTGATGTGTGCACGCAGCTTGGGCTTTTTTGTAAATATGATGCTAACGCACAGTACGGTAATAAAATAGAAATGCACGTGTGGAGGAGGGGTTGTGTACTTCATCACACCGGCTCGCTCAATATTCCCAAATGCAATTTCCTCGATGTGGATGTTCATCATTGTACCCCGCCTTAGTGCTCCATAAAAGCTGCTTTAGGAATACGAGGCTGTTCCCCATCGTGTTGCTATTTCAACTGTCACTCCCTGATTTCTGACTCTGCACATGCACACAAACAACAAACACGGATGCACACACACTCATAAACACACACACACACACTCTGCAGAGACGTACCTTCCTGCCTTTTGTGGCACACAACGGATTAGTCTCCTGTGCATGATTAAAGCAAACAACCCTCCATGTTCCCCGTCTCTCTGCAATGCTGCTTAACATACTAAGCCTATAACATATAACTCAGCCCGGGCCGAGCTCATCTGTACTGTGCTTATGAAAATCACTGCTGGCCATGTAGATTTTTTTTACAGTTATATATAGATTCAAAACACATTTCTGCTCCGATTCCGGTAAATTGATCAATTCCCATTTGCTCAGAATTTCTTTTATAGGAGGCTTTTCATTGTCACAGCCAAATCCACATGTTAACAAGGGGAGCCAGGGAGACTCAGTCAGTGCTCTTTACCACCTGAATAGAAAAGAAGAAAGGAAAGGTTACAGGTAGAGTTAATTTAAACCATTAAATTGCTGTTATCCATGTATATCCCTGTGATTACACATAATGCTGTAGCTTTCATATGCATGGAGTTATAACCACCCAGCCAGCAGCCTTTCCCCTCACACCCCTGCCTGCGCTCTCATTGTTAGCTGCATTTGCTCTCCCTTTATGAAATGATGGTTGTAATTGCCCAGGTGCAACTATAGGGAAGCTGCCATCTCTAATACCAGCCAAGCCACTAATGGTGAGCAGCCTCATATGTCTGGGTTTAATCACTGGAGAGTCGGTGCCTGGAGGAATGAGGAGATAATGACAGGGTGTGTGTAGACGGAGGCGTGCAGAGTCACAGTCACACAGCGCTGGTCCATATGAGAGGAAGGAAGTGTGTCCATTGTAAAGTCGTCAATCTTTGAAGCTTTAGGAATGTTATTTTTTGTGGACATGTAGGAGCATGGGGATGGGGGGTTAGGGTCAAGAGTCTGTTGGAGAAGCGGGTGGGGTGGGGTGGGGTGGGGGGGCCATGTGTATGAGTGGGGTGTTCATCGTCAATTATTAAGGCGTGTGTGTGTGTGTTTGTGTGTGTGTGTGTGTCTTGTCGGTGGAACTGTGGCTCTCTATGATGCTGAGATCAGAGGCAATTATTGAAATGTCATGACTTTTAATAGGCGGCTGCTCCACACGCTGTTCATCAGTCATGAGATTTTCAAGGTGATGAAACCAGAGCCCGTTTTCTGAGTCGCTGTGTTTCCAAATTTTTCCCTTTCACATTATCATATTAAGGTAAATGGTCGGTAACCCAGTAACACACACAGTGCGTCTCTGTGCAGCACTCTCTCTATCACACATCACTCAGACTGCAGGCACAGCCGTCAGGGGAAATTAGGGATACAGACACTTTGGCACGCAACATGGGGAAGACTGGGATCAAACCATCAACGTTCTGGTTAGTGGAGGACCCGCACTACTTCCTACGTCCACAGCCACCTAATTACTCATCTATAGTGTAGCCCACTACGCTCTACACACAGTGGAATCTATTCTCTATCATGTCAGGCAAGGGTGTGTCTGCAAAATAATTGTACTTTCAATACACGTTTGTTTTTCAGCTCTCTTTGTGGGAGTCTCTGCAGTCTTTCTGTTTATGGCAGCCGGCCGCCAAGTTTTTAAAGAAATACTCCGGACTCTCATTTATTCTGTTCATAGTATAAGATTAGATCATATATAATATATAGTTGAATTTAGAACTGTTGGTTAAATTGAACTTTGTTGCTTGAAACAAATCTGTGTTTCATAACAAAATGTATGTTTTATCATTTTTTTTATTTTAATAGTCGGTCAAAGAACTAATCAACTAAGTTTTTCAGCTCTGATGTATTTTTGTCATATATTCGACACTGCTCACATTTATAATATTCATAGTATATTGAACTGGTGATATAATTTAATGATTAGTAATGCTTATCAATATTCTGTCAATTGACCAATAGATTGATCAAATAATACAGTCTTTCTGTGTGTAGCAGCTGGCTGACACGTTTGTTAAGAAGCGCTCCTGACTCACAGCAGTGGTTGGACTTGAAATGTCCTGTCTAAGCTGTCAGAGGTGTCAAAGGTGTAAAAGTAATAAAACTAATGATGGTTTTCCTGCTGTTCCACTTCAAGACTCGAGCACTGAGCATGCTGACTCCCTGTCATGGCCCTGCTGGTAGCCACCGAAGTTTAATGGAGCCATCGTTAATGTTATTGGCTGCACTCGTGTCTTTCCTGTTACGATGAGTCACACTTTGTGCTGTATAGGAGAGGTCCACTGTCACACCGGTAATGGTCAGTGCAAGATGTACGGTGCAGTGGAAACTATTTCCCCCCCATTAGTCCATTGTTGTGCCCGGTGTGTAAACAAGCGGCAACTGGTCCTGGGAAAAGTTCACCAGCTCCTCCACCGTGACCATGAGGCCAAAGTTGACCTGTGATACCCGAAAACTTTTAGACCCATTAAAATGAGAACACTGAAAAATATGCTTTTGCTTTCATTGACATCTGTCGGCCACGTCAATTTAAATCGTTGTATTCCAAGTGTTTCCAACAATGTCCAAACCCAGAGAAATCCCCAATTTATTTAAGGAAAAGGGACATTTAATTTTTAGGTCGCCTTTTAATTGCATCATATCTGCTTTACCCGTGACTCTGCCCGTCTCTGCAGTAACCTCGGGGGTGAACACCATATGGAAAAGGAAAAGCACACTGCTAGCCAGTTATGGTTAGGGTATAGATACATAATACATAAATACAACTTTTATATATGACCTAATTTAGAACATGAGTTGAATCAGGTAGATCTTCATCTGCAATCAGGGTTAAAACAAATCCCGTGATCCCACGCTATTGTTTTGATTGACAGACTCCTTGTGGCCAAAGTTACATATTGTATATCTAAATTTATATCGCCTCTTTTTCCGTTTCTGTTGTTCTCAACGTAAATTAGTTTTTAGGTAATATATTATAGTTGTTTTTTTTTCACCTGATCACATTCCCAAATGACTCACTTCCAAGCATTCTCCCCTCCACCCTTCTCTGAGTGTGGCGTGTGGTGCAACTGTGCAGCAGAGGGGAGGTGATGGAGGACATGTTCAGGTGATTAATGAAACAGGATTAAGAGCCAGTGACAGAGGAGGCAGGAGAAGGACATGTGACTGTGTGTGTTTTTGCATCATCGTGCGGAGAAAGGGGAGCAGTGGAGATGAAAGTGAGTTTTGCAGGATTCATTTTTTTATCAGCATCGCTCTATGTAAAATATATTGTTTATATATAAGACGCTCTGACAATTTTTTATATGCAAGCGAGGAAAAGGAAAATTTGCAGTTTTTGTAATCTGGTTGAAAATGTGGGAACATTTTAAAAAAAAACTGTGACTTATTGCTCAAGTCACCGGCTTTCAGAGAACTTTTTGTTGAGCTTGTGTAGCTACTGCAGACAAAGAGAGAGAGGCGCAGGAAAGGCAGCGTTCATGCATGACTTAAAAAACATTGAAAACTGATAAATGAGTTGGTTGACTGTATGCCTGCAGGGAGCGTGTGAACCTGGGTGAACATGTCTGTGGAGAGAGTCTCGTGTTTTCACATACAGGGAGCATCCATCCGTGCACACACACACACACACACACACACACACACACACACACACACACACACACACAACATGAATATTGAACCCATATAACCATACATCCTTATCAGAGGATCACTTGAATATTTAATCCAGAGCTGACAGATAGTAATGTAGATACATTTTGACATTGAGGGGGCTCTGGGGTGTGAAGCAACAAAACATATGCAGCACAATTTGCAACGTGGGACGTTTTTTTATTAAGAGTCATACATCCTCTAGGTTGACAGAGCATGCTTGCAGTTGAGTGCATGTGCAATGTGCAAATGTGTGCCCAGTGTGGTGCTATATGTCGTGAGGCTAATCAAATACAGCTCGAGATTCAAGTCAAGTTATCTCAACAGCAAGCCCCTTGTCTCTGCTGTGCTGAGTTATTCTGCTTTGAGTGTCTGTGTGTGCCGATGAGAGCGGGCACAACTCTACTCTCTGTCCCTGGTGTGTGTGTGTGTCCCTGTGTGTGTTTGTGTGTCTTATCTATCGTGTGTGTCCCTCGCCTGAGGTTGTGTTTCCTTGCAGCCACTGAGCTGAGGAGTTTCTGCAACAAACGCACGTTTATGTTCCTCCATCTCATCTCATTTACTTTGCGCTGATGAGAATCTGCTGCACCACTGGTTGGGTTCTAGGTCAGCACGCCCGAATAAGTGTGTGTGTGTGTGTGTGTGTGTGTGTGTGTGTATGTGTGTAAGCATGTGCTCAAAGACTGATGTCCATCCTCCCTTTTCAACCTCTTTTGGAGTCTTTGTCTTTTTGTCAAAGCAATGATAGAACCTTCCATTGTGCAATGGGCACACATCATAGCAAGCAGGCAACACATTTCTCACATGTAAGACTTTTAAGTGCCTGTGTTTTGCCAGATTCATCTGACACATCTACCTGGTCACAGCCCAGCTCGTATAAACCTGAAAGGCAGACAGGAGCAGGGTGACAGAGAAAAAGGGTGGGGGTCCCCTTAAGCTTTATTGGATGCTTTTATTGGATGCATCAAGTTTCAACACAATCCATGCAGTAGAATGCACTCAATTTGCAGTAGAAGTCAAATCACTCCCTTGCCAACTCACGCTGGTGCCTAAGCCCTTTGAAATTGTCCCATGTGGGTGGATTTTTGACTTCATTTCACGCTCATCAAACCACTGTCGGTGCTGTAAACGCTGGTTTTAGTGGGAAACCATTCTCACATCCATTCTGCTGAGAGTTATTTTCTTATTCTGGGATCGCTTTAAAAATCCACTCCTATTTGTGTTGCTGTACAGACTAAATTTTAAACCACTTGTTAAAATGTCATAACTCTATGAAATACTGGGGCGATATCCAAGTTTATCAGGGAGCGGCTCCTCATTCAAGATTAGATCAACTCCATTTGTGTCCAAGGATCGTTAGTGCCTGTGATAAATCCCCATGACTGATCTCCATCTCCAAACATCCTACAGCTTCATAGACAGATTGGATCCAGTAGTTAGTTCTAATTTTCATTAAAATATCTCATCGACAATAAAAAAAAAGAAATAAAACTCACACCTTACACAAAAAAAATGTGCAGACATTAAAATAGATTCATTTCTTCTCGATCATAATAATTTTGGCAGAACCAGGTTTGGGGCCGGGGGGGTATCAGCCCCATTAGCCCCAGCTGACATCTGCCCCTCTCGTTATCACTTACTACCAAAATTATTCCTAAGCTTTTTTTGAAGTACAGATAAGTGCTTTTCCAAGAAATAATTGTCAAAACATATTCCATGATTTGTGTCATTGCTCCAAGCTACAGAGCTAACAGTTATAAAGGCAGGGACAGTTTAATATAGCACATTTCAAAGTGCTTTACATAGAATATAAAAGGCATCATGACATATTGTAAAATGTTGCAACATTAGATAATACAAAAAAGAAGCACTAAAATAAGAAATAAATTAAAAGCATTACCTAAAGAATAGAAATTAAATAAATAAAATATAAAATACACGAGTGAGATAACAGGGCAGTGTATAAGAAACCAGTAAGTATTTGATTTGATTAAAGGCAGCGGCAAACAGGAAACGTTTTCAGCACTGATTTAAAATTAAAGGAACTAAGAGTTGCAGTGGAACTTCAGTTCTCTGGGAGCTCATAGAAACTGAACTCTATTTCTCAGTGTTGAGACAGAAAGCAGACCTGATCCAGAAGGGTCTGCATGCATCGTTCAGAAGATCAAAAATACATGACTCATAATTCACTTTTCTAACTTTAAAGTGCACCTTAAGGGATCAGGAGTTGATGTAAGGTCGACTTATAGAAAGGTTCCTCTTATTTCTTCATGAGTCCAGGTTCTCTTTTCCAGAGGTGTGCAGCTGAACAACCTTTCAATGAGATATAGATTCTACACACATGATGAGATATAGATTCTACACACATGATGTTTGAACCTTTCATTCGGTTCCTCTGCCCCCCCTGCTGCTGTCACACAATAAACCCCAGGGAAGTCAACATGTGACGGCCTGGCTGGAGGTTGACAGTGCATGCGGGGGCTCCATGTTGAGCACAGTTTCCGCTCCTCGTTCATCGGGACGGTTCCATCTCTTGCCGGGCGAGGAGGAGAGGAAAGGGAGGAAGGCAGAGAGGGAGGCAGAGAGGGAGGCAGAGAGGGAGGTGCTGATGCCGGAGGACGCTCGGGAGTCTCTTGACGTCTCCGCACCGCATCACGGACTCCCCCGAAACACCGTCGCGGGGATTACGCGCGTGAAAAACAGTTCCTAACTTCACTCCAGCGGCCACGTCGAGGGTGAGGAGGGGGAGGAGGAGGAGGGGGGGGCATTGAACAGCCACCTTACCGAGCTGTGCACTCACCGGGGAGGGAATTACTGGAGCGAGAGAGAGAGAGAGGGAGAGGGAGAGAGAGAGAGAAAGAGGAGGGGGAGCACACAGAGAGAGAGAGAGAGAGAGGCGCGCGGTGCCGGATTATTTGGGCAGAGCGGCTGCAGCCACGGTGGATGTTACGCAGACACACGACGGAGCTTCCATCTATTCACACCGCGAGTTGTTTTTATTTCCACCGGCTGCGCAGCGCGGGGAGCTGATATGGTGAGTGTGTTGTCGTGTTGCGCGATCTAGTGGGTGTGTGCTTGTTTGTGGGGGGGGCTGTGTGTTTGTGTGGGTGTGCGTGTTGGCGTGTTGTTGACATGCACCTCAGAGCGTCAACTTCTCATGACAGCGTCTACCCACCCTTCAACGGCGCCGATCCGATGTGCGTGTGTGTGTGTGTGTGTGTGTGTGTGTGTGTGTGTGGTCATGTGTTTGCTGGAGGATATCAAACATATGACTGACACCAAATGATCTCTCCCTTCCCAGCATGAGCAGTGTGGTGGTATCCCACTTGTTTTACTGGTGTTTCAGCTCCAGTTTTAAATGGAAAATCTCTGTCGTATTCATGTCATGTTGAAGCCAGTTCATATTGATCTCTAACATCACCTGATCAGGGATCTGTAGTTGCTGTCCTGGGTGTTATACATACAAGGACTTCCAATAGAGAAGGACTGAGCTTCAGCTTGTTTCCTTCACATCCTGTGGTGCCATAGATTTTTTTTTATACCCAGAGTAAATACATTTTTATTTCAGTGCGTTGCCTCCTTGTCTAATTTACTATGAGATCATTAGAGCTCCTCTCGCCTCAGGGCGTCTCATAAAATGAGTTTCTTTATGCTGATGGGAGATTAAGGAGGCTGTGACCGCTCAGTGAGCACTGAGGTTTGGTGCCCCCCCCTCAATACATGCTCAGAGGTATTTTCTCACGGCCGAGCCACGCCATCGGCTAAAGAGCTGGACATTTAATGGTGAAGCCTGTGCATGCAGACACAAAGCTGTAATAGCTGTTAATGGCTACCAGTTAAAACAACTGCCCCCCCTTCTTTTGAGTGGGCTTCTTGGAAATTTAGGCAAAAGTGCATGAACACTTTAGACTCAAATAGGCTACAGTGGATTATAGGGGGGAATTTCTGTCTGTGGATTTCACTCCACCAGCTTGTAACTGATCCATTCAGACACAAGTTGAAGACTAGTTGCGATTTTTTTTTAAAGAACCAAATGATTTAAGTTGAGTTCTGTGATGCACATCCTCCACCTTCACCTGTGAAACCTTGATTGTCTTCACTTTAGCTTTGCTGTTATTTTGATCCCTGCTGACACACAACATTTATATTTCCGTTCATGCCATTGCTATAACTCAATGACTCTAATGTGCTGAAGATTGTGCGTGTGTGTGTGTGTCTGTGTGTGTTTGACAGTAGTCAGCAGTCTTGCTCAAACATTGTCAGCATTACAGACCTCGCTGGCCCACAAATCAATCACTCAAGTACTTGTACAGGCAATTAGGCTTGAGTGTGTGAGAGCGAGACGTACACATATACATACACGGTGCACACTAATTAGACACTGGTTTCAATGTTGTGACAGATCTGTGTACTTTAGACTAAGTCAAGACATGAAGCGATGGAAAATAATTGAAGCTACAAACATTTTCTCACTGTTTAAAGTGGCCTTGATTGCCTTTTTATTATGATTACTAAAATAAGTTTCAGTTACTGATCTTTCAGAATTAACCCTTACACATTTTCTCCACCAATCAGCCACACATTGAATCCCCTTCAGTTACTATTGTTATGTATGTATAGTTATATAAGAGAGTGGGGTTCCTTCATGTGTTTGCCTAAGCTCAGTTGTGCAGTTTATAAATACACTGTGTCTGCTAAGTGCCTTAATCCTTATTAAGAGTTGCTATGAAAATCATGACATCTACCTTAACTGAATACATGAACATACTATTTAATGACTGTGTGGCTCAGGGGGTTGAGCGGGTTGTCTGAACCCCAACGATAACAGGAGAGAAGTGCTGCCTATAGGTTAACTGTGTAAAACCTGAACTGTGCGCTAACGTCATCAAGAAGAGCAAATTGCTACATGATTACCATTCAAACAAATGAAGGTGATTATTCTCTTACAGTTAAGGTGAACTGATTGTGAACAAAATAAGTATAAGAATTGAAAAATGTGTGGGTTTTTTTTTAAACGGACTCTGCTGAACTCTGTGGATATGTTTAGGCTCATTAGTGGACTGCAACGTGTTTTACGACCACAGCCTGCTGCTCTGAGTTCAGAGGCTCCTTGTCAAATGCCAGTCAGTGGAAGAACAAGTGCTTTACCCAGCTGATCTGTGAGCGTGTGTGTATTTGTGTGTGTGTGTGTGTGTGTGTGTGTGTGTGTGTGTGGTGCCACTGCAGCTGTTCCTCCTCTCAGAGAGACTAAGTTCCTCAAGATGTGATGGATGCCAGTGTCTGCAGAGCCAGCTGTGTGTGTGTGTGTGTTAGTGTGTGTTTGTGCATTACATGTTTGTCAGCGCATTTCTGCACTCCTGTGTGCCCAAGTGCGTATTGCCCTGCAAGCGCATGTTTCCATATGTATATACATGTGGTGGATGTCCTTGTCATTGGCCCGAGGGCTGGGTCAGGTTAGTGGGAGGTGAGTTTAAGGTCACGGATGTTATGAGTTGGGCTGGTAATTATAGTCACTGGGCTTCTGGTTCCCACAGATCAGGCCAACGCAGGCTAAAGCAGGTCAACAGAGCGGCATCACTTCCCCGGGTCAACTCCTCCTGCTGCAAATAAAGAGCCACGCAGGCTGAGAAAGGAACAGCACAGAAGAGACAAGTTCTCCTTAGTTTTAAATTGTGTATCTGACATCAGGTTTATTTGTTGCGTGATCATTCAGAGCAGCAAGAAGATAATCACATGTATTATTCACTGTGTTGGCTGTGATGTAAGGGCTGCGGCTCAAGGATCACAGTGTGTACGTACAGGTTTTCAAAAGAGGCTATTTTGAGAGACAGACTTGTGGTGGGAACAGGCTGTAACAGCCCGAGTGGGCAGGCGGGGAGGCTCCGGCTCCAGCTCCAGTTAGTCAGCATCCAGCTGCGTGGCCGCTCACAGGAAAGTGATGGGACACAGAGCCGAGAGCCGTGGAGGAGGTGGACGAGCAGCTGAGAGGAGTGGAGGAGGCACAGCACCGCTATCGATTTACCTGACAGTCGGAGGATGGGGAGGGGGGGCTTCCAATTTATCTCGGCCCCCCCGTCCCCCCCTTCCTGCGTTTTTCTCGGTCAAACTTTAAGATTGCGCTTACTTTCCTCATACGTCTCCAGCATCTGGGCCTGTAATCAGTAACTTGTATTTATGTCATGTCAGATTTGTCTTTTTTTGACATATCAACGATTTTTCTTACCTTCTCTGTTTTCATCCATCCATCCAGTAGCCTCACCTACTGGCTGTGAAGGGGTCGTTAATAGCAAAGATGTATTCACCTGCCGAGAGGAGCATATGGTGCGATATTAAAAATTTAACTTAAGACTGTCCTCCCTTCATCTGTTCTCCACTCAAGCAGGTTTACCTCTCTGTCTACGTAGCCATCTCTCTCTCTATCTCTCTCTCTCTCTCTCTCTCTCTCTCTCTCTCTCTTCCTCTTTAGCTTTCTGTCTTTTCTGTAGTCTGTACAAGTTGTTTCCTCTTGTGTTATTTTGATTTTTCTTTTAACAACATGTTGTCGTGGCATGTACATAGCACGCGAAAATGTTTTGCTCAAGGCTTTGTTCTGTTCACTACTCCATAACAGAGACGCACTGGCATCAGATTTACATATTTATTACATGTTTATGTGTGTGTGTGTGTGCGTGTGTCCACATGTGTGTGTTTGATCTTTGAGAGCTGAGACATAAGATACGGCATATATGGAACAAGGAACAGACAAAATATAGAATAGAAAGAAAGACAATGATAGTGTTTGTGGTTTGGGCGACCTCCACACACACACACACACACACACACACACCCTCCTCTTCATGTTCCAATCAGACGGAGACACTCGGGAAGGAGCCAGGCACAACCACAACAATTCTTTATTCCGACACACAAACTCACAAACAGACAGATGAACTATCTGAGCCAAACAGTCAATGCTGAAGTATCTCCGTCCCCTCCTCCTTCTTCCCCCTATTTCCTCCTCTTCCTCGCACTTATTGTCCCCGTCTTTTTCCTCCTCTCCTCCTCCGTTATTCTCCTCTTCAATTATTCTCTTCCCTTTTTTTCTCTCCCCAGTGCTCCGCTCCCTCTCCTCTCCCTCGCCTTCTATCGGCGTGGCACACACAACAGTTTGACATAGCCAACTGGTGCCAGACCACAAAGCCTTATTTTCCCCTCTGCAGTTCTTTCTCCCGCTGTCTCTTTCTCTCCCTCTATCTGCCTCTCCCCACCTCACCTCCTCCTCCTCCCCCTCCTCCTCCTCCTTACAACTACACAGTTTAATCTGCAGCGGGGGCTTAGTGGCACGACTGCAGGACTTCCACATCACTTCTTTCTCTCCGCCAGAGGATTTGCTGCTGTCTGCCGCCGCGCTCCCTTTGGCCCCCTAAGGTCCCCATGTCCTCTCCGTCCTAAAGCTATTTACTCATTTTAAAATGTAGATATTTAATTTCCTCCAGTTTTACTTTTATGGATTTTCCATCTCCTTTTATGTACTGTTTCATCGTCTCTCCCTTCTTTATACAGTGGTTCCTGCAGTGTGACAAGCGTTTGCATTATATCTCATTATTCCCTTCTTTAATCACTGTCCCATCGACATAGACCTAACTGTCTGTCGATGTCTGTGAAATCGCTGTCATGAGTTGCTTTCTTTTCTGCAGCGTATATAGATAAAACGATATCAGCCAGAGTTTGCTCCAGTTCTTGGAACATAGGATATTTAACGTTATTCACTTGAATTGGCCGTCACCCAAATCGTTGTTTTTTCTTTCGTCTTTTTCTATTTCTTCTGGCAAAGTCTTTGTTGGCAGGCGGTCACCGCTGTGGTATTTTCCCAGAGATAGCTTGTCAGTCACAGAGCATGGGCAGCGATTTTCCTCACATTTTCTCTTAAACGATGTTCCGTCGGTGGCACTCGTTTCTTTACTCAGCTGCTCATTCTAACTTCTTCTAACCACTTTCGCTGGGCCAGGAAAAACTTCATGTGCCCGCTGAGTTTTCGTTTCTTCCTTTTGAAAGAGTTCCCTGCCTCCCAGTGTTAAGAACAACAAATATAAAAGCTTTTTATGAGAACCCAGTACGAAGCGCTATTGTGTTATATCAATCAGCAACGGAGAAGCAAATCTGACATTTATATGAGCGTTTTCCTGAATGAATACTTCAGGCGAAGGAGAGGAATTTTCCATTCCATTATATGAGCTGAGAGTGTTTGCTCTGGATCCTCTGGAGGAGTCTCTACCTCCGCTGTCTGAGCTTCAGTCCTTGGCCCAGTCTCACAACCACTCCATTCACAAACAACAGCAGCCAAGCAGGATGCCTCAAAATGGCTCCCACCAATCACCTACCGCACATTAATTCTATTAGTGTCTCTCTCAGCTCCTAATTTGTCTGCCTGTCCGGGATTAGCCCTCGCACCACTGTGTGTGTGTCAGTAGATTTGTAATTAATAACTTTGATTGTCTTTTTTTTTCTTTCTTTTTTGCCAATTGAATCAGCATAAGACCGTCGAGCCCAGACATTTCTTTTGTTCCTGCTTTTATCCTCCATCCTGTTGTTGTAGGTTTCCGCTCTCCTTCTCTCAGGGGGGGCTGAGAGTCCAACACAAATCCCATTTCTTGTTGTTCATGTTCAGGAATTATGTTCAGCCTCCCCATCTCCCTCGGACTCCCTAAGGCACCTGGGATTAAATGATGTGTGGTGTGTGTGTGTGTGTGCGCGCACGTGTGTGTGTGTGTGTGTGCAGCCTGTACTGTTAGTCATGATTGTCTAAGGGGCTTTTCTGTGCGTAGCGATCAGAGTAAAGACTGACCTCCGATAAGGTTTAAAAGTCTACAGGATGTGAGTATCCCTGTGCCATGTGGTCTGTATGAGTGTGTAGTCGTGTGTGGGCGGCTGCATCCCTGTGCAGGTGCATGTGTGTGTTCGATGAATAATCTCTTTACTTCACCAAACATTCAAAATTACTAGACATTCTGTTCTCAGAGGACATAATGCCACAGGCTTGAATGCAGATACAAGCGTGACCTGAAATGTCCTACTGTATCTGGTGGATTAGATTATACTTCATTTATTTGCTCATGAGAATGCACACGCATTCATGTTAAGAGTTTATATCGCATATTGCATGAACATTTTGCGGCCCTTTACCTTTTTATATTTCCTGGAAAAACTGATCTTTATTCATCCCTACAGGGTAACTTGGTAGTTATGTGATACGATGTCACGGTCAGTCGATATAATAAACATAATGGAAAACTAATATCATAGGACATGGCAAAGCACGCGATAAAAACATACCGACCCAGTCTCTGCCCGACCCAGTCTCTGCATAATTATCCTGTGCCAGTCTTTCAGCTTAAATGTGCACCACAAAATAGTTTCCTGTCCTCTTTAATGTATCCCAAACCCCCCGACTCAGCATTCCCTAACCATATACTCCCATCTTGGATAGGCTTTAGACACAGGAAGTGCCTGAGCAGCTCTCTCAATATCTCAATATTAAATTAGACCCGTCATTCAATACATCCCCCTGGTGTGGAGATTGGCATCGTCTTCCCTCTGCATCCTCTGACTCTCCCGGCCATAGCAAAGAGACACCTAACCAACTGCCAGTCTCCCCTGTGCCTCTCATAAGAAGCTCCTGTAATACATTTATTGAAAATAACAAGGTTGTGTTCTAGGGTTACAGACAGGGGCTGTGCTGCTGTCTCGGCTTGAACATCAATAATGTTCTTTTCCTTTTTTCTGCTTTATTAGATAGTGACAGAAAAGAGACAGGAAAGGCCGGGGAGAGAGGAAGGGGTGACAGAAGAAGGGAAATACGGATTTAGCAAACTAAAGCCTATTATTTGTAAATTAAGAGAGAAAGAATTTCCATCTCTTTATGTTACCCCATTACACTTAGCTTTTAATTAATATACTATGAAAAACTCTTGCCTTTGTGCGAGATATTTTCGGGGACACAAAGCAGATTCATTAAGAAATGCCTTGGTTATTACATAAGCAAATTATATAGACTTAATGGGCTTTCATGTGTTTTGTCTAAAAGCAACTCAGTGACACTTCAGTCAGGTTCAGAACTCAGTCACAGCAGAGATTGATCCATCTTCTTCAGCACAGCTCCGTCACCTCCTGAACCCGGAGCTGTTTGTGTGGGTGAATGTGTGTATATCAACGTGCACGGAGGGTGTGTTTGTATGATGGCAAACATGTGTGTCTAGTGTGTGTTCCTCTTATCACCAAAAGGCACACATAATAGGGCTGTATCACAAGTATAATGCACACATACAGTTAAAGGCACTTAAATGCAAGGATTATTACATAATCTGACATTTCTTGGCGGATATGCTGATTCACAGATTAGAAACCAGTCTGCCGTGCCAGCAGCATGTGTATGTGTGTATGTGTGACAAGGAGAGACATGATGTCAGATAAGAGATGTGGATATTGTGTGTGGGTGGGGGTGTGTGTGGATGGAGGAGGGAGGGCGATTTATTTGCAGGCGAGCTTAACGTATGCTACCCGCCAAACCAAATGAAAGAGAACAATTATACGAATCAGATTTGCAAAGCTACATCTCTCTGATTGGAATCCAATAACATTTAACTGTGTTTTCTATGTCTTGGTGCATTTCTAATCTCACACTCAACCACCATATTGCCATTAAGTCACACAGAAAGTACTCACTCTCCATCTCCCTCTTGTACACAGAAGCACAGGCAAGGCAGTTTATGATAAGCTTGCTTACCCTAAATGGACTGCCCGACTCTCACACGCACACGAGTGCACACAGCCGCAGAAGCAGCATACATTGAGCCAAACAAATTGGCCGCCGAGCACACACAAACACACACTCACACAAACTCACTGTGATTATTTTTTTTCCTGTTGTGGCGTGTGCTCATTGTAAGCAGCTATAGTCGTGCCGCTCTGCTTTCCTCATAGACTATTTAGCTGCTTCTCTGCTGCGCTGGGTCCCAGCCAGTAAAATGGTGGCGCTCATTGTAGAAGGCTGCTGGCTGCCATTGATTTGGCCCAGCAGGCCTCTGAGGATACACACTGTTGCCCTGCCAGCGAGGCCCAGGGAAGGAGACTGTGATGTGTGTAAGTGTGTGTGTCTCAGATATAAGGAGAGAAGGGACTGTAAAGTGCATTTATTGGAGTGTGCCGTGGTGCCCCGTGTGAGGGCAGCCCTCACGGTTGAAGTCCCGCTCTGCAGCCCGTCTGTGCTCACTCTATAGTCCAACTGCTTAAACTCCTTTGAGGAAACTGTAGGAAGGTCCAGAGCGATCAATTAGCTGTAATGCTTTTGATGTGATTTGCTGTGTTTACCCATAAAGGAGAGAGATGGAAAAAAACAGCTTGTTCAGAGAAGAGTGTTTTCTGGAATACTCCTCTGTATCTCGTTGTCATCGCTCCTCCTTTTTTTTCTCTCTTGCATCTTTTTTCCCACACTTTGACTCCTTAGACGAGCTTTGAAAAAACAAACAATGGGAAGCTGGCACTGGACTATAAATAATGCAGGGACACAGATTGAGGTCAAATGCTTTGGATTCCACAACACATACATTGTCTCGAATGGGAGCTAATGTGCACACACACACGAGCGCACATTCACATTAAACATTGTGTGTTTTTCGTCGTATAATCATTGCTTTTTCCCTGGTGGTCATCCAGTGTGACAATTAAGTGCACACTCATTACACAAGTGTCACACACAAACCCAAGTGCACACTAACTCTCTCGAACACAGACACTCTTGCTGTACACCACATACGCGGGCTGCTCGCCGACTTGATGTCCCACAATGACAAAGCGTGACAAACGAGTCTGTTTGGAACACATTTAGGTCTCGTTGTTGTCCCCCCCCCGAACTCCCTCTCCTCCCCCTCCCCATTTTCATAACTCCGACAAGGGCAACTCAGCCATCCTCTCCATCCGCCGCTCCGATCCATCAGCACGCTGCCATAACCTGCCGCCGCCCCGTGATAGATTAGTTTTCATGCGCTGATGTATTGGCCTATCACACTTTGAGGAAGTGACAGATTAGATCATTATGTCCCCGTTATGACCATACGAGTCTCCTGTCTTTATGATTATATGAGTCTAGTTTTTTTTATATATATATATTTTTAGGTCAATACAAGTTCTGTGTTATGTTATATGAGAAAGTCTTTAATGTTGTTTGTACCTCCAAGGAGGGTGAAAGGGAGATGTGAAGAATAGGTTTTCTGTTTATGAGGATGGACTATAGAATAAAATGTTTATATAGAGTCAATGCAAATAAAGAAATGTTTCTTTGGAAAAGAACAGCCTGGAAGGACACCCTTTTGTATGCTGTTGCTATGACTTCTCTCTGCATGCTCTCCAACCTCGTCTGACAGTGGAGACATTAGTATGTACGGCTGTGTTAAAGTGGATTTCCTCAAGCACCTTCAGTCAAATATTGGTGGAAAAGGGCAAAATGGAGGAAGGATGTTTATGTTTGACTCAAGGGGAAAATATTTTGTTGTTGTTCATCTTGTGATTGATGTCATTTGACAATGAATGAATTTGATGAAAGTCGTTTATGACTAAATTGCTGTTCAACTGTTCATTCTAGTTTCGGTGGAGCTCGACTCAGTACTCAAAACCCTGAACCAGCTGTCTTACCTGTTTTGATCAACAACGTACGGATGATGATGAGTCGCGGCTACAGAGCACTGGTTGCCTGTTTATTCAAAGTTCACTAACATTGAACGTATCACCTCTTAACAATACAAATGAGTGTGAAGCCGATAAGATGATTATTGAGTGACTTATTAACCGAGATTCTTGAAATTGTAACGTAGATAATTTTTGTGAAAAAGGAAAAAGACTGCGTCTGTTTTTTAAGTGATATTCTCTACATGTTTATCTTTGAGGTACAACTTCACGAGAATAGACAGTTTTTCTTCAATTCTTAATTTTCCCATACCTGAAATTTTGTTTTTCTTTTGCCCATGACACAGCATTATATTTACAGGATGTTATTTTTGACGGACCTGCTGTGAACCGCAGCCAGTCACGCACATTTTTTTATCCCGTGAAGAGAAAATGATGTAATGGATGCAATTGACTTGTATTGCTTAAGCTGATAGATTAAATTGATATGATGGATATGCAGTAAGAGGCTTTGAATTGTTTACATTGAAGAATATTTCAGTCGCCTCTTAGCTTTAGAAACAGCTCTGCAGACATGTGCATGTTAAACCAACATGAGCAGGAGCACGTGGAACAGCTGACTCCAGGTACGGCTTTCTAAAATATCTGGATGCAACGGCTGCATGTCATAAAGTTTGTCCTCTCTGATCTGGAAACACACACACACACACACACACACACCTACACACACAACATGACAGGGTATCATATTATATCCTCCGATTCAGCATTTCAACATTATTGGATGCAACTTCAATACATAAGCCCTGTTTTTCTAACCTAACCCTGAAATCAATTCCACAAGTAATGCATGGCTCCAGGAGACAGAGTGATGAAGCTGTTGTTTGACCTTCTACGGAACGGAGTGTATACAGTAGAGAGTACTTACAGTAACGCTGGTCTCATTCAACCTGTAGGTTTTCTCCCTGACCCCCCGACTCCTAAATCCCCTCCGATGGCGCAGTGTCATGATTGATGACGTCATTAGGAGCATCAGCAGCGCAAAGAAACGAGGGATCGCTTTGATTGACAGTAGCTCCCCTGCAATCTGTCTTTCTCTAGCATGCATATGTGTGTGTGTGGGTGTGGTTTTTGTATTTATCAAATATGAAGCTGCAAGGTACTGCGCCGTATCTCTGCCAGTCATCAGCATCACAGAGGTACTTTTCATATGCTTGTTATCACCAGCCAAGATCATGGCTATGCTGCATATTGGATGCCTCATATCAGTGTGTACGGGGTGTGAGTTGGTGTGTGTCATGAGTGAAAGCTCCCCACGGTACCCCT
Organism: Pseudopleuronectes americanus; assembly: GCA_038501795.1. Taxonomy (NCBI): domain Eukaryota; kingdom Metazoa; phylum Chordata; class Actinopteri; order Pleuronectiformes; family Pleuronectidae; genus Pseudopleuronectes; species Pseudopleuronectes americanus. Next base: position 10,903,020 of record CM076721.1, read on the forward strand.
CTCCTCCTCAGTATTCTCTTCATGGCCCCTAGTCCCTTCCACTCTTAGACAGGTTCTGCATCGCTGTCACTAGCCGTTATAATGTATACAGCACCATACAGGGCTCCTCTCCTCTGAGGTCTACGGATCAAACACACACTCACAGAGGGAAACACGCACATAAGGCCCATACAGTATGCATGCACGCCATGAAGCATCATGCACTATTCAGTCTCTGGCTCTTGCTTGAGTTCACATGCCCTCATCTTGCAGGTTCCTCACCATTGTAGCATCTAAGTACACATTTACCTGGTAATTAGTAAGATGCAACACAATCAGCTGCTACTCTGTAGCTCCAACTGACTGAAATAACATTTACCGCTGTTTCAATGTTGTTTTATTCAAACGTACAGTTGAGTGTTTCTTATATTATATTAAAGGGAAAGGGGAAAAGGTGTCTGGGGAAATGCCTTTTCCTCTCCGCCATCTGGAGGGGCGTGCCGGTGTCTTTGTTTGAGTGACAGCAGACGACAGGCTGAGCTTCGCTGGCGGTGCGCAGGATGGGAGACACAAAGGAAACCGACTTGTTTCAGTAGTTCAGAAGAAGATGGCTCATGGTTACAGTCGCTCCCAGTGATATGCTGAGCAGTAAAAGTCTTTGGTCTTCCTGCCAGTGTCAGGCTACGACGTTAATGCTTTTATGCAGAGAGTCAGTCGGCTGTCTGTGTAGACAGAACTTACAAAACTCCATAAAATGAACATAAATGTTGAAGAAGATATCATGAGTTTTGGTGAGCAGGTATATGTGCCTTAGCTGACAATAAATGCAGTATAATTTTGCCTGGCCACTAACAGTTGCTGATGTATTTAGGAATAAAGAGTTATAAAACAGTCACTCTTGATATCCAGACTGGTGGTGGTGATGGGCAGGGGTCAGCTCAGGGCAGCTTGTTAAGTTAAAAGTTTTTTTGTTTTTTTTTGTTCTCATTTGTTCGGCTAATTGAAAAGTAACACAAACAATACAATTACAGTTTCTAACATCTGATTGATAGTCAGCCTATAGAGAGTCAGCTACTGCCCGCCCCTCTCACCATCTTGTGTTCGGAGCTCGGGAGCAGACAGAGCGCCTGTCAGAGCATGTCCTGGGTGTGTGGAGCGCTAAAACTCACCAGGTTTTAGCGCCATAAAGTGTTATATAAATGCTGTCAGGCGCTATATAAGTGCTGTGAGGCGTTAAATAAATGCTGTTGGGAGTTATATAAGCGTATTGTGGCTTCAACAAAAGTCTGGTCCTGAACTGAATGGACATGACACCTGCCTTTAATGGTAACTGGTTCAAGATCAGGGACACTGGGATGGAGTCTGTCACTACAATGTTGACAATTCTATACATTTTGCATCTCTCCTTAGTGATCGCTTACTTTTATTAACAGTTGAACAGTATATCTATGGATGGATGAATGGAAGATAGATAGATAGAAGGTCATCTTACTCATGGAGCTCAATAAGTATTAGCTGTTAGTGCAGTCAGATGGAGCAATGACAGTAGAAACCAGAACTTACTTTGGAGGCAGCTTGGGAAGCCATGTCAGGCTCTTCACCTCTCTCTCTTCTTCTCATGCAAACACACTCACACACACACACACACTGCAGGTCCAAACTTCCTTTCTCAATGACCTCATTGAGTTGTGGTGCCCCCAGCGGCAGCAGGCCGAGGAAGGGCGGAGGCACTGGTGCTGGCACTCAGATGTCTGATTTGATTCACCCTGACAACCAAGGACCATTTGGGAGCCCTGTAACCACGGCAACTCCCATCACAACATTCTGGGTGGTTGGTTGACGGGGCCAGTCAGGACCGATGTTCCTTGCATCCATTTTTAATGGCCAGTGTACTTAGTCGCTCTTCGTGGGCCTGTCTCCCTGCGGTCCCGTCTCCAAGAAGAGGAGGCAGCGGCGCTTGGTAGAAAAAGCCCCCATTACATATTTATTGTCCCCTGTCTTAATTATCAAGCCAGAGGGTATGTGGGTTTAGTTCTAGCTTCCTCTCTCTCTCTCTCTCTGTCTCTCTTTTTAACTCGGAGGGTTGAGATCTTCTCTTCCCCTCTGTCTCTTTTCTCTCATCACTTTCTCCATTTGTCAGTTCTTCGTCCTTCTCAGCTATGCAACTTCATATCCTTACAAACCAAGAAGCAAAGGAAAATGTGAGGTTTTTTCGTACACTGCACTCTCAGCAGCCAGTGTTATGGAAAATTACACAGTGTGTTCACATATTTCTGCACAAAACTGCCAGGAACTGGCATGTGTGACAAACACAAGCCTTTCACCATGGGGTCAGATTTTATGATCCTTGCATGGATTTATAATCTATTCCTCAGCTCAAATAGACATCTAGTTAAGCATTTCACTTTGGGGAAGCTGCATTTAACTGTACCTCTTTAGCAGACTTCTCTCCTACTATTAATTGGCAGCACCATATGTAAGCTGTAATCTACCCTAGGGCACATGTGGCAACTCTAATTATAATGCTTCTATATCCAGTTGGCATGGCAATCGCCAGCGTGGTGCACAGCAGAGAAACATGAATTGGTCATTTAAAACTGCATGTGGGGTGTTTGCATCTTTGCATTTCCCTGCATGTTATTTTGAGTAATACTCATGTACTCCCTCTCCACCGCGTGCCAAAATCAATCTGAGGAAAAAGGCTCTGTAACCCCATCCTTCTCTCCCAACCATTGCAACATGACATTGGAGAAGATTGATCTAGAAATGTATTTCTGGACTCCACTGCCTCAGATCTCCCCTTTGACCTTCAGCGTTGTGTTATTATTTCTTTGGTACTAAAATTCCTCCATACTTTCTCTGATATTAACAGATTCTGAGCTCTACAGGGTTTTTCTCTGAGCTTGCATCTAAATGATGAAAAGGGGGATTTTTTTCTTTGTGCTCAGTAAGTATGGTACGTGTTCCTACACGGCTTGTAACTACCGGACTAAATCACAACTCAGATTTTGTTGCCTCATTCAGTGCCTGAGCTATTTACTGATTTAGTTGCTCTGCTTACAGGTAATGTACGTGCCTTGTTAAAATCAAATTCTGGTGGCAACACACTCTCTACATGGCTCTAGAAGCTAGTAACATTAACCTAGTAGCAGCCTCAAACTCGAGGCGACATAAGAAAAAAGCGCCTAAAGCTAAACAGTCTTCTAAATGGTGTCTCTGACCCCGGCAGCCGAGAAACAATCAATGACAAGTTCAGAGTATTTTGCTTTTTTTAAGTAATGAGATGATTAATTAGAGATACAAAATTGTAGATGGGTTAGTAATTTTATTCTATGAGATTTGCACATATTCATTTATTTGGAAATTTAAGTTGAGGTTACAAACAACTTTTTATAGTTAATATAGGAATTGTAACTTCCAATTTGGCTTAGCAACACAAAGCTACTCCTGTCGTCAAGGTCGTTCTGTGCTTTAAAAAAAAAGTTCTGGCACTGACAGCAGTGCTGAAAAAATGGAAACACCACCCGATCCTTACAAACAGTGAATACATGTGTCCTCTCCATATGAACTCACCTTGAAGGGGGCATGGACAAAGTGTGACTTGTTACATTCACATACTGCACAGCTTCTCTTTATCTGGCGTGTGTCACTCCAGTGCTCGCCGGCAAGGAGGGCCTTTCTTCTCCTTTAACAATAGGAAGGTCATCTCATGACTTGTGGTGCACCATGGAATTCAATGAATGCATGAAGCAGGGTTCGTGAACTGCTGCGTGGCTTCTATGCAGCTGCCTCCTCTTCCTCCTCCTCCTCCTCCTCCTCCTCCTCCTCCTCCTCCTCCTCCTCCTCCTCCTCCTCCTCCTCCTCCACCTCCTCCTCCTCATCCTTTTATGAGCCAGGAGGTCCACGGTGTTGGATGTGTGTGTGTGTGGCTGTGCTTGTGAATGGCTGCATGCTTGCCTCATGCTGAAGAGCACGGGTAAGTACAGTCGGGGGAGGAAGTGCACTCTTACCGAAGCAAAGAGAGGAAGGTAAAGAGCTGCACGTGTATTCACTGGAGAGCGACCAGCTGTTGAACACAGTGTATAAAGTGAATACCAGAGGACGATATAGGAGACCGGTCTATAACTGGAGAACTGTGTGGATTAAAAGACCAGCTATCGAAGGGGTTTGGCCCTTTTTAGTCAGGAGCCAATCCATATTTTATTTGATGTGAGAGGCGCTCAAGGCCTTTAAATAAATGATTACTGCTGTACTCCACCTGGTTGTGGAGGAGGTCGTCCAGCAGGCAAGATCGGCACATCTGTATGTGCATGTGTGTGTGTGTGTGTGTGTGTGTGTGTGTGTGTGTGTGTGTGTGTGTGTGTGTGTGTGTGTGTGTGTGTGCATTGTCTACCTGATGTGAGTCTGGTCCTGGTAGCCTACAGTCGTATGTGTAGAATGTCACCGGGCCGCGGCAGTCGATTCGTAACCATACTGCAGGCTCATTCATCCATAGATCTATGCTTCTCTCCATCCATCCATGTATTAAAGCACATTACAGAGATGACTGCCTCCAATGTGCCACTTTCCCCCCCGAGCACTAGTCTCCACTGTACAGAGTAAGCCTCTGTTGGTCGGGGGGGTATCATTGAGGAGCACAATACACACATGTAAACATACACACACCATGAAAAACGAAAGGTAAAATTTAACTACTCTGTATGAGTCAGTTTTGATGTCCTCTCTCTTTTCTGAATCATTTCCATTTCAAAGGCTTTTTATTGTTGGTGCACAACCTTGCAGAGACATTATGGTCCCAGTCTTTATTGCATTCGCACTTCCGTGTTGGCAGGTAGGTACTTGGTAGTTTGCAGATCAAGGTTTTACTTGCAAAGCATAAAAGAAGCTCATAAAACATAATATGCTTCTAGTAAAATTTTAAACAGTGAGAAATAAAGTTGTGTCACCTGGGCTATTAAGAAGAGAAACATGCTGTTCAAACAGGAGGAGTTAATGATTTTTATTCCTTGTAATTCAGCCCATTATTTTATTGATTTATTCAACTCATAAACTCATGACCTAATGGCGCTTAGTAAAGCACATACATAAAAAAAGGGGGAACACATTTCTGAATCCGCCCCCGATCCCGATAAAAGCCAAAGTTTTACGTATTCTTCCCTGACCCGTACCACACCCTTCAACCCAGATTCGTGAAAATCTGTTGTGTAGTTTTTGTCTTATTGTGCTTAAAATATACAAACCAACCAACCAAAAAGCGGAGAGGCAAAGGTTACCTCATTGGGGGATTTATAAATTCCTTCACGGTTTCCTCCAGCCCGGCCATTTTCCAAAACCCCAAGAAATTGAGTTCACTGTAACGTTAGAGAAGGAAAAGGCAGAAAATCCTCAAGAGGCAATAATGTGGTTTGACAATTTTGTCTGAAATATGACCTCAATGTTTAATCAGTTGTCTAAATAGTTGCCTATAGTGTAGAGTGACTAACACATTAATTGACTAATCATTTAGGCCCATGTTGATTCTTGAGGACATTTTACTGACTTAAAAAACCTCTTTGCGTATGTTTCCATTGTGGCTGTGCTTCTTCCCTGCAAATACCGTTGATTTAAAGTGCTACATGACTTCATCTCCTCCTTACTCTTCCTGTTCTCTCCTTCCGTTCCTCTCCCATCCTTCCTCACTGTAACTATGAACCCTCTCGCCACTCGTCTGGGGCTCGTTTCTCATCCTCCGCTCTCTTCCTCCCTCCATCCCTCCCTCTGCAGGCCTGCCACTATCTTTACGACCCTCTCACTAATGCACTGCTCAATTAGCCTTCGATGAGGTTTCCACTAAAGGCCGGGTAAATAGGTAATTACATGTTGTCATCCCCCCACCTCTTGCTAATCCACTCAACTTCACTCCGCTCCTCTCTCTCTCTGTCTCTCGCAGTCTCTCTCCTGACTTCTTGCTCTTTCAATATCATGGATGGCTGCCAGAGACGGTCCAATCGAGGCCCAGCACGAGGCTGTTAGTCACAGCTGGCTTAACCCTTCGATTGGCCACGTTCAGCACTCTGCTTAGTGCACAGTTTTCACTTTTTCAGCCGACACTTCAGCTTGTGTTATTTGGACGCTCTATCATCAGAGTGGGAGAAGTGGAACCACCCACTCCCTCAAATGCTGATGAAATCCCGCCTGCTAATAGAGACATTAACAGGGCTAGGGGTTTTATTTTTCTGTCGATCAGAGAGGTGAAGTGATTTGGTGACAGGTAGAAACTAGTAGTTGGGGGGGAATTGTACTTTTGACTGACAATCACTGTGGCTCCCCATGCTGTGAAGGCTTTTGATGGGATCAAATTGCCTGACTTAAGGAAGCAGTCCACAGGCAGGTCTGTGAGGCTGGGGAGATGTGTTGTTGTCCTACGAGTCTGCTGAGGCCGAGAGAGGAAACCGGAGTATTTATCAGCTTTACCGCCGCTGAAATAAATTGATGCAAACATGTTGTCTCTGGATTGTCCTCATCTGTTACATCAACAATAACAATGTTTGCCGGGAAGAATAAATGTCTTTTCAACACCATCCGCACAGGCTGGCTCACGAATTCTGCCATTGTCAAGGTGCAGCCATTATTCAACAATGTCGGAAACAATGTGGATTTTCATCTTTCATCCGTTGGGTCCAGGACACTTTCACACAAGGAGCTGCAGGAGAAGGGCTAGGGCTCCTTTTGGAGGGGGCAATAATTCAAACAACAACGACAAAGGAGAGTTATGCCTGCAAATTAAACTTTGAAATCGAAATAATAATGCATTCTGAATGGAAATGAAAGCTGGACACTAATTGGTAATAGTGTAAAAAAAAGTCTTAAATTAAAATTCCAGTCCTTGTTTAGAGAGTAAAAAAGATACTGGCAAGACCACAAGTCAGACAGTCTGAAGAATGAGAAAAGTCTGAGGAGAATTATAGCCTGTGTGGCCCTTTGGAGATAAAGGAAGAAAGACACAAAGTAAGAAAGGAGAGGAGAAAAGAGGAGAAAGAGGGAGCCGGGATGGAGGGATGTACGAATGAAGGGAGGGATGGATGTGGGGAGCGAGGACATACTGTTTTGGGGGAACAAGAGGAAGTGATAGGTTGAGTACAAGCCAGACAGCCTAAATCCTCATCTCAATCAATCACATTTTCCCTTCCTCTCGTCTCAGTCTGTCTTATTGATTTCTTGTTTCTGCCAGCGTCCTGAAAGCCGACTCAAATGACTGCTCACAGTTTTTAGGGCTCCATCTCCCAGTGAAAACTACAATTTGGTCATTTGTTGTCCGGGCTATGTAAAGAAAGGTATCAGCGGGATCTTACCTAGAAAGTGTATCTATTACATTTAAGGGAGAAAATGATTCTGACCAGATTACACTAAGAGCCAGTTGTTGTTTACAAAGTCTTGTTGAAGCTGTTGATAACAAAATATTGGCAGTGAAATGCTTTTGTTTGCCTTTGAAATATTGTAGGTAACTGCAAAAGTCGCATCTTACTCAGTAAGACATACAGTTGAAATATACACACCTCTCTCAAAAGTAAAAAATGCGATTTGCCCCATGCAAAAGTTCAAGTAGACATATTATGCTCATATACAGGCTCATCAATTTAATTTGTGTTGTACTCGGAAATGTTTACATCCTCTAAACTTCAAAATTAAGTTGACAATGCTGCAGCACTTCTCTTCAGCCTCTGTCAGACACAGTAGGTTTTAGCTACTGTCTCCCTAAGTCCCTCCTCCTGAAAGTGTCTGCTCTGATTAGCTAGTTAGTATCTACATCCACCTGCTGCTCCAGGGTGCTATAAGAAGGTGGGTGTTTCTATATGTGGACGCAGATCAAATCTTTATGACAGTATGATGTCATCAGCTGCCGTCCCCACAGACACTGAGTTGTGTGCTTTTTAAAGATCAACATTTCTCTTAAAATCATGCTCACAGGTTACTTCTTGAGTCTGTTTGAAACATGTAGCAGGGGAGATGACACACAACTGGTTTATCATGAGTGCACAAGTGTCTGTGTGAACACATGCTCAGTAGACATATACAACAGACAAACTCCTTCCATCCGTGTCCAGCTATGTTTCGTTTGTTGTGCTGTGTGAGACATTTTTGCAGTTTTTGTGCAAATTGTTATCCATCTAGTGTGAGTGTTTGAAGACTCCACTGTGAACGACAAGGTGGCATCTTAAACTTCCGCGGCCAAGCTCTGGTTTAAGGACTTCAATAATCACACAAGGAGACAGAGGAACAGATGAGGGCAGAATAATTTAAAAACCTTCAGGGTGCAATTTAGAAAGGTTTCTGAAACAGTCAGTGTCAGCGTTGGCCTACGAGCTGAAAGCAATGGCCACTAGACAGCAGACAGCACTGCTAAGGATGGGACGTGAGGACGGTACACTCGTGGACTCAACTTGTCTCAAAAATGGGTCAAGATTCAAGAGTTATATGTGTTGGGACCATAGGCTGTATACAAAGATGGACGACATGACAGCTCCTCAATATTGAAGCCAAAGCATTACGATCGCCATCTGGTGGCTGGTTGCAGTATATGTCATAAATCAAGTTTTGTCATATACATTTTTCTCATAAATGGTTTCTGTCATTTTAGGTCGTCCTTGCTAATGCAAGTCCAAGTGCTCATTTAGCCCTTAACTTTGGTTTAAAGTAGTTTGATGATGCTTTAAAAATGAGAGTGATACGTATTGATTGACAGCTGAAACTGAGTCATGATTGGTCAAGCGGGTGTGTCGATCAGCTCCATCCCCCAAAAGCTACAGCACACAACACTGACTCCAAATGTGCAAAGAAGGCTGTGTCCGTATCTAGGATATTTTGTTTACAATTTGTTCAAATTTATAGTCTAGGGTCAAGTCAAAGACTTCAGTCATTGTTAAGTTTTGTGCACTTGGTTAGTTCCTTTGACTCTTTAGTACCAAAGATTATCCACATGGATCCCCAGTTTTCATGATGTCATCCTGCGTCATCAGAGCTCCGTGGATCCACTTGGGGAATCAGACTTTGGTGACTGACTTGCAGCTTATGCAGCTGGTGTTTATCCCTTGTGTCACAATGAGAAATAACCGATTATAAACAGTAATAATCAAGACTGCAGCTGGACCTCATGTATCATAAGTAACGACCATCGGGAGGAAACATGATTGTTTTCTAGAACCACATCTGTTTCACCTCTTTTGATGTTTGATTGGTCAGGGGAAATTCCCACAAACATGGATAAGCGCATTCATATGTTGCCATGGTTACCAAACAATCATAATACACAGTGTGCACATCAGCCACCGATTTCTTATAGAGTCAATTCTTGCCAGTTCATGCCCAGGAGACAGATTTAATAACAATTTATCTCTTGGAATTAATATCTTGCACTAACATCACACATCTGTTGGTATTAATCTCCGTGGTTGGTTATTTTTTATCCCCCGTATCCCTCATATAATGCGGAGGGATATAGTTATCAGTACGTCTGTCCGTCCGTCCGTCCCTAATCTTTTCATTTCCAGAGCGAAAATTGAAAACCATTCCAGAGGATAAAAATGTTCTAAATAAAATCTGGTCGTGATTCATATTTGTGGTTTTTCACAATGAAAAGGAAATTCAATTCACTGCTGTCAGATTAGCGTTTGAAGTGATTGGTATAATTATGGTATGAAAATCCCCTGCAACCATCACTATGAGGTCTTGACCAGTTTGGAAGACGACAGATAACAAATGTTGCAATAACTCTTGGTTGTTCACCACCTTCCTCACTAGAAAAGAAGGAGGACACAAACCTTGTTTCCACCACTCAGCTTATGTGCTTTGTGAACACTTTGAGGCAACAAGTATAAATTGTCACTCCTTTCCCATCTCTGTCAGTCTGCCACTGTTTGAACAGGGCAAACAGAATAAGTTAATTAGTATGTCTAATTGCATTTGGTGAATCAGCGGTGGGAATATCAAATCAAATTAGGAAACTCAGTGTTCTCTGCCGTGGAGCACGGTTTGCCTTTAGCTATGCTTTTTAGGATCTGTCTTTTGTCTTTGTCTCTATCTTTCTCAATGTCCCTTCCGGCTGTACTATGCCTTTGTAGTCTATCCTCCTGCTCCCCCCCCCCTCTCTCTTATCAACCACCCACACTCTGTTTTTCTACTCTTTACACTTTTGGATCTCATTTTGTCTTTAAATCTCCTTTTTTTTCACCTAGGCTTCCATGTTCTGAAAACTTTATAGCGTCATCTCTTAATAAGTAGTTTTATCTATGGCAGTTAATAATAAACCAGATGTAATAAGCTGTTATACAATAACCCTCCAAATGAGACTAAATAGATAATGGCTATTAATCCAGTAAACCACCAGTCGCTGCAATTACAACTAATTATATTGATTAGTATGGATTTGTGTTTCTACGGATGACAACTGTGGCCGGCGTGGTGGTACAGTGGTTAGCACCGTTGCTCCTGGTTCGAATACCGGCTTCCTACCCCAATATAAAGGCACGTAGAATGGTATTAGGTGAATTTGACTAATTGATCAACACTATAGTTAATGGTTGGATGAAGGATACTGACAGATTTTAAGCATTTAAACAACCGTTTGTCAAGATACAGTATGAAAGCTATTTTCTATTTTGATTTTGATTGATCAAAACATTTTACAATTCATCAAATTTTCCTGTATGAATAAAAGTAACACTTTTTTTCTATCTTCCTTTAATCCAACTTTAGAATCGGTCTCACTTTATCCTCTTCCTCGGTTTTTCTCCTCATCTTCTCCCTCCTGCCCATGTGTCCGTCTGTCTGTCCTGTGGGAAATAATCCCAGTCTGTCACTCTTTGACTCAGTCTTTGTTCTGTCAGGAACTATCTCAGAGATAAGTGTGACTGATTGCTTCAGGCCTCGACACACAGGGTATAATTGAGTGATAGGGACGAATGTAAGTGAATGGCTTTAAAGCTGCCTGTGATCCAGAGCAGCAGCAGCAGAAGCTCAGGCAGTCGGGAGGCTCTTCTGTCGAGCCCTCTGTAATACAAGCAACCACAGCCACCCAGATTACAATGTGGAGACTACCTGATGTGTGTTTGTGCATCTGTGTGTGTGTGTGTGTGTGTGTGTGTGTGTGTGTGTTTGTGTGGCTCAGGTTATCTTCTTTTTGTCTGCTTTCCATCCCAGTTCTCTTTTCTTCTCTGTATCATAGCTCTGTTTACCACCCTGCTTTCCTTTCTCTTCCCTCCACACACCTCATCTCTCTCTCTCTCTCTATCTCTCCCTCTTCATTAGTCTCCCTCTCTCTCGCTCCCACCGTTATCTTAGCTTTTTAATTAACGTGACATGCTGCGAAGTAAGATACTAAATAATGCAAGCTTTTCCAGTGACATTGAATCAGGCCGAGTGATTAGTGGCCTCACACAAACAAGTGCGCGCACAGCCGCACAAACACACACACACACACACACACACACACATACACACACATTCCAAAGCAGATAACCTTCTTTAATAGTTCAAAGCCTTTAACCATATTAATCTTTCATTGAATATGATGACTTTATTCAACAAATAAGCAAATAGTGACTTTAGGCCATTTATCAGAGTTTCCAGTAAAATAAAAAGTATAGTGCCTTATGTAGGAGTCACGTTGCAGTGAGCAAAAAATGTGGATAAAGTGGTTGAAAACAAAGCTTGTGAAAGAGAAGAAAATGTATATACACTGTTCGACGACAAAAATATTCATCAGTTATAAGGAAATCAATAAACTAAAGACAAAGGCCACTTGTACTCCAGCCATAAAATCGAAAGAAACTAAAGCAAGAATTGCCACTGTAATTTCCCTGGGTTGTGGACAGGTGGATGAATTCCTTTTACACATACTGTTGGATACTGTAAATCACAGCACAGGGTACTTAATTTGAGCAGGGAGAGATCTAGGTTATCCCAAAGCAATTGTTTTGGACCAAGCCAAGTGGAAAATCCACAGTGGGTTTAGTTGCTCGCTGCCTTGGCTGCAGGGATGCGATGAGCTCCGGGTTCCAGAGTTCTTCTGCCCCCACCTTCTTTGTCTTTTTTTAATCAGATAGCTTGTTCAGGAGTGGAGCGGATTAAGACTGCTGCTGCCACTGCTGATGACTCGGTCCAGTTTTGGAAAGCCAACAAATGCATGCACGCACGACACGGGGCATGCAGCTGCAAGCACACACACACACAAACACACACACATACAAAGGTTTATATAAAAGCAATTTAGCCAGTCACCATGAATATATACATGTATGTACATATGCTACAGAGGCATCAACATATGCGTGAGTTGCCCTATATGCACGCACAATCCAGTACAAGCACAAGTGCACAATACACACGGACACATAGCGTCTCACCGCCCGCTCGCCTCGCAGGGCCTCTCACTCATTCCTGTCAGTTTCTGGACAGCACAGTGATCTGCCATGTCTCATCGTGTCACGTGATTTGAGCGGTGAGATTTCTGACACACAGACTGACGCCTGGTATCTTCTAATGCCAGACACACCAGACTCACACCAGGCGCCGCAGATGGCGGAGAGACGGGTGGATGGGAACGACAGACGGACAGACAGGGAGAGAGGGGGTAGAGGGGGAGAGTAAAAAAATCTGACTGAAGTTAAGACAAAATGAGGAAACATGGGAGATTGTGGCCATAAAAAGACAAGATTAATGAAAGGAAATTTAAATTTGAGGAAGGAATATTAAGGAAACTGCAAAAAGGAAACCCTCCATATCAGGTGTGAGTACAGGATGAAAGTGTAATGTAGAGGGAAGCGTTGGGGGAGACAGAGGGAGTCAGAGGAACGAAGTGATTGAAGGATGAAGGCATGAAGACATTCAGCTGTATACTGATCCAACACTGTGCGCTACATAGCCCGCAGATAACAGCAGTCAGTCTCCTCCCACTTTAATCTGCCCATCATCCCTCAGTCCCTCACTCCATCCTTCCATCTTAAAGCCATTCACTCTTCCTCATCAATCTGAAATGATGCCGTTTTGACGTACGTATGAAACAAAATAAATCTGAAATTGAAGTCCGGCCCACTGGGTAGATTGTGTAACAGATAAAAACTGAAAGCAGGAAAATCGGGGGCATTGCTTACGTGGGACGTGTGGGAAAAAAACTTTCGAGAAGCCGAACTGATGCTTCTATGCCTAATGTTTGCTTTAAGTTGAAAATCATCAGCTACTTTTTGAACTTTGTACACACGCACACACACACAGTAACACACCTCCGGCAAAGAGTGTATGCTCCTAATGAAGCGAGGAGAGGAGAGGCAGCTGCATAACTGGAGTGTAAGGCCTAGAGGGAACACACGTCTGCGTGCTTGAGTGTGTGTGTTTGTGTGTGTGTGTGTGTGAGTGAGTGTGGGGGTGTGTGACTATATAATGTCTGAATCTCTCTTAATTTGGAGCTTGGCAGGATGTTAATGTCTGCGTTTTCCCTGTCTTTTCTCTCTCCCCAGGTTGTGAGGGCCTGTTTCTATCATCCTGTTGTACAGTGAGGCAGTGAGCTCACGGTGGATACAGCATGCATGTGTCGACATATCCCATGATGCACTCTGCCAGTCCAGGCCTGCTCCTCCTTAGCTTCCTCCTCCTCGCTGATGCTGACTGTAAGTCATTTCATTCTCCAACACACACACACACACACACACACACACACACACACACACACACACACACACTCCTATATTTTAGTTTCAAAACACATCGCTGCTGCTGCTGTTACAAATGCTCTCCACACTACATTACAGTTTTTGAGCCTTAAACTTGGAAGATTGAAAACGCTGCTGGCCCCGCTCTGCAGCAGTGTTACTGTATGGACGGGCAAAAAAAGGAAATGTTTGTTCACTATGGTGTTTTCACCCACAATCACCACCCGGCAAAATGTTGTTAACACTCAAGTAAGGAAAAGTTCCACCTCATCGTCGTTCCAATCAAATAATCCCTCATCATCATTGTTTTTTCCTTGTTCGTAACCAAGCAACCAGCTGCAGAGTAGACAATCTGCTTCCTGGTAACACCGGCATTCACAAGCCCAGTGTACGTGAATGGTCACATGATATTAACCGTATTTCCTGGTGTGTTAAAATGGATGGGGATTATCATTTATAGAGTTCAAATGCCGTTTTAAAGCGACTATGCATTATTTATGAAATAGACACAAACACACACACAAACCCACATGTGTACCTGCGTATCAAGAAGCTGTTAGATTATACACATCATCTAAATGCAATTGTCGAGAGGACATGGGTTCCTTTAACGCTCCACCCCTGATATCCCCTCCCTCCTGTCTGTGTGCGATGATCTGTACTGTGTTAGGAGGCAGGTTTGATACGAGGCCAGCTGTTTGGGTCCATCCCAGTATTTGGCATGGACAGATAGACAGCATATGGCAAATCAGATAATTTCTCCACTGCCTCTGTGATTGTGTCCAACATGTGCATGTGTGTGTGCACGTGTGTGTGAGATTGCTTATTGGGGCTCGTCCACTGTCTTGCTCTGTGAGCTCATTCAGATTTCAGTTGAGCCCAGTTATTGATTTATTTATTTTTTCAGGCAAACTAGCTTTTGACTGTAACTGAAGATAGATAGCAGATGATGAGCAGAAGCTTGAGACGGTTGTTTATATTCTAAATGCTCTTTCCCAGAACCTGCAGATTACAGATAATCCAGGTGTTTGAAACCAGCATAAGATGTTTACTCAAGCAAACAGAAGAAACCATTACTGGGATACTCTTGACCCTGCATGACGTCCCAGTCAATTTGTCAGGTTGATGATTAGGATTGATTAGGATTGAGTCTTTGAATCTGATAACACTGTTAATGAAACAGCCAGATTTGGTCTGAGACGAAGGACAAAGAACATGAGAACAGTCGCGTAGGAAGACAAAAATATGGAGTAGACAGAATAATAGAGGAGAAAGAAGAGGATTAAAGAATACAGTTGTACAGACTCGCCGTGCAGACTATGTATCCATTTACTGTGCCGCCAAACATGGTCTCCTGCCAGGAGTGGGTGGCGATGATGGCCGCTTGCCAAGAGGTTCAACCATTGTTGTGTTCACAAGAGGAGAGGTTACCGTCTGAGCAGCACTACTTCCTCATCCACTGCTGTTGGAAAAAACTGGACCAATGAATAATTCATCATTAAAATTTCTAAAAATGACTAGTTTGCTTACATTGACCAACATGTTTCCAGCTATGCTCAAACACCACTTAGGCAGAGATGGTATAGGCAGGAGTTAGACTTCTAGAACTATTGGCAGTAATTGAATATAAAATAATCCTGTAATCATCTGATTGTACAAATTGTTGTTTTCTCACCCGAGGATTGGCCCTTTGTATTTAAATAGTTTATGTTTACAATGGCAGCGGGACCTCTTTAATAAAGGCCTAATTGAACCTGACCTACTAAATGCAAATGGAAGGCTAGAGGTGGAGGGTGGGGTGAAGGGGTATTCAGCTGCAACATGCAAATTCACTCACTAAATTTGACACACTGAACCTTTAAGTGTCGCCTGCTCTTGCTAGCTTTTTCAGGATTACCAACCCAAGCTGTAAAAGCAAAAACAAATTGTACCTGAGTAATAATTGTGTGTAGTTGGAAGAAAAAAAGGCTTCTTCAATGTTAATGAGCTGTGGTAAATTACAGAATGAATTCAAAGGAGAAACAACAGTACAGTATGGTCTGCAGTGTTGTTTGAGGCTCATGGTTGTGGGATACTGAGCATATATCATCAACAACCACACACACACTCTTGTATTCCCCTCGATCTCGTGCCCTCTTGTCTCCAGTGTGAGTTTCGGGGTCGCCCAGTAAAGACCCACTCATCCATCAAAACGGCGATGCTCCCAAACTTCCTCTGTGAGGGTAAGAGGAGCAGCACAGATGCAACGGGGTCGGAAGTGATTTTGCAGTTTGTCTCCTCTGTCTATGTTTTTTTCTTCCCCCCCCCCGCCTTGCCTTCGTCTCATTGCTCTTTTCTTTGCCCGCTCTCCACCTCTTCTCGACACAAACACATAATCTGTAGAGAAAGGAGGGACAGAGGGCTTCAGGGGGGGAAAGGGGAGGAAAGGCTGTTCTTTTCTCTTCTTATATCTGTGTGTTTGACGTGCAGCGCCTCTTTTAATATCAACAGTGTGGGCTCGGAGATTTGGATGTTAAGAATTCAAACAGGCTGCAGGGACACTGACATCTTTGCTGCTCATCTCGTTCCCGTTTTTGAAATGTTAAACGTACTCCACAAAAAAAGAAAAAGCTTTTAGTTAGGGCTTCACTCAAAGTTCACAGCGAATGAGTGGAATACATTATAAGCCTAATAGGTTGATACAAAGGACAGGCCACATAGTGTATGTCAGGACAGAGATAGAACCCTTATTACATTTTGGTGCGGAACCATTGCAGGATAGGGCTTTTTTTAAATAATTATAATATTCCCTGGGAGTAATTCATCGATCTTGATGAAAAATCTGGCATATTTAGGGGACAGTTACTAATGAGCGTGTGCAGATTGATTAAATTTAAGGGGACTGTTGGGCCTTGGCGGAGATATTGGCTCTACTTTTTCATTTTACTACAAAACCACCATCATCACATACTTTTTACATAATTGCTCCCACGTAGACACTACTGGGGGTATTCAGATGCAGTCATTTGGAACAGTATCTCCTGTGCATGGTTGGAAACCATGCATGACACTGCACCATATGGGCATCCTGCACACAACCACTGGTGCAAACAATACAAGCAGTGCAATGAGCTTTGCATCTACCCTATTTTACTCCCGTTTTCTCTCCACCTCCATCTCGCCACCATTTCTCTCAGTGAGTTTGTGTGCGCGTGCGTGCATATGACATGTATCTGGTGGATTAAGAGTAATGCCCTGATCCTGTCACAAACTAGGCCACTGCTCCGTGTACACAGCGAGATTCTCTGTGCGAGGAACTGAAGCTCTCCGTGTGTCAGTCAGGGCGACAGGACACTATGCAACAACGGTGTGGGGTCTGCTGACCCTCATTTCCCACAAAAATCAACAAGCTGTCATCCCTCCCCTTCATCCAGCCTGGAAGTAACTATGTAAAATACCACCACAGCTCCTTCTTCGGAGACTAGGGGAGATATTGCTGAGTTGGGTTAGCAGTAAGCAGACTGTGCATTTTCAAACCAGGCGAGAGTGGTTTAGGATTCTGCGGAGGGTGGCTCTTGGTAATGTGAGACCCTCGGCTTGTATAACATCATTTATGTTCTGTAAACGCTCTGCTTTTCCAAGTGTCCCCATCCACAGAGCTTGATGTAAAAAACCACAGGAACATCAATAAAAGACCTGAGCTATCCCGTAGCCAAAAATGTGACCTTTTCCTACGTGACATGCTCGGTCGTGTGCAGTGGAAACACAGCACTTTCCCATGTGTTGACTGATGGACTCGTCAACATTCAGACCTGTGGCCTTCACAGGTATGGCCCACAGGCTGACTGGAGCCTGAAAAGTGATTGGACGATGACAGCACCACTGCTCTTACTTACGTTTGAAGCCCCTGAGCAACGCACCAGTTGTCAAGGGCTTAGACAAGAGACCTCTTTGGTTACCTTTACGTTTTTTTCATTTAGCTTCCCCTCAGGTGCTGAGTTCAAGGGTTAAAGTTGCTAAAATTAATCTTTTCGTTCACAACAAGATCCCTTTTTTAAGAACAGAAAAAAACGAGATTAGTTTGGATTTAGATTGATTTAGTTTTAATCTTTTTATTTAAATTTATTTAGCAATTTTTTCATGTCCATAGCATGCCGTTTAACTGTTATTTAGCTTAGGTTGAGTTTTTCATGTATTTAATGCTAACTGCAATGTGCAGTGCGCCTGTTAAAGGCCCAACAGCTGCACACAATATAGATTATTTCATTGAGTGGCAATCTAACATACATGTAATACAGTTTCTCAAAGAATAGAAGCTTATGAGTAAGGATTTGTGTGTAGTGACATACATGTGCCCTTGTAAGTATGTTTGTAGTCGTCTGTTTTATATGTATATAAATGTGGATGCTTGTGTAGTGCTCAGGGTGGACAAGAGATTAGAATGCGATTAGTAACTGGTTCCGTGAGCTCCACGTCACTTTTCTAGCTGAGGGATGAGGCACCGTCAGGTTTCACTGGAATGAGATAAAGTGGCAGGGTCACACAGTTCAAAGGTTTGTGGTCCAGGGATTAGCAAACGCTGTGAAACCGAATCAAGCAGTTATTTTCTTGGATGGATCGTGTTTCTTGTCTGTGATTGATTGGTATTCCCTGACTCATTTAAAGTGCTAAGAAAAAAGCAGAGCTCCTTTTCACCCATACCTGCAGTATGAAATGTCAAAATGTCAACATCATACTGACACTTCAAGCCTCTGCTGCGTCAGGGGTTCGATTCCGGCTTGCAGACCTTTGCCACAAGTCAGCCCCCTTTCACACTTTCAAATAAAGTCAATAACTGGTCTTGGTAGGGTTAGGATAGAGGCACTGAGTCTAATCTCCTGTGAGCTGGGTCGTGATGATCAAATGACCAGTAGCCTGCCAGTGGTACACTGATCAACACACTGGTCAACTATTTCATTCCCATTAATTATTTTTTTCCAGTTTTTTTATTACATTTTTCACTGAAGACTTAAAAAAATAGCGAGTTCTTTCAGAAGTCTGTAAAGGAATAGGTCAACACTTGAGCAAAGGGAAGCTGGCACCCAGATTAGCATTGTGATTAATTCATACATTATATTGTTTATTGTGCAAAAACCAAAATGTAAAAATAGTAACTATTGTATATTCTTAGGTGGATTATCAGCCACCTGCTAGTACACAGATTTATGCACTGATCCAATACCAAATTTTCTTTTCCCGCAAATCACTTCTGTTCCAAAGTTTTTCTAAACTTTGGCTCCGTGTCGACCATTCTTTAAAGGAATTTAAAACTCTAAGGATCTTTATATTTATCTTCTGGCTTGTTGGTGGCTGCACTTTAACAACTATTTAAAGGAAAAGTCCAGGTTTCAGAATCGGTATCTGGAAGGAGGAAATGGTTTCGGAGCACCTCTAGAAGACACCTGGCAATAGTTGTACCCTAGTGTGATGGAAGAGGATTCACTTTTACTTATATCAGGGTAAGGGAGGGAAACATTTTCAGATATAACTCTGAATTTAATAAAATACAAATTTATGAAACTAAATCTGTTGTGATAGAACAGAATAGTCTTCAGCAACGTTGAGTTAGGAAAAACAGGAAACAAGCTCAACTCTTATCGTGCCGCAAATGCCCTTTAATTTCCTCATTTCACATGCCACTTATCAAGTTAACTTATTTTCATCACTATCTTAATAATTCATGGTGTATTTTCTGGAATAATTTATCATATTGTATTAAAATTCAACTCCGGTGAGAACTCGCCAGCTCCTTCTCATCTGGAATATGACAACAGCTTCTTAAAAAAAATAATAAAATGGCTCGTTTAAATGCTTGACGACCTCTTTCCATCAACTTCTGTGCAAATATCTCTCCACACGAGGCGACAGAAATGGTCACATCACAAACATTTTCATAAATCATATGCACACAAAATTAAGATGCCAATCTCAGTTATTATGTTAACTGTTTGCCGGGGGTGCTGGCCTGAGGAGTTTAGTAGGCTTCATATTCTGGAATGAGGGCACAGCACACACCTTGGAGTGTAGTCTCACGCTCAGTTTGTAGCACGGCGACCCGCCGGTCCCTTAATAAGTTCTCCATCGTTATCCATTAACGTCAATCCTTGAGTGAGACGGATTAGTCCGCACTGATGAGAAGGAAAATGAAGCCTTCTCCCCTTATCCTGCATCACTGGCCCTCAGCGGTGAGGCTATTAGCAACTAGCATAGCTGTGTGCCCATCCGCTACTAACAGGATCCGACCAGTGCTAGCTTAGCACTATAGCCTAGCAGGTTGTGAAAGAGGCCCTTGGATAGCGTTAGCTTAGCCGTAGCATAGCTGGCCAGTGGTCCGTGAGTAATGCACTGAGACCGGCGCTGTGAAAACCCTCTGTTCATCTTTACGGGGAGCCAGCACTGACCCAGTAAAGTTGTGTACCCCAGTGGGTGTCCCATGTGTTTCTAATGACCTGTATATACAGAAGACCCCATTTGATTAAATCCTCCGCTTGTGTTTCTAACAAATTAACCCTGATTAACTCACCATTAGTCGGACCCTGGAGCAGCTATGGTGGGTAAGTGGCATGCTAATTGGACATGCATTACTAAGGGCAGTAGAAGTGCATTTTATCCTATGCTAGTGTAAAAAATGAGGTTGTTGGATTGATACTTGGAGACATCAGCTGGGTGTTTGCCGATCTATACGCTGCAATGGCGTGCTACATGCAAATCACAAGAATCACAGTTTTATATAATAAATTATTGCAAATGAATTAGGTAATACTCCAGATTTGGTCTGGATGGAGACTAAAACCAGCTTATCCTTAAAGGTGAAGTGCCACCAAAGGTTATGGCTCGTAATTTCATTTTCTACTTACTCTGAAGGTTTTCTGGGGCAGTATAGGACGATCGCTGTCTCTCTGTGTTTATTGGCCTCAGTAATCCAATTTCATTTCCAGCAGCAGAAAGCGGGCAGCTGATAATTTGCTCTTAATGTGTCGGTTTGATGTTAATGTCTTTTAAGTTATGTTCCTGGCCAGCTGCCCGCCCAGTCTTGAGGGCGACTATCATGGTCCTGGCTCAGGCCCTGATATTGGCCTCATTCCTCAACTTGTCTGACAAGCCTGACTCAGTTCTCATTTGGGGATTCATCAGCTATCCACCCACCGCTACATGCAACACTATGCAGCTGGATCTTTCCCTGGCAAAGACTCCAAAATGCTCATTACATGCCTAACGACATGACACACACAGGGAAATGTGAGGCGCAAGCACAGATGCTTGGCAAGTTGTACTAACATCCAGAGCGGCCTTTTCAGATGTGATCAAAACCTCCAACGCACAGACACAAAGACTCACACAAAAGCAATTTGTGCACACAAACATACATCCGCACAAACCCAGGATCATTAGGAACGTGTGCGAGGGGGATGCGCCTTGTATCGATCAGATCGGGAAGTTAAATAACCATTTATCTGCTTCCTCCTCTGAGGGATGTTACCCTATTCAACAGAAGCAGAACACACATACAAACACACACATACATACACACATACACATAAGCGTTTAGGATTAACCACCATTAATGTGTGGGCTTCCCCATCTGCTCCTTTTAGTCAAAACCATTGTCTTTTCCTGATGAAACCTCGGTTTTGTCATCTTATATTCTTCATATTTTATTCTTCCTCGGTAATCCTGTATCTCAGAGCTTCTGTTTTACAATATCTCTTTGTCGAGCGGATCCGTTCTGTGCTGTGGACTCCATCCTTTTTGTTGACTTGATTTATTTGGATGGGCCTGTCTGCCTCATGATTTATTTCACATCAGAACAGATAAGTGATTAAAAGCACACAAGATAAGACCGGAGGGCACACAAATAGCTGCATTTTTCAAAGATTTGATTCTTTCATTATATTTTTTTATGGAAATCAATGCAGTCAGAGAGCAGAATGATTCTCTCTAAAACATTAAATTCAATTTAATCTTACATAAAACATTTCCCTCTAATTCCTTAAATCTGATTTGTGGAATCCTCAGGATTAAATGCTAATTTCACAATAATAAGAGATAAAGGTACATTTCTAAAAATTTTCTCCTAATATTACGACTTTAGTGTCATAATTTTTTTACTTTTTCTCGTAATATTACAACTTTTGTTCTCATTTACAACTTTATTTTCGTAATATTCCAATTTAACGATTTTCGAGTAAAATATTGTTGTCATAAATCCCATAGAAGCCCTATTCCCTTTTAAATTTTACCTGTTTGTCTTTATAAATATGTAAATCTCAATCTTTGATTCTTAGATTAGACACTGAAGGATGTTCCAGCACCGGTTCTTAAACTCAATCTCTCTCTCGGCCTGTCCCTGTAATTCAGGACAGAGGTTTGCCAACTACATGTCCCTGGAGTCTCATTTAGTATTGCTATTTGTGCCACTCTGCAGAAAATCCATTTGTCTCATTATAGTTTCTAGGTTCATGTTAGGTGAGTTTTATCAAAAATGTTTATCAGCATAACAAAATATAATGCAGATGTTGGTCAAGAAGCACAGCTGTCTGCTGTCTTTCCACTTGTATGTAATGCTTGTATGAAAATTCCTGATCCAATCAGATTTTTTCATTTTAGCTGGCAATCTTTCTGTTGTGCCTACAGGTACTTCTTCTGGATAAATTGTTTAAAATGCCAAATAGAGGTGAAGACCACCTCTCAAAGTTTATCACACGTCTTCAGCCGTGACTCGAAAGTGGTCCAGAGAGAGGAGCTGACTCTGTAATCCCTGCCATCTTTTGTGGAGATCTGAATGACAACTTTATGTAGGCCACCCTCCATCCACCACACACACACACAGGCACACCAGTGGGAAAGATTGGCAGCGTCTAATTCCATCTAAATCTCTCTCTGTGGAACCAGTTAGTATTTTCCCCCTCACTTCCATCTTGGGTCATAATAAGGAAGAGGAGGGCGGCCGTCAGAGGCGACAGGCAGAGTGAAGCAGTGACCGTTGCAATGTTCCCGCCGATAGACCAAGTTCTTCTGGGACCTTTCTCAGCCCGTCATCATTTTTTACTTCATATATGAAATAATAAACTTGCAGGCATCACTTTCCTCCCCCCTTAACTACAGCAAATATTCAAGTGCCCCTCAGAGCATTAACCAGCGCCTCCACCCCCACCCTGGACCAAATGTCAATGCTTAATCCCACCAAGCAGCACGGCCTAAAGACTCTGATGATCTTGGAAAAAGACCAAACAGTTTGGACATAGAGAGAGGGAGGGAGCAAAAAAGAGGAACGGAGGAGGAGGAGAACAAGGCAGAGGATTTGGGGGGAAAAGTGAGTGAACGAGGAGGAAAGAGGGAAAAGCGAAAGAGGATGAGAGCACAAAACGAGAGGGGAGAAGAGGAATAAAAAGAGAGGGGGAATTGCAATAGAGAGTCGGGAGAAGTGTGTGGAACATACGGATGCACCCCCTCCTCCTCATTAAGTCAGTCAATGTGACAGCAAGACTTATGTAACACCCCAGAGAAGGAGGGAGGAGATGGAGAAAGAGAAACAAGGAGGAGGATGAAAGAGGGAGCAAGAGGAGCAGCTGTGGAGGAGGAGGAAGGGGGTGAGGAAGCGATTCGGTGCCGAAGAATTAGGAGTGGGGCAGAGAGATAAAGGGGTGAAATTTGAAGAAGCGAGAACCTAAGACATTTAAACAGCAGATAAATGAAGAGAGAGAGATAGAGAAAGAGAGAGAGAGATGGAGAAATAAAGAGGGAAAGATAAAAAAGCAATTGAAAGATCTACCGTGCCTTTTAGCATGGCTCTGCTGGATTTACACTTTTCATTTGTTTTGTGGGAGAGAGATTAGCAAAAGGATTAAGAGAGCGATTCTCCCACTCCTCATTCTCTCTCTCTCCCTCTCTCCCTCTCTCCCTATTTCTCTCTCTCTTTCTCTGATGAACATACCCACATTTACTCACTCACTCATGCATCACATACATGTACAGTGGAATGCCATGTATGAACCAGCTATACGTGCATGCAATATCCAAAATCTTAGGGCTAAAACTCACCAATATTTTTGTATTCTTTATTAATCTGACATGATCAATCTTTTTTTGTTCAATAAGAAAAACACATTTCAGGCATGAGCTCCAGAAAATGCTCAAAATATTGGGTCCGGGGCATTTTCCAGAGTTTAACCTATATCACATATCCTGAATGCAGCAGAAGATTTTCCGAGTGAGACACATTCACAACAAACGAAATATGTGTTCAGATGAGGGCTGACATCTGGGTAGAGCCTGCAGGAGGCAGGACATGATGTAGGAGTTCTGTTACGGAAATCACGTGGTTTTGTCTACAGCAGATCCGGCTGCGTTCTCACTGAGGCTCACTGACAAGGAGAGTAAAAGTTGTGGACATTTTCCAGAGCAACTGACTCGGACATTTGTGTTCGCACATACAGCCCGTCCGGATAAATCCAGGACAATATCCTGAGTTCAGTGCATGTCTGAGAGAAGCTATATGCACACACACACACTCCTACCCCTTCTCTCTCACACGCATGCACACACTCTCCTGTATTCAGTCTTTGAGGGAGAAGTGCCAGTGAGATGCAGAGGTGATCGGGCAGCTTGGGGCTCTCTGACCATGTTTGCCAGTACATCTGGCTCATTCCCTCTCTATCTCTCTCGCGCTCCCACCTCCTGCTACTCCTCCTATCTCCCTTCACTTCTGTTTTTCATGCTTTATCTCTTCCTTAACCTCTCCATCTGTCTCTCTCACTCGTTCTCTTTATCTCACCCGCTCCTCTGTTCTGCTGTCCCCACTCTTTCAGCGCCCTCTCTTTTCCTCTCCTTCTCTGAAAAGCTCAGCTTTTCTCCCTCTCTCCCTCCCTCCATTTAAACAGCAAAAAGCAATTTCTCTCCCTTTGTCAGGGCGGATGGCAGTAAGCCCTTAAGTAGGGATTTTCTGGTTTGGCTGGAATGCCATTAGGCGAGCTGGCTGTGACGTGCCATGACTGACGTGCCGCATCTTTCTGATGTCGTGATGTCAGAATCCAACGGCGGCTGTGGCTATGATATTGTTGGCGTCCCCGCAGAGAGGGGTTTTAGTGGTCATGTCAGGAGTAAGTCTTCATAAATCCTTTATGGTACAGAAATATTAAGCTTCTTTGGTGACACAGGGACACAGGGAAGCAACATGGTGGCACATGCACACACATGTACGGGAAAAAAAGAGACCCACACACACACGTGCCACCCACATGCACAACTGAACCGAAAGACAGATGTAGGTGCACGTCTTCTCCAAAAATGGATGCACCTTGTAACACACAAACATACCAAACCAGCTGTGGTGCTCCAAGACGTTCTCCAGTTTTTATTTTTGAAATAAGCACACTGACAAACACACACACACACACACACACACAGTTACGGGAATGACAGATGTTAAGGGTTAAGTGCATTTACACTAGACTCACACAATAATGTATTACACAATATGTATACATGTTTGTGGGAAGAAGACACACTGATGGTGATGTGCAGGCTTATGTAGAGCAATGAGTAACTCATCCATCAAAACTTCTTCAGCTCCTGTGGCTATAAGCACTCACACACACACAGATACACACACACACAAACACACCCTCACACTCTCTGAAACACAGCAGCTCTGTAAGTTTGAATTTGACCTAAGTTTTCCATTGCATCTTTCCCTACAGCACCTCCCAGATTCACGCGGACCCCAGAAGACCAGACAGGAGTCCAGGGGGGAGTGGCTTCCTTTGTGTGCCAGGCCACAGGGGATCCACAGCCCAAGATTGTCTGGAACAAAAAAGGCAAAAAAGTCAGCAACCAGAGATTTGAGGTATGATTCTGGGATATATGAAGAAACTCATAACCTTGTTCTGGCGCTGATTCCTGCCATTCCAAGAAAATAGAATGAGAATGGGTTGGGGTGTTGAAATAATGCACTGGTGTCTGTTTTCTTGTTGTTATTTTCTTTTGAAGCCTTTTTTCACGTGCAGACAGTTTGACCAGAAGTTGACTTGATCTGAAAAGAGGGAATGAAGTTCATATACTGTGCTTCTGCTCAACTAGTCCTTTAAAAAAATGTTTTGGTCAAGCACACTTAATCTCAATTTGGAGTACTTACTGCATATTTGTTGTGTGTATTACCAAACGTAATATTGTGAGACAGGAGACATGGAAGGCAGTTTTAATTTGATAAGTGAGGAAGGTATTATTTCACCTTTTGTATCAGCCAATCAATCGATCAATTAATCAAGATAACGTGAGCTGATGATGTTTTATTCTTGGAAAATATCTTGCGATGTATTCCAGGAACCCGTTGGTGTAATCATTGTAAAGTCTACACACTTCAAACCCTGATGTTGTGCCCAGCCTTTCTAGATCCATGTTGCACAGTGTGACCTGCACAAAACTTCAAATGAAACATCTGTAAGCATCTTAAATGAAGCAGAGTCGTCACTAATGCTCTTAGTTACCCCACTGCTCTGTCTCTGATGACAACTCAGAGCGTCTGCTGTTCTGCTGCCGCTCATTACTGCCATGAAAGTTGACATTTAAGTCAATAATGAGGACTGTGTTTTGTGTTGGGTACAATAGACCAGGCCTTTTTATTCTGGGATTACACAAGCACCAGCCACCTGTTCTTTCTTCATTTGAAAACACAGCCGTGTGAAACGCTATCTACTCTCGTCTCTTTCATATGTCAGATGATGCCCTGGGCTACAGTGTAGGAGATTCTTATATGATCAGCCTTATTAGTTTCCTGAAGGCTCTAACCTCTGATATACTCTCTCACCTCACCACTCAGATGGAGATGTTGAACCAGTCTCTCCCCTCCACCCAGTCAGTGTCACCCCCAGCTCAGGGTGCTTTTTTACACTTTAATAAGTCGAGTTTCCTCCCAGGTTTAAGTTCATCTCGGTGTCTTCCTGTTTGTGATTAAATCACTCGGGGAGATATTTTATTTTTTAATCTATCAAATATAAACTCCAGCTACCTGCTGCTGTACACTTCCCTCTGCTGTCCTGTTGGTCAGGAGTGACTGTGGGATTTATTTTTATTGGATTTCAGTCAAAAGAAACCTTCCCTGAATCCAAAATCCAGATCTACTACATGCATGAATTAATCTCATGCAAGAGCATGTCTGATGCACAAGGCAGTCATTTTGAATGATTGAAAGTATATAAAAATATACAAAATATGAAACTGGCTCTGTCCCCTCAGTAAACCTGCCTCCAATCCTACATCAAAGCTAGGAATAGGCACTGAAGGTAAAATGAATACCAAATAGCAGACAGCAATAAGCAGGAAGGATCCTGTGCTGCAGCCAAACCTTTTAACTCTCCTGCTGCTAATATTATCAGTACCAAAATGCAATATTTTAAAGGGGTTGAATATAATGGAAGCTCCATAAAACTTGCAATAACCCATGTTGGGTATAATGGATTATGGCTTCTTTAAGAAACAGTTACTTATGAGCATCTATAGCATTCATTTAAAGTTGTGTTTTTGTCCTCCTGCGAACCTCCAATATGAACCCACCTATTTTTGGTGAGAATGGAAAACTCAACCTCAATGTTCTAGCCACTTACATATATATATATTTTTCCCCCCACTAACAGGTAATAGAGTTTGACGATGGCTCCGGCTCTGTCCTGAGGATCCAGCCACTGAGGACCCCCAGAGATGAGGCTATTTACGAATGTCACGCCTCCAACTCAGCAGGAGAACTCATTGCTTCCACCAAACTGAGTGTGCTACGAGGTCAGTGTGAACACACACACACAAATTATATGTTTGCATCTAGCTGTCAAGAGCAATTTTTTAATAACTGTATGTAAAAAATATTAAGCTGATTGCCTTTCAAGACTTTATGTAGCTTCTTTTATTCGGCATTCACAATGTACACATACAGTTCATGAATTCCTTTTATTACAGATAAACGTGTTAGAAGATGCAGTGTTTTAATTGACTGTAACTGCAGTTCTAAAGTACCTTTAACTAGTTTAAATACATAATGACTTATTGACACAGCTTTAATCATGATATACGTATCATCATCAAATTTTATTTGTATAGCTCATATTCACAAATCACAATTTGTCTGACAGGCCTCATATATGCTGTCATATTTTATGTAAATATGAAATAAGAAGTAGTTATTTCTTATATTTCTGTGTTGAAGAATAAAGCTTAAAGTGTCATTAGTGTAATAATAGTTGTGTGTGTAATCACTTTTGTGATTTGTGTTATCAATCATTCATTCACTTTTTATCCTCTACGAATGGGCACTGCATATGAGGAGTAATCATTTTTAAATACATCTAATGTGCTCACAACTACACTATATTGTGTTATAATGCCTTAAGTAACGGTTTGTTCTTTTCCAAATGCTGGATTTTTGGGTATTTGCATCCGTAAGAAATACAATAAAAGGTTCAGCTATCCTCAGCTCCTCATAAATTCCCATTGATAAAGTTGAAACTTTAGCTCAAAGCTCCTCTCTGCGGCTCGGAAGATCCTTTTTCCCCATGTAGATAAATATATATAAATATGCAAGTGGAAGCTCAGGTCCACCGCAGTCGATGGTTGTATTAGTGTTAGCAAAAGTCCATTAATGCAGATAGTGATGTTAGTGTTAGTGGAGTCCATTAGGAGAACATTATGTACCGGTAGTTTGAAGCTTGAGAGTGTCTTAGTGAGTGAAGCTGTTCGAGTGTGGATAATCACATTGCCTGTCTTTACAGTATATGCTCATGGGGAAAGGACATGAGGCCGGTTGTTCTACCATATCCTCTCTCGCTCGCTCTCTCTCCCTCCTCTTTTCTCTCTGAGTGGTAGTAATAACACAGTCTACAGTTCTTCCTCTCTGCTCTCTCTTTCTCTTTCTGTCTAGTCTGTGTTTTTGTCTCCACAAGTTCACTCCCTCCTACTTTCTCTTAATTTCGCCTGTGTTATCTCTCTCTCTCTCTCTCTCTCTCTCTCTCTCTATCTCTCTCTCTCTCTCTCTCTCTCTCTCTCTCGCTCTCTCTCTCTCTCTCTTTCGCTCTTTATCATTTTATACACTTTCCTCCTTTCCTGTTTCTCGCTCCTGTCTCTGTCGCTCCACATGCTCTTAGGTCCACTTCACAGCAGCCTCTAAATTATTCACATCCGACCACTCTTTGCATCTTCTTTGCTGTTCTGCTCCATCCATCCAGAATTTTCCCTGCGTCACATGGTTCTTTGTACATGTACGTGTGTGTGTGTGTGTGTGTGTGTGTGTGTGTGTCAGTGTGTGGGTCTCTCAGTTGCGCATACAGATGTGTACGGTCTCTTGCTTAAGTGTCTCTGCATCTATTTTTGATCCTTCCTGCCTCTCTTGTTGGAAGCCCCCATTCACTTGTCTCTGATCTTTCCTTTAATAAAAAACATAACCACTCTTAAGAGCACACACAGGTGAATGCTCACACACAGATCCTCAATCTAAGTCAGTCTTTATGTAGTGATTAGCCTCTTTCTACTCCTCTGAGGAGTCATTCTGTTGTGGATGAATAAGAGGCCACCTGGGAGTAGCTAATAGCCCCTGATAGATTGTCAGTCCAAATGTCAGTTGCCAAGTACACACACACACGTGCGCATTCACAGGAGCGCACACAGACATCCACAGCACACACACATAGGCCTGTCAGTCATGTCTCCTTGTCTCCCCCGGCTCTTTAAAGACACACGGCTCCAGTGACCGACTGACTGACTGTCTGACAGGAGGGATCCGGTGTTAAGGTCAGCCGGCTTAATTACTGGGAACCAGAATCGGGCTAATTGAAATCTTGGCTTCCAGTAAATGGCTGTGATTGGCAACGGCTGAGACAATAATAAACTGGAGAGCAATTATGTGCTTTTGGCTCCAGTGTACAGTCAGATACTGTATAATTCATGATTGGGTATAAGTTGTTGGTGTGTCTGTTTGAACGACTTAGAGCGCGGGGGGGTGACTTGGGTTCCATTCATACATTTTCTAGACATTTCGTTCACACCTGGAAAGAAGTATTTGCTAAAATCTAGTCAAATGGTGACAACGGCAATGAATGGGGAAAGAAAGAAGAATGAGAGGAATCAGATTGTGAACAAGACCACAGTACAGACAGATAATTCAAACCACTTTAGTTGGTAATAAAACTGAAAATGAGTTCTACGGTGTGCAGCAGACATTTTGGTAACAGACGTGCGGTCTGCCAGATTTGAACCAGAGAGTGGGCGTGTGAACTGAAGTGGATATATACCAGTTTGAACTGAGGCAGGCTACTTGCCCCATCTGATGAGACAGCTGCCCGATGTTAAAACTCAAAGCAGGTCAGCTGAGGTCTAGTTTGTCTCCATGCGTTGGCCCTGCGTTACCCTGGTTACCTTTCTAGCATGTACCCTACTTCTCGCCTCAATGTCACCTGTGATTGGCTCCAGCTCTCCGCTGTGACCCTCAGAGGAATAAGTGGTACAGATGACTTGTTTCATATTCTGCTACTGGAAACTTTAGTATAAACATCTGTAGATTCAATGGCAACCTGAAATTGGTAGAACTGACATTTGATGTAGCCCATATACTCCCAAATACAGTTGTGACAACTGTTGCCATATTTAAATGTGAGTAGTATAGTTTTGATATAGTGCAGAACTATTGAATTGGATGGCAATATATTATATCAATGTTGATTTTATTACAGTTTTCCCCCCCTGGGTCAGTCCTGAATGACAGAAACAGGTTTGTTTGCAGGTGCACACATTAAACTGCAGCTTCTTATACAGCAGCTGCCTCATGCTGTAGTTCCCATGATTGTATGACCAGACTTGACCTGCAGTCTTTCCAGATTCACAGATGACAAACCCAGCGAGCGATGTGTGTGGATTTCATTTTGGGTCTGGTATAAAGAGGACAGTGTTCAGCACAGCAGTTCCCATGATTAGGAGACCAGGCTTTTCTATGAGCTGTGAAATTATCTGGATCACTCTCAGTGGAAACACTGAAGTGGGAGCACATCCAAATGAAACAGTGGGGTGTGGGGAACGCTCCGTCAACAAGGGAGGGTAGGGTTACACATCTGCTCTGACCTCAGGGGGTTCTTAACTGTTACTGTTCAGCAGAACACGCACACACACACACACAGACACACACACACATAGGGGAGCTGTTCTGTCCCCAAAAAACGTTGGTTTTGCTTACACCCTTCACTATTATGGATTGTGGAAGGCTAGTTATGTTAGATTAGATTCAGATTAGATTCAGGTAGTAGAAGTGCAGAGTATAGTGCATATTTAAAGTGAAAAAGTGAAGTGAAATTTGTAAATAAATAAGATATGTACAGTAAAAAATATATATAGAATAGTACAATATTAAGAGGTATTGAATGATATAAGAACGATGAATACACTATGAGCGAAATAAATATATATAAATGTGAATACACTATAGGTAGGATAATACAGTAGTTTTATTCGAGTGTGTACTTGTGTGTGTGCTTGTGTGTGTGCTTGTGTGTATACAGTATACTTCAGTGCATGTGTGCACTGCTCTCTTCGTTTCCCAGGTTCCTACACACCTCTACCAACACATCCATGTGTGCAGCTCTCTTTTTGTGCACATGTAAGTGATTTGTAGAAGAGGGGCAGAGAGAGATGCATGATCTCGGGGAGTTACACTCTGACTGTGCGTCCTCGATGCTCGGCTCATTGTCCCACCCCAGGTAGATGAAATAGAATGCATTATTCCTGCCTACGAGGGGCTGGCTTTGAAGTAAGCGTTTGCATAATGAAAGCGGAGAGAATCAGGATTGTTATGCTGCATGGGTCTCTTGTGCTCTCCGTCGCTCTCTCTCTCTCTCTGTCAGTTTTTCTCTCTCTTTGTTTTTCTTTCTGTCACTCTCTCTATTCTATTTGCACTTGCACTTTTACCCTCATTCACCGCTCGCCCACACAGACACACTTGTACACACAAACACCTTCCCATCTTGTGGCTCTGGGTGTTATCATGTCCACGTTTCCATTTTTCTTTTTTCGGGCGTTGGGATTGATTGAAACCCGAGCTGTTAAAAGGCCACACAAACGCGCTTGTGAAGCCAGTGTCTCACGACCCGACGCTGTGGTTCGATGGGCGAGTGCCAGAATTAGCATCTCCTCTGCGAGGTTCAGCGCTAGGATTTCCCGTTAATGATGCCCTCTGTGGTTGAGGAGGATAAAGGCACAAGGGATTCAGGGCGAGAGAAAAAATATGTAATCGGGGGGATCATTTTTTACAACAGACTGCCGTCTAGATCAAATACATGCAGGAACACATGCTCATCTGTCTTTTTCCACCACGTCTATCTTTCTTCCCTCCGACTGGATGAGTCATGAATCAGACATTTTACCTCACGGTTTTGAAGTGCGGCCTTGAACAAAGTTGAGAATTTGCTTTTAAAAACAGGCTTTCCGTGATCATTTTTGATTCGAGTGAATACAGTTATAATTTCAGTTTGATGGAGCTCTATCGCCTCTGATCCCCGGCCTCCTCCGTGCCTTATCGCCTACCTCCTCTTAAGTCTCTCACTCCAGCTGAATGAAGTTGGCCCACTGCCTTTGATTTCCTCCATCACAGCGGAATGACTCCTCATGTTTGATGTAATTGCCTCAGATGTCTATGGCATCACATTTGATATGCCATCCCACAAGGGTGCAAGTCCCAGTGGATGTGCTTTATTGTACTGGCCTATTTGGTTTTATGCAGGAGGTGAACGTCCACAGAGGTTTGTCGGCAACAGACTCAGCTGGACAAAAAGAAGTGTTGCTGAACTGCTGCTGATTCCCAGTGGAATAGAGAGTATTTGACTTTCAATCGATTCTCATTCGAAGAGCGATTGCCCAAAGCTTTAGTGAGGTAGTTTGTCAGGTGGAATGAAATGTTACTCATTCTATTTGACCTCGCTATTGGATTTTTTTTTAAGTCTTGCCTCCAGGCTGAAGGCTCATGCAAAACACATTTTGACTCCAAATTGAATCTAAATTTGACTCTTGAATTTGACCGACCAGTTTCCTGCAAAACCTCTTCACACCCTGACTAGTGACTCATCTCAAGTTCAAGATCTGTTTGATGTCAGCTCAGAGCTTAAACTGTGTCTCTTCAAGTGTGAACATCATGATATGTCTTATATTGACCTCAATGTTACATGAAAAGTTTCATAATTTTTTTTTAAATAAAAGAAATGTAAAAATGTAAAAATCTCCACCAAACATTTTTTACGCCCCTAGTCTAGTTTACAAAACGGTACACACAAGTGGCCTCACTAATTGTTATCTACTTATTAAAATAAAAAGAAGAAAATCTGGTCACTCCGATGACATTGAGAATCACAGAGCATTGAGGAAAAACAATGGCTGTGTTGAATTAAGAATTGGTTTTATTTTAATGTGAAAGCTGTAAGGACATTTCTAACCTACAGCGCTTTGTTCAAAACTCTCTGGGCGAAGCTTGACATCTTAATATCAAGATATAATCCCGGTTCACCCCATGAGGAACATAGTTGAACTAATCCTCATACAGGTGAATGTTGTATTGGCTTATATTGAGAAGTGACACAGTATCACAGTAAGTGATTCACACCCACTTGTTCTTTTACAACACATCTGGCTTTTACAGGTATAAATATGAGTGTAATCTTGACTGAACGGCTGTGGCTCAGGAGGGTCGAATATGGGTGATAGAATAAGTCCTGCATATAGAAGGGCTGTATGAATGTGCGTGTGAATGCCACTTGTGCTGTAAAGCACTGATTGAATGGAAAATGGAAAGAATGGTAAAGCGCTACAGTTTATTTAATCCATTTATAACTAATTAAAAAAGACCAATCCTAATAATCATCAATCTAAATATTTATAAATCTATTGGAAACATGGCTGCCCAGAAAGATAAAGAGCACTGATAGCTCACCTGATGTGGTTGAAGACAAAGAACCGTTGGGAACCACTAGCCTGCGTCACCAGACTAAAGACGTGAGTTTTGTTACACTATGTTTAACTTGTGTCTTTGATCTTTCCAGAGGACCAGCTGCCCTCGGGGTTCCCCACCATAGACATGGGTCCCCAGCTGAAAGTGGTGGAGCGTTCTCGAACGGCCACCATGCTCTGTGCCGCTAGCGGTAATCCTGACCCAGAAATTACCTGGTTCAAGGATTTCCTGCCAGTCAACACGTCTAATAACAATGGACGAATCAAACAGCTCCGCTCAGGTAACCATCCCTTTGATCCCTCTGCTCTTTCCCCTTTTTTCCCCATTGAATCCCTGCTTTTATTTCCATCTTAAGGTATTTTCCCTCCTCTTCTACTTTGCTTTTATCCCTCTTACAATATCCACTAGTTCTTATCCTCCCTCTGCCTTTTCCCAGCCAATACATTTTTTATTTCTCTGTCCCACAAAGTTTTCTGTTATTTTGTCCTCGTTCACCCCTTTTACTTACTGCTGTTCCACACCGTGGTTACTGGCTGTGTTTCTCAGCTGCCCCCCCTCTCCTCTTCGCTGCTGCTGCTGTCGCTGCCGTGCTATGATTTGACTGTGTGCGGTTGCCAACCCCTTCTGAACTCTTCGGGGCCTTTAAAAGTGAACTCCCCATCTTCACCCAGAACTCTCTGAGGTCTTCCAGTGCATATATCACCATCACAAGCGGTTACATTTTTCACTCACTAAAAACATTATAAAATATTTGTGACGACACGCATCAGTGCACTCCGTGTCTCCAGTCACGACTCAGCAACTTCCCCCCCCCTGACAGATTTTAGAAGGTAAACCAAGGTGATGGTGGTATGTGCTTCAGGACTGGCCTCCCTTAAACATCCCACTGCCGTGACTAAGCAATCAAATAACCTTTTGTTCTTTTCCTGATTTCCTGGAAGGCGTGTCTTGGGTGGGTGTGAAATTAACTCACAGACGTTTCTTGTGAAAAGACATTGATAGAATTTGTGGAATTCAAAAAACAGATTAACTTTGGATAAAACCAAACACTCAATCAAGCCACTCCATCCATTTCGATCAGTTTTTGTTCTACAGCCACAGTGGTGCGTGAACTTGTCAAAGCAAAGTCCCCCCCCCCACTCCTCAGTCCTCTCTCTGCTTCCAGGGTCCGACCTCTGGACCCAAACTCCCCCCTCTTTCTCTTGTGATTGGACCCGACTCTCTGGCTTCTTTACAGATAACAACCTCTTGGCTTCTGTCCCTGTTCTGGCTCTACCCTCAACACCCTGCTAAGACTCCCTTTTTGACCTTTATTTTACAACACCCCAAAAAAAAGTACCAGGCTTAAAGACTTAAAGAAAAAAAGTTAAATCTTAGAAATGTCAAATATTTTAGCCTTGCTTCTTCTGTGTGATAATTTCAAACAAGTAGACTTTTCACAACTTTTCCTGTGTAGATGATGGATTTCCAGGACTCGTATAGTCTTGGAGTCCAGTGCTTTTTCAAGCTGTTTCTTCTGACTCAACTCCTCTGTGTGACTAAGCGTCCGATTGTAATGCCATGTCTATGCTGTTTCTTTTCTCTCTGTATCTTTTTTAACCACAGAGTCCTTTGGTAAGTGCTGCTGTTCCAAGGCCCACACCCTCACTGCCCACTGTTCTGTATTCTGTTCACTAATGTTACTGCTATACTGTTACTGCTGCTGCTACTGCTGCTGCTCACCTTTACACACGTTGAGGTGTTATTAAAACGCATGGCATGCATTTGACTAACAGTCACATGCAAAGATCATATAAGGCACACACATATTTATAAAGAGGTATATATATAGAAATACACACTCAACTCTTCAGGCACTCATATGTTATTATAGTTAAAGAAAGATGCAACAAATGTGCATATACACACACATGGACATGCATACACACAACAACTCACACAAACACATCTCTGTCACCCTTGAGGTAGTTGGCCTCACCCTCACCTGTGCACCTGTAGCCTCTCCACACCCAATGAAATGCAATAACTTTCTCCTCACACTCGCCTATTTACTTTTTCCACTCCCGCACTAATTCAATTATTCTGTCCCTCACTCACTCACTTGGTCATTCACTCACCCACTTACTCTGTCCGCTCAGCTGTATAGAGTTACCAGTCTATAAGCCGTCCGCAGGAGATGGCTGTTAGGTAGGAGCCTCTATAAGGAAATCAATAGCTACCAGGTTTCACACTTGTATACGTTCACCATATGGTATAGTATGTTCAAGTACTGAGTTTGGTTACTGTAGTCTAGGTGTAGTGGTTTGGAGGTAAATACAGTTAGACACATGGTAGGTCAGTAATGCAGAAAATCCACTCTTCAATTCTCATACATTTAAAGTTTATATTATAGATAATCTTGGAGATATTCACTAATTTTGCTTCCATGCATAATGTTTTAGAAAAGCATCTCTGGTTACAGCTCCTTCAATTTGAATAGCTGCTACTTTTTATGTTTTACACCTTTGTAAGGTTTTTACTTGCTTGACAAAAATAAGCTATTTTATTTGCGATTTGTAGGAATCACATTGGCTTCAAGTGTGATCAATTTCAACTACCCTCTGATACAGTATTGACTAAATGATTTACTGGGGGTGGGGGGGCAGGCATATCAAACACTAATGAAAACAAATTGTAGGTAAAGCTGAGACACTGGAGCGTGGTTTATGTTTTCTAATACCTTGTATTTTGCCTTAATCTCTGGAAGCCAAGTCAATTGTAAAAATATAAGAACAAAACAAAGCACCTCCTGTGACAGCACTGTATTCTGTGTTTTACAGACAGTGTCTTGTCTCCGTCCTCTACGACAAAGCTCCTCTTCCAGTTTGTCTGCAGATGGTCGGTTTAAGATGTTGAATCCACAAACACGCCCTTTGACTCCGAGGGGCTGCAGCGCCGACTTGACATTTACTGTGGATTTTTAACATTGTTGACATCACTCTGCTGCCAGACTTGGTTGAGGCCCGGTTGGAGGGATTTGGACTTGATGCCACATTGTCTACCTTTTGCCAGTTAATCTAGAACAGAGGTCACTAATAGGTGGGCTGCTGTAGAGATCCCAACCCAGACACCAATCTATCTGGACCTGGATCTATAACCGATAAATCACTGAGGATTGTCAAGTTTTGACGCACTGGTTCAGTGGCCCAATAAACTCACATACCAATTGCATGTGTTGTAAATCAGGTCACTTGATACCACTCGGCTAATCAAATCTGTAAATGATAAGTACCGACCAGATTCTGTAGAAAGACCTGGACAGACAAGAGAGAGACAGATTAGACGATGCTAAGCTAGTAAAAGATAAATAAGAAATGTAACTTCAAATGGCATTAAGAGTGGACAGGGAAAACAGAAACAATTCTTATAATATAACATCTTTACTCTCATAAATCTAGATTTTTTTTTCCCTCATAAAATGGTTTATAAGACTTAGAAAAAACATTCAATGCAAATACAGTTTTAAAAGTATTGAAGTCTTGAAGGGTGGATTTTTCCTTTGGATCTATGATGATTCGTGTGTCAGGATTTAAGTCGATGCAGCGTTCTACTCGTAGGATTACGCCTTGTTTTGATCTACATGGCGGACAAGAGCAGGTTAAAGACTGAGGGCAGTTCAGAGTGGACTCACCCAGAGTTCCCAGTCCAGCTGTTAGAGAGCCAGCTGAGAGCAGAGCAGACACTCTACCCTACTCCTACAGCCACATCTGCCCCTGCTGCAAGTCAATGAAGTCCAATCAATAACCCATCTCCTTATAGCTCAGTGTTTGCCCCTTTCTCTCTCTCGCTCTCTCTCTCTCTCTCTCTCTCTCTCTCTCTCTCTCTCTCTCTCTCTCTCTCTCTCTCTCTCTCTCTCTCTCTCTCTTCTATCTCTTTCTTTTGTATTGCCTCTTCCTCCTCTTGGTCTCTAAGGATCTATAGTTTTGAGTCTCCTCTCTCTCTCTAATTTGATTCTACCCTCCCCCCCACAATCCCCAACCCCTATCTACATCCCGTAATCTTCTGTGGTACTAACATTTTCTTCTTCTTCTCCTTCTCTAATCTCGTGCATTCATTGCCCAATCAGGTGGCACGCCCATACGAGGTAAGACCGCTGGGAGGATCGACATGACACGGGTGGCCCGATTCCTTTTCAACCCCTGGTTCCTGCTTGTCTCACAGATCTTTAAAAAAAGCAGCTCTGGATGGGTTCATCAATATTGGTTTTTATTTTAGTCGCAAAGACTCAGCCATATTGATCACACCCGTCCAGCTTCTTTAGATCCAGGCCATAGGTGCAAGAGGGGGGGGGGAATTGGAATTGAGCAAGCAATTCATTACACTATGACTTTTAATCACTTCCCCTTCTTCTCGCCTGTCATCCTCTCTTCATCCTTTCATTTTTCCATCTCAGCCTCAATGCTCACTCGGTAACACAGAAATCCATCGCTTTCCTCCATGGCATATTGTGATCTCTCTTTTGTATTCATCCGTTTAACATCATTGAGCTTTTTACCAATCTAAAGCATGGTATGTTTATTACTTTATTTTTTTATTTTTTTTGTTGCTTAGTTCGACATATATATAGCTTACTATCAATCCTATTTCTTTTAGTTTTTGTTTTATTTTATACATTTTTTCTATGACCTGGTTTTCTTTTTTTTCTTTTTTTCTTGCGGGTCTTGACCTGAACTTGGCCCGGCCTTCTACCTTGTCTAAATTTGCCCAGTCAAACGTCCCAGTTTTGTTTTCCCTCCCAGCTGTTATTCGCTCAGCCTGAAAAGTCCAGATGGCGAAGACTCAGACACACTTGCAGACATTAGTGTGCTTACACACACACACACACACAAGCACACAAACCTGCAGCTCCCTCACACACACATTTCTTCATGGTTTTTTACCATCGCTTCCTCCTTTCTCTCTCATTACCGATAAAAAGCCCCAGACAACCACTTTTTTGATAAAGTTTTTATGGGCGCTTTTTTGCCTTATCCCACCCCATCTTGTTAGAACCTCTGGTTGACTTTTTTGACAGTTTTTCTATTTTCAGGGAGCGAGAAAGCACCAGTCCCTTCCCAAGGCTCTCCGTATGTCGTTCCTTTTTTTTTGTACCTGTTGGCCTTGATGGAGGTCGGTTGATGTCTTTACCGCCTCATTGTTTTAAAATTACATCACACTCCTGATCCCATTGGTGGATCCGAAAAGGGTTATTGCCATGGCAATATCTTTATCCTTGAAAACTGAAATATGATCTGCTCCCTGATATAACTTGCAATCTCGATTTTCAGCAAAGAATATTCCAGATACTGTATCTTTGTCTGGATTCCTCCACGTTTTGGCTGCTCGGTTTGTTTATTTCTGCCTTTGCATGAGGACTACATTCAGTTTTTTTATCAATGTCTTTTTTCTTTTTCTTTTTTCTTTTTTTTTGTCTTCTCATTTCTAAATCAGGAAGCTGACCCATGTTTAGGCAGCATCTTGCTGACATTCATAGGAACTTCTTAATGTCTCCCTATAGACTGGGATCCCTTTTTCAGCCCCTCTTTGTTCTTCATACAGAGTTCAGCTTTGTTTTTGCTGAAAACTCAGATTCATTTACCCTTTACTGCAGTTTTTTTTAGTTTTTTTCCCATTGATATGCTGCTGTATTGACATAGTAATCTGATATCGTCCAGTTTTGTGTGATTGCTCTTTCTTCCTCTCCGTCTCTGTGCCTCTCTCTCCCTTCCCTACCTCCTCTACTCCTCCTCCCTGTCCCTCCATCCATCCAGGTGCCCTCCAGATAGAGATGAGCGAGGAGTCGGACCAGGGGAAGTATGAGTGTGTTGCCACCAACAGCGATGGGACACGCTATTCCACCCCAGCTAACCTCTATGTCAGAGGTAAGAGGGGGATAGAAACAACTGACGGTCCAATTAGAGCGTGTAGATTTATGCAGGCATCTTTTCATAGGTTTTTTTAATCTTCTTTTAGGAATATGTGTTGATGGTATTATTGTGATGCTAACGAAACCTTCTGTGATTTATAACTCTGCAGCTTTAGAGTCGTAAAACAGGCTGGCCTTTTTAAATGAGAGCTCTTTGACATCACGTTAAGGCTGCAGCTGACTGTTTCACTCAGGCTGTTAATCTCTCTGCTCTCGCTTCTTAGCCTTTAGACCTCGGAGAAAAACCAAATCATTGTCTGGTTAAGACTTGTGTTTCTCCCCAAATCTGACAGCATCTCGCTTCCTCGGGCGCCTTTTACCCTCACACACTGATACACAAACAGACACACACACACGCTCATACCCAACAAATGTTTGAATCTTGGAGACATTTTAATTCTCCAGGCCTTTTGCTCTGTTGTCTGCCCTTCAGCTCCCCCCTCTACACACACACACACACCACACACACACACACACACGCCACACACCACACCCACACACACACACCACACACAAAGCTTTAAACAGTGAAGCATGCTTTTCTGACTCCGACATCACTCCCGAGGATACAAAATAATAACACACATTTACAAATATACACACATCGATGTCATACACTATGTTTTTATATATATATATATTCATATATTTGTTTACACACGCACACATGAACCACAAACAGCACAGAGTCAGTGATGTGTAGGGCGAGTCACATTGTGCGGTGCTGCTCAGTAAGTGTCTGACAGGCGGTGTGTGTGTGGACGCAGAAGATGGTGGAAGGCTTTCACCAACACACTGACCATTTACGGCCTCTGTTTTTTTGCCTTCTTTCTCTTTCCTGTCTTCTCTCTACTCTTTGCTTCCTCCTCTGTCTCTTGTCACCTTGCCATGCTCCCTTGTCTAACTTGTTTTTTCTCCCCGTCTCTTCTCTGATATTTTCCCTTCTTCCCTCCTCCTCCTCCTCCATCATCTCCTCCCACTGTGCTCTGTCCTACCTCCCTCTGCAGAGCTGCGAGAAGGTTGGTACTGTAAAGATGTGTGCGGCTCTTTTGAGTCTCTCTCCTGAGTATTTTCTTTTTTCTACCATTAAACCACCACTTGTGTTTGTGTGTCGTGGCTGTTTTAT
The DNA here is from genome assembly GCA_038501795.1 of Pseudopleuronectes americanus. NCBI lineage: Eukaryota > Metazoa > Chordata > Actinopteri > Pleuronectiformes > Pleuronectidae > Pseudopleuronectes > Pseudopleuronectes americanus. The sequence continues at coordinate 10,943,732 of CM076721.1, forward strand.
GTGTGTTGCTGGAGGTTTTAAACCTGCCTGTACAGTTTACATCCTTGAAGATGAACTGTAGTTCTTCTTTTCTCCCCATTCCCCCTGTGAGTGCATGTGAGTTTGCTTTGAGTTTTGTTGTGGGCATCTTTTGTGTTTCAGTTCATAAAATATTTAATGGCACACACCTAAAAAACAACATGAATAAAACATTTTGATATCACATGCTCCCTTGTGGAGATGTATCAGACTGTCTGAACGCTCGCAGTCTTCTTTTAATGCCGTAAAACTTCATCTCAGACACGATGAAAAAACAAATAATAATCATCCTGCAGCAGCACATAGGCTCTGATTGCTCTGCATTCTGCTGCACTTACCGAGCAACATCATGAATCTCTAATCGTCCCTCTCCCTCTGCCTTCCCTCGGCTCAGTGCGTCGCGTCCCCCCTCGCTTCTCTATCCTGCCGGCAGACAGTGAGATCATGCCAGGGGGGAACATCAACATCACCTGCGTGGCAGTGGGCTCCCCCATGCCCTACGTGAAGTGGATGCTGGGAGCTGAAGACCTGACTCCCGAGGACGACATGCCCATCGGCCGCAATGTTCTGGAGCTGACGGACATACGTCAGTCCAACAATTACACGTGTGTCGCCATGTCAACGCTTGGCGTGATTGAGGTGGTGGCGCAGATTACTGTGAAAGGTGGGTGAATGGGCAAATGGGTGGGGATGGCATGGCTTGGTCTCGGGTCAAGTGAGGCTTTGGTTGAAACTTTATTCAAAGTATTTTTAAGGGTTACGACAAAAGAAAAAAGGAAATTATGACGAGTAAGTGAAGTAATTCCCTTTCATGACTGCTCTTATTATACATACTCTGAATATGTGAATAATAAAGTGAGTAAATAATAAATAGCCTACTCAGAAGATTAAAAAAAGTTAAATTCTGTTTTTTTACAATATTTTAGAATGAAGGAGAAAAACTTCAAACTCTCTTGGAATGTAAGAAAGCGAAAGATGTTTTGTTATTTTTAGGGGAAAGTTTAATATTTAATTCAATAGGAAAGCAGCCTTCTATCTCCACTTTTTATATTTAATGCTTGCAATAAACGCTTTTTCTCTCTAGCTTGTTTTCTATGGTATGACCCATTTTGATGTTATCACTATGACGGGTTCAGCTTGTCAGTTAACATGGTTTTTAATTTGGATTAAATATAAAGCGAGTTCAAACTCCCTTTGAAATGATAGATAAGAAGTGACAGGATTTAGTTTTGTCCGGCGGTCGAGCTAATTTAGTAGCTAATTGTTTTTCAAGGGATTTAACTGTTCTATAGAGATTACGGTCATGGCATCATTCTGATTCTGAGTTCATCATTTAGTTTTTTTTGTCCATCTTTTTCAATTAGTACGCGTTAGGGATATAAAGGGATCTGTGTGTGACATTTTTATCTTTCTCCCTGTCTCCGTGTTAGCTCTGCCGAAGGCTCCTGGCATCGCTGTGGTGACGGAGAGAACTGCAACCAGCATCACACTCACCTGGGACTCTGGCAACGCTGAGCCCGTCTCCTACTACATCATACAGGTGCAACTTAAAACACACACAAATAGACAGAACACATGCAAATGGGGAAATATCTTTTTCAATATGACAACACATGCACGGTAAACAGAAAACACGCAGCTAAACTCATAACACAACCAAATACTCGCAACACAACTGAAAACTAACAACACTACCAAATACTCCCAAAACAGACAAATACTCTCAGCTCGACTGAGTAAACAAAATACGTACAATACAGCTTAATACTAACAACTTAAACCAAATACTCACAACGACTTACATACAACTGATACTACAACCAAGTACTCACATCGAAAAACTTACAATTCAACTGAATACTAACACACACCAAATACTCTCATGAAATCACAATACTCAACTCACAAATACTCACACTAAAAACTTACAATCACTGATACTAACAAACAACCAAATACTCTCATGAAATACGTACATACAACTAAACTAACAACAACCAAATCCATGTGGTTGGTTGTGTATTTTCCCACAAGGAGTAACAAATTGAGATCTAAAAATGAAACATGAACTGCTTAAACAGCACAGACTGAATATATCATTCACAAAAAAAACGGGTTTTACCTTAAATATGTGGAGTTTTGCATGAATCCTGGTTTGTAGATAAAAGCATTGTGTATTTGAGTTTATTGGTGTATTACTGTATTGTTTATGCACGTAGATAGAGCTATATATAGAGTTACAAAGATCTCTAATGCATCTTCAAATGCACATTTCTCTCTCTCTTCTTCCCCTTCAGCACCGTGCCAAAGGCTCCGAGGACCCCTACAAAGAGATTGATGGCATTGCCACGACGCGCTACAGCGTGGGCGGCCTCAGCCCTTACTCCCACTACGACTTCCGCGTGGCAGCCGTTAACACCATTGGCCAAGGCCCCTCCAGCGACGCAGTGGAGGCTCGCACGGCCGAGCAGGCCCCCTCCTCGCCCCCCCGACAGGTTTGGATGATGATGCTTTGAATTCACAGAAATGAGGTTTTCCTAGCACAGTAATAAAATGTGGATTTCAGAGAATGCAGTTTGGAAACAAGTTGCCTTCATTGTTCAGCGCTTGTATCAATCTGCTATAATTGTTTTCAAATGGAAGAACTTCACCTCCAACTCGGGCTGCTATACAATATAATTAGCTGCCTATTATTTTGAGTGATAGCGCAGCGTGTTACATAAATCCTGGTTTCAGCATGTCATTTTCTAACTGTAGCCTCCAGTTGCTTTGGGTTCTCAAAAACTTATTTCCACAAAACTCTCTCTAATAAGAATACTGTATGCCAGTGTATCATCAGAGGGTTTCTAAAGCTCTCCCTGTTTGCTCTGCAGGTCCGGGGTCGTATGCTGAGCACAACCACAGCCATCATCCACTGGGACGAACCAGAGGAACCTAACGGACAGGTGGTCGGCTACCGAGTGTACTACACCTCGGACAACACTCTGTCAGTCAACCAGGTGTGTATCCGTGTGTGCATGCTGTCATTTGTTTTGTTGTTGCTTTTGATTGCTTTGGTTGCAACCAAGTGCATCTATGTGTTGACCTACATTCATGTCTGTGTTTGAGCAGTGGGAGAAACAGATGGTGCGCAGCGCCAACTTCATCACCATCCAGGGTTTGACCCCCAACAAGACCTATTACATCAGAGTGCTGGCCTTCACCTCCGTGGGGGACGGACCCCTCTCCCAGGATCTGCAGATTATAGCCAAGACTGGAGGTAGGAGCAAGTGTTTGGACTCATCATCCTGCAAGCATTGAGCAAGAGTAAAAGACAGAAGATACATATGCAATGTCTTTTCTCCTTTTTTGTCCCTGTACAACTCTACAGTTCCATCCCAACCTTCAGAATTTAAGGGTGAGGCCAAGTCTGAGACCAGTATCCTGTTGTCCTGGGTGGCCCCGCCCCAAGGTGGCCCTGACAACCAGATCACAGGGTACGAACTGGTCTACAGACGAGCCGACGACTCCGAGGAGGTAAGATTAAAGCGTGGGACATCATTCATCACTTTTGATTGGTGGCTGGGAGGACTGTTTGGCTGGGCTAATAAATTCCTGTTTGGTCAGATGGATGATAACAGATTAAAAGGACAGATGTGAGACTGGACGGATGATTGCGCATCCGAAAGATGAATTGATGTTGATATCAAAAGTGAACTGAAAAGTCAACGCTGCTTTTTAAACATCATGTAGGTGAGGCCAACTTTTCCTTTTGGTTTCTCTCTCACACCGACTTCTCCCTGTTGTCCTCAGAAGAAAATGAGCTTTGAGCCGACCACCTCCCACCTGCTGAAGAACCTGAAGCCTTTCTCCACCTACACCTTCCAGCTGGCCGCCAAAAGCAAGCACGGGATCGGGGCGTATACCAACGAAGTGTCCATGGACACGCCTCAGACGCGTAGGTCGAACTGCACATGGTGCTGAGTGCGAGTGTGTGTGTGTGTGTGTGTGTGCGTCCGAGAGAGAGAGGTTTCAATTGTGACAACGCAAAAAGGACAACTGACGCAAAAAAATACAAAAGTACCACAAACTAATATAAAACAACATTTTTGCATTGTCACAAAAGGAGCCATAATGAATCCAGACTTTAACTGACCTCAGTTTTGATACCAGCAAATAACGGACACCAGATTACACCGAGAACTTAATGTTTCAGCAAATGCATTACAAAGCAAACCTATTATGGCCCCGAGAGCAAAACTTGATTTGCTGGTTATCAACCTGAGGTCTGTGAGAGATTCAGTCAGAACAAGGTAAGCCAGCGGTTGTGGATCAAGCTCTGAGGCTTGGGTAGGCTGTAAGGACAAGTAAGTTATGTGCAGGTATGTCTGTGTGTTAAAGGTTAGTCAGTGTTGTTGTACTGCCTCTCTTTAAGCCATTCATTCGTTTTCATTAATCAACCAGAGCAGAAGATGGCGCCCATCATTAAGTATCTATGTTTCGGCCATCTTGCCTTCAAGTCGCAGGGTCATTTTTTTCGTGCGTGTCTTCAGTTCTCCAGTGTTTTGTTTTCATTTTATGTTTCTTTGTCTTTTGTTCTCTGTCTCTCGTCCGCTCAATTTCATCCCCATTCCTCCACGGCAAACCTCACTCCCTCACTTCTCCACCCACCGATAACGACACGCACACACACACACAACCAAATAACATTCATCCGAAAACAATCCCCCTTCCACTGCTGTGCTTCCTTGAAACTGGCCGATCAGTTCCATCGGCACCGCCCCAGGACATCACGTGCACCACTCCCAGCTCTACCAGCGTCCTGGTAAGTTGGGCCCCGCCTCCACTGGAGTTTCAGAACGGCATAATTACCGGATACTCCATCCAGCACTCGACCACGGAGGGCAACAAAACGTCCAAAAGGGTTGACGGTATCCCTCCGGAAAGTTCCCCCTATCTCCTGGAAAACCTGGAGAAATGGACTGAGTACGGCATAACCATACGAGCGCAGACGGAAGCCGGGGACGGACCGGAAAGTTTACAGCTGCTTATCCGCACCGAGGAGGATGGTATGTTCCATAACAAACCCCCCATGCCTGTGTTACGATGGTCCGCCCCACTAACAATGGTCACTAACATAGCAGTAATGAGCTCAAACTAACCTCAGCCTGCCTCCACCTGCCAGTTAAAGCATTGTGTCTATTCTTGAGCTGCAGTCTAAGCGGATGATGCATTGTCAGACCCTCCAGTTTGGGAAACCTCCCCCCTCTTCCTTCATATCCAGCAGAAACAACTGGAAAACCTCCTCCTGCTCCACTCCTCCACCGCTGCTTTCTCTCGCAACCCTTTTTTCCTCCAGCAACCATTTTTATCCTCTTTTTCATCTGCCTCTTTTCTCCCAAACTTGACCCTCTCTCCTACAATCTTTGGGAAAACTGGTGGTTGGGACTTCCCCCGTCTTAGCATAACAATATTCCCCACTAACACAAAAACCTCAGCAAACCCTTTGGCTGTGGCTGTACCTTGGCCTTTCCTCACCTTGGCTTTTCTCACTGACTCTCCGCCCCCCCAATTCCTCGACAACTATTTGACCATATCCCTGCTGACTTTTAATCAGTGTATTTTGTGTGCCGACAGCTATTTATAAGATTATTAGATTTTTTTATATATATATATATTCATGGTTCATATCCTCTGACTCCAGCTCCCTAAGAGTGCCCATGTGTGGGTCGGTCAGATACCTAGAGGTGGCTGGAGTATTTTGTCCTTTCAGTATTTTGTTTTTATTTTTATGAGAAGTGTGGTTCTTGGCAGCACAAGAGAGAGTTTCTTTTTTAGTCTTTGCTGTTGATAACAGTATTTTCTCTCTGACTGCCTGCCACTGTTAATCTGCCCCTGGCAACAAATCCTTTCCTATCTGCCATTCTTATCTTTCTCTACATTTGCTTCTTATCCTCCACTGCGTTTTTCCTCCATGTTTTTCCTCAAGCACTCTCATTTTTTTTTGTCTACTATTTTTACTTTTTTTACAAGACATCAAGTTTTAGACTTTTTGGAGGGTTGAATTTTTAACATTTTTCCAGCTTTTGAGTATTTTTTTATATCGGCCCCTAAACCAATCTATTTTTGATAAGGGAAAAAAAGCCTTTACATTAGAGGTTTGAGTTCCCATCATCTGTGACCCTTGACCTCTATCCCCAAAATGCATTTTTTAGTTCCAAGTGGTCCTCCACGAGGGGTTGAGGCAGAGACTGTGAACGCCTCGGCCATTAGGGTGAAATGGCGAGCACCGGCCCCCGAGCGACAGCACGGTCAGATCAGAGGCTACCAAGTCCACTTTGTGAGGATGAACTACGGCGAGCCTCAGGGACAGCCCCTCATCAAGGACATCCTCATGGAGGACTCGCAGGTAACACTAACATATACACTCTCTAATTAAAGGTCTAGTAATACTCTAGGCATATTTGATTGTACCTTATTGTTTATTGTTAACTGTAGTTTAACTAAAGCAAAGATGTGAGCTTGCTGCCAACACATGGGCTTACATAAATATATCTTTCAGATGAGAGAGCCAGCATGGGGCCCGTCTGGTTTTTCCTATAGATAAGATAAGCATATTGCCAGATTTTACTCTCTCACTCTTTGAGTTAGAAATTATCATTTGAATTGTTTTATTGATTGATTGGATTGAGTAAATATATTAAACCTAAGGACTATTAGACTAGTAAACAGAGCAGCTCATCAACACAAGCTCAATAAACCGGTATACTATTTAACGTAATAATTTTTTTACATTTCAGTTTTGGTTGTTGGCTGTAGGTTCACATCCAGGGCTGTTCTGGACTTTACATGGCAGCTGTTGTTATTATATGTCTGTCCAGGATAGATAATAATGAACAATATCTATTCATAGGCTACCTGCACAATGCAGCTGATAATTTCAAACTGGTATATGTTCTGCGGCTGTCAAACTCAGTGCATGCGACTACAGAAAAAAGAGAAATTAAGATTTAGAATTTATCCCAAATATTAAGATTTGTGTGTTTCTCTGCTTTTTTGTCTTGTCTCTGTGCTGCACCACCGTTCAGTGGGAATACGATGACTCAACTGAATATGTGAGTAAAACCTTTAAGCTATAATATACTAATAACAAAGCATAAAGAGTAGATGAGTCATACTTAAGAGGCCGTAGCTTTAGAATCTCCCGGAACCGGAGCAAGGGTTAAAAATCAGAAGACCCAGCAGGGGGTCCCTTTTTAAAAAAATATTTAATGAAGGACCCTGACAAAGAACTAAAGATATGAGCAGTTCGTGGAAATTGATAATGGAAATTAGTTATCATTGTGTATTTAGTTGAATCCCAGTTTGTGTGGAGAATGAGAGCCGATATTTTGTTGAGATTATTTAAGGGTTGTTTTGAATTCTGAGATGAAGCCAAATCTCTAGGTGAGCAATGAACGAAAAACAAATAATTTTAAAATTCAATACCAGGCCTAAGAAAAAAGACCTGACTGTAAAAAAAGAAAAGGCAAACAGACCAGCAAGGGACCTGTGTCAGTGACGTTGCAGCTGATTGTGTTTTGTTGTCCTGCAGAGCGTCGCTCTTGGAGACCTGCAGGCAGACACTGGCTACTCAGTATCAGTCGGGGCTTACACTGCCAAAGGCGATGGTGCTCGCAGCAAACCTGTTACCGTCTGCACTGCCATGCCACGTAAGTGTGTCCACACAAAGTCCTGCACCACAAGCAAACACACATCACTATTTAATCTGTCTACTTATTTTTGTGTAATCCTGATAAATTACAGACAAACACACAAAAGCAGACACAAACATAACCTCCTCGGTGAGGTAATCATTAAAGGCCATGAAAACACTGAATTGGTTTATTTCTCACTCTATCAAACCTTGTTATGGTCATAAAATCCACTTATTAACCAAATTTTTGCAGTTTTGCTTGAGGTTATGAATAAAGTGCTTTGAAATGATTCCCTAATTAACTTGTCTTCATTATTCTCTCTGCCCTGACCCTCCCTCTCCAGTGCCTGAGAAGCCCAAACTGTTGGTGAGTGCCACTAATTCAGGTACCGCTCTGCTTCAGTGGCACGCTCCCCCAAACCCGCCCACCCCGCTCCTCGGGTACCGCCTCACCTTTGGCCGCATAGACGTCCTCCCCTTCACGGTGGTGGAGTTTCCCACCAAGGAGAACCGCTACACCGCCCACGACATCCACAAGGGAGCAAACTATGTGTTCAAACTTTCTGTCCGAAACAAAATGGGCTACGGGGAGGAGGCGGTAAAGGAGGTGACCACCCCGGAGGACGCCCCAAGTGGATACCCAGAAAATATCAACTCTGATGAGGCCTTTGCCACCTCTCTCAGACTGACATGGAAATCAGTCCCTCTTATTGAGCAAAACGGGAAAATCACACAGTACTCGGTGCTGTATAAAGATATAAACAGTCGAGGGAACGCCTCTGAAGTTATGGTGCCCGCTCCAGGGTCGAGTGTGTTGTTGGAGGCTCTGAGTGCCGATACTGTGTATGAAGTCAGGGCGTGCGCGTTCACAGCTGTCGGCCCCGGGCCGTACAGCCCTGGTGTCCAGTTTAGGACGCAGCGGCTGGACCAAGGTAGGACTCAAACTCAAGCTGCTAACAACCCATCTTCATTGCTCAGGATACAAGCCATGCTTCCCTAACAGCACAACTGTGCACATATCGTCCCATTTTCACTCACACTCAGACACACAACGCCTGACGGCAACATCTTAAGTGTCCTTTTTCGTTGTCTTGTCACTGTAGTCTTAATCCCAACGTCATTATCCCAAATCAAGGTAAGAGTCTTGGGCTTTAGTGTCCCTGTCCAGTCCCACTCACTGTGTAAGAACAGATAGCTAACTTGAGACTGGCACTAGAGAATGGTACACAGGTAAGGCCGCTGTGTTTCAGCACAGAGATTAAATGAGACTGTGGAATTATAATCTTTGTTTCTTTCTTCTATTTTTGTTGTACCCTAGTTTTTGCAACCAACTTCAGAGTAAAAGCAGCCATGAAGAACTCTGTCCTTCTCTCCTGGGAGATCCGAGACAAGAACCCTGCACAGCCCTTCACTGTAAGTCCATTCTGCACTTCACCGTGTTCAATAGAGCTGATGAAGAAAAGAAATTCACTGCTGGTGAATAACATGATTTACTCAACGACACCAGGATGTCCTCACTTGAGTATGTAGAGATGTCCACAGAGACGATTTTTCGGATCAACATATACTTGAAGTACAATTGAAACCTCTCAGTATTTTACCATTTGGGAGGGAGAAGATCACAAAGTCACTAGTAGTCATGTTAAGATTGTTTTGGTTATTTCCTCTGAATTGAGACTTCATCTTAACCCATCCCCCGACACGGTTGTGCTAGCACAAAACATGAAATCGAATCTATGGTACAGCCTGCCGAGACATGAGAGGATGATGCTCTTTTAACTGCTGCAAGGCTTTTTACTGCTGAGGGGGCTTCATGCTAAAGTAAAATCAAACATATAAATATATAAAACAGGGAGAAGTAAAGCAAAGGACAACATTTGCTAATCATATAAATGTCTGGTTCTCCCTGTGGAGGTAAATCAAAGTATCAATCGCTCTAATCAGTTACAAACAGGAGCTCTTTCTGCTGTTTTGTGTGTTTTAGCCTACGTAGCACTAAGTTCTCTTTCCAATGTGAACAGATCCTGTATGGAAAGGGCCAGTCGGTGGAAGTGGATGGAAAACAGACTCAGAAGCTGATCACTGGCCTGGAGCCCAACACTCTGTACTCCTTTCTGCTCACCAACCGGGCCAACAGCGCCGGGGGCCTGCAGCACCGGGTCACCGCCACCACGGCCCCCGACATCCTCAAGACCAAGCCCACCGTGGTGGGGAAGACCAACGCAGACGGCATGGTGACTGTGCAGCTACCCACCGTGCAGACCACAGCTAAAGTCAGGTAGAGACGGCAGACAAGTGTGATGGATGTTAGTGAAAATGTTTCATTTGATGAATAGGCGCGCGTGTGTTGTCGTCAAATTGTTCTGTACCCTTTTGATGTAATGTCACTAGTTGCTACGAATGAGGCGCTTCATTTACTGTATCGCTCCATCAGGAGTGATTCATCTGAGTTGGCAGCAAAGCAATTAAGTCTGAGAACTCCCACTCTCGGCCGAATGAAAGCACAGAGCTGATAATCTTATCTGCTTTTTATAACCAAGAATAAATATCGACACCAAGAGGAAGTGGTCCTTCAGAATCACTCAGCATTCAACTCACGGCCACTGTCCTGTAGTTTGTCTCCGTCAGCTTAAGTCAAAAATTTAAAGATTCAAGCAAATATAGTTTTGGAGTGAGTCATCTTGTGAGGTGGATTGTGGATTTTGGTGTCTGTGCCCTGACTGCAACTGAAAACTCCAGTGATATTAGTGTCTGTGTTTCACACACAGCTTCAGACATGGCATTGCGTTCCAAAACCAACCACAGCGTTTGACTTATGAGGTGATTGATTCCACTCTCGTGTTTGTACGGAAATATGAAGCATCTGCCAGCAGCCTGTTTACTTAGCCTGGCACTTGAAACAGCAAGCTCTGTCTGAAGGTAACCCAATCTGCCTTCAAGGTCAGTGATTAAACAACTAAATTAAGCAAACTAAATAAAAGAGATAAAGCCTTTATAGTGTTCCCCTCTGTTTGTAGTAGGCTATAAATGCTAAGGTAAGAGGCTGCTGGGGGTGTATTCACATTAACCGTATAGACATGAGATCAGTATCAATCTTCAGATCTAACTTTCAGGAAATAATAGCTGCTCAGAGACATGTGGACATCTGGTGTAGCCAGAGATCAAACCAGCTGTAGGAGCCAAAATTAATAATCAGCCTGTGTTGGTAATTACTTATTTAGGTGAGAACCTGTTCTACCTAACTGCCCCTCCGAATGTCAGAGCATTGGTGTTAAACGTTGAAGAAATGACAAGATGATGGTTTATTTCTTTGAGTCTGAAGTCAGTGCATGCCTGCTTTGTTTCAGGGGTTACTACGTGGTGGTGTTGCCCCTGAAGAAGCAGAGAGGGAAGTTCCTGAATCCCTGGGAGGAGCCTGATCAGATGAACATGGATGAGGTAGGACATGAAGGAGTCTGACACCAATAAACAGTTAAATAATGGTCACGTAATGGTAATGGTGATGCTGAGGGATACAGAGATTATCAAAATTAAATGGGATAAGAAAAATGTAGAGGCATAGTCCGATAACACGGCTTGGTTCAACAAAAGAATGTCTTGTGGCTGAAGGTGATTCCATTTCCTGCCTTTTTCTTAAGCAGCTTGCTGATTAAATTTGCGCTCAGATGATACTGCTCCATAACGCCCATAAGCTAAGGAATAAAAATGAAAAAATTACAACTGCAGAAAAAAGGACTTAATTGCTTTTGATGTTTCAGATAAATTCATTGTTGAATTGTAGTTTTTTAAAGCTGGCATGACTGAAAACAATTATGATGATTTCTACTAGCCAATCACCTTCCTGCTTCATCCTTCCTTTCTCCATGTCAACTTTTCAATTTCTCTCCACTCAGCTCCTGAAGGAGATCAACAGGACGAGTATCAGTCACGCCCTTCGCATCCGCAGACAGGCGGGCCAATCAGATCCCAGGGCCTATGTCACTGCCCACTTTAAGACCCTCCCCCTGGAGTTCACTCTGGGTGATGCACGAAACTACGGTGACTTCCGCAACCGCCCACTGCAGAACGGACAGGAGTATGTGTTCTTTGTGCTCGCACTGCTTGACCTCTCCGAGAATGTGAGTAAAAACAACCCCCCCCCCACACACACACACACAAACACACACACACAAACACATGTCATCCATCTAAATGCACTTCTGTCAAATTTATATTTGGAAACCATGTCTTCCTGCAGACCGTGTTTGCCACTAGCCCTTATTCTGACCCCGTCACCTCACTGGATGTGGACCCGAAGCCAATAGTTGATGAAGAGGAGGGGCTGCTGTGGGTGGTGGGGCCTGTGCTGGCTGTCATCTTCATCGTCTGCATTGTCATCGCCATTCTCCTCTTCAAGAGGTATGAACAAATACAAACTCTAAGCACCATTGTTTTACACACGTTTATAAACAAAGGAAATATATCAGAATTACCCTTTAAATCCCAAACTTTTTGTCAATGACTCAGACATCAGACAGGAATAAGCAAGACAGAATGTTGCGTCTCCATTATTTATGGAACATACACTTAACATTAAAGTATATTTTATGTTCCTCGGCACTGACACAAAAGGGAAATTAACCTCCCAATCTGTGACTCATCATGGCCGATTTTAGCATTTTTAGAAGTTTTCTTGTGTAGCCCGCTTTTAAATCTATACACAGGGAGCGAAACAGGGCTGACAGCGGAAGACGCCGTTATCACCCATCAGCATTATTCATGATAACGATCATCATGATAATCAGCTTCGTTAATGCACATGAATAATTGCCGTGGCTGATGTGGCGCAGCAAAACTGTCAACCTTGATGCTAATAATCTCAAGTTCAGAAGCCCCGGTGTAACCTCTGGTGGTGCGCAGCCATTAATGTCTCACTTGTAGCTGAGTTGCACTTTGTGATGAGTCTGCAGCGTGTTGTTGTGGAGTGGATGTCACAGTGAGGGTGCGCTGGGCGGTAATGTGTCGGCAGTGTTTGTGTGGGGATCCAGTTATTATCTCATTGTGATTTCTGGAGTTTCTGTTTTATATATTTAACATGCGGAAATAAAGAAGTGATTATTTTGAATGAGAAGTATAGAAGGACTGATCGCTTCAGCTTTGTTTCAGCCCCCTGATGTTTTTTGATTGGACACTAATGTTATTCATCCCTGTCTGTTCTTTTATCCGCCTCTGTCCCTGTTTGGATCCAGCCAACCTGACAGGTAAACAAACACTACTTATTAGCATTCTCTCGGCCCTAAAGGGGCATTTTCTTGAAAATCCTTTGTAACTAATACTTTGTGTAATAGATCCCAATAGAGTAAGGATTACCGTGATGTTTCTTTAATGACTGCGTAGTAGCATTGAGTGTATTGGATAAATTGCGCACTGGAAGGTGTAGACGATTTAGCCAGTGCACTGGATAATTGATGCAGCCATATAAGCACATTGTAAATATTCAGGGTAATAAACAGTGCCCACTGCGCTGCAGGAGGTTTTTCACTTTGATTGCTTTTAATGTCACGTTTAACTCCAGTGGAGACTTTAAACACAAACAGATACGCACCCCCGTCAGACAAGGGGTCGGTCATTAACACAGAGAAAGCTGCACCACTAAAGCAATTTCCCCCTGAATCACAGCTCTCCCTGTAAATGTTAAAGTAACTGTTTTACGCTTAGCATTCATATAATGTGGACAATTAATTACAACTAGTGCAATGACTGTTCAGAGTGGGCTGTTGGTTTGGCCTGTGGTGAAGCTGGTTGCATTGACCTGCAGTATTTCAGCCACAACAAGTAAAGACCTGCTGCTGGACTCAATACACAGAATCCAGAAGCTGCAACCAAGCTGCTGCACAAAGTTTGGTGAAGCTCGACTCACTACGCAGAACCCAGAAAAGGAAAATCTATTGCTGTTGTTGTTGTCATGATCAACATCAACAACAACAACACATCACTTAGGTTGATGTGTCCCAGCCGCTGCTGCTACAGCGTGCTGGTCTCGTGTTTGTTCAAAGTTTATTCATATTGAGTGATTGAAAGTATCAATTGTTCAGATATCACAGAATTCACTGCACCTCAGGCCCTTAACAACACACATGCCGAGTGTGAAGCTGATAACATTAACAGTGTTTAGGTGAGCGTCTGACATACAGAGATTTCTGAGCTTATTGGATAAGTGCAAATGCTTAAGTTTATAAATCGCATTGGTACATTTTGTCCATGCAGTTGATTAATCTGGTTGAGGTGCATGTACGTTAACTCTGCTGATGTGTTGTTCCAGGAAACGAGCTGAGGCTGAGGGCAGGAAGGGCAGTTTCCCCTGCAGCAAAGCCATGTCCTCTCACCACCCCACTGATCCTGTGGAGCTCCGCAGGATCAACTTCCAGACTCCAGGTTAGACTGGACACTCGTATACACAGTGACACACTACTACACTATGTGGCTGGATGTGTGAAGTATTAGTTGTGTTTCTATAAACAGGTTTAACGCTGCTGTTGTTTCCCTTTCAGCCTACCGTGTATCAGTGTACCGCGGCTATCGCCGTTTGTCAAGTTAGTTGGTTTTAGTTGGTCCGCCATGGAAATGCGTTTTTCTGTGTTATCATCTCTTTCTTTCTTTCTTTCTGTCTTTCTTTCTTTATTTCTTTCTTTCCTTCTCTCTTTCTTTCTTTCTTTCTTTTTTTTCTGTCGTTCTTTCTTTCTTTCTTTCTTTCTTTCTTTCTTTCTTTCTTTCTTTCTTTCTTTCTATCTTTCTTTCTTTCTGCCTGTCTGCCTGTCTTTCTTTCTTTCCCATTATCACGCTAACTAACCGTCCATCCCAAATAGGATGAAGCTGCTTTGACAACATTTCATGAAAACGCCTCTGGAACACTTCTTTTGAAACCACCCCAACAAACAAATGTTCATGCTAAATTTTTTAACCGCCTGTGTCTTTTTTTATCTTCACCAGCAGTGTGTGCATATACTCTGAGGACGTGTTATTGTGCCTCAGTAACTTTCAGAACACGCACATTGTTCTTTTTCTGTCTGCCTAGAGAAAATATGGTCACTTAACAAAAAAACAAAACACACTCCATTTGCTTCCCCCGCTGATCATGGACCGAGCACTAAACAACACCTCCTCTGAGAATCCTAACCCCTAACACTTTCCTCCCAGAGAGTTCAGTTGTACTTGTATCAAAATGGCCTCTTTTTCTTCTTTCTGTGCTCGGCAGGCATGGCAAGTCACCCGCCCGTCCCCATCTCGGAGATGGCAGATCACATTGAGCGCCTCAAGGCAAACGACAATCTCAAGTTCTCTCAAGAGTACGAGGTAGGAATGCTGATTATCACTCCCTGGAAATCTTAAACTTGTGGAAATTTGTGTGGTTTTGATGCAGTCACACACATTTATCTTTGACTCATCATTCCTTTTATCGTGCAGTTTCAATTTCAATGGCATGCGATGCAGATGCGGCTAAGTTGCGTTTTGATTTGTCATCATAGAACCGTCACAAGATAACACACATTCTCCTCTCTCGCTGCCGCCTTGTTACTATCTATACAAATGTAAGAGTGAAATTGAAATTGCAAGCTCAGAGAGAGTTTGCTTATAGCCAGATGGTTATCAAACCCTCGTTCTCATCCTGTGGTGAAGAAAGAGAGTAGATAGAAATAAAGAAGCAGCGAAAGAGAGCAGCGTTCGCAGAGAGATACAGGAAGTAAGTGTTCCCTGCAAATAAGAGAGACTTGATTATTTTCTTCAACTTGCAGCACATTTTATGTGGTACCCCCCTCAAAACAAGCCTCCACATGGAGATAACAATGTGCCTGAACTTGGTGTGCTGCACATTAATCGAAATATTCCACAATATTTCCCTGCCTGTGTTGAAAATAACCACGGCATCACAATGAGCTCCACTGAGATTTATTAAATGGGTAAAAAATGTTTTCTCTTCCTTGCACAAAAAAAAAGAAATGGTTTAAAACCGAAGTCCTCTGGGTGAAGACGGCGATACAAGGCTTTAATTGGCTACCAGAAGAAGAGAGAGACAAAGTGTGTGTGGCAGAGAGACACAATAAGATGAGGACAGTTTATGCACAGAGGAGGAAAACAGAGCGGGATGTTTTAGCGATGGAAGATGGGCTGGAAGAGACAGTGAGGGAGAAACCGTATGTAATTGTGGTGCGAGTTGGAACCACTCGGTTGAGCCTCGCATTCCCTCTGCATGACTGTGTGCTTTGTTCGGTGCTGAACACTTAACGAGGGAACGAGGGAACGGGGGAACGGGAGAGATGGATGGAGCGGGTCTGAGAGGAGGGAACAAGACGGGCCAGAAACGATTGCGGTGTAATAATCAGACACACATGATATTGGGCAGCAAGCGGAAAGCGCCCTCAAACACACATACACACACATACATGCACTCCACTAGTACCACCCCTGTCCATTTAGCCCCCAACCAAACCGTAATTATGTGTCATAAAATATTCAAAATTGCTAAACTGCCCTGGCTCTCTGCTCTTCGTCCCTCTCCATTGACAGCCTCTTAATGACCTCATGTCTGCCGCTCCCAGCAAACAGTAATGGTTACACTGTAATTACCCTCCAGGAACTTAATGTGTTGGTCTAACACAACCATCCTTTCTCTCCTTTGAGAATTTATCGTGCTTTTATCTTCTTTCTGTGGTCGCTGCTGGTTTTTCTTCTTTTAAACCGTGGAAAGTCCCTACCTCACTGTTGTTTCTAGAAATGGGATATCATCTTCCATCCCATTCCTTTCCAGTGCCAGCGAAGCCTTATTAATTTTCAATTTGTACTTGGTTTCAATGGTGGGGTTATGGTACAATAACGGGGAACAATGGCTGTGTGCTCAGATTGATTGAATGGTGAAGTTGTTGCCTCTTCTACATGGTAATTTAGTTATTTTGCGGCCAATTTGAAGATGTACCAAGGATTTGCATGAGATTAAGAGTTGACCATACTTTCCATGTTCCGTGTCCGCTGAGATCTCCCCACTCATTCTAGTGACACGTAAATGCCCACTGGTTCATACTAAAATGAGGGTCTGCGTCTGTCTGGCGGTCCACGCATGCGTACCTGATCCCCAGTTTATTTTCCTTTCAGTTGGTGGCAGCAATGAGCAATAAGGTTGTTTGTTAAAACTTAATTAAATCAAAAAGACTCTCATCACGACTAAGTTTAGCTGCGATTTCTCTCTAAGATTTTGCATCATTTTTGTGTCCTTATATTCCTTCAAAGATGGGTTTACACACAAAAAAAACACTCTTCAAAACTATCGTCCGTTTTCTTCATCTTCTCTTCTTTGCAACCAAACCAAGAGTGCGCCACCGACTGGACTGGAAATTGTTGAACAACAAATTATGTTGTACATGGGGCGTGCTCAGTTGTTGCATACAGTCAGCACGAGCATACATTTTGATCTACATGCGGACGTCCGCATAGGGCTCCATTCGGTTCCATGGTTGGAATGCAACATTTATGTCCAAGGACCTTAGTGGAGCCCAGAGGAATGGCCAGGAAGACACAATGAATTTGCCTTTGTTAGAGGTGTTACATACAATAGCAGTAAGCCATGTTTCACAACACTATTAGGGTTTTAATGTAGAGTTATTAGTTCTTAGGTTCTCTCCGAACTGAACCTTGCTTGATTCATGATATTAGCTTTTAGCAACATGAAACGAAAAGGGGGATTTCCTTGCAGTAATGATTATCCCAAGCATGTATGCCGCGGCCATTTGTCAGAACATAATTCTCCTGACACACCACCCACTGGAATGACTGTTGGAAAAGCAATAATTGGATTTCTTTCATAACAACCCCAAAACCTTTCCAGAAACAATAGCACACAGTGTCTAACATTACTTTGAAATGAAAGAAGTGTAATAAATATGTCTCTTGGATCTGTGCTTCGCTCTGACCTTGACTTGTGTGTGTGTTGCAGTCCGTCGACCCGGGTCAGCAGTTCACATGGGAGAACTCCAACTTGGAGGTCAACAAACCAAAGAACCGCTATGCTAACGTGATCGCCTATGACCACTCCAGGGTTATACTCTCCAGCATAGACGGTAAGACACACAATTCCTCATTTCTTTAAAGTGATGTTTGAGGTCCATTACTTGGTTTCAGGGTTAAGAGGTCAGACTGGGCATTTAGATGTAATTGATGAGGTTGGGGTTAAAGAGTAGGGAGTGCATTATGTTAACTAGAATGGCACTCTGCCCGGCCACAACAGTTCCCATGTGAAATCTCATTTAAATTCACTAGATCCAGATTTTTAATTGGATCCACACTAAACCAAATTTCACACACTCATAAATATCAGTCCCTTAAACATGCTCAATGTTGAATGCTCTTTAATGGATTCGTCCTTAACCCATAGTGCATCATTCCACCAAGTTTCCTAGTAATCCATCCAGTAGTTTTTGCATAATCATGCTAAGAAACAAACAAACCAACACAGATGAAAGAAATCTCCTTAGCAGAGGCAATGATAGTCATTACAAGTACATACATGTGTATGTGTGTGTCTGTATATCTGTTAATATGTGTGTGTGTGAGAACTTTCTATCCAACACTTAAAATATCCTGTAACCTGTCTCTCACTTGCCTGTTCTAATATCTATTGAAATAAAATTATGCTCGTACTTCATTTATAGCCCAGTTACTAAAACATTTTCACGGTGTACCCATTTTCCTCAATTCCATCTTTTTGAAAGGTCTTAAACGAGAAAAAAAAATAGTCTCAGTCCTGCTCTCAGTGTGAGCTTTGAAGCGCACTCACCCACCTCGGCTGGGAAAGACCTGAGGCGTAGAAACTGGCAGCTCCAGTGTGGAGAGAGGGAGGCAGTGGGAGGCCGGGCCCAAACAGATGAGCCTTATCTGGGCAGAGCATGTGTGAGCAGCCCTTCCACCCCCACCTGTCCCGCAGCCCTGGCTGTCTGTCCTTCCTTCAGCTTTGAAATCACATATATACACACTTGTACTCTTGAGCATGTCCAATTACACACAGTCTTATCCATGTCTTACAACGTTTGTGGGGACCTGCCATTAGCATGCTGCATTCACTAGCCCCTTCTGCAAACCTAAACCATCACAACTGAACTTAAACCCCTCAAAAGCCACTTTAACTTAAGGGGACCAGGATTTAGGTCCCCACAAAGCTGTTGAAGTATAGCAGAATTCCATTGTTCGGACCCCATGGATGAAGTGAAGCAAGGCATCACACACACACACACACACATCCACACGTCTCCACTTTAGCTTTACAACACATGCACAAGCACAGATATGCACTTCTGCTCACAGTCTTTTCCTCGCATTCATGAACACACACTATCTGCCAAGCTAGGGAAGCCACCAAGGAACACCAAGTGTGTGTATGTTTTTGCGTGCATGCGTGTGTGTGTGTGTGTGTGTGTGTGTGTGTGTTTTATCTGCACAGTGCTTCTGCCGTAGTCCCTTGCAATAAAGTTGCAGCACATCAAAGCATTTAGCCAAGCTGTCTTTTAAAGACTGAGGTTGATAAACATATGTTAGAAGCTCTTCACACCATCTGTCCCCATCCCATTTAATATAAATTGTATAAACACCCCACACTCCTCTGCCATTTCAATGTGTGTGGTGTGTGTGTGTGCACGGTGATGCTCTGGATTTTACGACTTTATGGGACTGAGTCGTGCACATAAAATAAGACACCAAAGGAGAATGTGCTTAGGGAGTTCCTTCCTGTCGTGATTCTTTTGCTCATTGACTTCTAACTTTTTTATTGTAAACCGCTATCAGACGCCTCAAAAGGAATTCTCTAGTCCCACTTCAGCAAAATCGGGTCATGGCTGAATGGACGCGCGCACGTCTGTGTGTGCGCCTGTGTGTGTACTTTGGCGTTTTGGTGTATGTGTGCATGTTTGAGCTGTGACTCAGTGATTTTGGGGATTATGGTATTAGGCCCCAGATGAGCAGGACTGATCCCAAATCAAACACACACAGACGGTCTCTCTCTCTCACACACACACACACACACACACACACACACCCAAGCCCTTCCAGGACAAGCAGTGTCAGCCGAGTCTTACACAGAGATGGCCTTACAGTCATATTGCCATTCAAAGCGACACATCCAGAGTATACTCGGATTAGGACCATGATCGTCTTAGCATGTATTATAAAACAAGACGGCTGAACAATCCAACACTAAAGGACGCTTGGTCCTGTGAAAACATTAATCTCTCTGCCATGACCTCAGACGATCCACACTCTTTATTACGGGGACATAAACCTGCTTTCATGGCAGCAGACTTTGAATAATCCATATACTGTAGAGTGTTTCCCAGTGATCAGTGTCGGAGACGTTCAACCTTAATAACATCACACACACGACGCAGCAGATGAACATAAAACCATGTAGAGTATTTAAGCAGTTTATGTTTCTTCTGCCTCTCGCTCATTCTCCTCCTCACTTCTCTCTCTCTATCATTTCCCACTCTCCCCTCCTCACCCTCCACTCCCTCCCTGTCCTGCAGGTGTCCCGGGCAGTGACTACATCAACGCTAACTATGTCGATGGCTACCGCCGTCAGAATGCCTATGTCGCAACTCAGGGCGCCCTCCCTGAGACCTTTGGGGACTTCTGGAGAATGATCTGGGAGCAGCACACAGCCAACATTATCATGATGACCAAGCTGGAGGAGAAGTCACGGGTAAGAAAGAGAGGGCGGACTAAGACAGGGGTCGACAGAGGGTAAGGGCCACAGATTGTCAAGATTGGCGTATGGGACTGTGGGATATGATAGAGAGGCAGTGTAGGAGAGCAGGATGCAGTATAGGACATACTGGGGAACAGTGCTGGAGCAGGATAGGGGGTATAACAAGGCAAGTTCCTTTATATTACCTCTGAGCAATGGTAATGGTGAAGACTATTAATGTTGGGTTAGTGTTTAAAGTCTGGTAATCGTGATAAGTTGTAATGCTGATTAAAGAAAAAAGTTGGATTTTGATAATGCAGGAGCAATGACATCCTCTTTAGTATCTGGGTATTCTACTGACAGCACATACAGTTATTTATCTAATTCCGCTTAGTGTCCAATGTTTCAACCCGTTATCTATTATCGGTTATTACACAGACTTAAGACTTAGTCTTAGGGAGCTGGCAGGGTGACTTCCATGTCATCTCTGCTGCTCCACCTCTCTGCTGCCTGACCATGGCACTTTTAGCTTGCAGCTCTCGGGGGGAGTTCTGGCAATTGTAGAAAAAGTAGCTGAGGTTTGTCCAAAAAGTTGCAAGTCAATTTGTTGTGTAGTGCTTTTATGAAAATAGGTCAACACACAGGTCTGAGAAGTCAGTAAATCTCGCAACAAATGCAATAATTTGGCCACACTGCCTGTAAGCATCCGTTCAGTTCATGCCATTTCAGTTTGAAATGGCAATAGCCAATGGGGAAACTTGACCGACCAACTCATGGTGTAACTTCATCATGAACTCAGCTTCATGGCTGAATCCAAATGTCTTGACTCCGCCACACTTGCAGACTTACAGACTTTGCGGCCACGTTCTTGGGAAACAGTCTGCGAGTGGTGAGGGTCGTCCAAACCCACAATTCATCCAGTCCACAAGGGGCCTCAGGCAGACGTTCTGCAGACTTCACCAGACTTCACTGACCTGCAGAACTCACTTGACACTGATTCAGTTTCCCACATTTCATTATATTGCAGATATTATCTTGTACTTTTTGGCCAACCGAGGAAACAGAAGGAACTACTTACCATCAATCTGAAAAACATTGACAAAACATTAGTTGAAACATGTAGACGTTAAATCCTGTTCAACCGTATCAAAATACAGAAATCTGTAGAACTAGAAGCTATGGTGGAAATCAGAATGGTTTGCAATCTTGCTCCTGCTCAGGCAGAGTTGATGTGACAGTAAGTTCGGCTAAGTCTGCAAGTCTGGATGTGGATTTGGGTTCAGACTGTCACTCTCTCACTCACTCACTCATTTCCTACTCCTAACAGTCAGGAATAGGACAAATATGAAAGAGGTGAGCATAGGGCAGGATCAGTTTTTCAGGTTTGAGCACATAGAGAGGGGTAGAGTACTTTTACATTAGAGTTGAGAGAGAATAGAATTGGATAAAGTTGGTTTGACAGCAGTGGAAAGATACAGGACCGACCAGGGCAGGACAGGATGTTCATTTCTTTCAGGATTCGGTCAGTAGAGTCTAGGTGGATTCGAGAGAACAGAAACAGACAAGGAGAGGAAAGAATTGACAGCTTAAGTTATGGAGTACAAAAATAGTTTTTAGAATAAAAAAGCAGCATTATGAAGACCTAGCTAAAAGTGCCATAGGTAAGTGAGGGTGTCGCAGTGAGGAGGAGGAGATGCATGAATGGTGAGAAAAACCTGCAGGAATTACAAATACAGCTAAACGTGGGCTCTGTAATGAATTAGAAAATCATTTTGGCTCCAAGGCGTTTTACTGTTGTTAACAGAATCTTTACTTGAGTGAAAATCCAGTCTAATGAAAATGTCATGTTGGAGCAAAATGAACAAGAATTGCTTGAGGTATGAATCATGGTTAAGTGCCTTCCAATTAAGTCCAGCTCCCTGTTCAGAAAATGATCCTTTCCTCATCTGTGCTTCTCTTCCTATTAACCTGTACCTTGTGTTAAAACTGTTTTCCTTTTCAACCTTTTCTCACCTGTCCCTGTTGTGTCTCTTTGACCCTCAGATGCCCTCTTATTTCTTCTCTAAGGCAAGACCTCTCTTTCTCTCCTTTTCTAATCCTTTTTAAAGTGCAACCTCACCTCACATGGTTTTTCTCCGTACACCTCTTACCTTTTGTTTTTCTCCTCTCTACTCTGTGCCATTTGATCACTGCTGGTTCCTCCACCACCTTTTCTCTGCAATAGCCAATGCATCGAGTGAGAATGCTGAATTGTTTTCAACTCACCACAGGGCATTCATAGTCAAGTAGGAATGGGTTTATTGTAACCGCAGCAGTTCAGAGGGAGAGCACATTATCGTCCACACTTTGCATGGTCACACCCACAGCTGTTTTTCTCGTTTCTTGTCTTGTGGCTATGAAATACAGACGTTAAAGAGTGTCTTTATACCCTGGTTACACTTTCATAAGATGTTTTTGTTTTGCTGTATGACTGCAGGGCACCTACTTGTAAGCAGTCGGCAGATTTCTCGTAAACATGATAAATCTTTGTATCGTAACTGCCTGCTTTAAATTCTTTAGATTCAATCAGGTAGTTAGAACAATTTGCAGCGATGACAACATTGGATTTGAATATTCTTGGATGTTTTTTCTTCAGCTGTATCTCCGGTTTGAGGGAATAGTGGGCTGTAGAAAATGATTCAATCTCATTTAACACCTCTCAAGATTATGCTATTATGTGTTTACGCATTAGCATCACAGATGATCACAGATGGTGCCGCTGCGGGAGTCGTGCCAGCATCCTTCCTCTTAGCACCAATCAAACTGCACAAGAGCATGGCGCAGTTATGCTGCTAGTCCATATATTAATGGATAATATAGTCTTCACACCAGGTAGTTACTGCCATCCTGTTCAGTCTTTGGCAGTGCATCCAGCCCCCCTACGTGGACGACCATTCTTCTCCCCGCAGTGTCTCAAGGTCTGCTGGGAAAACAACAGTTGAAAAGCTGTAATTACTGCCTGAACGTCCCAGGCCAAAACGCATAATCCCCAGTCTGGAGCAGTGGAATGCAGAGCGAGCAGAGCTGAGCTCCCTGCTGTCTTTGATGTGAGGACTGGAGGGATCAGCACATAGCGTTTGGTTTGGCCTGATTATGCCAGGGGCCCTCCTCCCCTCCTTCCTCTACTTTGGGAGTTTTTTTTTCCTCACGCTACTGCGGTCTCCGAGGCCGGCTTGAAGAACTACAAATATGACGGCCTCATGCAGGGGGAGTCTTGGCGTTGTGCTGGTTAGGGATGCTGGGAGTTGTGTGCACTTTTGTAGGGACATGTGAGGCTGGAATGAGTTGCTTTAGCGTGTCGCTCGACTTTGCTGTGCTCTGCGGTGGATCCTTGTGAGAGCCCACCAACCTCTGGCAATTTCATGCAACACAGTTTTATAGTATTTCAAACAACTTGCAGAATCACAGACCACAGAAAGAAGAATTCTCTCTCCCTCTTCACCACACACACACACACTTAAAGACTCCTGTCACACACTGAATTGTAATTAAATGCACATTTGTTTTCTTGAGCATTTCTGTCTGATTTTTGCAAACCTTCTCACTGATTTGCACCAACACTCCCCTTCCTCCTTATTTGCCTCGTGCACATGAAGCCAAGACACGGACGTCTCTGAATTCCACGCACATCTCACAGCTTCCACCTTCTTGTCCTCCAGGTGAAGTGCGATCAGTACTGGCCGACCCGGGGCACAGAGACCTACGGCCTCATTCAGGTCACTCTGCTGGACACAGTGGAGCTGGCTACCTACTCTGTCAGGACCTTCGCTCTTTACAAGGTAACATGCCATGTGTGCTGGAGTGTAATGGGGTCAAGTTTGCATTGATCTGTTGAAAGATTCATGCAGGCTCGTATATACGTGCTTTCACTTGATGTCACAGTTGGTGATTAAATGTATGTTCTGGACCCAACATGACAGGTTAGAATTGTTTTATGTTTTTCATACATTATTCATCTTTCCATTTAAAGAGGCTAATCACATCTTAAATGCCCTTGTTGCCTTGTTTTTTGTCGTCTATAAAAAAAAACATTTTGATCCATCGTGGATTAGTTTCTAAATTTGATAATTTGACAGGTTCACTAAACTTATACAGTTTCTTCATATGTTAATGTGGTGATATTCGATATTTCTCTTCAGCTCCAAGGTCCTTGACACAAAAGCGTTTTGAGGATAGTCTCGCCAAATTAGCTTTTTTATCAGTTTGTTTGAAAACCCCATGAAACTATATCTGTTCCCCTTGTTGTTGCTTGTCCAGAGCGGCTCCAATGAGAAGCGTGAGGTTCGGCACTTCCAGTTCACGGCCTGGCCGGACCACGGGGTGCCCGAGCACCCCACGCCCTTCCTGGCCTTCCTTCGGAGGGTTAAGGCCTGCAACCCTCCAGATGCAGGACCCATGGTCGTGCATTGCAGGTATGTGTGTGTTGTGTGTCTGTGCTTACATTATGAGCCTGCTTGTTATTCAGTCCTGCATTTGGCAGCGTCATTTTCCGAAGCCCAGGAGTACGTGAAAAGACCACAAATCATTCACAGGTCCAGAACTCAAATGGGATTGACCTGCTATTATGAAAACCCCAAACATCCCCACTGGCTTTTACACCAACATTCCTCCTTTAACAGCCTCCATCATCTCCAAGATTTAACAACAGCAGCAGCCGCCACACAAACCCTTCTTTTCTATAAGAAGCTTCCACTGTTGACTATTTACCATTTAAGCTGCTGGTAGTTCTGGGTTCATAAGTTTATATTCAAATGAGCCACTGTGTGAGTGGCAGAAGGCTCAGGCATTGGTTAGAGAAGGATTCTGCAACTTGTCATTACCGTCTTGGCACCGTGTTGAGCTCAAGAGCCGGAATGAAGCAGCTATTTTCTCTCAGTAGGAAGCAAATGAGAGGAGAAGATTGAGGGTACCAGAGGGAATATGGAGGAGAAGCTCTCGGGAGGAAGAATTAGTGTGGTATAGATGTAGAGGATGAGAGGGCATGGGGAAGAAAAAGGGGGATTGAGACAATGATTGAGAGTTAGCCAGGGAATTAGAGGGGAAGATACCGAACGTGCCGGAATAGAGAGAAGGTGAGGTCAAACTCAGGACACGCCGAATGGAAATGATGAATTAAAGAGAAGGAGAGGTGGGGTGAAAATGGAGTCTAAAAAAGCGGACAAATGTGAGAGTGAAAAAGTGGCGGGGATGGTGTGAGAGCGTCGGAAGGGTACTTAGAGGGAAGATAAAGTGGCGGGGAGATGGAAGGAGGTGAGAGAGGGAGGGGGGTGAAAAGGTTGGCAGGAGAAGAGCTCTCCCTAATCTGCTGCTGCAGTCAGATGGAGTATCTAACAGGATTATCAGTCAAATTTAATTATCTCAGCCAAACTCCATCATAATGTGTCTTAACATGTCCAACAGACTCTGGATCAGACAATGGACCCAATCTCATTCCACCTGCACAACACACACACTGTAGCGCTCGCACATACACACTGGTATTAATTTAACTATATAAAGTGATTTTCATTCATTTGCAGAAACTTGCTTGGTCAGGGGTTTTCACCATTTAGGCACCAGCGCAGCAGAAATGTGAAGTGTTTGGGTGGAGAGCTTTCTGGATTGTATGTCGATAGGAGAGGAGATCTTCCTCATGCCGGTGAGACGGCCATGCTGACTCATCGCTGATGTCCATTTCAGGTCTTTTGTTGGAAATATTGCAGTCTGGCGTCTTTGGGATATTTAGTTGATTAACGGACAGTATGTTAGAGATTTTGCACACCATGCACCGGTGCCGAGTTAGTGCCAATATTGAGATCGCAGCACACACTAAGGGAAGAGATTTGTCCAACGTTTCATATCCCAGGTTTATTGAAACTTCATTTACTTAATTGTCTATACCCCCTCCACACACACACAAACACACACACACACACACACACACACACACACACACACACACACACACACACACACACACACACACACACACACACACACCTTCTCCAGTGACTATACTTCCCTCCTCCACCCTGGCTTGAACTGCCACACACCCTCCTCCAACCACTGAACATTTGAACATTTGCACTACACTTAATTTTTTTACTACTGTATTATCCCGCCTATACTATATTTATATTTATATATTTGTATATATTTATCTTGCTCATAGTTCTTATATCATACAATACCTGTTAATACTGTACTATTCCATATATATATCTTACTGCTCATAGTTCTTATATCATACAATACCTGTTAATACTGTACTATTCCATATATATATCTTACTGCTCATAGTTCTTATATCATACAATACCTGTTAATACTGTACTATTCCCTTCTTACTGTACGTATCTTATTTATTTACATTCCACTTTAAATACGCAGAATACTGTGCACTTTACTGCCTTTTTTTGGCACTTCTGGTTAGATGCTAAACTGTATTTCGTTCTGTGTAATGACAATAAAGTTGAATCTAATCTAATCTAATCTAATCTATACACAGTGCTGGAGTGGGTCGCACAGGCTGCTTCATTGTGATCGAGGCCATGGCGGAGCGCATCAAGCACGAGAAGGCCATCGACATCTATGGTCACGTCACGCTGATGCGCTCCCAGAGGAACTACATGGTCCAGACGGAGGATCAGTACATCTTCATCCACGATGCGCTGCTTGAGGCTGTGACCTGCGGGAACACAGAGGTCCCCGCCAGGAACCTGTACTCCTACATCCAGAGGCTGACACAGGTTGAAACGGGAGAGAATGTCACCGGCATGGAGGTGGAGTTTAAGGTGAGAATTATCCCCAGTGTCTCTGCTGGTTGTAAAAATTAGGTCCAACCGATTTATAACAGTTCATAAACCCAATTAATGATAATAAGATGACACTTTACTGTTCTCTGAAAGAGGGTCACCTCTTTCTTGCCTCAGCGTTATAAAGGCACTGCTGAAGTTGGTTCTGGATTATTTAGTGCCTCACAGACAGTTCTAAAGATGGTGTCTGAACCTAATGGGCCATCCTGCCCCCATAAAGAAAGTACAGTACATGGTCTCTTCAGTGGCTTGAAACAAATGAGATATCACATGTTAATTAAGAAGCTGGAGAGAATATTGTTGATTTGGAACAGAGTGAAGCTTTTGCTTTCTCACCTTGTTTCCAGTGTTTAAACTAATCTAAACTAACATGCAGGCTGTAAACATACACAAGAGTATTATGGATCCCATGATTAAGGCTAACGCTTGGTTTACAGCATTTATTTCAACTAATAACTTCATGTGTCACAAACAGTGGCAACGAGATATGTGTCCCCCTCTGCATGCAGCGATGGGCTAGAGGACTAGAGAATCTTTCCCTTGGAAAGTAGACACCTCTCCCTGCATCATCATCATCAGCAGCCAACCAACATTATCAAGTTGCAACGTTATCACATTAACAACCGTTATCAAGATGTTGGAGCAACCGCCTCCTCAAGGACAAATCATCCGTATGAACGTGAAATTCTTGACCTTGACAGTAAATGAAAATCTCTCCTGGAGCTGTAAAAGATTCTTTACTTTTCCAGTCACCCTCTGAGAGATTCATATAGTCACGACGGATGGTTGGATTTGAAAGGGATAACGGGATTTTCACATTTTGAATCCAAGGCCATAAGCATCGCAAAGGATCGTTGGTATGAAAGTTTGAAGAGCAGAAAAGTCTGTCGGCTAGAAAGTTGCAGTTTAGAATAAAACCTTTGGGAAGGGTCATATTGGCGTTTTCAAACATATCTTAAAATTGAGAATGGAAAAAAAATTGACAAGCAAAGAAGAGTGAGTGCCCAAGAGGGGCCTCGTTTTGATTTATTGTGGATGTTTTGATTTAGTTTACTCTGATATTTACCACTTGCCAGTCACGTTCTCTGCTGACCTCTCTGCCTGCTCTGCTCTGGGTGAAATGAGAATCAGCTTTATCCATACAGGTTGATATTGAAAGCAGGCGGTTTTAAATCTTTCCTGGAGTGATTCGTGTCTGCTCAGACGCTCAGTGGGCAAAGTAAACACAAAGCCACCCCAAGCAATGTACCTCATCCTGTGCTCCTGCATTCCGCTCCTAATGGCCGCAGTCTCCCCAGAATGACAATGAACTGAACTGTTTGCTCAGCCTCATATTGATGTCAAACATATGCCAGGGTTGTCTCAGTCATCAGGTTTCATCTCAGTGGAACAGCAGCCGGGGAGCGCCATCTGAAGCAGCACTTTCCACCTCCGTCAACAGAACACCAAACTGGATGGAATTTCTCAGAGGAGGAGCGGCGTCGCATCCTCTCAAATCAAATCACGGAAAGTTGAAGCATGAGCGAGGGAAGAGCAAGAAGAAAGAGAGAGACTCCGACACTTGATGAAGATGCAGTGTTTCTGTTTCCTTTCACGCCACGTTTACTGGTTGGGTCTTAAAGGGCTGCCAACAGGGGAAGATTTCATCCAAGCTGCACAGATGGTGAAAATAGCAGCTCGTATCAAAGCGGTGAGGAGGTTCGTGTTTGCCAGGTTCAATCGATAATCCTACGTCAAATCCAAACCAAATGACGTGAAAAAGAGTTACTAGTGTTTACGCTGAAAACTGGTGTTCGGGGCGTCCAGATGAACTGGTGAACTCTCGGTTACTGTGGGATTTTCCAGCTCGGTCTGTCGGCAAGAAAATGAGGCCCTGCCGATTCTCCCACGGCGCTCCGGTAGCCACCGGTGGTCGAGGCTCCGTTCCCGAGAGCCCGTTGTTCCCCCCCTCGAGTCTGCGGTTCCCCTCGGTTGTTCTGCCTCAGACGTGTCGTCCAATGGTCGAGTGTGAGAGAGAGTGTACAGCCTGTGCTCACGTCTGCCTGTCTGCACATATCCATATGGATGTGTGTGTTCCAGGCTTTCCTTTTTATTTTTTTTATATTTTTGCTGGTTCAGGATCAACTGTGGTTCACATATGTGCGTTGAGACAGAGTGGGGCCTTGTGGTTTCCTGTCCCCCCGACTTTTGATTTTCTTCTTCCTTCTCTCGTCCATCTTATTATATTCCCTCTCTCATTCCCCACCACTGCCCTCATTCCCCTATATCGGGCCCTCTTTGTTTATTCAATTGAATATGTCTGGTTAAATATCCTCAGGGCTGCCGAGTCGAGCTGATTTTCTAATTTCACTTGTCTGGTGCAAAAAAGCTAAAAACAAGCTTTTTGCTGAATACATTTAAATGTATTCTCCTTTGTGTTTATGCCCTCCCAATAACTTTTCTGACTCATATCTTAGGATTTTGTTAAAGATTCTGTTTGTCAGTCACTATGATATTATAAGAGGCTGTTTTCCTTCCAGCGTCTGGCCAGTGCCAAGGCCCACACGTCACGGTTCGTGAGTGCCAACCTGCCATGCAACAAGTTCAAGAACCGGCTGGTGAACATCATGCCCTATGAGACCACGCGTGTGTGTCTCCAGCCAATCAGAGGAGTGGAGGGGTCCGACTACATCAACGCCAGCTTCATCGATGGATACAGGTGAGAGAAAATGATTTAGCCTGTAAATCTGCAGAATCTGTAAGCGAGGTAAAATATCCTGGGGCTTGATTCCTCCTGGTGTCCGTTTCTAGTTCCACCGATCATGTTGGAGCAGGATTGGGTTGCACGCAGATGAACAGTGCATCTGCATTCATAGGCAGATAGATGTTAATAGAGATTTGCCTAACAACAAAACCCAAAAATTAATCTTTGTGTTGTTTTATGGTGAAATGTTTGACTCCTTTTATAACAGAAACTGGTTGGAGTGTACACAGTGTCATCGTCAGACAATAGCTGATGGAAAACCGAACTGGACTTCAGTTATTTTATAAAAATGTCATGTTCACATATACAATGTATTTGTGTGTGTGTAGGCAGCAGAGGGCCTATATAGCCACCCAAGGGCCCCTGGCTGAGACCACAGAGGACTACTGGAGGATGCTGTGGGAACACAACTCCACCATCGTTGTCATGTTAACCAAACTGAGAGAAATGGGACGGGTATGGATTCACACACACACACTCACACACACACACTCACACCACTGTAATCACTATCCTGGAAAGTCTAGTAGAAAGCTTTACAACCCACACCAGTAAAACTCTGCAGCTTTTAAATAACAGATGAAGTTTCAAGTCACACCATTCCCCCAAATATCAAGAGAGTGGTTTGCACTTGATAACAGTATCAGGTTTTCCTAAACGTTTTCCTGTAACTTACCGTATCACACAATATGTTGTAATTTGGACTCATTATTTTTCCATATAACTGCTTTGAAGGACTGTGTGAAGTGCAGCCGGATCAGCAGCTCTTTCCCATTGGTTCCAATCCAGACTTTCCAGTAGCAGAAGTTTGTTTGAGGAGAGAATTGGAGTGCACTTTGAAACACTACAGAGAAAGGAAACAGCACATGAAGCAATATAAAATGCAGAAACACAGTAAAGAGAGTGAGATAGTGGCGAGCGTTATATCTCATGAAGCTCTTATCTCATCTGCCGCAAAATTATCTCCCAGTGAATAATGAGTTTCACGAGGCAGGGAGATGTTTTCGTGACCAAGTAGATAGAAGGGATTCTCCATTTACACTGGATCACAATGCAATGGAGATATGAACTGAAGCCTCTGCCCCCCCCACCCCCATCCCCCGCCTGCAGGAGAAGTGTCACCAGTACTGGCCCGCTGAGCGCTCGGCCAGGTACCAGTACTTTGTGGTGGATCCCATGGCTGAGTACAACATGCCCCAGTACATCCTCCGAGAGTTCAAAGTGACCGATGCCAGGGTGAGTCCTCAGTGTGTGTTCATGTGTCTGAGAGAGAGACAGAGAGAGAGAGAGACGGTATCATTTGGACTGTTTCAATGTGAAAGAATAACACAGTTTCTCTCCTGTTCAGGATGGCCAATCACGGACGGTTCGTCAGTTCCAGTTCACTGATTGGCCGGAGCAAGGAGTGCCAAAGTCAGGGGAGGGATTCATTGATTTCATTGGCCAGGTGCATAAAACGAAAGAGCAGTTCGGCCAGGACGGGCCAATTTCGGTGCACTGCAGGTAAGAGGCATCCTACAAGTCTTTCAGGCTTTTTTACTGCATAAATAGATAAATAATAAAAAAATAAATAATTGTTGTGTGTTTATGTCACATGGTAAAAGTGTCATGGCTCAGTGAACTGATCCAATATACTGACCTTGATGACCAAGTTTGTTCTTTTAGGGCTAGTTATTTTCACCTAGAAATTACACTTGAGACGAACTAAGTCAACTTAAATTAATGTCACCTAAATAAGATGTTGACTCTCTCTCTGTAGTTTTCTGTAGAGAGAACACTATGGAGAGATTAGTCAAAATCTGGAAAAAATTATTTTCGAAAAGCGCTTCTTCCGCTTCATCAAAACACACATTTGTAGATCCAGCACTATCAAAATATGTTTCCCTAGATGTGCATGGTGTTCCTATTATTTTAGGGTTTCTTCCTGCATCACAACTTTTTCCTGGTAGTGTTACCAATGTGAACACAAGATGAGAGTTCACCTTCTTCCATATGACCATTCATGCTAAAAATCTAGATTTATCCACTTCTTAATATCTTCCCATTCTTCCACCACCAGCGCTGGAGTAGGACGGACTGGTGTGTTCATCACCCTCAGCATCGTGCTGGAGAGGATGAGGTACGAGGGCGTGGTGGACATTTTCCAGACGGTGAAGATGCTGCGCACCCAGAGACCAGCCACCGTTCAGACAGAGGTGAGCTTCCCCACTGTTGTGATTATTATCTCATCTTCTCTCTGTTAGTCGTAGCCTCCCTCTGCTCCAGTCTTTGCCTCTCACCCACCTGTTCTGCCTCCCTTCCAGGACCAGTACCAGTTCTGCTACCGGGCCAGTCTGGAGTACCTGGGAAGCTTCGATCACTATGCAACATAAACCCAGTGGCTCTCTCTCTCTCTCATGCCACATCCCACCTAGTGCACTTTTCTTAGGTCACGCGCAGCCTGAATTAATGCATTAGGCTGCGATGTTTCTTTGAAGATTCCGCCACCACATGCAGAGTGAAGGGGGACCGTCGGCTTGTCCCGTACCCAGAAACAGCACCTCTAACTGAGCCATAGCAACCCGCTTGACAAGGGTGTCTCCTTCCACCCTCAGCCCAAACACGCCGATCGGTCAGTCTGAAGACGCAACTTCAGCCACTGGTCCAATCAGAACACTTGATCAGATCTAGATTTTTTGAATTCATTTCTGTGCTGTTGTGAGCACCCAGATCGCTTTACATTGACAGGGGTGTGGAACTCTGCACCTCGTCCACCACCAGTGTAGCATCACCAACTTGAAAACAGGACCCAGCTACGGTATTTAGCTGTCACAGCAAATGTTTTTGATTTTTCTATCGTGGGGACTGTCGTGAAGGAGACCAAGGATCCATTCGATGGACGCCTCGTGGACTGAAAGAACTGGGACTTTTGAGCACCAGAGAATTGCCAACAGGAAACTGAAAACACAGAGCACACAGTATTAAAAAAGACCAAGAACACACATCCCCAAAAAAAAGACACAAAGAAGTGTTTTTTTTATTTTCTGTTTTATTTTGGAAACAGACTCATTTCCTGTAAATGAACAAGATGTTTCAATCATGTAGTAATGGAAAAAACACCAGTTCAACCTTATGCGTCACGGTTTAAGATATGGGGAAGTTTGAGAGAATTAAAAAATGCATCATACCACAAAGTAAAACATTCATTTAGTTTTTTAGAAAAAATATGAATATGTGAAAATCTTGTTTTCAAAAAAACAAAACGGGGTATTCCTTATGGCACGTTCTGTTTTTGTTGTTTTTACGGATGTATAACTTTGTCCCCACTGGCCATACGAAGGCAAAGTTGTGTGTGAGCCAATGAGCTGAAGCGTCTTGTTTTCTTTTTAAAAAACGTGATACAAACTGTTTTTCAAGTGTACAATCAAGTCTCGTGTGGAAAATGTTCACAGCACCACGACTAAACACCACCACTGAGTGTCACTCTCCTGTATCCTCCACCCACGCTCTCTATGTTAAAAAGGACACGTATGTTCACATGCACACGCGGGACTCTCAGCCTCGTCTCCACGTGCTCTACGACGTCAGAAACCCGAGAATGGCCGACCATTTTTCTTTCTTGTTTGTTTGTTTGTTTCGAACTCCCAGGGGCGGCCCGCAGAGACACAGTATTAACCCTGTTGCAACCAAGTCCTGATGAATAACCACCGCCACGTTGTTCCGTGTGCACGCCCAGAGAACAGCCGATAGAACACACGTGTGGAGAGTGTGCACAGAACGCTAAATATATATATAAAAAAAAATATTTATGTGTCCAAATAAGCTTCACAAAGATTTTTCAAACAGGGCGTGAGGAAAGGATGTAGAGGAGGATGGGGGGGGGTCATCGAAAAAAAAATCTCACCGGAATGCTCACGTATGACTTTTCTCTGTCTGATTCAGTGTGCAATAAGTAGATGTATTATATATATATATATTTTTGTGTGGAGTCACTAACAGCAAGTTATATATGCCATTACGATGATGGTGCAACATTTTTCCGGACACGCAGATGTGAGGCTCCGTGAGGCTCCCACCACCATTTGTACGCGTCCGCCCCGGGAGAAACGACCTCTGACCTCTGTAGGAAGTAGAGCTCGTGCCCCGCCACATCTCCAGTAGACGACGTCATCCTCCTGTGTGTCAAGGCAACCAATGAATGATCAAACTCTTACTTCAAACAGCATCTAATACGTATTCTTGATTTTAGATTTCTAGTGCCTTATATTACACGCCTATTTTGATAACGTTTCTTTAAAGGTTGTTTTTTTTGTGTATCTTATGTGCGTATGCTTGTGAACTGAATGTCCGTGTTATGATTTGGTTACGTTAACGGTATGTGAAAAGGATCTTGTGCTGGTTTCTTTGGGGGGCTGTGACATTTTGTACTGGGAGGCTCCGTGTTGGCTGGATAGTTGTGATCATTAACTCTGAACCCAGCAACCGCATCGTCGTATCAAGAAATCAATCTTGAATCAAAATCAACTATGGGCGAAAAAAATGTATAATTTTAAAATAGGGTGGATGGATCTTTTTGGACAGATAATAAGTTGACAGCTTTCCATCTTCTCCACCTGGGACTCTTGTGTACACATCTTTCATGGAGACCGTCTGCCATGAAACGTCGGTGTCGAGCGTTAGCGGGCGCTGACTCGGCTAACATAGAAATCGAATTAAAGCCAAAACAGCCGTGGCTTTTTTTTTAAATGTCTAATTGAAGTTAACGGCAAAAAAAAATGTAACCGGAGCCGACACGCTTCACCTGGAATCAGTCAAAACGTCTCGTCTGCGTTCTGTTTCTTACGACGTCTTCAGTTAAATCTATTTATTTTCCATTTTTAACGACAAGAGGCTGAGAGACATTCAGGTACTACATCTCCAACAACATCTACATCACCTTTTATTTTACTCTGTTTATTTTTTTGTATCTCCATTAATGATTAACAGAATGAGGGATGGTCAACGGTTTTCCACCCACTGTCAGTAAAACCCTGTTGTCGGTTTTTTTTTCTGTATGCATGGTACCACTTTTGAGATGCCCCCCCCTTTGGTCGCACCTGTTACGGGAAGACTTGCACTTTCTCTCTTTGTACTATGCACTAATACTCGTAATCCTATTATCTCTAATAGCCCCCCCCTCCAATCCACACCAAAAGGAGTTTTACTTGAACTCGAGTCAAGACGGACCCTGTAATGCTCACATGGTTGTGTATATGTATATAACACAGAACACAGAGAGTAATTAAGATTGTTAAATATATGCATTAATAAATATAAAATAAATAAATGATTATGAGAGTGAATTAAATATGATCAGATATAATAGAGTGATATAATAAAAGGATGCACCTGAAGTCACAGTTTAATGGCACAGCAGTGTGGCAATACATCATGTCGTCTCACACAAAGTGTTCTATTTTACCCCCAATGTATCATGTAGATGGATAAAACTGGAGTTTATAAATTGTATAAAAATGAAAAATATGGTGTGTTACTTGGATCAGTTTCCTCCAAATTGGTCTGTAAATGTAAACTTTTTTTGTTTTTTTTGTTTCGTTTTCTTGCTCCGAGTCAACAAGTGCTTTTTATTTTCTTACATTGGTTCTCGGAGCGCGTGAAAGCCGGAAAACAGGTCTGTATGGATTTCTGTTCTTTGTCGACACAAGTTTCATTTGTTACAAATAAACTCAAGTGAAATAATCGCTGCTGCTGTCGATCTGTGTGTTTGTCAGGGCTGCGGCTCAAACCTACTAGGTCTTCTACATGGAGCAGGATTGTGTCTACTTAGGGTGAAACACGTGAGCCTTTGGCAAAGTCTCCAGAGAGAAGTCCTGTAGCCCGTCTTATATTCACTCTGTGGTTCTACTGAACAATGACTCAGCTTCTTCAGGCTTCACATGCGTGATCCCCATGGCAACCTCACCTGGAGCTGGCTTTACATACAGTAGAGTCGTAGGACATTTAGTCTTGAACAGCTTCTCTGGTCTGTTTGGTGTTCACTGAAACAACCACACACACACACACACACACATGCACACAACTGAGACCTATTTCCATTTGAACTGTTCAAACCTTCAGCTGTTTCAATTGATCTGTCTGATTATAGACTTCCAGCTTAGGCAGCTTATTATTCACCTTTCAGTTGCTTCTGCGAGCAAAAGATTCTGACAATGATCAAACCGAGCAGCGATAGAAAACAATTCAAATTCAGGAAATAACTACATTTAAATGTCAGAAGTACTGAATTTTGAATTGAGTCTATAACTAAATAGAGGCGCTTTGAATGTTTTATGTCTAAAAAAACTTTATTTTAACTGAACTGTGACTCTGCAGAGCACAAACCTCCATCAAGGCCCAACAGTCCCTTTGTGAAACTACATTTAAATTCACTAGATCCAGATTTCTATTTGGATCTG
This sequence comes from Pseudopleuronectes americanus, assembly GCA_038501795.1. Taxonomy (NCBI): domain Eukaryota; kingdom Metazoa; phylum Chordata; class Actinopteri; order Pleuronectiformes; family Pleuronectidae; genus Pseudopleuronectes; species Pseudopleuronectes americanus. Next base: position 10,980,138 of record CM076721.1, read on the forward strand.
CATCTAATACACACTCAGGAATATCAGTCCCCTAAACATGACACCATTATTTTCATCAAGATCCATGAACTATTCTCTGAGAGATTAAGGGAAGTGTTGAAAATCGCAATCTGCATCCTTCCATGGAGTTACATTATAATCAATCCAGGACTTGTTGCTTAAAGCTGCTGATTAACAAACAAATATAGACAAAGACAGCTCCGCCTCCTCGTTGGAGGAGATTTTCTTTTGTTCATACAACCAGTTCAAACTCTTCCATTATAAGATAACACGAGTCTCAGCCTTGGCCCACATGTGCTAATCTCTGCTTTTATAGACATTTCTGGGCCCAGATGAGCCGCAGCTCAGGGATCTTCAGTCCACATTATTCCACAGCAGCTCCCACTGAGAGAAGTTGAGTCACTTCTGACAGCTGAGCCCGATGAGCCGAGCCCGACACATCGTAAAAAAGCTGCTCTAAAGATAGACAACCTTTCTTTGAATGGGCCTCGTGGGTCATACATCACATTCTTCTCCCCCCACTATAGTGGTAAAATGCTGAAATAACGACATTATCTCATTTTTCAGGCAGCATCTTGGTTTTGTGTGCCTGATCAGCTCTCCAGCCTCACAGCGCAGCAGACTTTTATTCTTGTTAAATCCATAATGGGGGGGGCAGATTCACACGACTATAGTGAGAGGAGAGCTGCGACCGAAAGGAACGAAGGAGCAAACTCACAGTCCAAGGCAGAGTCAATTATTTCCCAGTGTCTGTACCATGTTGTCGAGAGGCTGTTCTGCTCCTGAGCTTCAGGCGGAACACTTGTGATCAGCCGTCTTCTAGCTGCAGCCTCTGACACTCCGGTTCATTCGCTCACATTTCAGGAATTCAAGATTTCCTATCGATGCGATGCTCTGAAAGAATCCTTTGGCCTTCGAGAAACCTTTTGACCTTCTTGAGTAAAATGTTTTAATAAAGCACCAGTGTGTGAAGTGAAGTCGATGCCTTTAAAGGTTCAGTGTGTAAAATTTAGTGACATCTAGTGGTGAAGTTTCATGTTGCAGCTGGATACCCCTCACCTCACCCTCCCCTTCCTAACATGAAAGAGAACCTGTGGTGTACTTCAGTCGTCAGAAAAACTCAAAACCTGTTTGTCCAGTTTGAGCTACTGTACAAAACATGGCGGCCTCGGTAGAGGGGAGCCGTTCGAGATGTAAATATAAAGTATTTAATTATAAAGGAACGATGTAGGGTAAATAAAACAATGAGTCTTACAAACACACTAGTGAAAGCAGCCCTAGGATTATTTTATCTTCAATTTCTGCCAACAGATACCTTTCACCTAAATCTTACACACTGAACCTCAGGCCGCAAATATGAGCCTTTCAGAGACAGGGCAGTATTGAGGTTTTAAACTTTTAAATACCAATAACTTTAATTTATCAAGCCTCAATTAAATTTATTTGGCATTTGTCTTAAGGGATTTGATAACGACATCTGTGAAATCATTGCTTATGTTTGGGCCGGTATATCGTTATTTTACTGTTTATTATCAGAATTGGCCCAAATAAATATTGGTTATTATTTTGCTCTGTATTTTTAAGCTATGACTCAAAGGTTTAGTGTGTAGAATTTAGTGATATCTAGTAGTGAAGTTGAATGTTGAAGCTGAATAACCCATTGGTAGCCTTCAGTTGTCATAAAAACTCTCTAAAGGTGTTTAGTTTGTCCGGTCTGGGCTATCGTGATAAACATGGCGGCCGCCGTATGGTGGAACCGTTCCCTATTTAAATATCTCATCTCATTTTCATATAGTATTGAAATATAAAGGGCCCATTCTAGGGTAAAGAAAACTACTATATACAATATAGATGAAACACAGTTAAACACTGTTTTTCTTGGGGGGGGGAGACGACATAACAGTTATTTTATAGACAAAATTATTTACCCAGAAGTCAAAGCAAAGGACTCCTGCTTACAAGAGTCAAGAACCGCACATCCTTATGCACCTGATTTGACTTTTAGCTCTAATCCACAGAGTCTATGCACTCACTGTAAAGTCATGTCAGGACAGAGGTAGTGAGAGAAGAAGTCAACAGAGCAGAGTAGTACAACTCACCAGCACCCTGCCTCAGAAAGCTAAAGAAATTGGAAACAAATCTTTCTTGGCCCAAACCTTCCACCAAGTTCTAATAAAATCGGTTCAGTAGTTTTTGCGACAGACAAAAACCATCAGGGATGAAAACACAACCTACTGGACAGAGGTTAACAACCATGAAACTCTCCTCTCTTAACTAATGATGGTAATTGCCTGACTCAGGAATAATTGCCCTAAATAGGTATAACTGCAGTGGTCGGGGGGGCACAACTGAGTGCAGATGCACTTAAGAAACAATTCAACATCCAAAGTCTTCATTTCTATTTAATTCTTATTCTATTCACACCGTCAGAGTGCTGGAACAGAGCTCCCACGTACAACTGGGAGGTTTCCTGGACTCTGAAAGATGTTTTAGATGTTAGCTGCTAAAAGAACAGAGAGAACTGCAGAGGTAGCGTGACTGCAGCCTCGAAACAAAGACTTGGTAAAAATAAATGTCTCCGTTTTTTGGGCTTTTTCATTGCACACATATTTCCTTCTTGTTTTTTTTTGTCTTTGGCTTCACAAAGAGCCACGATGATCCAAGTTTGGGGCTGACACGTGGTTTCCAAGGGAGTACAAAGCTTCTCGACGCCTCCTACACGACACCTCGCTTCTGTTCTGCTTCGCTCCTCAGGATCCGCTCGGAGACGAATCTGCTGGGAACACGCCGCTCCACATGGTGGAGCACGAGGCAGACCGGGCTGGTCACTCAGTTCAGAGGAACACTCATTAAACCTACATCACCTCTCACTCTAAAGCATCTAGTTCTTTCCCCTGTAAGTTAAACGTGGAGTTTTTTAATCTATTGACATTTAATCAAACCTGGCCTCGCCAAATAATCAATGCGTTCATCTTTATACACTAGAACCCCTTAAAAGAATAAATATTTATCCAACAGATAAAAGTACACTTAGTAAATTCGTTCCAATAGTGAACCAATAAATGCAACAATATATTTATATTATATATCTTGTTTTGTACATAAGTTGTGTCAAAGAAGAAATATAAATGCAAATCAGGGTGTTGGATATTTCTGTATAATAAACATTTAAAGTGTTATTTAAATTTAAATAACACTTTAAATTGAAATGTTTCAATCTCATTCTTTCGTTAATATCATCAAATGTCTTTGTGGTTGTATAAAATGTCTTTGTTATATATATATATAAAAATGTATATATAAATATAATTATATATATAACCCATATATAAGTCTAACCCACAATATATATATATTTAGGCCCAGAAATTTTGGATGTATGCGCTCAACAAAGTTCCAATGAAACTTAGTGAAATTCACTTAAGAGACAATTTCATAAAAAAACAAATGTCATTTTTTATTTTTTTCCTTACAGCAGTTGGCAATAGTTTAACTATAGCAAGCCCAAAAATAAATACAAATTTAAATTATTCACAATGTGTTTCATTCAACAGAGCAACAGTAGCATTTCACATTAGTAGAGCACAAACTCCAACACAGAGACATGGCTTCCTGTCTTCTACCTCAGCCTGTGATCGACATGGCGTCAATTCATCTTTTCATTTGTTATTTATACTGTAATAACTTATTTTCAATGTCAAATTACACACTCTGTATTTGCCTGTGTGAATTATAAAAACACACCTGCAGAGAGGAAGCCATTGCTTAGTGATTGGATTCGTCCTGGCAGAAGCAGTTTAGAGACAATGTTTAACATGCGGGGGGGTGAAACATTAAGACATTAGGAAAATACTACAAGCAAAGTGCATAAATATTCAAAATCAAAGCTGGAAATAACAGATCCCTAAAAAGCTACCTTAGGCAAGCCATTTAGAAAAATCTCACTTTTTGAATTTTTCACGTACAAAGAAAAAAGGTTTTGTTATTTCAAAAAAAGGTTGATGTGACAATTGTTCAGTCACATTTATTTTCCCTGACAAGATGTGAAAGCACTGAGTAACCGAGGCAACCAAGTGCTCCGTTAGCCCATTTCACAGGAGCCCAGCTGTCCAATCAGAAACCGTCTACAGTCCGTCAAACCCCCCCTTTGACACCACTTATGTATATTATACAATTTAATGTCCAACTAGCCCAGAGCGGCCGCTCCCAGCCGCTGCGCCACCTCATCTGTTCAGAGAAGTCAAAAGATCCAAAAAACACACAAGCATACTCGCACATACACACACAACCATCCTCGCCTATACATCCACTGCTGATTCAGTGCATTCGCTCGATCCTCGTCTATGACTTCATTTCCCTTTGTGGGTGCGCTGCTGCTCCCATGTGCTTTTGGAAGTCGTGCGAAGACCCGGCAGAGCCACAAAGTCTTTCTGGAAGCGTGAGTTGGGCGTCCGCTGGCGTTTCCTCTCCTCCTGCGTGGTGAAGAAAGCGTCTTGGAATCGCATACTCGAGGCCGTGGACTGTTGAGAGGGAGACAACAGCGAGCAACTATGAGTAAAGAGGAAAACATCTAAGGTGGCAAAGACCATTTTTAACTGTCATGCCTCCGAAGGCTGCATCCATACGTTTCCAAACTAAAACGATCTCTGTCCACATAAGAATTTCGTAGCCTTCTGTTGTCATAAAAACTCAAAAGTTGTTTAGTTTGTCCAGTCTGGGCTCCTGTAAAAAAAATGGAGGCATCGGAGAGAGGACCCGCTCCAGATGTTAATATAAAGTATTTAAACCTAAATCTTGGTTTAAATGTACCTTTTGAGTACACAGGTAACCATTGGTAGAGTTGGAAAACGGAGAATTTACACAACAGGGTCAGCAACACAACAGTCATTGATTATCCAATCGAGACCGAAAAGATCCAATCAGCAAGTGGGTATGTCATTGTTTACAAACATTTAATTTCAGCCAATCATGACTCAAAGGTTTTAGTTTTTAAACTAAAGCAGAGTTTCCCAAATTCACGGTTAAAATTGAAGTTGTGTAGCAGAGTTTATGCGTTTTGACATGAAAATGTATTCGTATGGATGAAGCCTAACTGGAGTTTTGTGTGTTGCTCATCAAGTCTAATACTTACAAGTCTACGTTTCACCTTTTTAGGCAGGTCTTCGTCTACAGTGTAGACGTCTTCTCTCTTTGCCAGCACCTGAGATCCGTCCTCAAACTCCACCTGAGACAACAGGAAGATATATTCAGCACTTTACATGCATTTTACATCAATGCTCTTCAATTTTACTTCACCCATGCAGACTTCAAATTTAGAGGAATTTATGTCTAATTCTATAGTTTCAGGTAGATTCTCTTTTTTATTAATAAGCTCAGTAAGAGTGATGACAATGTGTTTCTGCCCCGGGGTTTTTCCTCTCAGGCAGCGTGTTGATGGAGTTTGTTGTGGCTGCATGAAGCCTAGAACCAGACCTGCAGTCACTCCTGTAGCCTGAGAAAAGTGCTGCAACGTTTTTCTGCTTGTTTTCTGTTTAAATAAAGAATTCATCTATTTTTTCTTACAATTAATAATCTCCTAAGAGAATGCTAGGATGGAAAATAGGTCAAGGATGTGGCGGTGATAACAGTGTTCTTTTGGATTTAAGGCCAACATGAATTTGAGCAGAGTTGGTGCATTAACATTGAAAATGTTTACACAGCATTTCCAATGTTTTGTCTTCATACTACCTTCATTATGGAAAGTAAGATAACTAGTTCCATAATAATGTTAGTTAATGATAACTTTTTCGGGGAATATGTAAAAGAGGAAAACCGTCTTCAGGTCTATTTTGATGAAACAAACATAAAACAGAAGCATTTTTGTGAATCTCTGTTCTCACACAAACGTTACCGGCTCGAGAAATGCAAAGTTTTGGGTGTCATGTAGATCTGAAGGTAAAACTAAACTTCAAACCTCAACATACGATAATTTGTAAGTTCTCATTCAGCCTTTCTTCTAAAAATCATCTTCTTCTCGGTTTGTGTGCGTCACGGATGCATTTGTGCATAACTAATGGTTGACGCCCAGCTCAACTGCATGAAGCTTTAAGTGGAAGCTGCACGACTCTTTGCTTAGTGAATATTTCAGTGAGTTTGAATAATGCAGATTGTCGCCACCTTCTCATCCTCCTCTCGCTCTCATCTGCCTTCACGCTCTCTGTATAGACTTCTGCCTCCTTTATTAGTCTTTTCATCCTCCCATCATCTTCCATCTCCTCTTGTTTTGCCGCCGTGACTTCAGCACCTCCCTCAGTCAGTCTCCAGTGTCTTCTTTTCTCTCTCTCCCTTCACCGCTCTGCACACGGGCCCGTGGACCTTCAGAACGTCAGCCGAGTCACGACGACTCCGATGCCGAGGGAGTTCAACCAGTTTTTTGCTTTGACCTACATCCGAGCTCGCAACTTTATTCAGCACTTACAGGGGGAAAAGATTTAATCTGCACAACTGTGTCGTGTCCGTCATCTCCTCCTCTCACACATAACCCGCTGTCATGGCTGCCTAAGTGCGTGCCTGTGTACCTGGTACATGTAGGAGACGTTGGATCCCAGGTATTTGGCGCCATAGAAGAGCCCATCAGGCCACTTCACTTGAACAGCTTCTCCCACTTCAGGAGGCCCCAGGTTCACACAGTCTCTGCTCTGAAAATGCAGAAAGAAGGAGGATTGGTTGTGTAAAGTGGCTGAGTGTTTGTCAGTATGTCTGCAGGAAGAGTGGAGACCGAGAACATAATTCACGGTGGGAGGTTTGATGTTGAAAAGAGCTCTTTTCAGTGTTCGGATTACTGCTAAACTCGATTCAGACAGCCTGTCTATCCAGCTGGTAAACACGACAGGGAGCTTTGATAAGACCAGCAGACCAATTACTTCACAAACACAGAAAAACTCTGAACAATCCAAAGGCTCAGTCGTTCTCAAAGATTTTCCAAGATACAATAAATAAAACGATAGGCATTTAAAAATGTATCTTACACTTTGCTGTAAGAAATACAATGTACAAGAAAAGTCACAAATAGAAGCTATTTGTCATGTTACAGAGGGAATATCAGAAGATCAGTCTGTCGCCTGTCTACAGATAAGGACTGTTTGGTAGCTGTTGAGTGTTTATCTTTGGTTTATCAACGTATTATTCAGGTTTCATAGTTTCACAATGAGATTACGTTAAGATTATGGATTTAGAAGGAGTCAAACTCTGGAGAGCCCAGGTTCATCTTGCCTCTTATTTCCTTGAAAAGTTTTGTACTTTCTTCGCATTAACAACTTTATTCTTCTAATACTATGAGTTTTCCCAGTAATATGACGACTTATTCTTGTTCTATAGTTATTTCTTTCTCAAAATGTTACAAAAAAAATTCGTAGCGTTACGACTTTATTCATAAAATCTCAGATAATTTTGTTTTCTATTAAACATGGCCCTAATCTGTCGTAGTAAATTTCATACACACGTGTAACATCTTTTTCAGTATTTAGGATATAAAATAGTCATAATCTAAATGATTTAATCAGACTTCATAATTTGGAGTAGAATTCATTCAATTGTTTTATTTATAAGTTTTAAACTAAGAAAGAGATGCTGAACATCTGAATGAAAATGGGGTAAATTACTGTGGAGAATCAGGACTGGATGTAAATTGGTGGAATTTCCTCAATAATACCCAGTAACACACACTCAAGAGTGTTGATGCATTGGTCGCGGCTACTTATCTTTAACAGTGTCAAGCCCGCCAAGTGAGACTCGGTCATTACTGAATTTCAACTCCTCAAGCAAAGGAATTATTTGCTGCTTCCATGACAACTCAGCAGTCCTGCCAGACTCTTTTAATGTGAATGGCCTTTTCAGAAATCAGTGTTGTTTCACTGTGCCAGCAGACAGATTTACAGAAATGAGGCTTTGCAGCTGCACAACTTAAAAGATGTTAAAATAATGGTAATAACTAATCCCTCATGCATGACCCTTTGAGAACCAGAAGAAAATCTCAAAAAAAAAGAAATGTATTATCTGATATGACCTCTTGCAACTGGGAGGCGACCCTGTGTGTGTAATTAAACATATTCTCACCACTATATCCTCGGGGTAGGTATCGTTGGAGAAGGAGCCGTCGTCGAACATGACCTCGTAGAACGTCTGGGACGTGATCTGTGTGACCTTGGAGCTGTAGTAGCGCAGGTTCTTGTGTTTGGAGATCACCGTCTGACCCAGTGAGATGGATGACTGGCACGCTCGCTGCTTCTGTTACAGACAGAGCAGGGAGATGGAATTAGACACATGCACGACAATTAAGAGGGACATGTCGAACTGAATTCCTCTGTGCTGCTGAGCCCAATCGTTGCCTGACATCTAAAGCATATAAGTCAATCAGCCATATGTTTAAGACCCCATGCCTCATATCGTGTAGATTCACCTCGTGCCTGATCGGTTATCTTCATATGAATGCATATAAATTAAAAAGATGACAGCTGATGTCTTCAGTCAACGCATTTCATTTTTCTTTTTCGTATTTCTTTTTTGCTCAGAGTGCTTGCTCAGAACTGAGTGGGCCAACTAGAAACAGAAATCTGTTCCGTCTGCAAAATCTTGTCCCTTGTCTCCAGATTATGCAGATTCACATCCAGAATATGTTTGTTGAGATCACAAGACCAACTGTTACAGCACATCCCAAAGATACTTGATCAGATTCAGATCTGGGGAATGCCGCTGCGAAATCAACACCATGAACTTTTTGTTATGTTACCGAAACCATTCCTGAACGAGTTTATCTTTTTTGGCAAAGAGGAATGTTCTGTTGAAAGAGGCAAACAACGTCAGGGAAGACTGTTGCCAGGGAAAAACAGTGAGTAAGGGGCTGCGTGTCAAAGGACCCAAGATTTCCACATCAAAACATTGCCCAGAGCAGTGTTGCCTTCCTCCAAGAGTGCATCCTGATGCTATAGTAAACAATGCACATACACCGGGCCAAGAGAACAGGAATCATTGAACGAGGCCAGCTTGTTCTATTTGCTCCACAGACCAGTTCGGGGGTGGACTGGGGTCAGCATGGGCACTGCAACCAGTCTGTGCAGCCAAATATGCAGCAAGCTGTGATGCACTGTTTTCTGAGAGCTCTGCATCACAGCCGGCTTTCAGGTTTATTTGAATGACAGTAGCTCTTCTGTGGGCATCTGACCACATGTGCCAGATGCCAAATGAGCTTTGGATCCCGATAATCCTGTTGCCAGGACTTTTGATTGGTACTAAAAACTACATCATGGGTAGTTGGACTTACTCTGACCCAGTCATCAGGATAGCAACAATTTGTCCCTTACTTCTAATACATTAACTTAAGGAGCTGCCTCTTGACTTGCTGCCTAATAGAAACACTGTCCTTGTTACTCAGGATAAGCCACAGGCTTTACCATTTACTACTACTACTAATACTACACATTAAAACCCAAACTTATCTGAAGGTTAAGTGTAAAAATGAGTAAACTGAGGCAAATAAAGCATTCTAAATTGTTATTTCAGATTCTTCTCACGATAAAAGAACAATATTGAATAAATTAATGGTATGACAGAAAATCGGTTCTCGCTAAACTCCAACAATATTGGAATTTTAATTTACTAAATCATGACTGCACCTTTTTCTCTACTTGGTGTTCAGCCCCATTAGGCACCAGTTATTTATGTATATATATACATATTTATTAAGTGTAAATTTAGCACAGCTTGTTGCACAATGCATGTACATGTTACGAGCAGGTATATTATTCAACATGGTAGCACAAAATGAAGAGGCAGAGGGTTAATTTTCTTCAATATTATCACCTATAAATCTATTATAAGACTAATGACACACCAACACATAGACAGGTTCATTCTTACTGAGCACAGATTTGTTAACAACAGCTGTAGAAAAAACCTATAACTTACAGCTGATGCGCTCCGGGACTGGTGTCTATGGCAGGTGATTGACACAACATAGGGCCAATCATCAGGCTCCATGGTGACACCGGCAGCGTGAGCACAGGTGACGTGAAAGGAGGTGGGACATCGGCCACACGAGCACTGGATACAAGCTCCTGCCTGTCGCTTCCCCGCACAGCGTTTACGACAATAGATGCATTTCTGTAAACAGAGAGACGAGAGCGTCAATACCAAGCGCTGATCATTAAGGTCTGAAGTCACTGTGGTTACACCTGAGCTGAGAGACAATCCTTAATACTACATAATAATAATAATAATATAGACATTGAGTAAGTGTATTTGTAGGAAAACCTAGGTAAAGAAATGGCATTGCATAGAAAAAGATGGACATTTTAAGTATTCTGGTGATCCAAATTAAAGGTTAAAAACTGTGTTATATCTCTTTGCAACCTGCAGCCACAGAGGGGTTTCATGGAGGAGCTCAGGGAAAGTGGGAGAGTGAAACAATCTGTCTGGAATGAGCCAAACAAACCAAAGCAAGATTAATCGGTTTCATTAAGACAATTTATAGCCAGAGTGATCAGATTACAGGCAAGTCAAGTCTGATTCAAGACCTGCTAGTTCATGAGTTGAGACATCAAGAGCAGCTCTTTCCAATTAAAGATAAAGAAAACAAATTGAGACAACCCTGAGATGTGTGCGTCACCAGAGAAACGCAAACTGAACATATCATCTGAAACTAAAAGAAACAATATCACTGTAGTTAGGGTGGTGAATGGCATCATGCTGTAGATCAAACAGGTCAGGTGACTTACTACAGTAGGAAAACTAGATAACCAGCGTTCTGTCAGTTAAATGCATTACAAGAGGCAAAACATGATATTTCCTAAAGCCATTGATGAGTGTTTTTATTAGCTTTATTTAATTTGCACTGGTTACACCTGAGCTAATGTTAAACCTTAAAACTATACTGAGCAGGACCAGTTCAACCTGGAGGGAAAGGTTTCAATAGTAAGCAAGGGTGTTGCAGCAGGTTAGGTAAGGCAGGCAATTACCTGGGGGCCCCAAGCTGCGAGGCGCCCCTGAGCAAGGCTGATTATGTCCGTCCTCAACAACACATATTGTGAGAAACCCCACAAATTCTATGATTGACCATGTACAGAACACTGAGGTGACACCATGACCTGAAAACCCTCTAACAAGCCCCCATGCCACTTGCCTTCTGCCAAAAGCTCAGCAATTGTAGAGGTTTGATTGAAAACGAGAACATCTAAATGTGTGTGTACTACTTATTTTATATGTGTATGCACAGTTTGCACTTTGTTTATAAGATTGATTGAATTGTTTGAAGATTGGAATTATGTGGTTTGCTATCATCTTTATTTTTGGTGTAGGGCCCAGCAGGTCGCCTTTTGCCTGGAGCCAACCAAGTTCCTTGAAATGCTCAGTGTCAATTGGTAAGGTGGGCTTACTTATCTAGATAAGCCTGGTTTGTTAATTAAAAAAATAAAATAAAACACCTAATGGACAAGACAGCAGGAAGACAAGCAGTCAGTGCAAGCCAGAATTTACATTATGGTGATTTCATTGCAAACATAGTTAAAGTGTGGTCATGCAGTACGAAGATCAAGTTTCATTGGGAATTCTGTACCCGTGGTAGTAAAATATGTAGAGTACATATCAACAGATGTGAAGAATCATTTCCTCCGTCATTGAGGTTATGTTTTCACCCCTGTCCGAGTGTGTGCTGTGCGTGTGTGTGGGTGTTAGTGTGTGGGTGTGTGGGGGTTTGTGTGTGTGTGTGTGTGTGTGTGTGTGTAGATATTTAAAAAAAATCCCAACAGATAGCCACAAAGCTTGATGGAAGCCTTCTGTATGGGTCAGGGATGAACTCATTAGATGTCAGTGTGGATCAAGGTCAGATCAAGGATTATTTATTTTCCCCCTCTTTCTTTAACATTACAAGATACTTTGCGGCCGTATTTTGTGAGACATTTTCATTGTTTTCCAAATGAATAATTCATGTATCTTGATGAAAAAGAAATCAGAAACTGATATTCATGAGTGTGTGAAGTTTGGTGCAGTTTGATTGAATTTAAGGAGACTGTCGGGCCTTGGGGGAGGAATGGTGCCGTTCTAGTTTGAAGATTGGATGTTGCTTGAGGTTTTTCCTTGCTGCTTACATAAAGGATAGAGGGTTTGAGAAAGTTAAGCTTTGTTTAACAATTATCAACACTCATCAAGTCAATTCAAGGCCCCCTGTGTCATCAAACAAACAGTCAGGGGGAACATCTATTACACTGAAGGATACCTGAGATTTTCAATAGTGTCGCCTTTGGAGCAGCGGAAACAAAAGGAAATTTAAAAATCTGTTTCCCCACTTGAGAGACCTTGGGTATGGGTTCAAGAGCAATGGCAGCAAATTAAAGACAAAAGACCGCAAAGTGAATCACTACTTGCTTTGCGCATGACCCTGTAACATTATTTAAAACCATTATGTGCTCCAACTAATCATATCTGTGAAATCTGCTCAACACCCTGTTGTTGGATATGGTGGTGTAAACACAGCATAGATACGAGTGGATAAAACGAGGGTGTCAGAGTCAGAGCCCCGTTGAATAGTCAAACAGAAAGACGTTATTGTGCAGCTACAATAAGAGAAGACCCCCCCAAATACGACCAATCAGATGACATCATCTGAGGTTTCCACAACAAACCAGGGCTGCCATGTGTATGTTGTGGTTATTTAAACTCTGTGAAAGGTCTGGGAGCAGTACACAACTGCAGATGCCACACATAAACACATCCTACGCACAAACACACACATCTAAACCTTTAAGACCATCTTGGTTTTCTGCATCAAACAGCCCATCAAGTCCATTTCCACTACTGCGGCATCTCCCCCCCCAGCTCTCCCACAAATCCTTCACTCTCCGACTAAAGGGGAAAAAATGACGACATCCTTCTGTTATAACACAACTCGCTCCTCGTTCCTCTTCCACCCCCTCAGCATGCCTCCCGCCTCACTCCATTTCCTAATAAAACACCCATCTATGCTCTCTTCTCCGCTTCTGTTTCCTGTCCCGTCAAGTCTTCTTCTCTCTTGTGAAGCGGCTTCTCGTCTAATTCTTCATCCAAATCTTCTAATTCCTGGGAACCCATACTGAAAATATCCATACATGTAGATGGATAATGAGTCTATCTATATGTAAGAAAAGGTCCCTGGAAGATGTGGCAGAGCAGTCAGTGAAATCAAGTGGGAATTATCTAGTTTTAAATATGAAATCTAGTACCGGTATATGGAAAAGAAATTGATAGCACGTAAACTGACTTATTATTATATTATCTGCATAGTATAACTGGTTGTGTTTATGTGGGAGTATAGGAATATTAAAAAGGATTTCATAATGTTTCAATTCCCACTAGATATATATATACATACTCATATTATATATATATATATATATATATGAAATTCGAATGGTTCAAGGAAGAGTAGCACAGCGTTTGATAAGTGGATAAGTGGGGGATGCTGTTGAAGTATAAAACGTGTGTGTCCTTATCAGGTGAGGTAAGCCTCTGAAACTAAATCCATTGTATTCATTTCTTTGGAGAAAATCAATCGCTGAACTAATTAATTAACCTATAGCCATCATTAATTCAATTAAACCCAGAGAGCAGGGCCGGCTTCGCCTTTACAATTATCAGCTTAGTCTTCTTAATTCAGATATCAGCTGAGGATCAGGAGTTCTTTGTACCGAGAGTAGAAAGAAATCTTCTTTTCTTCTCGCACGGCAATCTCAAAGACAATTTAAAAACTGTGATGAAAATCCTTTAACTATATCCTATTTTTTTCTTTGAAGATTTGAAGATGAATGAAGATTCTGCTGCTTCTCTATTTCTGAACTGTGGGACTTTCACTCTGAGCTTTTCTTCGGGACTAACCTGGCCTACATTTCTCAAAGCCTTTTCCCATACCTACTCCATTATGGACAGCACAGCACCGATGAACTGGTTTGACTGTCTCGTCCTCCACTAAGGCCAGTATGACGAGATTCTGACTGGCATGCCCAACTGTCTGTGTGTGTGTGTGTGTGTGTGTATGGGGAAGAGATATTAGTGTGTTTGTTTGTATTCAACTACATTTATTGTTGCAAAAGCAATATGCACCCGTAAAACAAAAGTTGAAATGTGAACGTACGTCAACATAGCTTTAAAAAGTCTGAGTTTGTGTGCGAGTGAGGCCAGCCAACCACCTACCCCCTCCAAGGCTCTACCTTCTCTTGGGTGTATTTGGGTGCCTGTGTTGAGCCATGCGTAAAGAACATTCCCACAGTAAATAATGAATGTGTACGTGCGCGCGCCTGTGTGCATGTGTGCTGAGCGATAGTAAATTATGAATGTAACGGGCTGCTGCAGGAGCAATGGGTCCAAAGTGAGCTTTGAAACACGTGGCTCACGCAGCGGACACACAAACGATGAGGTGGACAAGGAGAAAAATGAGATATAAAAATGTGCTGCAGTTTAATTGAATTTAAGGAATGTTGGGCCTTGGCAAAGGAATACACCCTCCACTCAGTGCCATTGGAGTTTTCTAAAGCACTATATTTGAAGGGGTTTATCTCTTTGAACATTCTGTGCAGTTTCATGTTTAACCTTAAATTGGGCATCAAAAGGGGTTGTTTATAAAAAACAAGGAACCCATCTGTTTTATCATCAACTGAAGCAAAGTCCATCCAAAAAGCACTTCTGTCAGCACTTCAGTGAAAACCAGGCAGTAGAAACTTGAGACTCTGGTCAACAGATTGCTGTCATGGATACATCTTCAGTTCAGATAAAACCTTTGAAGGGGAAGGAAATCTATAATACTTATGCATACTTTTCTAAATAAATCTACTTTCATTGCTGCAAAGTTATGTCAAGAAAAACTGGCACTGTAATGATGGTAACGGCTAATGGATGGAAGTACCCGAAAAGTCTTCATTAAAAAGCAATTTAGAATTAAATGACACAGTTTTTATGAGCACCCCACCCTTTCCGGTATGGACTACAATTTTCGTCTTTGTTCGGATGTTTGGCCCCTGGATACAGAAACGGTCTTTGTGGTTTGTGCTTTCATTATCTAAATGAGCTTCATTTCAAGTGTTGGTGTCCCATTCAGCAACTACAACAGCAGTAACCCCAGAGCTGCAAGGATTTGTCAAAGTGTAGATCAACAGAAAAACAACCAGCAGCTCGTGGTTATCATGGGTATGGTATATGACCCGAGGAAGCACCCAATTAAAGTCGGGAGCTCATGTGCATAAATTTGCAGATCCAAGATTTTTTACCTTCTTTAACACGGCAAGTTAAGCTTAGGCGGAGGTATCTGCTCTCTGAGAACCCTAAACTTTATGCTTTGGGGTTTGGACAATGGGTCAAAAATGATGTTACCTTAGGACTGCAACATATAGAAAATTTCAGGTATTATAATCTGAGATGTTAAAAGCAAATCTACTAATCAGGAAATTAACTGATTTGTTCATAATGGAAATAATTGTTAGTTGCAGCATTAGTTCTAAGAGTTAAATCATAAGCAGCTTGAGTGTAGAGAGAGAGAGAGACTCGCTACGCTCAAGCTGCTTTGAGACATTCACTGAAGTTCAGATCTTGGCCTGGAATTATGGAGGGGCTGCATGTGATTATTATTATATTTCTGAGTTAGTAGCTCTGGACAATATCCAGAGTTTTTCATGCCATCCCAAAAAAGAATTCAAAGCCAGTGGGAATGTTGATGACGTTTCTAACATTTGAAACTGAGGGGGAACACAACACAAATATCTCAGCATGAAAAAGAAAAGCCAAACATGTAGAAGATGTCGAAGATGATGTAGAAAACATGGAAAGTAAATGAGATTCGACAGCTTTTGTTGATAAGATGCTTGTCTCGACAAAAATGTTGCACCAATTATAAGTCTGCAACTTATCCAGAGTTAAAGTGAGGAAAATAATTGAAGGTGTTCGAGATTGGTTACTTAACCACGGAGTTCAAATGAATATTATCTTGACAATCAACTACAGCATTTATGTTTATTATATGTCTTCATGCAGTTGTTAATTGTAGCTTTTCAATATAAAAAAGACAGTATATCATGTCATGAATCAATCAAATATACACTAAAGAGGTTCAAGCATCCCTTGAAATGTATAACCCAGTGGGGAAACAATCAAATAAGCTGGGAATGGAGGACAGGATTTATCTCTGCTATCCATCGTTCTTGTGTGAGGATGTACCTCTCCGACACTTTGCTTTCTGCTGAGCTATCACTGTGCCTGCAGCACAAAGCTAACTATAGAGGCAAACATGTCAGGTCTGCTGAGACACACTCCAGCTCTCTCATTAAGCAAACACACACACACACACACACACACGCGCATGCACACACACATAATACATGCACACGTACAGACAAACAGCCATACACACACACACATGCTCACACAAGCTCAAACCCCCTCTCCTGCCCACCAGTGGTTAATTATCTAGCTTTGATTGCGGGCATGTTTCGTCTCACATTGTTAATTAGAACTGTGAACACTTCATTAATTAGACTGAGCCAGTCCTCAAGGACCTGGGGAATTCCAGTGCTGCATCTCTATGTGTCTCCTCACCAGTTTATATCGCTGCATAGGGATCCTACTGGTGTCAATGGGACTTCTCCTGGCTTCATCGCTGAACCTCGCCTCTGGCAGCGCTAGAGCACACATCACATGGGCCCATCTGCACACACACACGCGCACACACGCATAAAAACAAACAAATTAATACACTAGAATGATTAAAACCCACAGACAGTTCATTTGTCTGCGCTCTGGAGATCGGAGAGGAGTATGTAGAGCTAATCACGGAACAAAAGCTGGTCTCACTTGTCGATTTGGGTTTTCTTCAGAGCTCCACCTCTGAGGTTACAGAGACAGCACTCCTGAGGAAGCAAACAGAATCAAGTGAGCATATCAGTAACATCCTTACACATGCTTAAGCGAACAACTGCATAGGATAGGCTTGCAACGGAGAAGTGACGATATCACAAAGTAACAGCAGATAGCGCCGGATACATCTGCTCTGTGAGAAAATGAGTGAGACCAAAAAATGTGGTCTACAGTTGAATAAATATTAGCAGCAGTAACATCTTTTGACATAAGATAAAGCCCAGTTTGAAGACAATGAGGTTTTACCAGTAATTGTTATTTGAATAGCCTTGCATTAATATGTAATATGCATATAATTACACTACTTCTAGGAAGCAATTGTAGCATTAGGAAGGCAGGAAAAAGGAGTCATCATATGGGGGTAAAATGGTCTTACCGCGGCCAAGCTTCCTTCTGTGCAACGATCACACGACCACTGCTCGCTGATGACATCTGCAGCGACACCATAGCAGCCTAGAAACGGAGGAAATGAATATGTAACCGTTAAGGGAAAGGATACAAATAAATGTTAAAGTGGCAATTTGAATTATAATGCAAAAATGTTTGACTTAAACATAATGTTTAGTCTCCATCAGGTATAAATTACAATAAAACACCATAACCACATTGTTTCCAGCGATTCTTGCTAAGAACAGGGATATTGTTCCATGCTAAAATGCACAGTATTGCAGACTTAGTGGAAACACTGATCTTTATGTTGATGTGGTTGAGGAAGAAATACAGACAACAGAAGAGCTGGTGTACATCTTTGCATCTTTGTTTACAAATGCTTGTGAGTTCCTCTTTCATATCAAAGCACAAGCAGCAATGACAGACTTGCAATGGCATGATAGTTTAGTTTCAGACACTCTTATTGTGCAAGCTGCACAATATGATATGGCTGACAGACCATAAAGTAGAATGCAAAACATCCAGCCGTTTTGTGTAAATACTGCACTTTTGTTTCTTTTTTTTGTCTGGGTCCTTGTCGTGGTATAACTGGTTTATAAAGAAAACAAGTTGTGGTAGCGACTCGAAGAAAAACATTTTAAACGTGAAAATCAGACAAATATGATTCTTTTTAAAGCCGGGAGCTGGTTAAAATCCCCTGGTAAGAGTCGTATTCGTCAGAAACAACTTTGTATACGAGAGTATGTCTCTTTTCTTTTCCTCAACAATCCATCAAAACAACCAAACATAAAATCCCAGCTCACCTCTCTTCCTTTCCCCGAGCTCAGATAACAGAACTTATGGAAACTTCTATCAACTTGTACTTATGCTGGGTCTCAATTCTCAAAACCAAAAATTGTGGCTTTCTCCATCAGTGTTGAATGACATTCACTTCATATCCTTCTCCCAGCCTCCCAAACAGTACCTCCACAGAGTCACACATGCATATATGAGAAAAAACCTTTGTTGAAGTGTGTGAATGAAGGATTGTGATAATGTACAACGTTTAGCATCTGTGCGCCCTGTGGAACATAAAACCTCCAGGATTGTTAAATGTGTGTGTGTGTGTGTGAGGCCTTGTTGCACTGGCTTGGGGTTTTTGGACAGGAAGTATGTGTGGTAGAAACAGGATTCACCCTCATTCGGCTGACGAGGGAAATCAAATCCTCCAAACCACAGAGAGGAGGGGGGGAGAGAAAGGGAAACAGAGAGGGAAGTGGAACATTGAGATGGAGTGAGTCAGTGGACTTAAACCCACTGACCCTCTTGCAATGACAGAAAAACATGTAGAAACTAAATAATGTGAGTTCTCAAACATTCACATGTAAACACAAACTTCTCTTCCCCATTGGACACATACTTGCGTGTACTTGAAGGCAACAGCCCTGGCAGTAGAGCAGAGGGGAGGTGCCGTCCTCCTGCAGCAGGGGGTTGGTGGGAGTTGGGGGACAGTTCTGCTCCCGGAAAGAGAAGCAGATCTCAGGGACGAGGGGCTTGGTCCTCCTCAGACCTCTGGAGGGATGCGTGGGGCCCTCCGTCGGAGAGGAAGATGTGGACGTTTCCGTAGCAGCGGCAGGACTTTTATCCTCTGCTTTGTCTTCAGGCTGTGGAAGAAAAAGAAGAGGTGATGTCATGCACTTTGTAAGACCTTGTTAGTATTACACAGGGAGTCGGGGTAATAAAATATTTCCTCGCTCTTCATACAACTTGCTCACCTGGACATTATATTAGCCAGTGGAAAATTGGTTGGAGAGAAACCCTGTAACCTTCATCATGACAGGCCTATTGTTTCTAACTTAAGCATTATTTAGAGGTGCTTTCGTAATAAGAAAGATAACAATTTATTAGTCCCACAACGGGGAAATTGGCTGCACTACAGCAGAAGACGGGACAGAAAGACAAGGAAACAGTAAGTGCACAGTATAAACATGTGGACACATAAAAATAGAAGGAAACAAGTACATGTAGCCCACTGCACTTATAACTGGTTCAGTGATCCACAAAGGACCATCTGTAACATCACATTATAGATCCTTTACTTCTTCCTTCATAATTGAGTCAATGACATAAGTAACTAGTGCAGTGACTGTTCCTAACCTGCCTCTTTGGACTGAGCTGTTAGTTTGGCATGTAATGATGCTGGTTTTCTTTTTTTTTACTTTTAAAGTGACCTGCAGTCATTGAGAAACAGCAATGAACCTGAAGCCACCACTGCTGCATAAACAGTTTCTCAACTTTTAATTCAAAGTTCGGTGAAGATCGACTAATTATGCAGAACCCTGAACTGGACAATCAGACTAGCCTCTTTATTCAAAGTTTCTTCATATTGAACACATCGTGTCCAAATCACACCAAATTCGACACTGCACTTCCTCAGGCCTTAACAATACACATGCCAATTGTGAGGACAATGAGGTTCTCAAGATGTGGGAGGCAAATACAGAGACAGAAATCTAGATTGTGTAGATATTCTATTAGTCTTTCTGTTTCACTTGTCACCCTGTGCGGAACTGATGAAACCCTGCAAGAGTAAAGGCAATTCTCTGTACGACAATGCAGGATTTAAACCTATAAATGCAAAGGTAACTCCCTGAAGAGGGAATTAAGAGGCCGTACCAGTTCATTGTGAAGCATTATGTATTTGGGGCAGGAACTATAACTAGGGGTGGGGGGAGGGTTGAAAAAAAGAAAATCACTGATATATGCACCAGACAGGATTATAATCACTAACCAGTGCATGTTAAATTGAAATCATCCCATCTCCCCTAGAGAAAAAAATACTGGTGCAAGGGTGGACTTCAGGGATGAAAGATGAGTGATCTGCTCCTATCCTTTGCTCCATCGTCAGCTCTGAGACAAATACAGTTGTAAGTAAATGTGTGCTTAAGCTTGACTGTGTATTTGTATGAAGGCCATTTTACAGTACAACTGCCCTAAAAAGGAACTGTACTGCATGTTAAACGGGTTTTCCAATGGTAAAAACCCACTAACATCTGGATTTTGTCTGCAATGGGACGGTTACAATCGGAATTCACGCAACGGCCCAATAAATCTGCAGTAGACATGGATTTGTATCACCAGCGATGAAAACGTGACACCCACACGAAGAAACTAATTTGGCAAGACAGCAAGGTGAGGGTGCGTTCATTACGTCAAACATCAGAGGAAAAACAGAGGGAAACTCCTCTGCTGACAATGGGAGAAGCAGGTTTATCCGTGTTTAGAAACAAAAAAGGATACCTTCTAAATTTTGTGTAAAAGAGCTATAGATATAAACATCCAGCAAATTACACTATCCATGTATTTGTGTTGAACTTCCCCTCACCTGATAATATGGCATGAAGAGTGTGCACACAGCGCAGTGAGGCTGCATGGTGGCTGCATGAGCGTTGTACTCCCTCTCTGCCGTGAAGCAGCTCTTCCTGTTCTGCCACAGGTAGATGAGGGGCTTTGCCCACGCTTCCATTTCCTGCTCCTCCTCCTCCTCCTCGTCATCCTCTGCCAGGCTCGATTCAGGGGGCTCTACATGGAGAAAAACTAAAGCCTCACAACCTTGTAATCACTTATCTGTCCGACCCAGACGATGAGTCATGCCACACCGAGTGCAAATCTCCTTTGCCTGGTAGTTTGTTAATTAAGCCTATTATGAATCTGAATGAATCGTGTTACCTGAATGTCAAAACCACAGCATGCATCATTCTCTAAGTCAGACCTAATCCATCCAGCGGGGTGACAATTTCCTCTAGTGAACTGAAAAAATGTCAATGAATAGGAGCCTGTCTGTTTATCAAACTGCACAAAATGATTAAGAGCTCTTATCATCATTAAATAGCCGCAAAGCCGTGGTCATTTCATGGTCATTTCTTCCTTAGGGATAAACAAGTAAAATGGTTTCTGAATTATTCATCCTTTTTCACAACCATAGAGATGAGGAGTATGACTGTGTGTGTATTTGTGCATTGTGTGTTGTTAATGGAGCCCCCTCCTCTCCATCCTTTTAAAACCATGAAAACAAATAGAGTATCTATCACCAGGTCATTATACTGTGGTCGGCCTGAGAGTTATATCTTGTTGGTTTATGTGCACATTGACGTCAGAAGAATCATTTGGGGGGGACATAAAATGTGAAAAATGAGAAGGGGAAGTGGGGACCGCACAGTGGTATGGCTCGATGGCTATAAAAGATACATAGTGGAAGAACACAAATGTTACCTGACATTACTTCCTATATAAAACTTTTGTTTGCATCTGCAGTACAACTGCAATTTTTTGGGAATACTTTCAAGCTCACAACACTATTCTTTCAACAAAGATTTGATTTATGATAATATTCAAAACAGGGTTTTGGTCTACACTAACAACTGGTCTACAAAAACATTACGTGACTGTATTATGGTTCACTGCAATGGAGCCAACAGAAGACAAAAAGACAGGATTTCTGGAAATTGTGCCACCACTATGCAGCATCAACCACAAATGGGACTGTCACTGATCAGTTCATCAGGTCGCACATCGTGTAAGAATGAGTCTTCTCATGAGTCTGAACGGATCTCACTCAACTGTTCTATATGCAAATAAACATGTAGGCTTCATCATATCTGATTGCAAAGATCAGGGCTTTGTTGTGACTTGTTAGCCAGCCCAACTACAACAGATGTCTGGTCAGTGTGTATGTGCGTGTTTGACCGAGAGAGAGAGAGAGAGAGAGAGACCGATAGAACGAGTGGGGCATGGAGGAGCTCAGCAAATCAACGAGCCACACACAGCTCTACAATATAATCCAAATTGTTCCTTTTGAAATAGAATGAAATAAACCCTGCATGGCTGCCAATGTGTGGATCACTAGAACAATAAATCAGAGTATGCAAAGCATTGAGAAAAGTAATGTATTCGATTAATACAAATTTGTATTAAGGGACATTCAAGGGCCGTCTGAATGTGTTCTGAGTGATCGAATCTTTAATGAGTGTGCAATGCATCCAGGGTACGTTCACACCTGTAGTCAGACATGTGCACTTATGAGACAGATGTTAATACGAGGTCTGAACAGAACCAGTGAAATGAGCATTTCTCTTGACTTGTAGCAGCTGCATTTGTCAATGTGTGTGTGTGTGTGTGCGCCCACCGTCATCACTGGTGCCCTGCTGTTGTTTGACAGCAGTGGGTACAGCCCTTGCGGTTGGTTTCCTGAGTGGGTGGCGCCAGCTCTTAGTGGTCCTCTTCACTGACAGAGCAGGGTACTATAATGGAAAGCAATAAGGGGGAAATAATCGGTGGTTACATTTGTATATGTAAGCATGACAAAAAGAAAAAATTATAGAATTGCAAATGAAAAAGACATAAGGACACTCACAGAACAAACCTCCCCAGGTTCCAGGCCTGATTCATCACACTCATAGTTACTTGTATCATTTTCCTCTTCTTCTTCTTCTTCCTCTCCTCCTCCTCCTCATCAGAGGAGTCACTACTGCTCTCTTCTTTGAAACCATTTTGCTGCTCCGCCTCTTCGCCATCAGATCCCCCTTCTTCCATATCAGACACCACATCCTGTTCTCCCCCTCCCATCTCCAGAGGTAGAACAGCAGCATTCTCTTCCCCCCTTTGTCTCCCCAGCTCCCTGCACAGGGAGAGGGCTTCAGACCCATCCACTTCCCCTATGTGGAGGTCATACTCTCCACAAAGCCCAAGGGGCTCTACCGCACTCACTGAAACTAGAGAGGTGGGCTCGAGCTGGGCCCAGGTGAGAGGCCCGCCTTCTTCTTCCTGGCTTTCTGACTCTTGGTCAGGGTCCTCCAGGTCTGTGACTTCTTTGCACTGAGGTTCAGTCCACATGGTGTAAGTTAGCGGGTCGTGGGTGAAGTCAGAGGGCAGCTCTGAATGCAGACTCTGGATGAGTACTGCAGGACTCTGGGAATTGAAGTTTTTCCAGATGCTGCTGGAGAACGGTTTGGGCTCCATGTATGGGTTATGGGCAGAACAATGTGAAGACGAGTATGGCGTGTGGTGGTTTAGTTGTAATTCCGAGTGGCTGTCCCTATGAGAACATAACGGAAGGGTAGGTGCTGGGGGATTACTGTTTGATGTACCTGTTAAAAGAGAACCAGCAGTGCTCAGACATAACGTGCTGTCTCTCTGAGCTGGATCTTTGGAGATATCTTTACTTGTTAACTCTGACAAGTTAGATTTCTGCTCCATTTGAGGCGCATCACTCTGTACTAGCCTGTCTGTAAGATTTTCCAGCTTTGTGTGATCCTTCTCTGCAGTAATGTCTGGCATTTTTAGCATTTCGTGGGCACCAGCAGATGTTATTTTGTGCAAAGCATTGGCAGTTAAATGAGCCGCGTTTCCCTCTAAACGCGATGCTGCTGCCACTTCGCAATTATACTGAGAATCTACATGCCAGTTGTTGGCATGTTCTACGGTAACAGAATCTTTTGATGTCATTAATTCAGTTTCTTTCTTTTCCTGTTTGGCTCCACGCGAGGACAAAGCGCCAGTTGGCGTCTCGCGCTGTAGCACAGGTGCAGCCTGGTAACTGCACGGAGTCGATTTTGGGGCTCGAGTCAGCACATCTTCAGCCGGGGTGAGCGAGGGCATCTCCTGGGTCAGCACAGGTGGCGTGGGGCAGATTCCAGTCTTATCTGCCTGCTCAAGGCTGAGGTTTGGCATTAATGCTGCATTCCTCAGTAGCATAGGAGGGGAAAATTATTTCCTCATTGTTCTTTTTTTCGAGATTGCAAATGTGTTCAGCAGGAGAGACGCGGCTAAATGATGTGCAGCTATCCCCCTCTACTGGCTCAGCTTTGAGATCATAAAGTGCTTCTGTTCTGGAGTGTGTATTGATATGTTTTGGATCAACAACTTTGTCTATAGCAGTGTTGTTGGTGTGATTCTCAGTACCCGTGTCCATACTGCTGTCAGTGTTTGGTGTTGGTTCTAAAAAGTCTTCACTACAGGAGGAACTCGCTGTCTGAGCTCCACAGTCAGGGGGACAAGGGTTCATTTCAGTCTTAGGAGAAGTTCCTGTAGTGTGAGAGGATGAGCTCAGTGTGTGGGCCTCTAGGGGAGGGACTCTGACAGAGCTGTCCTGAGAAGTTGAGAGGTCTTGTGGTTTAGCAGAGTAACACCGTGGCTCATTAATTCTGGGATGCATCTGTGTAGCCTCAGACCATTGTCTGAGTCCTTCAGGAGTCCTGCTTGGGACCCCTGACCCTGAGAGGTGTTGAGGGTCAATATGATTGACCGTCTCTGCCTTTAAGTCACTCTTTACTGGTGAAGCAGGGGGGGTGAAACGCACCGCAGTGAGAGTTATGGGATTGCTCCTTGTTGGAAATTCCAAAAATATTACTCTCTACGCGATTTACCTTCACCACACACATCTGTCTGCAGGGATCTGTTGAGGACAAAGGGAGTGGACCACATTTGAAAAATCCACCATCAAGTGAAACATTGAAATTTTTTATGAATCTCATTTGAGAAAACTTTATGAAAAATACAGAATAAGGAAACAGGACAGGCACTAAGTCTTGATTATCCAAACCAATCGTGTGCACTCCTCTAGTGCCATCAGTTAGTCTCTTACCAGGAAGCTGAGCAGAGATCGGATTCTGGTTGTGCTTTGACTCGGCTTCTTTTTTCTTCCCTTTCTCTTCTTCCCTGCAGTTTGTTCCTGCTACAGACTTGCGCACTTTGGACGCAGTCGGCCCACCCAGGCCTTTCCTTTTGCTGCTGCTGCAGCAGCTGAGAGCCGAGCTGTCATCCAGGCCAACAGGCTCCTCTGTGGTTCTGAGGCGCTTGGAGCGCATACGAGTGTGGCTGCTATTGTAAGAAGGGAGAGGAATAAAAGACAATTGAAACTTTAAATCTTGGTTAACAGCCAAATTAAAGTAAGAGTGGAATATTTTTAAGCTACCAAACATTTCTAGACAAAAACATGACGTCAATGCACCAACGGCATCGGTCCCCTTGATATGAGTTCATCATCTATCACCTTCAAATGTTACATAAAATGTATAATCTTTATTTGATCAAATATTCAACTCCTGATTAAACCAGCAATATCACAATCTGCACAATTAGTGAGTATAATACCAGTACCCTTTATTAGCAGGTTTGTTCTTGCGCCGCCTCTGTAACCAGCTCTGCAGCTCTGGTGTTGTACCCGGAGTGGGATGTGTGTGATCAAGCGGTGCAGAGTCTTTGCCCACCATCCAGTTGGCATACCTGTCGGGCTGAAAGCGCTTCACAAAGGGTTCCATGGATATCTTGACCATATCCTTGCTACATGTGCACTAGAGGAGGGAAAGAGGAGGACAAATATTGTATCTGCTTTAGACTGTTGTAAAATGTGCACCTGGAGCTGAATAATCTGTATTGATGTCTGACATGCGTCTTCAATGACATGCACACAATTGTAAGAAAAAAAACTGTATTAGAATAATAGAAATAGGACGCTACCTGTGTGGCCACCTTTCCATAGTCTATCCAGCGCAGAGAGGCAAAGTTAGTGGACTCTGCACAGTTGAATCCATGATTGAAACCAGCATGGTAGCCATAAGGGAAGGTGATCATGAACTCTCCAGCTTCCTGAGTTATCTAACGGTTTGTGTTCGGGAAGGAGGAGGGAAAGAGACGCACGACAGGATGAGTGACAATGTACAGAACCTCATTACAAAATAATTACAAATGAAGTACTATAATTAAAGTAAGCAGCAGCACATTTTTTCCACTGCTAATTTTAGCGACAGGACAAGCCATTTTCATCATGTTATGAAATAAAAAGGAGTGTAAACGGTAAGAAGAGGAGCAGTACCTTATCAAAGGGAATGCCATACTTCTTCAGTATGGACGGGGAGATTAGAGTCATCTTGTGACGAAGAAATGCCTCACATCCCTTGAAGCTGTTAGGAAAGAAACCTGACAGAGAAAAGCACAAAGACACCATTAAAAACTATGTATTTAGATTTCTGGTTTTGCTTGACAGAACAAAAAAAACATTAACATTCAATTCACAATGATACTGAGAGAAATTCTGCCAATTTTAAACTTAATATGTTACCAGTGAAATGATAGTATTCTACCTGATAAATAATCTAGAGAAAGGTTTTGTTAACTGGGTGATTGTCAGTAACAACCAGGCAGATCTATTGCAATACTTCTCCGGTGTAGTAATCTGCATTTGAAGTCGTTTCTTTTTAAATTGAATTTATTCAGTATGGATTTTCCTTAAGTATTTGTACAGTTTACACCTCTAGCATCGTTTTTTGCATGTTTGCAGACGCACCACATTAGTATGCTGCATCTTCAGCTTCGCTGTTACCTCCTGTGCCCTCTCACTGCTGATTTAATTTATGGGCTGTACCTTTTTGCTCGATGCAGACCTGCTTCTGTATGCAGCAATGCTTATTTAATAATTATTTAATTGCCTCCCCCTAATCTCCATTTATGTGGGGGATTGAAACAGAATATAAATGATTATTTTACCTGTAGCCAGACGCTCCAGTCTCTTTCCGTGCTCCGGGGGGATGGCATACCTGTTAGAGAAAACAGAGAGAGAACACACGATTATTTGTTTTCCGTTGTGTAGGTGAAATTCTGGACATTTATTGTACATTATGTCTACAGTGTAGCCCAAGGTGCAGACAAGATTCCAAGAAGAAGCTTTACAATTTCAATACTGCCATCAAGTGGTGGATGAATGAATAATTGCAAGACTTACAAACACATTACAATGTAGGTAAAAAGATTCTTTCTTAAAACTCATGCAAACATTAAAATATTCTGCTTTATCTGCTTGCTTTTAGATTTTCTTGTCAAATACTGAATTGTTTTTAATTCCCAATATCTGTGCATCTATATATAATGTATAATATTTCTCTGTATCAACATTCCTTAAATCTCTGGAAGTTTTGCAAGTAAAGTCTACTTTATCCTCTGATGGGGATAAACTAGCCAGTGCACAGCAGCTGCTGTTGAGGGATGAGAATCACATTTCTTCACTGATGCAATCTGAATTTAAACTACTCCCAAAGTTTCCAGCGAGAAACCCAGACAGCGTGACCGGATTCCCCCAAGGTTCGACTAGGCATTCTATTTGACTAGCACCATACGCGCAGGTCGACTAGTGCATTTCTATCATCTTTCAGACGTGTCAGCCTTAAATCTGCCCTATGCAGCTGAGAGCAGGGATGCGATGTAGAGCTCGGAGGCCGGCCAGCTCCTAACGGTCTCCAACCTGCTACGATCACGTGCAGTTTCAACTTGTCAGCTTAACAGAGCAGCGAGAGACAGGGTGAGAGGAGGAGGCGGCCACCTCAGGTAGAGGTGACATGGGAAGTTGGAGGGGAGAGGGGGGTTGTGGGGTTGTGGGGATGGGAGAGAGGTGCGTTTTTAAGCTGCTCCCCTCCAGGGTCGAAATGTCAAAATACCAGGAAGATGAAAGAGTGTACATCGGTGTGTAGGTGTGTGCGCTAGATGATAAAGGTAAGCATGTGTGGGGGTACTTGGCAAACTAGGCTGCTCTCAGTGTGTGTGTGTGTGTGTGTGTCGCTGTCTGGCTGTGACACTGATCCCTGTGGGGATGCAGGGCTCACTGCTCTAATGAGCAAAACTCCCTCCAGGGCAAGAGAGAAAGAAATGGCGCAAACCAAGCTAGTAAAGAAATAGACAGGAAACTATTTTGATCAACCTGCATTCTTCATCTCTTGTTCCAGATTATCATCATGTCGTGAACCTCCCAATGAACCAGCTCCTCTCCTATTTAACAAAATAAGCTCTTCAACGAACACCAACCACACCTATGCAAGGCATATTCTGGCCTGTAGCATGGTGAATACGGCATTTTCTATGAAATTTCAAAAAGTTTCAGACCAAATAGGAGTTTGCCTTTCATGCATAAAGAATACAGGGGGAAACTATTTGAGTCAGACTCGTTCACAACAGGAAAATGTCTGGAACATACAGATGAGTGGTAGTGGCTGAGTAGAGCATGCAGGAGGCAGGACATGACATATAAATTCCACTGCAGAAATCACACTGGCCTTTGGCACATCTTATCATGAAAAGCTCTAAAATGTGGTTGTCTATCCAAGTTCAAATCTTTGGTCAGCTTGTTCTACGTGTATGGATCCTCTTTTTATCCTGAGATACTGGTATTCGTTCAGTTTCACATCCCTCCTGTGTTAGAAACCTCATTAATACGGCCACTCTGAATTCTCCGGATGTTCTCCAGCTGTTTTATCACGTGGGCTCACTCAAAAGCTGGCAAGAAAAGTTTCAGAAAAATACTCAGACTATCTAACTTGGACATTTATGTTGTCACAAAAAGCCCCATTCAATTTCGCCTTGCTCCACTGTGCAGACAGGAATGATAGCTCCCAAGAAATCACACCATATGTTTACACGCTTGGGAGAATAACACAGCTCCAAACACATTCTGTCCCTCGACAAGCAATCAAGTCCCCTGTGCTGTTTATGTTGTGCCTTATTTTATTCTCACCAGTATTTAAACTCTCCAAAGCATAACCACTGCATGTGGCCTTCTCAAAAGTGTGCACAGGAGTAAGAAGGGCCATGTGCGAGTGATATGCGAGGTTAATCAAATGAAACCTAGAATTTGTGTTTAATTAAAATTGTCTTTAATTATGACAATCTACATCCAACAGTACTAAAGATGGCAGCCCTGACACAAATGTGGATAGTCATATATGAAGGACACAGTACAATGAGTACAGGCAACTTAGAAATAAAGATGGTGAGACACGTTGAAGGGAAAAATACTACACAAAAAGGCAAGAGCATGTTATCCTAGAGGTGAGGCATAAAGAACTCTGTAGGTCTGAGGCTACATTTATAATTGCACTCTTGAATGCTGCTCTAAGTTATATAAGAAGTGCTGTTGCGCTGGATTGGATTGTGTTGCTTCTGCATTGGCTAATTCAATGTGGCTAAATTCCTGTCCCATACTCACCAGGACTTGGGCTCGCCAAAGTGGAGGTAGTTGATGCTGTACAGGTCCATATCCTCAGTGTGCCAGGAGAATGTCGTCTTCCACATGCCGAAGTACAGGTATGGAGTGTTAACCCCCTGGATGGACACACCAGAGTCCTCCTCGATCACATCTAAGACGGAGTTCAGGTGGCCGACGTTCCACTCTTCAACATCCTGGGAAATCAGGCATTAGAGAGATGGGTAAGTAAGGCCATTTTTAATTCAATCGGTATCCTTTATACAAAATGGGACTCGTTGCTCTTTAGGTTGATCAGTGGTCACATTAGCCCCGTGGCTCTCCTTTAAAAATACTGAACACCTGACAAGTAGCTCTGTATACAGGGGAAATGTGAAGTTGTAGTTTTACTTAATAGCATCCACACCGACAGAGAGCAACACCACAACAACACAATATGGTCACTTTGCTTCTATTAAAGTGACAAATGCCAGATGTACCAAGCCTCTAAAGTCCTGCTGCTGAAAATAGTTGCTCTTGGTTGTAAAACGTCCACTATCTTATTTCGTTTAAGCTGAGGATGATGAAATGTTATCCAACATTCCAGCCACATCACAGCCACTGACTCAAGTTTACAACAAATAAATTATAAAATTAAAGACAATTTTGTTGTAGCAGTACACTGAGTACAGAGTGCAGTCCGAACCTGTATCATCTATCAGAACAGACTTGAAAGTCCCGACGAGTAAAATCTTTATGATTATTTAATGTATTGTTTTTTAAAGATATTTTGAGCTTTCACATGTTATTGACAATATAGTTCAAGTGTGACATGAGTAAGACCGGAAGCAAAGGGCTGGGTCAGAACAAGACCTGTGGCCCCTCCGGGAGGACTCAATCCTCTGTGTGAAGGGCGCCACCTAGCTCACATGGTAGCACACTTCTTCCCCATTCTATCCATAATTTAATGTATTCTGATGCATTTTTTTGTACACATAGGAATCGGTTCCAAGTTGGTGTACTCTGTTTGTTGCTCTACATTCTTTGCAAAAATCCAACCTGAAGCCAAACTAGCAAAGGACCAATACAGAAAACTGAATCTTTAAAGAGATCAGTGAAAGTGAAACTAAAGACGCTGATCACAAGTGACAGATAAACCAACACGTGTAAAAATACGGCAACAATAGAAGGAAGAAAGTTGTTTACCTCATCGTAGAGGCTGCCGCTGACATCAGCTCCATATATGGGCGAGACAAAAGTGAGATTCTTCCAATATTTCCTCTCAAGATCTTCATAATTCAGGTAGCGAGGTGTACAGTACCTGTGGAGGAGAAACGATACATATTTAGTACTGTAGATATAGGGCATGTGTATTCTTGTACACTGAAAACCTTCTTAGCAAATAATACATTTTAACAGGCTCTCCTCATCTAGAATTTTAAATTGTACGACAAATTTTGGACTATACCACAAATAGTGTAGGTTACACCATGAACTACATCGGAGGCCCAATTTTAACCATTTCATGTACTTTAATGCTCTTATGTGAGCTTTCCCGCCCTCTAAAATACAGTACAAAATGCAGTTTAATTGTCCTACATATAACTCACATGTCACTATTAGCCAACCGCCTAAACTCCTGCACACTGAGAGGCTTCTTCTGGATGTTGTACTGAGTGAAGAGCCCCGACTGGCCAGCGACCATCTGCTGGATGGGAGCATCTATCATCAGATCATCAATGTCGTCATATGTACGACGGGGCTTCCAGCCTTTTGGAGGGATCACCTGAGGAAACAGACAGACAAGTTAAGGTTTCTTGTTGAAAATAAGCAGGAGCAGAGTCATCCTGTACAAATACATCAACCAAATCAGAATGTCTTCCTTAGGAATCATCTCCACAGTAGTTAACCCACAATGTCCAGTAGGGGATCTAGTTTATTATATAGTTATCACAATATATGCCTGAATGTGTCTCTCTCAGCTTCTCTTCATGTCTGACTTTCTTCTGGCTGAATAAAGCTGCATTCAGATAACGATGCATAATTACACTTTACAACCGTCATCAAACTGAAGGCCTGTAAGAGGAGGTTTTGGCACAACAGCCTTGTGGACATGAAGTTGATTACATGGTTCTTAAAAATTGTACACATCAACATCATTATTTTTCAGTGTGATTGAAACTTTGTTACAGTTGAGACTGAAGATGTGCCTACCTTAGCCAGGCCTGCGCGGTGTGCACCCTGAGACTCCATGTAAACCAGGTACTGATTGAAGTCCCGGAACTCCTCCATGGTGGGCCTGAAGGTCATTATCTTGCAGGTGGGGTTTGCAGGGGTGAACACCTCTGCCCCCGCCATCCTGCCGCCTCACCAGATAGACCT
Organism: Pseudopleuronectes americanus; assembly: GCA_038501795.1. NCBI lineage: Eukaryota > Metazoa > Chordata > Actinopteri > Pleuronectiformes > Pleuronectidae > Pseudopleuronectes > Pseudopleuronectes americanus. The sequence continues at coordinate 11,011,798 of CM076721.1, forward strand.
GCACAAATCAATACTTCATTAGTAGAAATACAGTTTATTCTGGAAAGACATATGATGGCCTATAATGACCAACATTGTAAAATCTTCAACATTTAAAAACTAGAATGGCAGACAGTAGAGTTTTAGCTCCACAAAAGGTCCACCAGTCCCCGTATGAAAATGCATCTTAATTCAGATTTTTCTTTAAATTTAATCCATTCAGTCTGATAGATAAACAAATGCAGACAAAAACATAACCTCCTTGTCGGGGGTAATAACGAGAGAATCCATTCATCTGCTTTAAAAGCAATATATGATCAGGTGTAAATTAATCTAGTGTGTTAATTTATAAATAATATTCTTATATTTCCTATTATTCTCTATTTGATTTTTGCAATGATTGTGTTTCTATTTGGTGGTTGCCAACTATTGTCTGTTAAATTTGACCGTCAAGTGTAGTTATGGTCAAATTTATAAAATAAAGAACATAACAAATTATGTAATTTCTTACAAATGTTAATGTCACTTCTATTTATTTATGTCCTCTCTCTTAACACCTTAAAATAATTACACTAACTCTTACAGCCTCTGTGCCATCAAATGGAATTAAGAGGCGTGTAAATGGCAGCTGCCCTGTGTTGGTGGCGAGTTCACCAGTAGGTGGAGCTAGAGACTCGCTTGTGGATTTGATGCCTCGCTGATGCCAACGAGTCCTCTCAGATTTGGGTCCCATCCCATCCCACTCCCAACTCCACGCATCCAAACAAAGGATCACGTTGCCCGGAGCGAACCCGATGTTGTGATTTTTCAAACCCTGTGTCTCTTACTTCCCTTAAAAACACCACCACGGTGACGCACGACCCGATTATGTAACGTACACCTCGCAAGCTAAAACAAGTTTTTACGAGATAATAAATACATACAATCAGCTTCAGTGTTGAGACCCACTTTGTTTACACTCTTTGTTATTGGCAGTGTGTATTAAAACACCTATTTCTACACGTGGATCTCCTTCAAGGGGCATATTTTGTATATTTATTGATAATAATGCAAACACCTGCTACAGCTGTGGGATAATACAGCTCGGTGGTGTGATAGCTTCCCTTTAAATAGTTCATGAGTGTCTGTATCCGGGCTGAGCTTTGTTGTCTGCCAGCTAACTAGCCCACTAGCCTACGTTTTGTTATGATGCCAGGCAATGGCTGAACAGGAAGCTCGGCTGGCTAGCTAGCCTGTGTTTACATGTTAACCAAACTGGGTACTCCTGGGTGTGATACGTGTTCACGGGACTGTGGTTCAACACCGTTTGGAGACACCAGAGGGGAATGGGGAAAGCGTGGCTAACTGGGAAGCTAGCCTAGCTTGCAGCATTAGCCAACTTCCTACTGTGGGAGTCGACGGGGTTTAAATGTCCCTCGCAAGGTGGCTGCAGACGGGCCCGTAGCTGTGTGCCTCTGGGTGGCCCACATGAACAAGTCTGCTGCCTAACTGACACGCACATGTTGCTGGGTACAAGTTTAGACTAAATGGCATTAACGAGCAACACAGTGCCAGATGCCCACTGGCATTATAGTGCCAACTTATCTACTGGTTACACCGAGGGTTAGCTGCTGGTAGCTCGGCTAATATCTGCACCAAATAGTCACCGGTTCCTGCTCATCTGGGCTCCAGCTAAGCTGCAGAGCCGAACCCAGTCTTCACCGGTGAATCCCGAGTTGCAGCCGTGAAGATAAACAGCATTTACCTTGATTTACAGAGACTGTGCTGCTGTTGTTGTTGTTAATCACCGCGGTGAAGTTAGTTTGAGGTTGGATAGTCGACGGACATTCGCTGCACATCCACCTCCAGTGAGCGGCTTCTTCTTCTGCTTCTTATCGGGTTGGCTGAGTAGAGGCTGCAGGGGCGTATTGCTGCCCTCTACTGTTACCAGTGCCCCTTTTGATTAGTATGTGTTTATATTGCAGATAGTCCATCAGTTTCTTCCCTGGTCTCTGAACAGTTTTCTTCTTTTGGGTAAATATTATTCTTGCATTGGATGAGTACATGTTTTACTGTTTCCGATTCTCCACATTTGCCATCTGGGTGTTTTTCAATCAGAGCCATGCAGCTCACTCCTCAGCTCACAGTGCGCAAGCCTCAATCTAGCTATGACCACTAAATCTTTCTTTTTGCACGCAAAATTGCATTAAATGTAATTTATAGGGATGTTAATGGCAGCTGCTGTGTGTGTTGGTTGCAAGATGAAGAAGAAGACACAGTAGATGACGTTCATGCGCCTTGATGTTGGTTGCCACGCACCAATAAACCAAACAAAGAAGAAGATCCCTTTCACCTAAATCCCTTTCACTGGACCTTTAAGAGACAAGTACATGTGCAATGGCATAGGGTTGGTATAACAATGCAATTATCAGATGTGAACGTGCTACAGTAAAATATAAGAACAAACATGGCTCTGCAGCTGTGAAGGTGTTGTTTTTTGTTGATTAGAAAGTCAGTCATGTTTCCACTAGTTTGTGATTCAATAAATCTTACAAGTTGTTGTTTTCTTTACCCTAGAATGAGCCCTTTATATTTATAATTACATCTGGAGTGGGTCCGCTCTACAGAGGCCGCCATGTTTTATATAGGAGCCCAAACTGTACAAATTATAAACCTTTTGAGTTTTTATGACGCCTGAAGGCTACCACAGGTTTTAGAATTTCATACATGACAGTGTACAGAAGAATTTAACATTGTTGTGGCTTAGCTTTGAATGAGGCCACCAGGAGTCTTCAAACCAGCTTCAATGCACCTTGCAAACTCTGTGGAGTTTTACTGGAGGGATGAACCTTTTCAAAAAGATATTCAAGTCTCAACAGGTCAGAACCATGACTCTTTCAATGTTTTCTATTTTTATGCTTTCTTACATTTGTTATTAAATTGTGATTTATATAAACAATACAACATAACAATACATATACACCTGATATGCAGCATTATAAATGATATGCATACAATGTTTGTAAATATAATGTATAACAACAGGAAAACTCCGTAATTGAGTATTTAGGGATTTAGGTTTAGTGGTCATATTGTGTATTAGCATGTAGTGTTTGTACAGTAGAACATGTATGATCAGAAACTGTAATACACAGTTTATATGTCTGATGTCAGATGATCTACTTCTGTGTCATAATGTGAGGATGATGAAACTGAGGAGTGGCCCAGCTGACTGCAGTTACACTCTCTAAACTGGGGGGGTCGCTGACGGCTTTCTCCAAACATGGCTGCCCAGGATGAGCTCAGTAAGTTTCTCTCTGCGTTATTGGCGAACAATATCTGCTTTAATGTCACGCTAGTGGCTGTTAATGGTTCACAGAAGAAAGAGGAGGCTTTATGCTCACGTTTAGGGTATTTTTTGAATTCACGATAAAGCTTTGTTCAGTAAAAAACAGGGGCAGGCACGGCAGCTAGCTGCTCAGCTATGCTGCTAGCTAGTAGGCTAACGCCAGCAGGCCCTTTGCCCAGTCATGGTCAAAATGAAACTAACACGCAGGCTGTGTGTGTTTCCTCACCGATCAGTCTCATAACGTGTAGATTCACGTGTGTGGATGATGCGGCTGTTCGGGATCGGTTGCTCGGGATGTCATTGTTAGTGACGAGCCGGTTGTGTGGTGTAGAAACGAGGCTATGGGGGGGAGAGTCTGTCAGGGGATGAAGCAGCTAGCTGGGTGCTGAGCCATGCCAGGAGAAGGAGGGCAGGGCTGGGTGATGGTTCCACTAACACAGCAGCTGACAGGATGAAAGCTGCATGAACACGCATGAGCTGCTGTCTGTTTATAGTTCACTGTTCTCAGATCACTTTCCTCTGCGTGCAGCTGAAGGTCGTACAAACTGGTTTTGCATGGGGTTGCACTCACACACACAGTGGGCAATTCTGCTAAATTTGAATGGAAAGCTATTGTCAAATGACCTGTGCCAGATTTATTCTTTCAATCTGATGCCATGGTCCGTGTATTTCTTTTGGATTGGGACTGAAGCTCCTCAGAAAATGAAACGTATGAGTTAATCTAAATGTTAAATGTATACACTCTTACAGATCAACTGGAACGTGTGTTCCTTCGCCTGGGCCATGCAGAGACAGACGACCAGCTACAAGACATTATCTCCAAGTTCCTACCCCCCGTGCTCCTCAAGCTCTCCAGCGTCCAGGAGGGCGTGCGGAAGAAAGTAAGAAGGGTGTTCCCTCCCTCGGTGCCCTAAATAGAGTACAGGGACTCTGGAGTCTGTGCCCGGGCGCTAAAGCTCATGGAAATGTATATAAATACAGTTGTTTGCCATCAGACCCGTTGCCTCAAACATAAGTGTCTCTCGGACATACCTGCTTTGCACTGAATGGTTATTAATCAGACATTTTAGTACTGTGGTCAGGCTGCATGCACAATGAAGCCCATTCATACCAAAGTGTTAGCAAAATTATATGATCTGTATTCTCATTCCATCCTCTTCATTTGAGGATGTGATTACTGGACTTTTACCCATAAACACATACAACTTACTCCCCGACCCTTGAATCTCTCTCTTTTGCCAGTGAGTTTTTATTCACACACCTGTTTCCTGTCACTAAACCACTAATTTACTTTATTTACCTTGTCCCCCAGGTCATGGAGTTGTTGGTTCACCTGAACAAGAGGATAAAGAGCCGACCTAAAATTCAGCTACCAGTAGAAACTCTGCTGGTTCAGTACCAAGACCCGGCAGCCGCCTCCTTTGTTACGGTACGAGTCTTGTCTTACAGTAAAGGTCTTGAGGAGGAGGGTGTGTAACATCCATTGATACTGAAGTCAACTCTTTCCCATGATAACATAATTGTATGAAATTTGACATGCCTGTGGAGAATATAGTTCAAAATTAAATTTTACTTCACATTTCAAGATTCATTATAACGCTTGTGAGGTATCCTACTTAGAACCAAGAACAAGTTAAATATAATAACCGCTGATCTGCGTCTCTGTCTTGGTTTCTTACAATGTAATATCACATGACAAAAAATGGATTGGTGTTTAATGTGGCCATGTCATTGATACTAGATTGTTTTGACTCTTTGTTTAACTTGAGTGGTATTTGTATGTTTGTTAGAATTTCACCATCATATACATCAAAATGGGCTACCCACGCCTGGAGGTGGGGAAACAGTGCGAGCTGGCCCCCACCCTCCTCACTGCTATGGAAGGCAAGCCACAGCCACAACAGGACAGGTGAGGGGAAACACACTTACATACAATAGGATGCACAACGAAGTGTGTTTTTCCAGATACACTTGAGTTTTTGATTGCTTGATGTATAAAGTTAGTCCCAGATGCTGCCTCGGTCACTCATTTGATCCCATTGTATTGTTTATTCCATGTATTTATGCCTTTTCATTCTCTCGTTCTTAGCCTGATGCACCTGCTGATCCCAACCCTTTACCACATGAAGTATCCTGCCTCCAAGAATGCAGCTCCATTTAACTTATCTGAGCGGCCAAAGACGATGCAGCTGCTGTTGGAGTTTATGTTGGATGTTTTACTGATGCCTTATGGGTGAGTTCCTGTGTGTGTGTGTGTGTGTGTTTGGTCATGTTTGATCAAGGGGCTCAGAATGGTCTGGTTTTAAATTCCAGTGAAAGTGTACAGATGTTTCCTTTGATGCATTGTGGTTATTTGTTCTCTTTAGGTTTGTGCTGAATGAATCCCCAACTCGCCCAGCACCCTCCTCCGCGCAGGGAGGTTCTGCAGATGGGGCAGTGGCTGTGAGTGGCCAGGGCCTCCCCCAGCCTCCCCCAGGGATGAGTGTCTATGCTGCCAAGAGGGTGATTGGGGAGGAACAGTGGAGCGCTGAGCAACTAGAGCAGGTACAATAACAGTTTTTGCGTATTTGTGTTTGATTGCTGGATGAACCTTGACTCAGAGTTTTGAGTCCGAGCCCCTATATTTGAATGGCTTCATTCATCTGAGTTTATATGTTGGGCGTGATGCACATTGTGTTGTGTTTTTCTTCCTTGTCAGCTACTCACTGCTTCAATGTGCGTTTGCTTTAACAGTGTAAGCTGGGGATAGTGAAATTTATCGAAGCAAAGCAAGTCCCTGAGGTGGAGACAGTGGTTCTCCTGGTGGTGGCATCCAGCGACACGCGACACGGTGTTGCCACTGCAGCTGATCTGGAGCTGAAGAGCAAACAGAGGTAGAGGAGTTCACATAATAAAATGGTTTATTTCTAGATACTTTATATACTTATGGCATCCATCTTATGCACTTGTTTTGTTTTGTTGCAGTATCATCGATTGGAACAATCCTCTAATTATCAACAAGATGTACAAGGTGTATCTAGGGGATGTCCCTCTTAAAACAAAGGTTTGTAAAGTCATTAGTTTTTAATTTTCAATCTAAACCTTCAAAAAAACATGTAAATAACATTGGCGTGTGTCCTATGTGCACTAGGGTGGCAATCTTAAGCAGGAGTTGAAGCATGAGCCAGTGAGCACAAGAGTCAAATTGAAGATCCTGCCACATCTTCTGCGGTCACGCTTAGCCGCAGAATGCTTTCCAGCTAATATCCAGGTACGATGTTTATCCGTGGTTGTGGCTACGTTTGAATTTGCAGATGTGTCACATTCTGCGTCTATGTATGGTACGATCACTCATTATTTCCCTCTCCTCCATAGGTTGTGTATGACGGTCTGTTTGGAGCTAGCACCAACAACAAACTGCTGTCTCTCACCCTGCAGTTTGTCCATCACATTTGCACGGTGTAAGAAAAGTTTACCTTTCCTTTGTCTTGATACACTCATTTAGTAAAATGACAAAGTAAATGTGTTTTTACATTTTGAAAACGTTTTTCCTCAATTTTCCAGGTGCCCTGACACTAATAAACCTTTGGGGCTAATGCTGCTTAATGGTCTTACTAAGCTCATCAACGAATACAAGGAGGTAAGACAACAAATAACAACTTGCATTTAATCTGCATGTTTGTACAATTTTGTTTGATTTATTCCCACTGAACAACATTGTTCATTGCAGGATCCTAAACTTTTATGTGTTGCCTACTCTGCTGTTGGAAAGCTGGCAAGGTATGATTTATTAATTATTTCCTTTTTCCATGACCATATTTGTGTGGGATTTTAGAAATATAAATGTTTTGATCTCCTCTCTTCTAGCCGCATGCCACAGCTCTTCACAAAGGATATTGCACTTGTACAGCAGTTCTTTGAGTCCATGTGCAAGGTCAGTAAACTGTTAAGAATCTGATGCATTGAAAACTCCCTACAACAAATTCATCATAGAAAAATCAGTGCTCAAAGATTATACAATCTTTTCCTCAGTCTCTGTTCTGTTGTGGTACTGATATTTCCATATTCTCTGTTATCTACTGTAGGAGGAGGCCGATGTTCGTCTTGCCATTCAGGAAGCTTTGTCCATGATGGTTGGAGCTTATGCTAACCTACAGGGGGCACTGCTGAATCTGATGGAAGCCCTGGTTGCTGCATACATCAACAAGGTGGGTGTAGAAAAATGAAACTCCCAAACATCCATGTTGATGTTGACATGAGGCAAAGATCAAATACTGATTATTGATTATTCTGTCTGTGCAGCCGGAGGTGCAAGTTCGCCAAGTGGCCATGAAGTTTGCCAGCACAGTGTTTGCTCCTGATCATGTGCAATCGAGGTATCTGCTGCTGCTGGCTGCTGGAGACCTGTAAGTTTTACAATTCAGAAATCTTCTACATAATGGTAATAAATTGCAAAAGGAATACACTATCTGCATTGAAGTGAGTTTTGGTAGCACTTATTCAATAAGCACTCGTTGAAACTTAAATGTGGGTGATAGCGCTGTAACGATTCCTCGAATGATCAGGCAAAGTATTTCTGATCCGGTTAATCGATTGAATAATTGGATTACTAAACTAACCGATAGCTGTCGCCCTAGTGGGTGTCGATGGTTCACTTCCCAGATTGATTCAGAGATAAAATGAGCTGCTTTTCTGTGTCTAGGAGGGAGGAGGTGGCTGGAGAGGCCCAGAAGGTGCTGAGGGCTTTTCCTACCAAGAGCTCAGAGAAGGAGGGACATAAGCCAATGCCCTCCTTTCCTGACATGGTGGCCCACGTCCAGGAGAAGGTGAGCATTTATCTATATTTTTCTTTGCCGTTTAGATTACAAAGTGGCGAATTTTGCAAAAAATAAATAATCTGTCTTCTATCTTTTGGAATATGTCCATTTCAGGCAGCTCAGAGGATCAAGACCCCAGCTAAATACATTGTTGGAACCACCACAATTCCTTTCAACCCCTCTGCATTTGGGGAGGTAAATATGATGGGACTTTCGTAACTCTGAAAATTCAGAGTGTATCAGTGAAGAAGTCGATTTTTCTGCAGCAAGCACCTTTCTCTCCGCAGATTGTGCTCTACCTGAGGATGTGTTTAGCCCACAGTGCCGGGGCCAGGCCCACGTCCACACGCCTGACAGACATGCAGGATGATGCCCCGGCTATCGGCCGCTACATCCACTCACTGCTGTCCTCTGAGACTCAGCAGTCAGTGTCAAAGGGGTCTGAGGCAAATCCCGTCCATGTCTACATTGAACTACTGCAGCAGCTACTTTCTGCTGCAGGAGGTGAGAGAAATGAGCTGGGACTTCTTGAGGACATTGCTCAACAGTCATTGTGAGATTCGTAAAACAGTGAAATATTTTAATTGCAGAAGTGTAAGATCAAAACATATAAAATATCCCTATTGGGAAATGTTGATTGGCTTATCAGGTCACATCTGTCTCGTAGAAATGTAACTAGTGAAAAGAGAAGGTGAAGTCATACACATTGTGACTTGAATGTATTAATTAGGTTTTTTTCCACTGAGACTGTAAATACAATGTATTCATGATGAAACTTGGCTGTGTTACAAGTGTTAATTTATCAGTGTGTCCATTTATGGGAACGTTAAGGTGTTTATAAAAGGATATTTAATAAATCCACTTCATCATTAATCTCCCAACAGGCATCCCAGTTATGTACTGTCTACTAGAGGTGGTGTCAGTCTGCCCAGAGAAGCTGGCTCCCAGATTTGTTGATAAAATTGACTGGATTAAAGTGAGTATGTTGCTTATTTAGATGTGGAATGGATTTAGTGAGGCGTACATCACCATTGTATAAAAGTTAGTCCGATCCCTCAGCGACATTGTAGAACCGTGAACCTAATTGTTGCAGCAACATCTGTTTTCTTCTCCAGAGTATGATGAACACAAATAAGGAGGACATGAGGGAGCTCGCAGCTCAGCTTTACGCTGTGGTGGTTTCCACCATGATCGGCAACGAGCTGCAGACAGCTGTGCAGAACCTGCTCAAAATCACCAAAGACAAGCACGTATGTAACATTGACTTCTTGAAACACCAGATGGTTTGTCTGTTTAAATCTGTCTATTGCACCATGTATCAATGCTTATTCGTTTTGTTTTAACAACAGAGTCCTGAGACTCAGCACGGTGCCATCTTGGCTCTCGGCTACATGGTTGGAAGGTACATGAGCAAGAAGAAAGCCATCTCCTCTAGTGACTCTACAGACAACATGGAGCAGAAAATGAACTTCTCCTCCCAGGAAGACGATGCGCTTGTTTCCATGGCTACAAAGACAGTTGGTGTGTAATGATTGTGCAGCAGTTTCAAGCAATTTATGGTTTATTTATAGCTGTTGGAGTAGAGTAAAATATTGTTCTTAATATCTCTATCCTTTTAAGATAACTTTTTACTCAAATTAAAGTAAGATAAATTATTTCTGACTCCATTGTTTGTGTGTGTCCCTTCAGGTTCCTACCTTGACAGCAGTAGTGCTTTACTGACAGTCGCAGCCTGTACAGCCATTGGAGAAATTGGCCGGAATGGCTCCCTGCTGATCCCTGCAGAGGGTGAGGGCTTCACCAAACTCTCCACTGTGGAAAACCTACTGGCTCGTATCCCCTCTGGCAAGGAGAGCACAAAGGTAACGAAACCACTGAAGGAGGTGGCTCTTGTGATATTTTGACCATCAGCAGACGGTGCACAATGTGTCTGTATTGTATTCATATTTTTTTTTACTGATCTTTTGCTAAATGGTTTGGTATCTCACATCATGTTTGTCGGCCTTGTTCAAATATCCATGAACAGATGAAGGAGCGATCGATCCAGACCTTAGGTTACCTACCAGTGGGAGATGGAGACTTCCCTCATCAGAAGAAGCTGCTGCAGGGACTCATGGACTCTGTGGAGGTAAAGAAACCGTACTGACGGACAGTAGCAGACACATTAGCAGCACAGGGCTTTTAGAACACAATGTTAAAACGGAAAATGTATTTGAAAGCATATCTTTTTTTCCACTTTAGGCCAAACAGGTGGAGCTACAGTTCACAGTAGGAGAGGCCATTACCAGTGCTGCAATCGGCACCAGCTCGGGAGCTGCCAGAGACCAATGGACCTGCACTGAAGACCAGTACAGCCCACCAGACAGTCAGTACATCTAATTGTGGCAATCCCCTCATTTTAAACTGTAGAGTTGGAAAGAAAAATTGACATACGCATTTGAGTTCTAATTCCAAGTAGGAGATGTTGTGAATATCTGACAGTGACATGTAAACAAACATATTCCATAGAAGATTGAAACTGTTTGTTGGTATCTGATTTCACAAAATCTGCTGCAAATGTGAAACACAATAAGCTATTGAGGCTGTACCAGTGTTACAACAAGGTTAGACTAAGGACTCCTGAGTCATCATAATGGATGTTTTACAGCTTTTCCCATTCCAGACATTGTTTGAAAGAACTAGGTTTAGACTGATTTCATTTAGTCAATTCAGGTTTTTTCTGTCTTGCTCTGAATTGTTAGTAATCAGATATTGGATATGTGTTTTATTTTTGCATCTGATAATCCTTCAAAAAACACATATAGTAAGTTAAGTCCAACATTACTAACATTTTTCTCTTTCCACTCAAAGACATTAAAACCAATGATATGGTTCCTTGGGTCCTCAACTCCATCCTGGCCAAGTACATCCCCAGCCAGAACCCCCATGTCCGGCAGGCAGCCTGCATCTGGCTGCTCTCCCTGGTCAAGAAACTCAGCCAACACAAGGAAATCACGGTGGGTGCATTTTCAACCAAACAGTATCTGTTCCTGTGAGCAGTAATATTCTGATATCTTCTAAGAGTTCTAGCCTTTCAAATTTGGAAACTCTTGGTTTTGTCATGTGAGATGCAAAAGCCCTTTTCATCACACGTCTTGCTTTTTTCATTTGATAATGACAGAGATTAAAAAATATATTCAACCATAGTTGTTTATTTCCCTATATTTTGACACATCCACCATTAAATGGTTTTGGAATCGTTTGGATTTCATCTGCTTGGTCAAGTGTGTAAAAACACCTGCTCTAACTAAATTACTAAATCACTACGTTTACACCTTAGAAAACCTTATGCTGCTACACAAAAATCTGTTTACCTACTTCTGCAACAAACTCTCTTGTACTTTTTGCACTTTTTATCACATTAATGACTGTTTACATCTTAGAAAACCCTATGCTGCTGTACTTTAAAAAATCTGTATGTTTACTTCTGAAACAAACTGTCTTGTACTTTTGCACTTTTATCACAAATGACCACTTTAACACTTTTAGAGAACCTTATGCCACTGTACTTAAAATATCTGTATGTTTAGTTAATTATAGAAATGTTTTGTGTTATTTGTTGTGCCTGTGCACTTTATGTTTCACCGTGGGAGAGTGGGAAACGTCATATCGATTTCCTGTATGTCTTGTACATGCTGAAATTGACAATAAAGCCACTTTATCTTTTATCTTAACTTTTATCTCTCCACTGACAGAATGTCTACATCAAGTGGGTTAAATTTGCTTTTTGAGATGAAGGTTTTCAAAAAGATTCCTACAAAACCTGACTGAAGAATCTAACAGTGTATATGTCAAATAATTTATGTTGTCATTAAAAAAACTCCTCCTCTACTTCCACAGTCTCATTTGAAGGAGATTCAGGTGGCATTCATCTCTGTTCTCTCAGATCCCGATGGTAAGACAACAGCACTGTCTGATCTGCAATCCAATTTACACCAGCCAGTGCTACACTGCCCCTGGCTGTCTGTGCCTATAAATTCTTCATCCGTCCATCCATCCCTCTCTTTTTCTTCTTTTCTCTAGAGCTGAGCCAGGATGTAGCGTCTAAAGGACTTGGATTGGTCTATGAGATGGGAGGAGAAGACGACCAGCATGAACTGGTATCCACGCTGGTGGAAACACTCATGACTGGTAAAAGGTGCGTGGTTATCTGAGCAAAGGAGGATGTAATGTAACAAGAGAGAGACAGAGACTCATAGGACAGTGTCTTAACATTTCTGTGTGGTAGAAGAGATAAGTGTAGATCATTTGTGTGAACATAATCTAAAATGCTTGTTTATGTTTGCATACAGAGTCAAACATGCTGTCGCAGAAGACACAGAGGTTTTCCAAGGAGAAGGTTTGGGGAAAACACCTGATGGGTAAGTCATATATCACCTCAACTTCTAATTTTGATATTTACTCATGTATTTCTTTGGTTCACAACCTTTGTGCAGAAATTAACCTTTTTCTCGTGCTTTGATTGTCCTCGCAGCCACAACCTGACCACATACAAGGAGCTCTGCTCATTGGCCAGCGACCTGAACCAACCAGATCTCGTTTACAAGTTCATGAACTTGGCCAATCACCACGCGATGTGGAACTCCCGCAAGGTATCGTGTTCATCCCCTTTCTCATCCCAGTACATGTGAGTACTGTACTCCTTCCTCAAAGCTGACTTCTTCTCTTCTTTTCAGGGAGCAGCTTTTGGTTTTAACATGATCGCTGCCAAGGCCGGGGAGCAGCTGGCCCCATTCCTGCCCCAGCTTGTGCCTCGTCTGTACCGCTACCAGTTCGACCCCAACCTGAGCATTCGTCAGGCCATGACCAGTATCTGGGATGCCTTGGTCACTGATAAGACCCTGGTGAGTGTTAATAACTGCACAGAACTAGATGTTAGTGGAACATATACCTCAGCCCAACAATCTCCTTAAATTCATTCAATCTGATCAAAATTACACACATTAATAGATATCAATCACCTAAGTGTCATATTTTCCCATCAGGACCCCTTATTCTCTTGGAAATTGTTGAAAGGCCAGAAAAAGTTCAAAGCTTCCCCTAAAATTCAATGGGTTCTTTCTTGGCCCATGTCCAATCCTTCTACCAAGTGTCATGGAAATCCATCGACTACTTTTTGTGTAATCTTACTGACAAACAAAGGGACACCTTTGCTTGACAGAGTTAATAGGAACTAACGCACTTAAGCACATGTAAGTGTATTAAACATGCATGTAAAGAGTGACATCTTCAGGAGTGATCATACTGAATATGTACTGAATGTGCATGTATGTATGGGTGTGTCTTAGGTGGACAAGTATCTTAAGGAGATCCTGCAAGATGTCATTTCCAACTTGACCAGTAACACCTGGAGAATACGTGAATCCAGGTGCAGTAACATATCACACTGTCAATGCTTTAATACCATTTTAATTATGTAATGTAGTCATTGAGCTTGTTATTTGAAACTTTTAATATATACAGTGTGTATATATATGTAAATGTTTGTATTTGATGAGTTGATTTTTTTCCCACCAGCTGTCTGGCCCTGAATGACCTGGTTCGTGGGCGACAAGCTGATGACCTCATCGATCATCTTGCAGAAATGTGGGAGGTGCTGTTTAGAGTCCTCGATGACATTAAGGTGGGTAGAAACAAATCTGGATAAATGTTGCATTAATATGCTAAGCACCAGTGATCCTTGGTTCCAGTTTGAAATTCTTACTGTGTCATGTTTACGTTTAAGGAATCTGTGAGGAAGGCTGCAGACCTGACACTGAAAACACTCAGTAAGGTCAGTAAGTTTTCAGTCTGGCCTTTTTGTTTATGTTTCTATTTGTTTGTGTTTATATGTGGATATCCCAGTACCTGTCCCTTGAACCCTCTTTCTGTTGTGTCCAGGTTTGTACTCGTATGTGTGAGGGCACAGGCGCTGCAGCCCAGAGAACTGTGGCAGTGCTGTTACCTACTCTGCTGGAAAAAGGCATCGTTAGCAATGTTTCAGAGGTCCGCTCACTCAGGTAATGACTCCCTCCCCCTTTTTACCATGTGACTTTGAAATTGATTATGTCGAGGTAACAAATTTTGTTTGTCAGGGGAATACAAAATACAGAACAGATTAACATAGTAAGGGATCAGAAAGTTTAAAACTTCCAGATTGTTTGTTCACCAGATACTTTACTGGACTGTAATTTACAGGATACTTTCATATGATCCTTATCTTACAAAAGTAGAATCTTTTTGCTGATCGAGTCGGGTTGCTAATTTATTCCTTGGGTTTTGAGGAGTTCATCAGAATCACCAGACAACTTGACATCACGAATCACGTTTGAATGTTGCTATAATACCAGGTTGTGATTTGGTGCCACATCGCTGACTCTCTTATCCTCCCTTAACCTTTCAGTATCCAGACCCTGGTGAAGATCAGCAAGACGGCCGGTGCCAGACTAAAGCCTCACGCTTCCCGACTCATCCCAGCCCTACTGGAGGCCCTCAGCACCCTGGAGCCTCAGGTCCTCAACTACCTCAGCCTCCGAGCCACCGAGCAGGAGAAGGTAACCTCAGACATGCTCTGCATCTTCATCCAAAAGGTCTATCACAGATTAGATTGAACTTTGTTATGAATTATGTTTTTTTTTGTCATTCCAGAGTGCCATGGATGCTGCCAGACTAAGTGCTGCCAAGTCCTCCCCAATGATGGAGACCATTAACATGGTAAAAAGAAAAAGTCATGGTCCTTGTTGTCTCTCATTTGATACATTTCTTGACTTTTGGGTTTCTGAAGCCAGTTGTCTTAGATTGTGGATGTTTGTGCTTTAAAGCCTGACCATTCTGTCCCTTGTGTGTCTTTGTGCACAGTGTCTGCAGCACCTGGATGTTTCTGTGCTAGGGGAGCTGGTTCCGAGGCTCTGTGAGCTGCTGAAGAGTGGAATCGGCTTAGGCACCAAGGTAAAACAGCACTTTGGATCAACCCCTGTTGTTCTTAACGTGCGAGCTGACTTGACTTTCCTCTCTAATATAAGTAAAGATCTAATGTGCCCAGTCCACCTGCCAATGTTTGCCTCCTCTTTGTAGGGTGGCTGTGCGAGTGTGATTGTTTCCCTGTCGGTGCAGTGTCCTCAGGACCTCAGCCCGTATTCAGGTACAGCACAAGTTTTCATCTGTTCATTTTGTTTATTCAGTTTTGGAGCCAAGGAACTAATAACAGACAAATCTTTGGTGCTTTCAGGTAAACTGATGAGCGCCCTGCTGAATAGTGTCCATGACAGAAGCACTGTAGTGCAGAAAGCATTTGCTTTTGCTTTGGGACACTTAGTCAGGGTAAGTTTGATGAGCAATCTTAATATATACACTCTATGTTTTTCTCTGAGTAACTCACAAAGCATTGTTTTTATACCCGGTTGCCCCATCAGACAGCTAAAGACAGCAGTGTGGAGAAACTCCTACTGAAGCTCAACACCTGGTACTTGGAGAAAGAAGGTGAGACAGAAGAAGATGGACAATGAAAACGAGTTTCTTCATAGAACCGACCACTTTGCTCTCCTGTTTTCTTCTGGTTCATCAACTCTCTCTTTTACTCACAGAGCCAGTGTACAAGTCATCGTGTGTGTTGATCGTGCATGCCATCAGCCACTACAGTCCAGATGTGTTGAAGGCACATGCAGTAGTGGCCCTGCCTTTAGCTTTCTTGGGGATGCATCAGGCTCCAGGTCCTGATGAGGAGAAAGGAGAGAGCCATGACGCCACACTGTGGGGCGAGGTGTGGCAGGAGAACGTCCCAGGTGAGAAATCTTCAGTATAATACATACACGCAACTTGAAAACAACATTCCTGCTCATTATTAAAGAGTTAATCTAATCAAGATAGATGAGATTACAAGATGAAAGTTAAAAAAAGGATTCAACATAAGAGAACAGAATTGTAATTATGATAACCTGACGTTTTGTGTACTTTGAATCCAGGAAGCTTCGGAGGCATCAGACTCTACATGACGGAGCTGATCACCATCACACAGAAAGCTCTGCAGTCCCAGTCCTGGAAGATGAAGGCTCAGGGTGCTGCTGCCATGGCAACCGTCGCCAAGGAACAGATTGGCTCATTGGTGGCGCCACACCTTGGCTTGGTGTTAACCGCTTTAATGCAGGGACTAACCGGGCGCACCTGGGCAGGCAAGGTAAGGACTGTTCATTCAGGATAGAATCATAAAGAACCACTGATATCTGTGATAATGCAGATGTTTTTTATTGTTGTTGCAGGAGGAGCTGTTGAAAGCCATCGGATCAGTCGTGAGCAAATGCAGGTGAGATACGTTTTTTCCAGTAATTGTCAGTCGTACGTGAAGGGCACCATTCCTTTTCTGTGTTTCATACTGTTTCTATTCTTCCTGTTGGTTTTAGTGGCGAGCTGAAGAAGCCTTGGCCAGGTCAGCCCACCGTCCCTGAGATGCTGGAGGTTGTGATGAAGGAATGCCGCAAAGAGAGTCTGGTTTACAAAATGGCCGCTTTGCGTTGTGCGGGCGACGTGCTCCACAGCAGCCAGGAGGACCGATTCAGTGACATGGCCGACATCCTGCTCCCTCTTATCAAGAAGGTTCTATCCCATCTTCTCGTTTCAGTCTGCCTGGTTGTTGTAATGGGGCCATATTTAAATACATTACTGGGTTTTGAGATTGTGCTCAGTCTGTGTTCTTCATACCAAACAGAGCTGCCCAGAGAGTGGGGGAGCGTCCAAGAGGTCAATGGAGGACGATGACAGAGACGTGAAGGAGAAAGAGCTGCAGACTGAAGTGTTGCTTTGTGCTTTCGAGACTCTGGGAAAGGCGTGGCCCAGGAACCCACAGACTCAGGGTAAACTTTACTATTAAAATGTTTTAAAGCCAATAAATGACACTTTTCAAAGCTGTACACCAGTTGACACATCATTTGAAATCTGGACTGTTCTTACTCAGTCAGTCAGAGACTCATCCAAACAATGATATCTGCCTTTACTTATTAGACAGAGGTGACTCCGTCATTGTAAACCTACCATCCTTTTCACTGTCAAACATTCGCCAGTCCACTTACAGTTCAGAGCTCGGCCTATGTTGATATTTGGTAGTAAAATATTATTCAGTTCAACCATAAACTTGATTTTAAATAACATAGGTAAAACAAAAACACAAATATAACCAAATATTAGAACTTTGATTCAGAAAATAAACAAATTATGTAAATAAATGCACATCTTGTGATGCAACTCCCAAACTAATGTGAAATTTGTGTGTGTGTGTGTGTGTTTGTGTAGCTCGTTTCCAGGTGGACGTTTGCAGTCTAATGTGTGATAAGCTCAAGCAAAGCACTTGGAAAGTGCAGCTGGCCGTTCTCCAGTCCATGAAGTCGTACTTTCAGGGGTAAGAACCAACAAACCATTACTTATCAACTATTCTCCTATAGTTTATTTTCTTAAATTAACCCTGAGGGTCTTTTAAATATTTAAGCTGATAGATTCCTGCTCACATTTTTAAACTCAAGATTATTTGAAGAGATAAGCTGTGAATGTTTTTGTTCTGTAGGTTACTGCTGCTGGAGAAAGGAAGTGAAGACTTTAACACGCTGTCCCAGATCCTCACGGAGACGAGTACTGGTCTCACGTACCCGTTAGGTACTGGCCTCACAATCTCAAAGCATTATGGATTATACTCTTTATAGCTATGTGTTTCATTACCATGTTTGTATCTCTTTTCCTGTCCAGAAAACAAAAGTTACTCGTCTGTGAGGACCGAGGCCTTGTCAGTCGTGGATCTGATCGTAAAGAGAACTGGAGGTAATGACTGTCTGATGGTGAACTGTTGAGATAAAAAGAGTTTATGTTCAATATGAATGTATTACTCTCTTGATACAATCATACATAATGTTTCCACACGGACTGTGTATATATCAGAGATTACTGACGTGTCTCTGATGACGTCTTCTTGTGAACAGAGAGTGAGCAGTGGGACTGTGTGTCTGTGAAGAGCCGGGAGCAGCTGCAGCGCTCCCTGTCCACGCTGCAGACCGACAGCCGGCCCGACCTGAGGGACAAGGCTCAGGAGCTGCGTCGACACATCCAGAGTCAACCCTGAGCCTCCCCGTGCACAGAGAGAGGGAGAGAGAGAGAGAGAGAGAGCTCACAGGGTCTGCCAAATCCACACAGATACACACAAAGTGCAAAGCAAGAAAACCGCATCAACGTCTTTCTAACATCGTAACGAGTAACACAAATCATTCACTAGCACACTCCTCTGTCTGACCTCTTTGCCAAAGCAGTCGTCTCTTTACGCAGATATTCCCAAACTCCTCAATCCACTGCATCAATATTCATGTTAACCTGTGGGCTTTGAAACTGACTCGTGCAACAGAGTGCTCCGCTCAAGCTGAACGACTGACGCCCGAAGAGACTTCATTAACGCAACTTGCCCTGAGTCGGACTCTCAGCGACGTCGGTGGAGGGCGAGGCTAATTTTTGTTACATGTCAAGCTTAATTTGGTTCATTTAAATGGACAGTAAGATGATAATGAATGCTATATAAACCAATCTGTTAGGTTTGTGGACACTGTATACCTGTAGCCCCAAAGTGGGGACTTTTACTACTGTTGTGGGTTTGCCTACTCATTAAATATCTGAACAGCAGCGGGTCGTACACACAGGGTGAAAGGCTTTCAGCTCCAGATCAAGGTCTGTGAGCTTTGAGCTCCAAGTCCTCACGACTGTCTGTTCCTGCTGGTGAAGGTGGAGAAGCTGGTGGAAAACCTATTTGGTGAAATGTTAAAAATTAGTCAAATCATGTTAAATTCAAAGTGATGCTATAGCTGTTTGAAATTGTCCCTGATGAAATAAAACTACCTTCGTAATTTGGTGACTTTAAAGTGACATTTCCTTTGTCTTAGCACAGTGTGATGTCACACATCTACAGTTTTAAATACAAGAACAGGTTGATGGCAGATCTGTCAGGTGCTAAGGAGACCACTTCATCTCATACGTATGAAACCAGATGTACTGGCTGAGTATAGATAATGTTTTGTATGGGTTGCACCCTGGTTAATGCAAAACCTGGTTAAATGCTAATTTCCTTTAGATTTTGTGTTAATTTTTTAACCTAGAACCAGCTGCATTGCTTGTAATAATTTAATTTATAAAGCAACTTTCAAAACAGAGTTACAAAGTATGTATTCAACTTGACGCAATAAATAAAATAAATGTAACATGATAAAATTCTATATTAGTTTAAACCATGCCAATAATTAAGAAGACAAACAAGAGTGAGGTTAAAAACAGAATTTTCTAAAAAGTTACTGGAGGATCTCAGGCTTCATCAGGGGTTAGGAGATCACAGATTGAAAGCAGGAGCCAATACGACCATTTAAGATTCTAAAAAAAACAAGGAGTATCAACTTAAATTCACATGTAACCAGTGAAGGACAGAATGAGTAGTGTTGGACGTTTTAAACACCTGGCAGAAGTGTTTTGTATTAGTTGCATCTTTGTATATTCCCTATAACCTGCAGAGATTGCATCAATATATATTGTCAAATATTTTTCATAATTGTCATCAAGACTTGTTTGATTTATAATAATTTATACTCAGGTCAAAACCTTTAAATCACTGAATTTACCCTTTGCTTACACCTCCCATTAAGATTTAGAATGTGATATCTACTGATGTAGGAAATACATTATGCTATGGTGTGCTAGACTTAGTGGTTCATTTTGCTGCCACTAGTGGGCAGCAAAGTCATGCATTCTAAAATCAAATATGGCTTTTAGTTTGCAAAGCACAATGGAAACAAACCAAATCGATACTGAGAAACATCAACATTTGAGATTTGCTTTATTTACTAAAAAAATGGTCACATTTTCCATATACAGTTGATCAGTAGGAAGAGCATGGACACAGGTTGGACAAGAGACAGGACAGAGCAAAACATTTACAGTTAAAAGGTTTGAAATACACAAAGAGGTGAATCGCTCCACACAACAAACGGCTGAAGAAAGAAAGAACATGGCATGAAACAGAAATACACCCTGAAGGTCTTCACAAGACAATGGTTGTATAAATGACAGAACTTTTAAAAGTATTATGAGTGATTACTATCCACAGAGCAAACCTGAGTATACACATATCAGTTATTAACAAATACCACATTTTCTTATGTTACGTGATATTGCTTCAGGGAAATATTAAATGTGAATGTGTCGTGTTCTACTGCTCCTTTATAAGAATTAGCTGATGAGCTGTTTGATCCTCTTGTCTTTCTGCCGAGCCTTGTCCTTCTGGGGGAAGCTCGGGTCATTCTGGCTGAGCGCAGTCCGCGACACTGCGGACATGCCGTCCACAAACTTGGTCTTAAACAGGACGTTGGCGTTGGTGAACATGCCGTCCTTCAGGGACACCACCACAAACTGGAGGGAGAGATCAAATGCATGTTGGACATGATGTTTGCAAAGAAAATCTTGAATTCAAATAGTAAATATATGCACCAATCGGTTTGAACTGACCTGTGAGTGTCTAAAATGTGTGCGCAGCATCTGTCCGATGTTCTGTGTGTGGGACAGATCCAGAGCCGCGTCCACCTCGTCCAAGATGTAGATGGGGGCGGGTTTGAACAACAGCATGGCCAGAATGAGGGACAAGGCCACCAGGGATCTGAAAACACAACCACAAGCAGGTTGGTGGTAGAACAAGTGACGACAAAGAAACCTATCCGAACGTAATACATTTCAACAACAAATGCATCACACTTGATGAGCATATAGGTGGTTTTGCTGACCTTTGCCCTCCACTGAGCTCAGTGAGGTTCTCCTTCCAGGTGTTGCCCAAGGCCACCTTGAACTCCAGCCCCTCCAACACACCACAGCCCTGAGGGGCAACCAGCTTAGCAGTGGCCCCCGGCAGCAGGGTGGAGAAAATGGCACCAAAGTCCTTGTTTACCTGCAGAGAGAGAGGAGCGTGACAAATTAAGTAATGGTAGAATGTTAAGTGAGGAGCGACAAATTCCTTAACAATATTTAAATTGATTCAAACCACAATCATCAGCAACATTGTTCAGTTGTCAATTAGATCGCTATTGTTAGTGCTGAACCTTTCAGTAAAAATCAACACATGAAGAAATGTGCAAAAATAAGAAAAGGGACAAAGAGTCTAAAATTGATGTTTTATCAATGGATTAATATTGTTTATGTAAATACAATAAAAACCTCAATGATTTAACAAACACATCCAGAGATGTTAAGAAGTCACATGTGATATAAATTCCATTGTAACACCTCCTGATCAAATTTACATTGTCTCATTGTGTGAACATATTAAATTGTCACATTAGTCAATAATGGATCTAGAAGAGACAAACGTAAATAGAAGAAAAATAAATTTAATTGTTAAAAAGGTAGCCGACCTTCTGCCATGCCACGTTGAGAGCCTCGTTCTTCTTCTGGTCCAGCTCTTCGATGGTCTGCAGGATTTTTGCTTTATCGTTCTCCACGATCCTTTTCTTCTTCATCAGGTCGTTGTACTGCAGACAGACGAGGGAACGGTTAGACAAAACACTGGGGGACATTTTTGCATTTTGTTATTCCACCGACTCTTTGTCCTCACCCTCTCCTCCGCCTCATTCAGCATGTTCATGGCCCTCTTGTTGATGTTCCTCTCCAGCTTGCTGGTCGTCTCCTCCAACTTCTTCAGCCGCTGACCCGCCTCGCGGGGGTTGTTGAGCTTAAAGTCGTACGAGGTGTTTGGCTGACCGAAGAAGTGGCGCTCGGATTGGATCCAGTCGTGCTCCTCCAGCATCCGAGACACCTGGAGGAGGAGGGATAGGCAAAGGGAAGCAGAAACGTGTAAGAGACCAACATCAGAGTAAATAACAATATATATATATATACACACACTATATTATTGTGTGTATATATATTGTATTGTGAGGCAAATGAATGTTGGCGTTCACCTTTTCAGCAGCGTCATGGCTGTCTTTGCGGTGTTTATTGATGTTGTGCTCCAGCTCCTTTATCTTCAGCTGGAATTCATTGTTCTGCTCCCTCATCTTGTTTGCCTCAGTGCTTTTCCCCTGGAGCATTCAAATGGATAAATGTAAAAATTGACTTCAATTAATAACACAGTCAACATATTTAAGTGCAAGCAGTGGAATTATTGATCACTACACAACTGGAAGTGAAATGATGTCCTCTTACAATGAGAATTGGGAAGTGCTCTAAAATTAATTTCATAATTTAAAAACCCATCTACTGAAAACCTTCTTAAGGAGATTAAAAAAACAAAGTATTGAAGCAAAAACTCTATTTACCCTGAGCTCTTTGTCCTGAGCCATGATCACCTCCTTCTGCTTGGCCAGATCCTGCTGAGCATTACGCACATCCTCCTACATCCCCAGAGAGAATTAGGAATAGTGAGGGCAAATGAGAAACAAAGTCTTTTCTACACATATAAATGTCACATAACAGGCAAGGTTAAAGAATGCCTGAACCTTTGGATGATATTATTTCATATACACAAACATGTTCAAAATGACACAATTACCTTGTTCTGGGATACAGTGCAGGCCATGCTGTCTATCTGCTCCTGGATGGCCTTCATGGCTTCATCCACAGCCTGAATCTGCTGCTCATAACCAGCCTGCTCCCTCCGCAGCTCCTCCAGCTCCAGGGCCACAGCATCAGACTCCTGGATTTAACAAGAACAAAAAACTTTCAATAAATTTTTCAGATGCAGATTTCAATGATGAAAAGGAGGGTTGCGAAGAACTGTGTGTGTGTGTGTGTTTATGTGTGGCCGGTTTACCTGCTGCTTCTCCTTCAGTTTCTTGTTGAACACATCAGCTTTGCCTTTGGCAGCATTGAGTTTCTGCTGAGCAGCTTTCAGCTCCTTCTCCCTCTCTGCCTCAGCATTTTTCATCTTGTTCTCCAACACCTTGTACTTTTCTTCCGCCCGCTTCTGCACATCCTTGGTGACTCGCAGGGTCTCCTCACTCTCCTCTGGATCAGAAAACCACACCACAGTCAGCATGCGTTTCTACAGTATAGACGTGACCTTAAATCTATTTGCGTGATTCCAGTTGCATTCTGACCGATGGCTTTGCGCAGCCTCTCCAGCTCCTCTTGTTGCTGGTGGAAGGAGCTCTGCTGTAGCTTGGCCTGCAGAATCTGTTCCTCCTCCACCTTCAGCTCGTGCTGCTGCTTCAGCTGACGATACCTGGAGGCAGCAAATATGGTGAAGTAAAGAGTTGGGGTTAGGTGGGGGAAAATGTGATCATGAAAAGCTAAGAAACGCCTAGATAGATGGATTTCAAAGCATGTTGTCAGGCAGAGCAGTGAAGGACAGCAGTGGATTTATCTTGTGAATAAGATTTCTTGTGAAGGTCTAATTCAAGCATCACAATTTTAAAATGTTATATTGACAATGTGCATCAGAATTATAGTCCGACTGACACACAACGTTGGTAATAACTATTGCTATATGAGAGTTTTGAAAAAATTGATAATTTATTGGCAGATTTTAATATCTTAAATAAAAATATATATAATATATCTCACAACAAGAAATTTGAATATGTTTCATATGTGTTTGCATCTTCATACTTCTCAGCAGTGACCTTTAGGCTGGCCAGTTGTCGCTCAATATCTTGCAGCTGGGCCTCCTTCTCCTTCAAGTTGTCCTGAACCTCCTTCAGCTCCTGCAGACTGGTCAGAACTGATGCCGACTGGGAGCGGGCACCTGGAATAGAAAAACAAGGGAATTGAAATGGGACAAGTTGCTTTTTGAATCCTTTTGTGTGGGAATTGAAATTATTTAACCACAAGCAGATACGTTAAAACTAAAATGGATACAATAAACTCAGTTTTAAGCATCTTCTGGTTAAAAAAGACACCTTTGAATCTCATCTTTAGTGATTTTGACAAAAAATCTATTATGTTCATCCTCCTCGCTCTCACCTCCACTCAGAGTTCCCTGTGGGTCAAAGATGTCCCCTCCGAGAGTGACAGTCCTGGTCATCACCTGCCTGTCAAAAGCAACTCTCTTGGCATTGTCCAGGGTGTCACACACCAGTGTGGAGCCAAAGACATACTCCATGGCCTTACGCAGGTCCGATTCATAGCCCACCAGGGACAGAGCAGTGTGGACATTATCTTTTCCAACCTGACAAGAGAGAGAGAAGGGACAGAAAAGACTGTGTCATGATTAAACATTAAAAAAAAACTAATTTCCAAACCGGGGGGGGGGTTAGATCTCTCACCAGGTTCTTGGCGCTGCTGACCACTCTGTCGTTGAGATTCTTGGCTGAGATCTTGTTCAGGGGAATGATGGTGTACCTACGCTGCAGCTCTCCCTTCTCCAGCAGCTTTTTACCAGTCACCTGAAAAAGACACCAACATCACCATGTTACAATATAAACGACTAAATGTGGTGACAATAGAAAGACATGTTCACTGACAAGTGACTCTGGATTACCTCTGTGTCGACTATGATGTTATAGAGACGTCCTCCTGCTACCACCTCCAGTGCTGTAGCATAAGAGAGGTCACGGACTGTGATCAGGTTAGCTAGCAGCCCCTTGACTTTGCTGTGGTCCCAGTCGCGCTCTGGGTCCCTACGAGAAAACAAGCAATGCATGAAACACTTAGGGAATGTCTGTTAGGAATTCTCTTAATACTATAAGCCAATAAACAGGTGATAGTTACAACGAGGGAAAAAAATTTGGGTCACGCAAAAATCTCAAATTCGACCAAATCCAACACTTCAGTCAGTCAGATAGAGGTTCACTTGGAATCAGTTCACCCATCCAGCTTGCTTAGCTCTAACTGACTTAATATACCAATAAATCTGTTTACTCTTGTGTGCACTTTAGGACACACATTTTTATTGACCTGCGAGTGTGCAGGGCAGTTTGCTCAAATAAACTGGGTTGTTGTTATTTGGAGCATTACAAAGTATGATGATATTCAGAATATATTATAATATTAAAGTAATGAAGTACCTGTAGTCAAAGCGCAAATTGGGGAATCTGGACACGAGACGTTCATAGGTCTCTTTAAGTCTGGAGACTTCTCTAGACAGCTGTCGTCTATTGTCCAGCAGACTTTCCTCCTTCCCATCTGCAGACAGACAGACACACCCCCATTTTTTACACAGGACATTTTCAGAAAGGGAAGGAAATATAAAATAATTGTTTGTACTGAGACAAACACACGTAAGCATGTAAAGTACCTTCATAGTTGAGTTTAGAAAGCTCGGCCTCAAGTTTCTCCCTGTTATTTCTCACAGCCTTTAAACTGTCCTGGTCCTTCTTGTAGCCACCGTCCATCTTTTTCACTTCTGCCTGTTTGGTCTTCAGCTCAGCCTCGGCATGTTTCAGTGTCATCTGGGCCTGGACAGATGGAAGGACAACAGAGACAAAGATGAACAAACAGTAGTCTGTTAATTAAAAATGGACATTGCAGTGTTGCTGCACAACTTTGCATTTTACACCAAAACAATTACATAGGTTAAAAATGCAACTCAAGGATACATTCCGTATAGAATGCCACCAGAATGTGGATGCAAGCTTTTCAGAATAAATATTTAAATTGAAAATGACTGAATACGAACTAGTAATCTGAAACATCACATTCCTTGCAGATATTATCAAGATGTCTTCCTCACCTGCTTGGCCTCAGTATCTGCCTTGCTCGTGTCATTTTTGCAGGTCATCATCTGCCCAGCCAGTGTGGCTTCCTCTCCGTCCTCATTGGTGGAGAGACCTGCAGACACAGCTTTGAAATGCTGCTCAGCGGCCTCAAGAGCTGTGCTGTCCTTCTGTCCCTCCTCCTGGAGAGTCTGAAGCTGCTCCATCAATTTAGAAACCTCCTTTTCCTTTACCGTGTGCATCTTCTTGTCCTGATGAAGAACGAGTGAGGTATAGTTATAGTTTGATACTGCCATCAAGTATTTGTTTTGACAAGAGATCACACAGGTCCTGTAGAAAGCATAATGTACTGTAGGTAGATGAATTGGTAGCATGGTCCCGTTACCTCCTCCATACTCTTTACAAGCTCCGTCCTCTTCTTGACTTCATCTTTTAGATTCTGTTTTTTCATGTCAAAAGCACTTTGGGCTTTGGCGTCCACACGCTGCATGTCTGCCAGAGTTTCCTCCAGGGATTTTAAGACTCCATTCACCTCCTTCAGATGAGAATACAAAGATTGGCTACAAAGCAATATGAACATTGATTCCACTACTTTGCATTAGATTGATTACAAACACATATACCGTTAATTTTGTTGAAAGCCGAAAAAATCATCCAGGGGGAAATATTTAAATTCTCAACAAAAGTTTAACATTGAAGAATGAGAAAAATAGTTCTCCCCCTCTCCTACAGCCTACCTGGTCCTTTTTCCTCTGCAGCTCGTGAATCTGGGCTGACAGCTCCTGGACTTTGCTCTCATTCTCGGCCATGCTGGTTTGCATCAAGGCAATGTTGTCCTGCATCCCCTTCAGGTTCTCTGCCGACTTCAGCTTAGTCTCCTCTGCGCACACAAACAGCCAGGCCACATACAGCCGCGACAAGTGCTGGATCTCACGCATCAGCTTCTGATACTCCAGGTACGATGATCGTTCCTGCAAAGGGAGAACAGTTCAACAAAGGGGCAAAGAAGTGCAATGCCGGATTGCTCTAAATGTGTGGTTTTGTAGTCAACCTACCTCTTGCAGTTTATGCATGGTTGGAGTAATTTCCTCATCCAAAATCTGAAAAGGCAAACAAAGAGAGGGGGTTAAATATTGTACTTGTGACAGAATAAAGAAACAGCCATTTAAGATATGTCTGAAAGTTTGACGTACGGTCTGGATCTCCTTTAGCTTGGCCTCCTTCTTCTCAATTGTCTTCTGAGCACTGATCTTCTTACATTCGTACATCCTGGTTCCTGCTGCCTCCTCAATCATGGCCAGGATCTGAAAGAGGGGATCGTTATTGTAGGGGGAGAAAAAACATCAACATCTGTACAAAAATGTTCTGATGCTGAGAAACTGGATTTTTAGTTTTTACCTCTGGTGGCTTCATATTCAGAACTTTGGTGATCCTCCCCTAAAATATCATAAAGATCACACGTTGTAAAATACTACAGAGGACCAAAGCCACAACTATGAAAACTGCTGCGGACACACAAGAGACTGACCTGCATGATGAGAAAATGTGGGTTGTTGACGTTGAGGCCGACGGAGCAGAACAAGTCCTGGACCCTGGTGTTGTTGGCATTGACTCCATTTATGAGGTACTTGTTCCTCCCACCGATCACAACCTTGGAGCATGAGACAGTAATGATTAAATACCGTGTCAATTACAGAGCCTGAAAATAAAATGGTGTCCTTCTATCTGTGCCAACCTGTCTGGTGATGGTGATCTCATCGTGGGTTTCGAACCCCAGAGGACTCTGGCTCTTGTTGGCGTTGTCAAAGGTGATGGACACGGTGGCCTTGGTGATGCCACCCTGTCCGTTTTTGTACACCAGGTCCTGGAGGTTCGATGCTCGCACCTTTCAAGAGGAAACGCAACAAGGGGACACATGTTGACCAACCTTCCTGTTCCGTGTAGTAGAAACTCTGATCGTGACACAAGCCTAAGTGGCTGGTTTACGATGAACACAAGGACCACATTTATATTCCAGTCCAACACAAACTGTGCACGTTTCCGGGTAAAGACTATAAAGCACACTTACATGGGAGAGGTTGGAAATCCCCAAGAGAAAACATATCGAGTCCAGGATATTGGACTTGCCGCTTCCGTTCAGTCCCGTGATGGCGTTGAACAGCGGGTCGAAGCCGTTGATCTCCGTCCTCTGGGCGTAGGACTTGAACCCCTCGATGATAATGGACTTGATGTGCATCTCGAAGCTGCCCCCTGTCTGCCCGCAGGTCCCACAGGTAGAACACAGGACGTGAGGAGACTGAAGTGAACGCGCAGTGTTTACAACCGACCGCAGGAAACTTCTCTCCTCTCACTTGAATTTTGGCGGCATGCAAGGACCCGCGAATCTGCCCTCTCTGCGCCTGTCAGATAACTGACACATTTAGTCAATCTTAACAACATATGCGTTTTAAATAACACATTAATCTACACACAAAGATCATGGGTGACATTCAGGGTTTTAATTTGTAATATACACCGCAAGGAACACTGTTCCGTGTATGTGTATTTATTTTGGTCAGGCAAATCTTGACGCTACTAAATGGTCCTAATTTGCTTGTGGCGCTTTGGCGCCACCTATGGCCGGAAAGCTGAAACAAATAGAAGCGAAACATAAGTGGGAAATCATTGGAAACAAAAAATTTAAAAAAATGTATGCAGGTGAAATGTAAGTAAATATATTAACTCAATAATGCTGCTTGATTCAAAATTATAAATATATTTTACTGTACATTTACTGTACTTTTTATATGTCATTCAAAAATTTAGCAAATTCGAGCTGAAACTGAGTTACAGACAATAAATTGACATTTTTAGAAATTTTTCCTATAAACATGTCAACACATCAATGTTTGAGCTCCCTACATTAAACATTTGGTCATTTGATTATTATTTGAATTTTGATTATCACTTAGATTAAGTAGGTTTCAGTCTTTCTTTTGTAGGACCTTTTATAGATAAAATGTTTGTTTTTTTACCTTCTCCTACTTCTTCAGTATTGGCCTCTTTCATGTTTTCAGTGCCAAATAGCCTCCTTGACTCTTATCTGTGGGCTTCGGTGCTACAGGGTGTATAGTCCTGACAGGTATTCCTCATTATTTTCTGACCAAACAGCCAGTTACAATACATCAGTTATAAAAATCTTATGAAATAATGTATACCAGATTTGTTAGTAGTATTATTATAATAGTCACAGAGAGCTTCTCTTTATTTTGAGTATGTTTGCTTGAAATACTGTACGACATACATTTAGGTCAATACAACATTTTAAATGCAGGACTTTTACACTGAAGTGATTTTTCAAATGTTACTTCAGGGAAATGTCTTATTCCTTCTTATGCCACATTGTAAACATCTTAAGACTTATTTTGTATGTGTAAATGTGTTATAGGTGTTTAACGATTATAGCAAATATAGCATACTGTCGATTAATGATTAAATGTTAAAGACATGGAACATTAAAAAAAAAGTAAACCGTTTTGGGCATAACATATGTAGTGATAAACAATCTGTCTTTGTCATATTATTTTATTTTTTCTTGTAAATTTAAACTCTATTGTGATAAACCAAAAATTTACAACACAAAAAAAATAAACTATTCTACCTTTTTATTAGTCACTGTCGTGTGGATCTAAGGCATGAGCTCCTGCTGGAGATAGGGTCAAAGTAGTGCGACAAAGGAAAGATGCCATGTAACACAAGTAGGCCTCAGTGGAGGTGATCTGAAATATTCTACATAACTAGTAACTAGGATGATCTGAATTTCCCTCGGGATTAATAAAGTATCCATCTATCTATCTATCTATCTATCTATCTACATATTTTACAATTTCTGGTCAGTTTGGAAATATCTAAAGACAAAGAAAAGCAGGGGATTCTGAATAGTTTTATTTCTTTTCCCTTTTTTTAAACTAATATTTTTACATTAGTGCACAGAATAGAGAACTTTCAGGGATATTTAATTAAAACATCACAAATTATCCTTTGAATAAATACCAAACTGCTTGAAACTTGCATTTGCCATGTAGAGTCAGCAGAATATGAATGCCTATCACATTTCTTGGTAAATGACGCTTGTGCAACAGAAGCAACATTAAGACTACACTTAGGTCACACCTCCTACTCAAGACACGTTATATACAATAAATCAGCCACAGTTTTATTACGGACACACACACAATCTCAAACACACACACACACACACACATATACACACAGTCATTTTTTTCCTTCCATTATGCATCAAGGGGCACGGGACACATGGACAGACACACCAGATTGAATGCATAGAAGCAGATCTGTGTCAGAACAACACAGTCTCCTCGGTTGGAGTAGAAGGAGGTGGGCTTGATGTAGCTCCAGTCAAAGTTCCGCAGGTTCAGTGACATCTGACAGTGCTGATCGCTGAGCGCCACCAGGGCTCGCACAATGGCATATTTGGCTGAGCAGCTGATGGCCGTCACCGTCCGCACCTTGTCAAAGTGCAGCAGAAAACATGGGTCATCCTGGAACCAGAGGATGACACAGAATGAGACAGCATGATGTAAACAAAGATATGTTGCCTTTACATTCTAAAATCAGAGCAAAGATCTCCAGATTGATAATTGCACTAGATACCGAACCAATTCATATCAGGGGCTGAGAGTTGACAGTTATTTTTATTTATTTCAAATATTTTTTAAAGTAGAAATGTTGCTAAAAGCTTTAAGAGAGCTTCTCCAGACACAAGGTTATCACAAATATAATGGAAGGCTGAAGAATCTGTGATTGTTCCCCTACTACGAAAACTTACATTTTTAGTTGAAGTAATTTGGTTGAAAGCTTCAGATGATTCTATTAGACCTTAACGTTTAGATTGTTTTTCATTTTTGTCATTTAAAATGTAAATACTCAAATTAAAAACCATACATAATTATTGCTTGAGATAAAGTACACAGCTCTAAAGCCATTGTAACTATACAGAATAAAAAAAGTGATTTAGAAAACATTTTACAGAAGGTGAATTATGAACACTGATGCTTTAGAATATGGAAATATAAGAAAATCAAAAAATATTGTGATATTAAACCTAAAAGTGAAAATCCTGATGAAATCTGTTTAACTACCACATCGGGGTCCCGTCCATCCACCAGAGTCAGGTCATGCAGGGACCAGACCTCAGTCCTCCTGTAGCTGTCCTGGATGCTGGAGCGTTTAGTGTCCGTCTTCTTGGAGCCAGTGTTAAGTGATGGCTCAGAGATCTGACATCGCACTATACACAACTGCACCACTTTGTTTTTTGCAACTGTGGAAAAATGAAGATACAACTTATTTTTAAAAGAAAGTGAGCGGGTTCAGTGAAGCACAAGGAAATGCATCTGCAATAAAAGTAACCCCTATATTTAGACTTTACACAATCAGTGTTTAATACAAAAATTCATACAATGAGCATAATTAATTGCAACATTGTCAGCATATGTTCTTAGAGCATCTTTGTAAGATATTTAAATATCACAATCATTCTTATCTTTACTCAAGGCCAAGGCATCATAGGAGGAACACAAGACCTGGAATTGTGTTCAGTAGTTAAACATATTTATTCCTTAAAAACAGCTTTCAATTTCCCAACATCAAAGCCATTTACCTGCAACACAAAGAAAATGTCGTCCCTGCGTCGGCTCCTCAATCTCAATGAACTCCACCAGTCTTTGTTTTGAAGGTCGGAACAGAACTCGCTGCATCTCCTCCCTCAGAAGAGACGACATCACTGATGAGAGGAAGGAAAAACAATAAAAGCCGGACAGTCGTGGAAAACGCCTTCACGTAAGCAGAAAAACAGTCAAAGAAGAAGTCCAACGAATAAAAGAGTGACAAGAGATGAAGAAGATCCAAGAGAGAAAAAAAAGAGAGAGAGAGTTGAGAAAGAGAGGATGAAGATCGAGGACGAGGACGTCAGTGGAACCTGGCAGCGGAGAGAAGGGAGGAGGCTTGCTCTGGTCAGACCGTGAGAAAATATATGGCTGTGTGTGAGGTGGGCTCTGGCTCCCATACACACCTCCACACACACACACACACACATACACACACACACACCCAGACACACGCACACACACACACATATACACACACACACACACACACACACACTCTGGTGCAGGCGAGTTTGATGCTCCAAGTTAATCTTTGTTTAGAGCACTGCCTTCCTTCATAGTCATACTAACTACCCAAGTAGGGAAGAAATTAAAGGTCAATCGTTTTATCATTCTTCCCTTTTATTGCTTCAATTAAGATCCATTATGATGATCCCGATATTGACCCAAGTTTCCTGCAAATATGGATTTCACTCTCAGATTCGTGTTTACATGAGTCAAGTGTATCCGACACAAAGCAAAGATGGAGACTTTAAAGTAGTTTGTATGTGGTCATGCTGTATGTTCCCTCACGGCAGACCCAGACCGTCTCTGGGATTCTTTCCGTGGTCTTTCTGTCTCTCGTCCACTCACTCACTCAGTCACTCACATGGAGACATTGATATATAATGTGGCACCCTGCCCAATGTTTGTCTGTGATTAAACGGTTGTTTTGTGGGAAAAGGATGTCCCACAGCACTCACAGCACGGTTTCCATTACCCTGTAGTAATTCAATCCCGGAGAACAGTTACAAGTGAGGTGAAGCACTTAAATGGAGGGATTTTTTTTAGCAGCACATAAAGGATTCAACACTTCTTTAGTGTTTCACGTCTCCACAAAGCAATTTGCTGGATGCACTGATAATCAGACAGAACATAATATCACACTTTTGATGTGCTCCAGTTCACGAGAGGTGAAATCAAACAGCAAGGGACGACTTTTCCTTGAAAACAAAATCAACTGACACCGGAGTGTTGATTTGATTTGTTTGCAGGAAGAAAAAAAAGTGCGGCTCCATTGCATTTGTCACATTTGTGAAAACAAAGAGGAGTCGCTCCACAGCTAAGTGCTTTATTGTTGTAGTTGTTGATGATAGTTTGGTGGGTGTTCACTTGAGAGGCTTTTTGCCTCTGAGATGGAAAGATGAGCGGATGGACAGGAAGTAGAGAGGAAATATACAAGTGTTGAATCTCATGAATAACACATGAGGTTTATGGTACTTACTTATCATAAACCTTTACCCCAATATGTCTGCCATGTGCCTCAGAAAGATTATTATATGACGGAACAATGAGAGAAGAGTCGTTTTTGCAATATGTGGTGGGATGCACAAGACTTTAAGCTACAATATTTAAAAAGGTTTATATATATATTTGTATTCTTAGGAACATATACAGCCTTGAGTTATTTTCCCACTGACTTTGCAGTTTGCAAAAACATGATAGGAAATAAAGTTATAGTAATTATCATAGTGTAGGAAGAAAATATGGTTTGTAGGGATGTATGATTGAAGAGGGCAGAGTGAAGTTGTGTGTTGCTGAAGAAGAAAGCCAGAAGAGCTGGCAGCGAGGAGAAGAGGTAGCTCTGCTTAAATCTGAAAGGCAGGATGTAAAGGGAGACGGGGCAACAGGAGAAAAAGATGCTGGGGAAGAGATTGAAGGAATTTAGCAGAAGAAATAGCACTGAGAAAGCATAGGGGGCACGTGTGGAAAGACAATATCAAAGATTTCTACAGAAAAAAAAAGTGCAGTGTCGAGTGGAATATGGGGGGAAACTATAGTGAAGGCAAATGTAAGTGGAGACTTGAGGAAACAGCAGAAACTCTAAAGAAACGAGAGCAGAGAAGCTAGTAACAATGACACCGTGGAGAGGAGTTAAAGACTATATAATACGGGATTATGCAGGATGGTGTGATGGGCGAGAAATTAATGCGATAAGAAAAAAATGGGTGTAGGGAAAAGGGGGAAAAGTCCTTAAAAAACAGGTAACGACTAATCCAAACAAACCGAAGGAGCAAAGGATGACAGAGAGGAGAGGGAAAGCGAAGGAGCAAACTGAGTTCGAGGCAGAGACGCTGCAATCATAGGTATAATGAGTCTGAGCAGGAGGGAAGATTTAATGAGGCTGGCATAGTTACACCTTAAATAAACAAGCAGTGAGCCAATGAACACATTTGTTTATTGCACAGTAGGCCCAAGGCTGGAATTACAGGCGAGCTGGTTTTAAAATAGGAATCCAACTCACTGGTGTTCTCATTAACAAAGCAGGTAACAGATCTTTCAATGTATTTATATGTAGGGCTAGGCAATAGGGCCAAAAATGATATCAGGAAACACATTTTCACATCCCTTGATATCAATAATTATCATGATAAATATCATGAGTCATGTTACTATTTATTTTGAGTTTATGGACAGATAAGTTCTCGATAAACAGCATTATATATACAATACTGAGGTAGAGTATTTATGTGTTACACCTCCTCTATGTGCTTACACCCTGCATAAACATATCGGTTAATATAATGAACTTTTGTTATATTGCTATTGATGAAAAGTATGGACATTTGTATTACCCAGCCCTAATGGTATGTGCATATTTTGTGGTAATGTGGTATATTTTTATTCTTATTGATTATGTCCTCTTTCTAGCTTGCTTCAACTGTGCTTCCTCATTTCTATGTGTCACTCATGAGATCATCCTGCCTGTTGTATTACCCAGCTCTTGACAATACTGCAGCTCTTTATCATTATCCTGCCTGTCAGTTTCTTTACTGAGGCCATCTGGGGTGAATGAAAGGAAGTAGTGATGCGGCAGATGATTATTTATTTGACCTTAAACCTAATTTGACCTCGAACATTGCCTTTGGTGTTGAGGGTATTGTTGTGGTTGCTTTTATTCTAACGTGCGTTACAAATAAAGTTTGAGTCATTGATTGACAGACAGAATGATTGGTGAAGAACAGTTGAGGATGGGCTACACTTTGCCAGCAGTGTAAGCTGACCTCTGTATTGTTATGGTTTTGTTATTTAATATAAAATGATCATTTAAGAATTGAAAATTAAAAGCAATTATCCAGGTGTAGCATTGTTTGAATCTTTCAGGATTAAATTTATAATTGCTTGCAAATTAATTTGTAGTAATTGTCTTTTAACTGTAGTATATTGGAGAGCTTTCATTTTGCAGGCACGTATGTGATTTATGTGTCTTGACAACATATCCTGTTATCCTATGAACAGTACAAATAGTTTTCATTTAATTTTAGATAGCTCTACTGCAGCCCTTTCATGACCAGACTCCACTGTTACTTCTTTTTTTCTATGTCACCTTGTTGTAGATGTCATTTACTTTTTCATATATTCAACACTAACTAGCTTACAATTTTCAAAATGAACAGACTTCACATTTGTTATCAATATCCTTACATCTTGATATTGTATCTAGTGGGATAAATATTATGTATTATTTAGTCATTTGATTTTCTCAGAGTTGGGTTTAAAAAAAGAATATGGTCGCTAAGTGGGCAAAGGAAATGAAAATATAATTTCATTACTCCTCATTAAAAGGGCCTTAAGGTCACAGGACCACAATACAACTTTGTACAGCAGTTAATTGTCTATAAATCTGTGTTTATATTTGGCTTCAATACTGTTACTTCTGTCTTCCAATCACCTTATACTTAAAATATCTGTATTGTCAATATCTCCATTCGAACATTCTTCTTTACAGTGACAGGTTTGTAGTAGTTCTGGTGGCTAGACTTTCATCTCACTGCAGTGAACTTGTTCTTGACCTAGTTTGACCTTTTATCATTCTTATGCTCGCGTGTTTACTGTTTTGCGCGCTACTGGATCCCTACGTCTCCCTCTGGATCAACCGAGTATCCATCCATCCATCCATCTCTTATATAAAGTCAGGGGAACCTCGACACTGTGGCTGAAACGTCACTACATGTGGGGCTTGTGATTGGATGTCGATTAAAAAGGGGGAAACCCCTTTGCCATCAGGCAAGGCCACCTCCTTGCACCAGTCTACCCATGGCCTCCATCCAATGTCACAATGACCGCGACCAATCCTGCATTTCCCCCCTTAAAATAAGATGATGGGTGATTCAAATGCATGTTGATGTGGAGCTGAACATATCCAAAGTAGCATTGTAAAGGCGAGCGTGAATCAAATGCGTGACAATAACAAGAACTAACTCGACGTGTCCATCTCCGCTTCACGAGCGCGTAAAGAGGCAACACTGCGCCGCTCGTCCTCCATCTGAACAGCTGTCAGTAGAGCGGGTCAGACGGGAACAAGCCCCAGAAACACACATCTCAGCCCGCGGAGCCACTTCCCACCTCTCCCCCTGTCTCTGGAGCTCCTCTCCCCGCTGCCGCTGCTGCTACTACTGTACTTGCAAAATAGTGCGCCCTACTGTCTCCATTGCGCATGACAGTACGGCGCACAGTGAAGTAGGCCTCCTGTTTTTCTCCCCAGCCCCCGGAGTCCTCCTGGCCCCCACCGCCTGCACTGCTCCAGTAAGTAAAACACGAACCCGCCGTAGCTCATTCAAAAGGCAGTGATCTCTTTTCCACGGAGCCCCGCGCGGGGGGCAGCGGTCGTGCAACTGTCCGGGGGGCCCGCGGTGCTCGGCGAACGGTGTGTGTGTTTTTCTGTAGCCGTGCGGAAGCGGTCGGACTGCAGCGGAGGCTTCGGGACTGTTTCCGCACGCTCGAGGGAGAGCAAGGCCCAGTGACCCACATTCAGAGCAGCCCCGTGTGTGTGCGGGTGTGCGAGCGTGTGCGCGCGCACCCCTGTCACTGTGTGTGTGTGTGTGTGTGTGTGTGTGTGTGTATATGTATGTGTGTGTATATACATCTGCCGCGAAAATGTTTCCACCATCGCTGGGTTTGGACGCTTCTCCTCCGCAGACAGTCGCGTTTTTGTCGGACTCTGCCGGACGCTAGCCTCGGTGTCTCTCCCGCCGCGGAGCCGCTCGGTGCCGGAGGAGCGACGGTAATAATTCACCGATTATTTTCTCCTCAATGTCAGTTGTTGCGTGACAGCTCGATGCTCGGTGTTAGCCTACACATACACACACACGCGCACACGCACACACACACTCTTCTGTTTGCTGTAGTAAAGGTGAACGGGTTTACGGGTCGTCACCGCGTCGTTCGCCGTTTGTCAGACACCGAGAGCGGCGCGAGTTAAATCTCGTGAGTGAAATTTGTTCTCTCCCGGTAGCAGGCTTAGTTAGCATGCGAGCTAACTCCATAGACTGCCTCTATCTCGGTTGTATAACGAGCACCTGTGGCATTTAAACGTTAAAAATCATGTTTCCGTGCATTCGTCCCGAGCTTGTTATTGTGTTGTTGTGTTTCGGGGGGGGGGCTGCGTGACGCCGTGTCCACGGGGCCATGTTGCCCACACCAGTGTTGATTCATTGTCGATGGCGTACAGTGGGGGAGAGTCGCCAGGGAAGGAGCCCAGGCTAATGAGGCTTCACTTACTGGCCATCAGGAGTAAATGGCTGCAGGTTAAAGGCTGCTGGAGGCTCCAGAGCAGCTTCTGTACCTGCAGGTCGATGCTGTCTCACATGGAACCTGGTGCATTAAGTGTGATCGTGCAGTCAGAGGTTTTACTCTTCCCACTGTGACCTTCCTGACCACAGTCATATCTTACTGCTAAATCCTCTTATATGTGGTTTCAGTAGGACGAGGTGTGACCCAGGTGGTGCCCTGCTGTCCCACCAGGGTCAGGGACTGCCTGACAACTTTGGGGGACAGCACTTTCAGACCGTGCACAATGACAACATGTCTCTTTGTGTTGTGTTGTTGTGTTGTACAATGTACTATTCTACAGCTGCTTTGGCCCAAGAACAGTTTCCCCATGGGCACAGTAAAGTATATTTGGTTGATTTGATTTGACACTACACTATTCCCAGATTGTTAAAATGGAGAGATTTGAATAAGATGGAGAGAAATTTCACATTAATATTTATCTTTACTGGATGTACTCTCTGCAGCATTGGCAAGAGGTCACATTGGGCTCTTGCAAACCGCCATGGGCATTTTTTCATCATAGACGAAATGATAAGTTGTTGAGAAAATAAACCGCTTATTAATAGATGTCAGTAATAGAGCTGGAACAATTAGCCAATCATTCAACCATGAAGCTGCAAATCTTGTCGTTGTTTCAGTCATTTATTGTCCAGAAAACAAACCATGCATTGCTTCCAGTTATACACGTGTGAGGATCTTCTGCTTGTCTGTGTTGTTTATGTCATTGTAAATTGAATGTGTTGTTGTTGTGGACTGGTGGTCAAACCTCATCTTGAGGTGAAGGGAGTTTTATGAATCATTTTTGCAATTATGTGACATTTCCCCCCCAAACAATTGATCGATCAATCCATAACAATCAGTTACAGCTGAAATCTTATAGTAGTACAAATATTTTTTTAGTTTTTAAATGTTTTTGGATAAAAGTATTTTATTTCATTTATGGGCATTTTCTATCAATATATGAACCAATCAATTATAAAATGATTTTTTTTAGTGGGTTGCAGCCTTTAGCCTGTTTTTAACTTGCAGCTACGAACACGTTCCCTGTTGGCCTCCATAATTTGCTTGCATGGTAAACAGTGGACACAGGCTGAGTGGCATGTTTGTTAGTCCATGTTTTTTTCATGTTGCAGGTGAGGTGTGGCTTACACGTGAGGGTTGTTAGTGCCAGGAAGAACGGCTGCCTTCACGTGCAAGGAGTCCTCTGAGGAAGTAAGTACAAAATAAAAATTTTTAGTCTTACCAATGCTAATAATGCAATCATAATAAGTTGTTCACACTTTCAGCTGTATTGATTTATAAGATCTAGTTTATTAGTTATTCCTGATTCGATTCTTTATTTGAGTTGTTCACAAATAAAGTAAATTTAAAAATTATATATATATATATATATATGCTTAATACATATTATAAACAGTACAATTGTCATTGGTTGATTTAAACGGATCATCTACTGCACTGTGTGGTAGCTTGTTTGGGAAACAGATGTAATTATCAGTAAATCTCTTGCGGTCTGCTCCATCTAATGATAATTGACAAACTAGATCAACTGGTATTGTAAGTGAGTACTACACGTGAAACTGAAGTGAAAAGGGTGCGGGTGAAAGGTCTCTGAAGGTTTATTCATCCGTTCATTTTAGGTGTTCATTTCCGGTGTTTTCTTTCCTGTATAGGATCTTTTAATATAATTTAATTCTACTTTGTTAGCTGCAGCTACAGCTCATGGCTTTAGATGGATGATAAAAACAATTCTAAAAGCTGTACCCAGAATGAACCCAATGACCTAATGTGATTGCACTTTCTTCTCTGATTTCTCCCACAGGTTTAGTTCACCACTATGGCTCTCCTATGGTCTGACCCCCCCCTCTTGACCCCAATGACCTTAACGCCAGTCTTGACTGTGGACACAGCTTTGACCCCAAACCCTTTTTATGACCCCTGAGAAAAGACGTTAACTGGTCACGTGCATAAGCTGCAGTGGGGTGAGAAATAACCTCACACACTTCCATTCACACATGCAAAGCTGTGTTTTCTAACTGAGTAAATAAAACTACACAATTTGAACACATTATCGCTAAAGCAAGTTGCAACATATGTTATAAAAATGTAATGTGTGCCAAGCTATTCAGTCATTCGTGTTTTTAGTCGACTGAATTGTACTATATGTCATGATGGGCACTATTAGAATACTTGTTTTTCTGTCTATCCAGGTGATCTTCCAAATGCCTACCTCACGCTTAAAGAGCAATTCACTCCAACCACAGCCCTGATCAGCAGCCACAATGACATCAAGCGTAGGGTATGCAATGAAATACTCACACACACACACACATTGCACACAGTAGCCAAAATATGTCAAGATGTATGAGTTTGTCAGTTATTGTTATAATACAACTGTTTAAGGAATTCTATCCATAATGCATGCTCCAAAAGCAAATCTGATGTCTTGCTTTATTGTGCGATACCGTATTAAAATGTGAAATATGTTAAATTATAGTTTCAATCCGTACACTTCAAAGAGTATGCATTGACCTACATTAATTGAAACATAAGCAAGAACATGCCTTGTTGCACGAAAGCACTCGTAACCTCCTTGGCAAGCAAAACACATTCCTTCCCACTCTCTCGCTCGCTCTCTCTCTCTGTCTGTCTGCCCTCGCTCCTATTTTTTGTGTGACCCAAAAATAAACCCTGCTCCTGGCATGTAGGAATCCTCTTTTAGCCAACATCCGTCATTAACTATTATTAACAATGCATATCTGCTTTCAAACTGCCGACACATGTGCTCATGTGGTAAACCCTGAAATGTCTGGGTATTCTTTTCTCCCCTCTAGGGATGATTGTAGCATCTTTGATGGGTTGATGGAAGAAGATGAAAAAGACAAAGCAAAACGGTGAGATAGATACAGACAACTAGTGAAGAATGGACCTCAGACCATTACACCCATCATTCTGTTTAACATTACATGGTATTTAAAGCATTGTGTCATGACCAGACCTGGACTATATTTAAACATGAGTATTTCTAACCTCATTGTTTCCAGGTTCACGTGACAAAGTGGTTACACTGGCTCCTTTTTAAGCATGTTGTGTCACTTAATCTGCCAAAAGACAGAACAAAAACAAACCATTGTGAGTCTAATTCCACACTGTGCTTTGGATTGTAGCGTGTCCCGTAACAAGTCGGAGAAGAAGCGGAGAGACCAGTTCAATGTCCTCATCAAGGAACTCGGCACGATGTTGCCGGGCAACACCAGGAAGATGGACAAGTCCACCATCCTGCAGAAAAGCATCGACTTCCTGTGTAAACACAAAGGTCAGGGTCACCCTCACCTTCACTTCCTATGTTTATGTTGAGCATCTCGCTGGGTGGACATTTTTTGTTTTATGTTTAACTTTGCCTTTCACATTTCATGAACACTGCTGTTCGGGCTTGTTTACACCAATAAACTTGCAGTGTGTACTTTACTATTAAATTAATATTATGTTTGTGTTATTAATAATCATACCATTCTTTGATTTTGCTTATGTGCTGCTTCACATCGACATTCCTCTCATTGTCTCCTCATAATCCTTTCTGAGCGCCTCCTGAATACAAGGATAACTTGTTGAAATATTTAATTACACCACATGGGTTACTGCTGTTATTGCTGGCATGTTAATTAACAGACAGCTGCAACTGCTCTGGTGCACTATGATCTGAGGTTGTGTTTAACTGCCGTGATTAGACCTTGTGCATTCAATTATCCTTTAATTATAAATTTTTACACCATGTTGTCCCATGTTTTTGCCTGCTTTCTTTTTGTGTTGAGCCATCATGTTTTTCTCATAATTTCCCTGCAGGACTTGTATTTGATTCTTTCTTTAAGTTCTTCCTCTCTCTATCTCTCCTTCCTCAGAGATCGCAGCTCAGTCGGAGTCGAGTGAGATCAGGCAGGACTGGAAGCCTCCATTTCTCAGCAATGAAGAGTTCACACAGCTCATGTTGGAGGTCAGAAATCACACAATTTGCAATGTATACCTGGAGACAACATATTTCCACTGTTTCATTACAGCTGAATTTCAGTTCTAACTCACCTGAACAAATACATGCAGCTTTTTAGTAATAACATTTTTTTTCAGCTTCATTTTCTTTGGAATTACATATATAAATATGATTTAATTTAACCAAAGTTAAAGTTATGACAGTCTTCATCTTTTATGTATTCTCTTGCTGTAGACCAACGTATCCCCCACTTTTTCTTCTTATCTTACATATTAGGCTCTGGATGGGTTCTTTATAGCAATGATGACTGATGGAAATATCCTCTACGTCTCTGAGAGTGTCACTTCCCTACTAGAACACCTACCGGTGAGTAACAGAGAATCTTATCTTTCTCCAGGTACAGTATGTAGTACTCATTTAGGTTATTGTAGAACAAGCTTGTTCATATTTAACAAGGCAGAATGGCGTGTGTGTTAATTATGTAGAGATAAATGACAAAGTGTTATTCAGCTTGGTGAACTTTAGTCAGCACTCTAAGCCTGGGCATGACTCTGCGAGTTCAGATAAAGCCCATGGGTCCACATGTATCCCTGAGAGTTTTTTTTACATAGATATCATAAAAGGAAGCAACATGACAGTGTGCTGAATGGGGTTTGATTTTTCTCCTGATTTGTGTGTGTTTGTGTTCGTCTTTGTTCTCATGCATGTGTATTTGTGTTCCAAAGGCGGACTTGGTGGACCAGAACCTGTTAAACTTCCTGCCAGTTGGTGAACACTCTGATGTGTACAAGGCTCTGTCCACGCACCCCGGCGACCCCTCTGAGAGCGTTAACCCCGATTACCTGAAGAGTCAGTAACACTCATCACTTTAATTCTTAGCCCCTCAGTTAAAAATTTAAAAGTTATTTTCTTTGGCATCTTTGTCACTGTTTGGTTCCAATTTGTTTTTGTAACTTCTTAACTTTTTTTCTTTAGCTAAGAATCAAATGGAGTTCTGCTGCCATATGCTACGTGGGGCCATTGACCCCAAAGAACCCCCCATCTACGAATATGTTAAGTTCATCGGAAACTTCAAGTCACTCAACAACAGTAAGTCAAGTAAAAGGCCATTTTTTTAGTTGTCGTCAATCAATTGGTATAAAATATGAGATAAGGTAAAAGTTAAAATATGTATATCTTGGCTGTTTTGCATAACAAGCATGCATTCCATGTTTTACCAATGGAGACACACAGGACCACATTAAACAGTTTAATCCCTGACTGTGTTCTCTGTTGTTGAAGTTCCCAACGTGAAGAGGAACGGTCTGGCAGGAGTCTTACAGCGGTCGCTAAAACCTGCTTTTGATGACCAAGTATGCTTTGTAGCCACTGTTCGACTGGCCAAACCACAGTTTATTAAGGTACCCCCACACGCACACACACTAATGGGAAATCACATAATCATCACCTGATAATATCTGATGTTCCTGCTGTGGTATTATGCCTCTTTGAATGCGTCAGACATAGCCGGAGGCATTATGTTTTTAGGTGGTCCATCCTTTCACTCTTTTGAACTTGACCTCAAAGATGAAGTGATCAGATTATCTTATATTCATTTATTCTTAATTTACTTCATTATTACAATGTCTTCACTGCATTTATTATAAGAGTATGAACAGACATGGAAGTAAACTGAAAAATCGGTTTGCTGAGGCAAAAAACTGCTAGATGTTGATTCTAGTTGTTTTTTCTATTTGCAGGAGATGTGTACAGTGGAGGAGCCCAATGAAGAATTCACATCTAGGCACAGTTTAGAATGGAAGTTCCTCTTTTTAGACCACAGGTAAACACACAATCACACGCCTGCCACATGTTATCTCTATATTTACTACAGTGTCTGGCCAGTGGGACAATTTTGAACTATGTACATTGTATTTACATAATATGTATTTCTATCAGATATTGTCCTAAAATGTTGCCTTCTCTTCTTCAGAGCTCCCCCAATCATAGGTTACCTTCCTTTCGAGGTTCTGGGAACATCAGGGTATGACTATTACCATGTGGATGACCTGGAGACGCTAGCAAAGTGTCACGAACACTGTGAGGGCTCCTATTTATTTTAATACATTTTTAATTTTTTTTTGTATAAGCCGTTCTCTGCTTGTTGTCACTAACTCCTCTGCTCTCGCACACCTGCGTCTCTCTCCTGTTCAGTGATGCAGTACGGTAAAGGGAAGTCTTGCTACTACCGTTTCCTGACTAAAGGTCAACAGTGGATCTGGCTGCAGACACATTACTACATCACCTATCACCAGTGGAACTCTAGACCTGAGTTTATTGTCTGCACACACACAGTTGTCAGGTACTGCGGCTGAATCCAGTCTCATCTTCCCTTGTTTAAGGACATTTATAAAAAAATTCTCTACTTTTATGATCTGTTTACTTGTGATGCAGCATTTCTAAATTGTCTCTCAAACACAACTGTTTCCATATTCGTCCAAACTGCAGCTATGCAGAAGTGCGGGCAGAACAGCGCAGGGAGTTGGGGATTGAGGAGACGAACACAGATGTCACTATGGATAAGGTGAGAAATTACTAACAGAAATAATATTCTATAAACAAGCAAAATGATATTTATAAAAATATATATAGATTTGTTGTTTGAGCTTTCTATTGTAAAATGCCCCCAA
Organism: Pseudopleuronectes americanus; assembly: GCA_038501795.1. Lineage (NCBI taxonomy): Eukaryota > Metazoa > Chordata > Actinopteri > Pleuronectiformes > Pleuronectidae > Pseudopleuronectes > Pseudopleuronectes americanus. Next base: position 11,055,698 of record CM076721.1, read on the forward strand.
AAAAGATATCACTGAATGGGGATCTGTCTTTGGCCTTGAATGCACCCAATGACATATTTTTCTAGTCCATCTTATAACTATTCTGGAGTATGTATTGTTAGGATATCAGGCCAAAGCACAGGCAGATTATTTACGAATGAGGTTTTGCTTTGATTAGATTTAATGCTCTTTTGTTCACTTCACTAACCAGCTTTGTCATTGCCAAGTCTGATTTTTGTTCTGAAAGGATCAGCCATCATGTCCATTTTTCCTCTACTTGTCTGTGTTTAGAGTCAAGACTCTGGCTCAGAGTCACAGGTGAATACATCAAGCCTCAAGAAGGCTCTGGAGCGATTTGACAGAAGCCCATCACCCTCAAGCTCCTCAGAGAGTTCCCATAAGTCCTCAACGCACGTCTCAGACAACACCTGCACTTGTAAGGACCGACACACCCTGTTTCATGCAACTTTAGACTTATATTCTTAAGAGGAGATACTGGCCCATCAGTTCATTGTGGTCATTTCAGTTTATTGGGATGTTGATGCTCTGTAATAAGATGATATGGTCAGCATGTTCTGATTAGGAATGAAGCTCATCAGCAATTCTTTCTCTGCAGCCTCCAAGCTACACATGGACACCGCCACACCTCCTCGGCAGTCAATAGCCTCCACTATGGAGATGACTTCACAGCGTCGCTCTTCCATCAGCAGCCAGGTGAGACTTCATAGGCTGAAAGCAGTTACAAATAGCAAACATAATGCAATGGGGTTTAGGTGAATTTATACATCAGATTTGTCATAATACTGTTGATCATGTGTGTGTTTACAGTCGATGAGCTCTCAGACCACAGGCCAGAGTGTGACTCCAAGCATGATCACTCAACAACAACAACAACAGCAGCAGCAGCAACAACAACAACGGCAGCAACAGCAACAACAACAACAACAGCAACAACAACAGCAGCAGCAGCAACAGCAACAGCAACCACAGCAGCTACAGACAAACGTACAGGTGAGAATGATGGCACCAAATGACTGTTTGGCTCCTATCATTACATAATGTGGTGTTGAGTAAAGCAGAAACAATATGTGGATTGATTCAAAGTTTCAATTATAAATCAATGTATGACAATAATAAGCAGGTTATTCCCTGCAGCCCTTCTGTGGATTTGATACCTGCTCATTACCAAGTGTTAAACATCATCAGTTGCTGCCCACCCACACACACACACACACACACACACACACACACACACACACACACACAGGTGAAACCCCTGAAGTATCTAACCTGCTCTTTTTTTCCTCTCCGCCCACAGCCGGTGATGGAGTTCACGGCGCAGGTGAACGCCATGCAGCACCTAAAGGAACAGCTGGAGCAGAGGACCAGATTGATCCAGTCCAACATCCAGAGGCAGCAAGAGGAACTCCGACACATTCAAGATCAGCTGCAGAGAGTCCAGGGACAGGGCATTCAGGTGAGAGATAGACATATGATGGCTGTCAAGGCAGCAGCATTTTAAAATGTCAAATTGTGGCTTTCAACGCATTTAATTCAGGTCAAGTGTATGTCATTGTAGGTTTATTCATTATTCTTTAGTTGACATATGCTCTTTAGCATTGCTCATAACTTATTCACAACTAATTGTGCAGAGATGCTGTCAGAGGCGTCAGTGACTCAGACTCATTAACACCCTGGCAGCTGAACAGAGATATTCCCCTCTAAAGTTTTTGAGTAAGCTTCGCCCTTCCAACCAATCAGAAGAGGCCAAAGGGAGGGGTAGGATCTCACGACTGTAAACCGATACATGAACACGCTTCTGGCTCCACTACTCCACTGGCACGAGGCTTCAAGCTAGTATTAGCTGCTGGATGACATATCTATGGCTGAGTCAAATACTAGGAGGCTCATGACTCCTGCATTAGTCAAGACAGTGAGCAAGAAGCATTATTAATGTATGCTTGTAACCATGCACACCAGCACTTTTCAAATAACTAGAAGGGCATTTACAAGCTCATGTGTCTTATAACTATATTGTATTTGCATCAGATGCATACTCGGATACCATGTACACAGACATTCTCTGCCAACTGCTAACATAACAAAATCTACATTTTCTAATATAGTTGAAAGAAATATTTGATACCGTACAGCAACTGAATGAAATGCATCACTCTGTGGATCTGCACTTAATTTACCTGTTAATAGATAATGACCCACTACCCATGCCTGATTTTTCACATAAAGATATCCACCATATTTCTTGAGAAATTCCCACAAATAATTAAAGGAAAATAATCAAATAAAAAGTGGAAAAGAAAATTACCAGACCCCCCCCCCTAAATTGAATACACCAAAAGATAACAGGTTATTTTCCTAACAGTGTAAGTGTAGAGTTAACTTTTTACTTTACTGTCAGCATAACTGTATACTTAACTTTATAAAAAGTAATTTCTCTTTTCAAAACAATCACAAGCTCAGCAGCGACATTTATGTTTCCCCCCCGTGATTGTTTTCAAATGTATAAGTAATCACTTACTTGAACAAAACTGTCATTCTGTGTCTCTTTTAGAAAAGATCAGTCAGTGTATCTTTTTTAGTCTTTTCCTGTTGAATTGTACCGAGCTTACCTGACCTAGATCAGGACTGCAATCATGCATTATGTATACACACACAGACCACTGAGGGTGTTTCATGTGATCTCGACAGATGTTGCTGCAGCAGCAGGGTGGAGCGATGAACGTGCAGCTCCCTCAGGTGGGGTCGATCCAACAAACAACTTCTTTGACCAATCAGGTCCAGCAAACGATGATTAACCCCATCCAATCGGGAACTCAGCAGCTCACCATCCAGCACCAGGCGCCTGCCCCCCAGCAGAGCTTACAGCAGCCGACCAACACCCTCACACAGGTGGGACAGAAATTCACTCGCGCACAGCACACGCACACGCACACTCACTCACCCAGTCACAAAAACACACACACACACACACACACACACACACACACACACACACACACACACACACACACACACACACACACACACACACACACACACACACACACACACACACACACACACACACAGAGTACATATAGGGATACTCCTTTCTTTATGCCAATCTAGGTCAGTACAAAATGTCCCGACTGTATTTTGCATGATTTGCAACTTGTGCATGAAGGATTTCCAATATGATCATCTGTCGTCCTAAGATAAATTGGCCATATTTGTAACTTGTTCCTTAAAATATGCTCAATTCAAGGTAGTGTTGGTCACATTTATGTGGAGATGATCTGAAGATATAGAGACGGCACTGTTTTGTAGAGTGGTAACAGGAAGTGCCACAGGGGATGCTGCGTGTTTAATCATGTGAGAGGCTCACAGGACCCTCACAGGGACATCCAAGTCTTGTAAAGCATTCATAGTCGTTGTTGAGCATACCATGTTTGCTCTATTATTACAAAATATTTATAAAGTAAGCCATATATGGGTCGTCTTTGTCTTCTTGGACGGCTGCAGTAAAACCTTTCCCATTATGTATTGCATAGACCTCTTGCTACTGTAGATTGAAACAATGTGATGATAGTTCTGGATTTTTGACCTCAATTCATTTGTATTCACTGATACTGTTTGTTTTGTGTTGTGTTTTATGTATTTGGAACTGGCCTTGCAGTACCTTTGTCTCCCCCTTCTGGTAATGACAATAATTACATAAAAAGGACTTTCCAATGAGGAAATGCCAAAACGGTGGTAGTCCACATGTTTCCTAGATATTTCTCTGAAAACCTTCACCATGCTGCTAGTTAGCTTACTCCATCTCCATAATTTTTGCTCCCCTCTTCAGCTCTGGCTAACCAATCATTACTCTTTGATATGAAATACATCGCTACTAGGAGTTGAGCACAGGATTCTAACTGTTAGAATTGTACTAATATGAAATCCAACAGGGAAAAGTGCAGTAATTCCCAAAAATATTTATAGAAATTTATGTTGTGTCCTTCCAATCTTCTCCACTTTGCCCATCTGCAGCCACAACGTCAGCCCCAGCAATCTGCCCAGGCTCAGCCCCAGGGCTCTGTATCTGCCCCACTGTACAACACCATGATGATCACCCAGCCCGGGCAGCCCAACGTGCTGCAGATCAGCACCAGCCTGCCGCAGAACAACACACCACAGGGAACAACTGTGGCCACCTTCACACAGGACCGACAGATACGGTATGAAGACGAGATGCACCGCTGATACAGAGACATAGTGCTCCTTAATCACCAAGCTGTTAACCAGAATATTTAACATGCTGTATCATTTGTGGATGCTGAAATGCATTGTTTGTTATTGTTTTTTTTCCCTTCTTACTCGCTCCAGGTTCCCAGCAGCGCAGCAGCTGGTGACCAAGCTGGTGACGGCTCCAATGGCATGTGGGGCAGTCATGGTGCCCACATCTATGTTCATGGGCCAGGTGGTCACCGCATACAACCCCTTTGGTGGGCAACCGGTAAGAACAAAGCCACGACTCACCGAGGAACTGAAGAAACAGATCCTTTGCCTCATTTATAACTTTTGCCTACGCATCTTTCAGACCCCATTTTGTGTGCACGTTCCGTCTCACACAAAGAATAGGATCCATAACAACAAACTTGTAGGGATAATGTCAGACTTGATACATTTTTTTCACCTGTAAACTGTAAGTAATTGGTCCGATTGCTGTAAAAGTAAATACTGTGATGACACATGATGACGACTGAATCATCAGCTGACATAGAATCTGTAGAGCTGTGATCTTGAATCTTTATGCTAAACTGGGTCCAATATCAGTCAGACCGACCAATCTCAGATTTCCCCCCCTCTGATAAATGAAGTCCTGAAATCATTATCATAGTGGTGTTTGAGGTTGAGAAGAAGAAATTGCTAAATTATAATTTACTAAATTATATTAAATAAGAAAACCTACTTTAGAATACTCTGAATGGTCTGAAAGCAGTTCAAAAACAAATTCAATGTATTTCCTAAGACATTTTAAAGAAAACGTTTGCTCTTTGAAGTGGCTTCAGCTTTCACAATTCTTTAAAACCTTAGAAATACTGAGGATTAACAAACCACAGGTGCAATGTTGTTAAAATAGTTTTTTTTTATTTATATTTTCTGTACAAAATATCTTGAAAAGTTTAGTCCTTAGAGAACCGATTATGGAATCATAATCAACAGTATTAGTGATGTCAGTGACATTCAATCCAAAGGAATCCAAAAGCACAAAATGGACTTTAATATAAACTTTCTCGTTTTGATTATATGTCCTGTTCTGTGTTAACTTCTTTGTCACTTCAGCAGGCGGGCCAGACCCTTACTCTGCAACCGGCCCAACCGACTCAAGGTCAGCCTGATGGCCAAAACCAAACAGCTATGGTGGCTCAGAGCGGCCAGCAGGGACAGCAACAACAGCAATTTCTACAGGTAACAGTAGGGGGCAGCAAATTCCATTGCTCTAAACAAGTGTCTTTTTATACAGCATAAATGTTTAAAACTGTTTTTTTATCTATATTAACGGTGAATCACTATCTGTGATCATTATAAGCGGTTTCCACTAAACAAGGAATAATGTAATTTATGTACTATTGTTAGCAATTTATTGATTTTATTTGTAAATGTTTATATATGTAAGTGTTTTACAAAAGGAGAAAGGGCTTTATTGATTAGAAAGTATAAAAAGCATTATCTGTTTCATATTCTAATATTGTTGCACTGTTCTGTCAGGGCACTCGTCTTCTTCATAGTAACCAGTCTACCCAGCTGATTCTGCAGGCAGCTTTCCCACTCCAACAACAGGGCACATTCACCCAGGCGACACACCAACAGCAAACACAGCAGCAGCAACAACAACAACTGCAGCAGCAGCAACAACAACAACAGCAGCAGCAACAACAGCAGCAGCAGCAACAGCAAAGGCAACAACAGCAGCAACAATCTCACCACCAGAGGCACCAGCAGCAGCTAAAACCACAGCCCCAGAAACAGCAGAAAGCTCCATCGTCACACAGAACTGACAGCGTCAGCAGCCAACCCCAGTGAAGTCTGGAGGGAACAGTTCAATCCTGGGGAAGTGAAACTGTTGAGAGATTTGCTGCCCACATTTGCTCTTGTTGTGTGGCTGCCGCAAACTTCCTTTTCCCCTAAAACCGTCACCCTCCCTTCCTCCGACCGAAAGAAAGGAATCATAGGAAAGAGGAACGAGTCCACCAGGAACTCATTGAGGATTGTCACCATGGCAACAAGATGGATTAAAATCCCCTTTTCCCTCACTTCAGGCGGAGCAGTGAGGGAACTCAATTCTCCGTGGAAACCCCACAAAAAATCTGAGAATACCTTATCACCACGGTAACGGCAGACTTTTTAAAAGGTGTTTCAAAGTGTACAGATTTACTGTATGATAAAAAAAGAAAACATGTAAATATCCAGTATAGCCTAACAGGAAACAGAAATGTAGTATTTTATATGATTGCATGGAAAGAGTAACTGTGTAAGCTTTTATTAGTCGCTTTTGAAAATTGAATTTTTACTTTGTTCTGGTCAAATACGGAGCAACGATGAGCTCTTCAAGAACCCCTGCTCTTCCCCCCATGGCTCTTAAGAAAACAAAAGCAAAAAAAGTCCAAATGGCTTTAAAGTTCTGTAAGTTTGTTTAAAAAATGATCGGGCTTGGGGTTTTTTGTGAAAGTTGTTAAACCGTCTCTGAGACACTATGGCTCTTTTTAAACTTTGTAATCACACATTATATTTGGCAAGAAACCAGATTACAGTTGAACTGAATTATTTGCGGGATGATCACTGTACGTATAACGGGTTTAGTGATTCCAAGTGCCAATAACATAGTCGATTTATGTTTTAGTTTTTTTTCTCGAGCAGACTATTCAAAGGCGTATATATTTTTCAGCAAAATATTACCCCTAATAGATTTAATGCGTGTGTATATAGTAGGGATTATTTTTTAACAGAGCCCTATACATAACAAACAGTATATCCTCAACCTCCTGAAACTTTAGCACTTGATGTGGCTGTGTACAGTAAATCACTGTCCAGACCTAGTTGTTTGTAATCTGTGGTGTGATTCTGTGAGATAATGTGCGTTTTTTTGGGAATACAATCTTTCTGTGGGTGTGTGTGCATGAGAATGCGTGTGTGGTTGTGTGTGTCCGTCGCCCCTCGTGTCTTACAATAAATGACTTAGTAATGGTTTTGAAGTTGCTGGATGGTACTTGTATTCTCAGGAATGTGGAAAGTTTTGCTTCTGCCTCAGTCTGGAACCAGAACAGGAAGGATTAGACAGTGATGCTGCAAAGACCAGAGGAAGAAGTGTCCGTGACGGGCGTGGTTATCTTATCCGAACCAGATTTCCTAGAGCCATCATATTTTCGTTAGTTGAATTCTCCAAAGTGTGGAGTGCAAGAATATATATATATATATATATATATATATATATACACAGTTTTTATTGTTGAGATAAAGTAGAGAAAAAAATATAAAGGAACCATATTTCTTTTTTTTTCAGCGGACTTTGTTGCACCAGCGAACCTCTCTCGGTCTTCTGTATTATCAGTGTTGTATCCTCTGTCTCTCTTCCTAGGCCTCAGAAACCCTCATGCAGTTCAGTTCGCTCATGTCTCAGTTCTCAAACAGCAGTTAAAACAGCAGGAATGAACCCAGGTCCGTTTGGAATGAACCGGAAGTGGGCTTATCCCCTGCACTACAGTCGTAAAGCCATATCAAACAGAAAAGCCTTGGATTGGAGGAAGCGAAGTGGTCGGTAATGGAGCATTTAGAATGTGTCGTTTTGTCTCCCAGTGTAGTTCAAACTGCGTGTGTGCCTGTGAGTGTGTGTTTGTATGAATATAGTGTGTCATCTTCTTGATCCTTCTTCTTGTATCACTCGGGGGCCAGCATTGGTTTCCCCTGGAGATAGCCAATCAGTTCTTGCGTTGCAGTATAAAGAAATAATTGTAATATTCAAGAAACTTCCTCTCCGGTTGGGTTCAGTGTTCTGAAAGCCCATGTGTGGGACAGCTCAGCTTGAATACACGTGTGTGTGTGTGTGTGTGTGTATATGTAGGAGTGGGAGTGGGAGTGTGTGTGTGTGTGAGAGAGAATGAGTGTGTGTGTGTTTGTGTGTGCATGTTAATTGTCACTGTAACCCAGTATATTTTCATATGGAAATGTGTGTGTGTGTGTGTGTGTTTCTGTGACTGGAAAAGGATGCATTTGAGGTAATGCAGAGCATTGGTCACCTGTCGGGCTAAGACGGGCAGCGTTATTGTTTTACGGTTACAGTCTGCTCGAAAAGAACTTATCACTATAACTACACATCAGACCAGTCTGGAGCAGGGACCCTAAGAGTAGAAACTTTTAAAAATATATGTGTGACGTACAGGGTCAAATCCTCCTCCGTTTTTTCCACAAAAAAATAGATTTCTAACTGAGGGTCGTACTATTCAAACCAGGTCTTCCACTCATCACATAGCATATATATATAGATCCTCTATAGACTAGTTTGTGTTGAAAGCATCACTCTGAAGGGTCATGTTGAAACCTTTATAGTTTGTGTCACTGATACCCAGCCCAAAGAATGTAAAGGTGTGTTAAAGAGACTCATGGATGTTGTAACTGTTGATTAAAGGAGAACCCATGACAGGCTTTGTGATGAAGGAAAACAAGGGGTGTGTGTAAAAACAAATCTCTAACGGCAAGAATCCACACTGAACCACAATCTTATTTACAAGCTTTGCATTGTAAAGAAACGCCTGAATGTGTCACCAATACCAACTTTGTGTTTCTGTCTTTTCTCAAGAATAATGTTGTGACAACATCTGGTTGGGATGAAAAAATAAATAAAACAGTTTGAGGTGCAGGATATTGGAAATGGAACGCCACTGACAAGGAAGCGAGACCCCGCCCCTCCACATAGGTCACTTTTTCCACGACACAAATTTGGTTCTAAAGAGTTCTAGTTCTAGTATAATTCTGTACACATACACAAAGCTACGTACACCAGTATTCAGTGTAAAGCGGTGCTATGCTCACCTGTACTGTATGTATATCCCTCATTCTGCTCTTGAACTGTGATCCTTTATCTACCCAAAGGTCAAATGTAATAATCAATACTTTGAAGCAATGTTTTTTGCTATTATTATAATCCCCCCCCCCTCCCCTCTTGGTCATTTTGAAAATAAAAACAGTTGCAAATATTATACCTGACACATGTGTGCTGCCTTTCTGTTGTGTTTGCGTCTATTAGCCGGGCTGGTGGTGTGGCTCCTCAAATATTCCACTGCTTGATGGGATGTAAACAAATTTTCTTTTCCTTGTTTAATTAACGACTCTCCATGAAGTTATGTGCAGACGTCCGTCCTGGTCCTCAAAATGAGTATAATCAGGTCAGTATGTTAATTTGTGCCATCCTCACAGCTTTGCTTTGTCTGGTGCTGTTTGGCAAAGGCTGATCAACATACCAAACTAAAATGGCGTACTTTTCTCTTAAACATTATCATATTAGTTTTATAATCTTGGTGACATTAGCCTTTAGCTCATTAGCGGTCATGGTATCGATTGTTCGCATGGATTAAGTCTTGAATTTCAAGAAATAAAACATAATTTTATCAAGTAGGCCGTTTATGCTGAGTAATGATTAACAAAACTTTGACCTTTGAGTCCAAGTGAACATTTCACTCAATTCCCTCATGGTGTTCCTGAGTCAGCGTGAATTCTCAAGATGGAGTATATAAAGATGAGCGCTGTGTCTACGCTTCCTCCCACTATCCAGAAATGAAGCCAAAATATCCCAGATACGAAGGCGGCCATTTTCCACATTTGGAGCCAGAGTCCGCAGAGTATCAACGGATGGAGTCTGGTGAGCGAGGTAGTTGGTGAGACTGTCTCAACTCTCTATGTCAAATGTCCCCTAATTTTTATAGCATCAAATACTGATTAAAAGCAAACTTACTGTAAAACAGCACTTGAACAAGCATCAGAACTACCTAAAATGATAATTATTATTATGATTATAAATTAGTCTTTTTAGTTTGGTTGAGATCCCATCCATTAATACGGAGGATGCGGAATTTCTGACCTCAATATGTTTTGGCTTCCCTTTTGGGAAGCGGTCATGTCATCCATGTTTCAAGTCTATGCTCGAGGGTGGGACAGAAAACGCGAAAGCATAAAAATGACAAAGGAATCGGACGCGTTGCAGTCGTCCTACCATCACAGGTACTTTATTATCACAAGTCAACCAACTGTATCAAAACTGCAAGAACCTCAAAACCAGTGTACATTAGCTCTGCTTTGGCTGCCCTCACCACAACAACTGTGTCATAACCAAATGCATCATTCAGTGTTTCAAAACAAAAACAGAAATCTAAAGGCACATCTCTATCGTATTTACATTTGCATACATGTATGACATAAATCAAGTAAAAAGAGCACACGATCACGTGGCCACAGTGGCTTCGCTAAAGAGACCAAACTAAAGCTACACCTAAAGTACGTATACAGCAAAACACCAAATAGTTTCATATAAGTCACAGTATTCAAAGCCACAACTCTGCCGTCTGTTGTCCCCAAGGCATTTAAAGATGTGATCAAAGGCTGAATGTGAGCCATAATGTATCCAGCTGCTGATGTATCTGATGGTCAGTGCTCGACTCTGCTTGATATAGACATGCACCTGAAATACCTACCACAGAGATCAATATGCCTATGGGAAGATTAGATAGAGGTCAATACTTGGAGCTCAGTGCAGCGTTGTGTATACATACTGTGTGTGTGTGTGTGTGTGTGTGTGTGTGTGTGTGTGTGTGTTTTGCAGGAAGGCCGTTAGTATGAGTGAACATGTTAGTAGCCTACAGTGAATTTGGCTCATGTACTTTGTGCAGTAAAAGGACAAAATGAGGGAGGAGGGGGTTGTGTATTTCTAAGCTTTGTGTAAGTGTGTGTTAGTGTTTGTTTGTGTGTGTGTGTGTGTGCGTGTGTTAGACGTAGTCCAGGAAGACATCAGCCGTGCTCTGCAGTAAAGGCTGGGTGGGTGCTGTGGTGCTGCAGACAGAGCTCAGCCTCCGTGATGCCGCCCTCTGCTGCTCTGGACGACCTGGTGCGTTACTCAGCGTCAGGTACACCTGGAAACAAATAAACAGACAAAATCACATATTTCTGGTTTATAGACGTTCTAATTGTTGTTCTATAATAAAGACAATATGCCAAACAATAACCTTTTTTATTTTAAAGGAAATCACATGAGTTGTTCTATCTTTTCTTACATACTTACGTTCTTGGTATTTTCGGACAGTAGTAGTTCAGTCCTCTCCACCAGTTTCCTGAAGGACGGCCTCTTCAGAGGATCGTGGTTCCAACAAGACAGCATCATGTCATACCTACAGGGGAAGGACTGGGGTTAGTTTTTGACAAAGGGAATAAAATACTGGCTAAAGAAAGACATTTAAAGCTGGTGACTATAAATCTTTTCCCAAATTCATTCATTCATATATTAACTATTTTGTTTAACAACATTGTTGTCAGCTTCCTGCTCCTTTCTATTTGTAGCTTGTGACACCTTTTTGTGCTTTGTCACATTAGACCAACCTCAGCCATGGCTAAAAGCCTATCTCACCATATTAACCTTAAAATCCTGGATCCAGTCATTTTTTAAACTTCAATTTGAAGGGTTATTCCTCGGCCAGGCCCCTCAAAATAATTTCATATAAACCATTTCAGTAGTTTTTGCATAATCATGAAAACTAATAAACAAACAAACACTTGCAGATGAAAACATAACCTCCTTGGTGAAGGTCGAACAAAACTACTCAGTGATACTATGGAAATGAATGATTGATCACATGCTTGTTTATAATCCTCAAATAGGAACACTTACAACTCAACAGGAGCAATTGCAGGCCGAGTCATCCTGTGGCCGTCTTGAATCCTCCTATAAAACTCTGATCCCACCTGCATCCCTGGGTACGGGCTATTACCTGGAACATCAACACACAATATGATCAGACTTAAACAACTGTGTTATGGATAAGGATGACGATTCCTCGAGCTACAGGGGGATTTCTAGAACTACAGTGTGCATCAGAATCAATAGAATTGTGCATGATTCACTCCACTAAGTGATGGTGCTGAGGAGCGTCATCGGAGCATCTAGTACGGCCCCCTGTCCACCGAAATGGATTATAATAATGGCTCTGACGTTATAAAACAGATGCAACAGCAAAGCTTTGACTGGAAATGTTACCCAGGGAGAAGATTTCCCAGAGCAGGATGCCATAGGACCATACATCACTCTCAAAGGTGTAGACACAGTCGAAGATGCTCTCAGGAGACATCCATTTGACCGGCAGACGAGCCTGCAGGAGGAAGAGACGTGAGGACCTGGACAATGTAGAATGTATTTTCACTTTCAAATAGTTCATGTCCATGCTCTGCAAGTGTATTTGCATATGGAGACTCTGAGCTGAGGCTGATAAATCTGCCAAAAAGGACCTTGAGAGGATTTGGACTGAAGGTCATGGATTAGTTTGATAAGTGAATTATTCTGGAACTGTGAGAATTAAGTTAGAAAAAGGAAGGAAGGAAGGCTAGTGCTTTATTTTGGAAGGTGAATTACCTTGTGCGTTTGAAGTATACATATATATATATATATATATATAAACACATATATATCGGTAGGTAGGTACGTAGTAGGAAGGTAGGAAAGAAGGAAAGGAGGTAGGTAGGTCAGAGAGACTTACATTTCCCCGCAGCACGTAGCTGGCATCAGTGGTGATGTCTCGTGCCAATCCAAAGTCACAGATCTTAGCCACCCTGCCGTGAGTCAGCAGAATGTTTCTGGCTGCCAGATCTCTGTGAATACACTACACGCACACATACACACACACACGCACACATGAGTGTTGACATTGTAACCGGTCTGCGCAGTGAATGAGTGAGTGGCACACAGCAAACACATGCAAATCAGGCCAGTAAACCGTGTTACAAACACAAAAGCCAAACTGGCAGCATGTCACAAAATACAAAAATGCACTGACACAATAGCTCTGACAATGAAAATGCAAAATAAAGCAGAGATTTAAGAATAAAATGACTTATAAACTGTTTGTGTGAGAGAAAATACAGTTTATGTCAAGAACATTACACAAACATACGTTTGTTTTCCGATATTAACTCAGTTTTATTTATGGCTTAAAGAAAGTGCAGCTGCTGAGACTCAGGCTCAGCGCTCGGAATTAAAACTGTGTTTGTACCCGGGGGCACTTGTTTCATTTAAATTAAGTAGCTTATATCATTACATGCTATTCATCTGTTAAGTGTATTATCAATTAGCCTGGCACAGGAGATACGGCTGCAGAACTTTCTTCATCTGGGTGTCAACAGTAGATGTCATTTTGTGATTTGATTTTAGAATGACAACTTTATAATGCACACAGATGAGAATGTGCTTCTTGACTTACTCTGGCATATTTTATTTGGTTATTTACTGTACTGTCCCTAAATAATTTATGAAATCAAATAAAAATCAAAAGTCATATCAATTAATCATTGTATTTACATTGTTATAAACAGGAGTGGAAGTTTGTCTGCAAAGTATTAAACTGAAAGCACAGTGCACATTGTGCCTACCATGTAAATTAATGTAAAAAATATATAAAAGAAGAATAGTCTGGCCTTCAAGTTTGACCATTTCACAATAATTATAGTCTAGACATGGACAGATAAATAGGCTGATTTAATAAGAGAAGTAAAGTGCAGTGGGGGGAAACATTCAAGGGCAGAGAAAAAGACAAGCTGGTTTTACCTTAAAAGTAAAAGAAAGAGTTTAGATTGTGAGGAAGCTGCTTCAATCTGTTTGCAGTCGTATCTACATAATCTGCTTATCATCAATGCAGCTCCACAGTGTTTAGTTCTGACTCTATGAACATTACTAAAGCGTGCAATCTACAGTGTGTTGGCCCTGAGCCATAACAATGTGCTTTATAAACCAGCAGCAGCATCTTCTGTAACGGCTCTATGAATATTCAAACAAGTCTATAAAACACTTACATTCTTGGAAGTGATGTACTGCATCCCTTTAGCCACCTGGTAGGAGAAGCTGAGGAGATCTTCAGCGTCCAGAGACAGCTCCTCTACATCATCTAGGACAAAAACGTTTGCGATTGCCATCTTTAATAAATGAAACCAGGGTTTAAAAAATGACAGGAAATAGAGAATCCGAGGTTTTTCTACCTGAATGTGAGGACCGTTCTTTCTCAGAGGGACGCATCGGCATGTATCCTGTTCCGGCCTCCTTGCTACTACACAACCACACACGTGTAAGGGCCGTTTATAGACATCAGTTGTTATAGCAATTACTATCAAGAATACACACACACACACACCTTGTAGACTCAGTTCGGTTTAAGACGTTGCGATAGTAACCATCCCCAACTTGGGAATTGAGGAAGGACTCTCGCTTTCTGCGCAGGAAGTTGAGGAGGTCGCCATAGCAACAGTACTCCGTGATCACCAAAATTGGACCTGGCAGCAATAAAAAAAAAGAAAAGAAGAAGAAAGAAATGAAATCTCGATCAGTGATTTTAAAACTACATGACAGCGTTTAACCATGACAAAGAAACACAAAGCTGCAGCAAGAGAAGAAAGAGACACGTGTGATGTCAGGATTCAACAGCGTGTATGTCTGCAGGCTGTTCTCTGTGTTTAACATGTTGAACAAATGTGTGTCAGTATCTTAAAATTAAGTTTGTATTTAACGCTTCAGAACCTCCTCACGGATCTCAAGTGTTCAGCGTTTCTCACTAACAACAAACTGGTGCATGTTTGCGACCCATCCAATCTAAAGGCTGCACTATAATCGATGCTAAGGGATAGACGGGTGGATCACATCGATTGACTGGATGCTAAATTTGTGACCAGTCAAAGTGCATCACGTCCTCATATCTCAGCTGCTCCATACTCACTGTCCACTATCTGATTTTTAATAAAAGACATGTGAGGTAATAGAGCCAGAGTGCAGATACATTATTAAACAGGTTCCACACACAAAAAAATGACCCCAAAACCCCCTCACGTGTGAGTTTCTGTGGTGAGTGAACTAACTAACCTCCGACAGTGCAGGCTCCCAGCAGGTTGACGATGTTCACGTGGTTTCCAAGGTAACTCAAGACCTTCAGCTCTGACATCAGCGCCTCCTTCTCCGTGGAGTGAGCATTGGCTGAGATGAGATCATCACGTCATTTATTCACCCAACACAGCAATTAAAAAAAATTCCATTAAACACCTTTGTTATGATACATCACTGTGTATGACATCAGCAGATTGTTAGCTCAGATGCATCAGGGTGTATTCTCCATTTGAATAGTGTGGCTGCTCAAGGTGGAGTTTTATTTATAGTGCGATTTGCTGCTTCGCTTGCGCAGAATAATGGAAGTGAACAGGAGGTGAAGTTTCACCATAGCTACATCTGTTTATGTGTGACCGCGCCCTGAATCGCATTTCTGACCACATCAGTGACGCTGGGTGTCATCAGCACCTAATCAGGCCTGAAACTTTCACCCATAGAGGGCAGCAAATCAATGCTTTTTTTAACTGGATTTTAAGTTACTCTTTAAGGGCAGTACTTGAGTAACTCTCATAAGTTACTCTTCTCACTATGCACTACTATGTTGTTACGACACACACAGGGACAGACTTACGTTTGAGCATCTTAACAGCGACAGTTGTAACAGTGTCTGCAGAGCAGAGTCCGTACGCTGTGGCCCTCACCACCTTTCCAAAGGCCCCAGAGCCCAGGGTTTTACCTTCAGGAGCAGACAAACACAATAATAATAATGAGATGTCTGCACACGTGTTTTCTCACAATGTAAACATACTGTTCATGTCGTACCAAAGCGCAACTTCTGTCGAGCAAACTCCCACTTGGAGTCGTACGGCAGCTGCGTCGGGTCAATATATATGTAATTGTTGCCGTGGATACTCTCGATGACCTTCCACTGGATTTGAAACTTTGGTTTCTGTGGAAGTTTGGAGAGGAGAGAGAGAGGGGAGATTTATGCAGATAAATTATTAGACCAGTTTCCTGAGATTGTTGCCTTCACCAAGGACGTCAGCATTTGTTTGTAAGCAAGATTACGCAAAAAATACCGGATTGATTTCCACTGGTGGAAAGATGTGATGAGGCTCAGAAAATAACTCTTTTGGTGCTGCACTGATCAGGGGGCGGATCCAGGAAAGTTGTGTCACTTTCTTTAACATTGTGAGATTTGTGTGGTTTGTCAGGTATGATTTGGGGAACTGGTTGGCTGGTGCTGATCTAAACAAACATCTTGGTGTAGTGAATTAAAATCTGGTTTCGTAAAGGGACTGTTGGGCCGTGGCACAGGTTTGTGGTATTCTCGTGAGTTCCACGTGACTGCAGGATCATTGAGCTCTCATCTTTGGTTTTACTCATCGCCCTTCTATCCATTTTTCAGATTACTCACTGCAATATAAGTCTTTCCCCTGACGATCCCAATGTGGATGCATATACTAGTTCTCGAGGGCTCTGATTCATCTAAATGTAATTGGAGCAGCATGCTGCTGGGGAGGGGGGGGCATTAATGGCTCGAGGCATGATCATGATGTCAAAAAGGCCTTTAACTGCATGACTGCTCGCTAAAAGGATGATTGATTCATTTGAGATTCATTAGGACACATTCATGTTGATTAAAAAGGACGATCTGACGAACATCGTTTCCACATGTTCCACAAAAACTAGTCTGATCACCTGTAACTTTAACATACGACAGACAACATGGAGGCCCGTATCATCGGCAAAGGACAAAAAGCTGTTGCAGCTATTGATTTTTCTACGAGGCAAACTGAATCTCAATGCTGCTGTTTGAGATTTAATATGGATGACTATAACATTTTATGGATTTGAATGGGATTAATGGCCACAGATGTATTTGCTGTATAAGATTTATTACCCCTGTTTCCCCCAGATGAAAATAATTCATAGAGCTAGTGACATGTGCTGCGTGTGTGTGATTTATTTACTCTATTACCTGCATGTACTTATAAAGGAGCACCAGCAGAATGAGGCTGAGTAAGATGCCGGTCGCCACCATGCCGGTGAGAAGAGGAGTGAAGAGTTGATGGGGGACGATGCGTTCTGAGGAAATCCACACACACACACACACACACACACACACACACACACACACACACACACACACACACACACACACACACACACACACACACACACACACACACACATGGTCACATCCTTACCCCCCCTGCCGTAAGACAGACAGCTGCGGCAGTGGTGTTTGTTAGCGTGACAAGGATTAGTAAGGCTACATCATATAATCCCAGCCTGCATAGTCAGCATACACTAATCTTATTCCATCTGTAACCACACAACCGGCCTCCACAGACACAGGGTCAGGGGGTTCGGGGGTCTTTGAGTTTGTTTACTATGTGTGTACCGATGATGCAACGGTCTCTGTGGCGTGGTAAAAATGAGATTAATATCTCCATACAGGCAGCAGAGCTTGTACTCTGTTCTCTACTGTGTGTGAATGTGTGTGTGTTTGTGTGTGATTGTGTGAGAGTTAAAGATTCAGTGTCGTACCACTGATGGAGAACAGCGTGTAGGCCTCTTCCCCCTCCGCACTCGCCACACACTCCAGGGTGTGGTAGTGTGCGTGCTCCTTGCTGACGTTCAGTCGGCTCTCGACCTCGCTCCTGCCAAACGCAGACTCTGTCACCATGGCAACCTCCGGAGTCTCCGATTGGGTGGCATTCGGCAGGTGTGAGCACCTGTTGAAAGGTTATAAAGTTGCTACAGGTCACAATTTCCTTTTTAGAATATAGGACAAGATGGTGAATATCCCTAATAAACGTTTGAAGGCTACCAGTATAGGTTAGCATGTGTAAGGCCGGATTTGAGGGTACGCTGATGCTAAAGGTAAACCTGACTGGATTGTATGGCAGTACTGTGAAAACCATGTGGCTCGCTCATAGATCAGACGTCATTACCTCTGTGCCTTTTTAAACCAAACACTATCCAATTTCAGAACATAGGACAATTGGAAGAATATCCCTTGTACCGTCTACCTCACTAATTAATACCTACCACTCTTTTTTTCTCACTTTTGACACTTCTGTTTTCAAACAATATCAAAATTATTTTCTTAGCGTATCTGACCAACTGAGTCCCTGGATGCTGTTCTCTAAAACAAATCTATCTTATTTCCGGGCTGAATTTTAACAGTCTATGTTCATGGTCTAAAGAACACAGTATAAGTGCATTTGGTTCTGTGCCACTGACTTTCGAAAAGGGTTTTTCCAAAGCACAACATGAATTTCCCCTGTGATGAGAATGCAATGCTCCAACAATGCACTTGACACACCTCGTTTTAACACTCACACAACCCCATGGTTTCTCTTTATCTCAATATTGAAATTGCATCAGACAATATCTTAGATTATCAAAACCAAAGACCCTCATTTGAATGTACAGGAGGCGAGAGCAGCCTTTATCGCAATATTCATCAGTGAGTTATCAGTTATCTTGAGATTAAGGGTTAATTATCTGAGAAGAACCATGTTGTTTTTTCTGTTGTGGTTACAGGATCATTATCTTGGGGGGAAATTAAATGTTTCTTGAAAGAAAAGAAAGTTCCTTGTTGTTTTCTCTGACTACATTAGTGAAGTCATCAATAGATTAATCAATTATCTCAGACGAGATTCACATATGACTGCAGCGCAACAGACAATACACAGTTAGGTTTGTTTGTCTGATTGCAAATGAGACTAATGAGACGCATCAGGATTGCTAATCATTTGCAAACAACAACGTGATTGGAAAACATGAGGAGAGGCTCCAGCTGGTAGAACAACAAAACAAAGCATTAAAGACATCATTAGGTTTACTCCCAGCTCATCAGAACAACTGTGTGTCATCGTCTTTCCGCCCTTATTTTAATGTAAACAATTTGATCACGTAAACAAAGCATTTTTATAAACCTACTGTAATATGTTTTTCCTTTAGTATACCTGGTGTGGGGCAGCTCACAGAAATACCAGCTGATTTTGGGCACTGGATAACCTGCAGCTATGCAGCGCACCTGTCCATCAACAGGCCCCTCCTGAGCAATGATAACAGGCTTACCTTGCAGAGACAACACAGAGACACAGGTGTATAACACACAGTACATGCCATATAGTAGATACTGGTAAGATGTTTATATTTCAGTCAGGAACACTTTGTCATGTTTTATCTATTGCACAAGTGGGAATAGAGTTATGCTAGGCGTGGATGGCTCTATTCTTTGGATGTTCCCTGGATTAGTCAAGCAGCATGCTAAGATAAAACAGGGAACACGTGCAAAACCCCTCAGTGGGGGTAGCAGGAAAGATTAATTTGATTAAGAGCAAATGATCTGTATTTCAAATCCATCAGTGGATTACGTGAGATGTTTTCAGACATTCACAACTTTTTAGAAACATTGCTTCAATTAAACACAAGGGTCTTATGTGAGAGTGACTTACTGCTGACGTATACGTGGAATGAATGATCGACAGACGCATCCTCGTGACTGGCTGAGAACTTGTAGATCCCGCCCTCTGAGCCGAGGACCCTCACCAGCCTCAGTTCGCTGATGTATCTAATAAGACAATGGTACATTTCAAAATCTGCTTTTCATGTGTATTCACAGGAGATCCCTTTGGCGCTCTGTAAACGTCCTCTACCTGTATTTGCGGTGGTGGATGGTGATGACGTGCTCCGTGGTGTTGAGGAGGCGCTTGCCGTTGTAGGACCAGGACAGAGAGCTGGGTGAAGGGTAGGCGTCTAATTCTACTCTGAGGCTCAGGCTCTCCCCCTCTTTCACATCGGCCTGGACCGGACCTGGACTTCCTCTCATGGTGATGAACCCCTGATCTGGAGAACAGAAATATGCAGCAAGGAAAAGGTGACGTGTGTACTTTATAACTCCAATTATTGCAGGAGATTCTTAATATTCTTGTTTATCAAAATGCTCTATTTTGTTTTTAAGTTAGTGATTACCTACATTCCCCCACAATCAGAGCAACAAAATTATATATTAATAATCTATAAAAAATAGCTGGAGAGAAGCTAGAAATGAATAAAAGCCTGTAAATAACAAAAATGTGCTGAAGACTGTCTGTTATTTAGCAGGGTTACACAAAAACTACTTTTTAAGAAAGTTGTTGGCATGATTTGGTATGAGACAAAAAACAAACCAACTACATTTTAGTGTGGATCAGGGGGGCGGATCCAGGATTTACTTTTAGTTTAAACACATTAACTGTAAATTCCTAATCTACCATTGTTGACACAGTTGAAACATTGTGGAGCACGATACAAGACAAATGACACCAAAAACAACAGAGGAACACACAGTGAAGGAGTGTACTGGGCCAGTGCATGATGGGAGGGTTCCCGACACACGCTGACTCATGCAGGATCTCCGTTTCAACTGTTCACGTGTTTTGCCTTCATTTAAAGAATGAGGCCAAGATAAATTCATCCAGGATTAAAAAAACAATTCTCAAACCGCAGCCGAAGAATCTGATTAGCTGCATGAGAATTCAAATTAACATCTCAGCCTGAATTAGTCAAAGCCACATTTTAAGAAAAGGTCACGTCAAGTTGAAAGTTGAATTTTTCCATTTTTTATATATCATCAACTTTCAATGTGATATGGAGTGAACAGATTTTGCCCCCCCTGTACCTCTCGGACACAGAAGTAGGACCCCAGAACCAAAGGTTGGTTTGAGTGTGTTTTTTTGTCATTTGTCGTCATTTTAAGTATCTTGTAGTTGTTTTGTGTCTCTTTGTGGTAGTTTGAATGTTTTTTGTAGATGTCTCATTAGTAGAGATTGTGAGGCTCTGGCCATGGACTCTGTAACCCCTAAGGTTTCCATTAGGTCCATTAAGACCATTCAGTAAACCATCCATTCATCTGGTGATCTATCATCTATATATAAAATGGGTTCACGTTTGACATATACCCACTCTGGTGTGGTAAAAGGCTGAGAAGATTGTGCGTGCGTTCACCTCGGTGAGTGAAAGGTTTGTGTTCGGAATCTAAACTAGACCAATTTTAATGTTAATGCACTTTCCTTATACTCACCACGGATGTCCAGCTGCAGCGATACAGCACTGGAGCCTCTCTCATTGTGGGCGTAGCAGCGGTAGGTGCCTGAGTCTGATTGGTCGACACCTGTGATTAAGAGCGTCGTGCTGCGTTGATAACCACGGGAGCCGGACAGGATGTGCGAGGCCTGAGATTCATTAGGATGCTGAAGGAGGTCAGGGACAAAGGTGAGAGGTGCAACAGATAACATCACACAGATCCAGTGCTTTTAACACATCATGCCTAAATATAAATTTTACTACATTAAAAAAATCGAGGGCAAGAGCCAGAATTTCAGATATACTGAGGTCATTAGTCCATATTTCTATTTGTCACCCATTACACTCTTTATAACCTTCTGAAGATTTAAAACTTGAATCAAAATGTTTCCAAACTTCTCAGGTCGGATTTGTTATAGTACTAGATTTTTTAAAATCTAATTTTATTAAGCTTTTGCCTTAGAAAGTATTTGCCACAAAATAACTTCAGTCATCTCTGTGATAGCTATAGCCACTGTCTGTACTGGATTGGGTACCTACTGGTAGAACTATGCCATAACCCAGTTGATGTGAGTAACTGTGAATGTAGCAAAAGCTTTTAATCCCAGGTGACAAGTCAGGTCATGGATCATATGTTAACTCAGGGCAAATCCGGATTTGACTTGGAGTTGAATGAGGATAAACGGTTGGGTCTGGTGTGGACCTTTGAGGGTGCAGGCAGCGGCGGATTTGATATGGACTCTGGCTACAATCCTACAAATAGTTCTTACTGCCGACTACATATTAGCTGTATAAGCTGTTTAAAGAATAAAAGCTATCTAAATGGTAGAGTCTGCCACCCAGTCATGGACACAGAGGAGAACCAGTCAATCCCTACATGGAGCTCACCGCTGATGAAGGGAAGTCCCACTTGAGGCTGAACTCTGGGTTGACGTGGTTGGAGCTGCAGGTCAGAGCAAACTGCTCTCCCTTCCTCAAGATGACCATGTCTTTCTGGGACAGCGTGATCACCGGCGGCAACAACGGAACTGGATCCAGAAATGGGAAAGTGACATTGTCATAACTGGTCCACTTGGGGACCTCATCCAAACCAGCACACTCATAAAAACCATCCACCATCTTGCTCTTACTATATTTATTTCCAGGACATTAAATAACGGGGTCATGTGGGTCATGACCTTTGCACTTCTAGAAGAAAGTTATTCATAAGACCAAAACTATTTTATTGTGGTGTGTAGTATTCCTATAATCATAGTACATCACGTTAGATTAAAGAGGGTGGTCATTATTTAATCAAAATGCTGCTGAAACAAAATATGATGACTTCATACTAAAATAAACTAAAATGTTACTTCTGTGTTTTTAATGGCAGTGAATGTTTAATTAGTGCACAAACACACACTATTGCAGATGTATACTCACATGACTGTTCACACAAGTACAGTACTTGCATATGTCGACAAGTGTACACACAGAAGTTCCATGTTGAATCTGCTAACGTCACTTGGACAGCAGTGTTTGATAAAGGCTGTGCTAATTCTATTTACCCCAAACGCGGCCTTCATGCACCGTTACAAAGCTTTGTTTGGTACGGCCACTCTAATCCCTCCGCTCCTCCCTCCCTCACGTCTCTGTTCTCTCTCTCCCTCTCCATCATTAGAAAGAACACCTCGCCACGACTTCTTACGATTCTCAGCTGGATGTCTAAAGATCTGTGGACATTGATTGTCGCCCTCTGCAATTATCGGAGCCACTGTTCTTCGCCTTTTTTATGATCGTTTGAATCAATACTTCTTTTTAAATCTAACTGCTTTTAAAGTAAATCAATTTTAAATATTGGCTTCCCCGGCACTAATGCACCTGCCTTCACCTTTCAGTTGTCACCTCTGCCAGATGCTGAATTTGTCATAAACATCAGGGAGAGGGATTTGAACACTGAGCTAAAGTAAGCAGCAGATCTAACTGTTGAATAGAAGAAGGAAGAGTCCATGTGCAGAACTAGTAAAGGTATAAATATACAGCCTGTGATTAGCTGCTGTAATGAAGGAAAATAAACGGGTTGAGATCATAGAACATTATATATTGAGAATTTAAAAGGCTTTGAGTTCACAATAACACTGACGATGAACAAAGTGGGACCCTACACTTTCCACAGCACAACAACAGAAACACCCAGACACCACAGCGGTAGCCATAGGCGTTAAAGTGTGATTAACTGTAAATCTTATCACCAGGATTTAAATTTTTACATATATCGGTATCATATACTGGTCACTTTATATCTCTTTAACTTCTCCCTAACTTGACAACCCCTGAGGATACATAGCAGTCGACCCCTACAGTAAACATTATATGATCCTTAAGATCTGTCCCTCTGTGAACACTTCTCTGCAGCTTCTCCTCTTTGGTTGGATCATCGCTTTCTCTTGCTTAACCCACAGGCTGACTGTTGTTTACAAAGTGGATTGAACTTTTAGAAAAAGTCATTCAGGAAACTGAGTTGAACAGAAATTGAATCAGCTCCAGCTCTAATTTGTTTTCACTGCCAATTAGCCGATGTTGGCATGAAGCTCAGGGTGGAGTGTGTTGGATGTAGTGGCATCTAGCCGTGAGCTTGCTAACTACAGAGTGAATACTCCTCGTAGCATGTTGGAGAAAAAAATCTTTCAAGGGCCAATGTTTGGTTTGTCCACTCTGAGCTCCTGTAGAAATATGGCAGTGTAACATGGCAGACTCGGGGGTTAGGGACCCACTCTCTATGTAGACATGGCTTATTCTAATGAACTGAAAACACAAACACAACTATTCTTAGTATCAGATGATTATACACAATGTTCCATTTCTAATAATTAACCACCCCCTCCACACGCACACACACGCAGCCCACCAACTGTTTATGTTTTTCAAGCAATGGCAGGACCTCGAGCCATATTGTGTCCGGATTTTCTGGAGTTTGCCTTTCACATATGTGTCTGAAAGCAGCTTCGGGTCCTAAAAACATCAGAAAAGGCTTTGACTCTACTTCTCACTGAATAGCTACCCGGAGCCATGAGCTACTTTAAGGCTAAAAATCAACCATGTGACTTAACCCTGACCTTTCAGTGCCGTCTCATTATGTAACTTTTCTGCAAAGATGACTGAAGCCCTTCCTTTTCTTATTTTCTCTCTGTACATACAACTTTCAATCTATCTTTCTTCTACTTACTTTAGCTCAGTCATCACCCATGTGAGAAATCCAGTACAGCTATGCCACATGAAGAACCACTTAAACATGTATGAAATTCAGCAACATGAAATATAGTTGTGTAAACCAATTTTTTTCTCGATCATAACTTCCTTACCGAGTCGTACATCCACAGTGTATTGGGTAGATGTCACTTTGAGTCCATGCAGCTGTCCCACACAAACGTAACAGCCCTCATATTCCTTTCTCACGTTGCTGATGATGACCCCCCGCTGGAGGTTGCTGCGGAAACTCATATCAAGGGGCAGAGGTCGTCCATCACAGGTGTCCAACGCCAGGAGTGTGACCTCAGGGTCGGTCACAAGACAGGGGATGGTGCAGTCCTCCCCTGCACGCACCAGGATGACGTTCACCATGGTGCGCTGGAAGGCATTATGGGTATCTGAGGCGGAGAGAGAGAGAGACAGGACTGGGGATTAATAGATGATGTTTGAACGAGCACTCACAGGCCTCTTCCTCCATCGTCAACAACCGACCTTTCACGTAAACGTAGATGGAGCTGTGTTCCAGGGTGCTGTTGTTGACACACACATAACGGCCCATGTGGAAGCCCTGCACCGATGGCACCTTGACATAAGCTACCCCGCCATCTTCCACCTCGCCCTCCAGCCTGCGGGACCTCTCCCACTGCCACCTCAAACTGGGTGGGGCGCCAGACGTTGTGGTGTTGTCGTGGCAACGCAGCTCCAGCTTCCCCCTCTTGGGAACCACTATGTGAGGCCCCCTGGGGGAGATGACTGGCTCGCACCACACTGGAACAGAGGGCAAAACAGTATGGTGGATGTATGGTGGTCCTGGATGCTGTTTCGGCGTTAAGTTTGGATAAAGATGAACAGATTCATGTAGATTAATTATTGACTGTTCATCACTTGAAAGAGCAAAAACTGAAAAGTTGAGTAGTGGAGGAAATATTAGAAAATAATGAAAAAAATGCTAATTACAATTTCCAGAAGCTCATGACAATTAAATGAAATTGCTTTTTTTTTATGACCGTCGGTGGAAGGGACATTGGGAAAAGCAGCAAATCCTCAGAACAGAGAAGTTGTTACAAAACAGAGGTTGATATTTTTGATTCAAATGACTTAAATGATGAATGAACAGATGGAATTGATTAAAAGTTGAAGATTTCATACTGTTGATCAATTGATTTTAAGCCTGATCGACTCAATTGACTAATCCCATAAATTCTACAGCGTGTACAAAAGAGAATAATGTGACAGTTAACCAGGATGGTTTGATTTGCACAGAGCCCCTTAAGACAGGGTGCTATCTAACCAACACAGCTCAATTGCATGATCAATAATTATGAGTTGTCCATCCGCTAAGTAATCACACAATACTCGAGGCCCCTAGATCCATTTGCTTAAGATGAGTAAACTAAATTAACATTTTCATCTCAGCTCAACCCCAACAAGCCAACACCCCCCCCCTCCAAGGTTTCCTTTCTTTTTTTGTTGCAGTTTTTCCACATGATAGGCCCCATTTCAAGATCGGGATTTTCATGTGACTGTTGTGCCTTCAGGCCTGGCAGGGGCTGGGAAAGCAGCAGGGCGAAAGGCATGTGGAGGCAAATAGGCTCCCCCTCTATTTCTAATACCTGTGGGTTTGAAGGCTGTAACGTTTCAAAGATGTTTTGAGGGCAATAACGGGATTTGTCTCAGTAGGAAAAAAAAGGTTTTAGCACAGAACCTGAGGCTGTTACATGACTAAACAAATAGTTTTCATGGCAGTTGCCAAAGCTGGTAGATGTCAGACTGCTGCAGGGTGTGTGTGTGTGTGTTTTTGTTTAAAGATGTGGCTCTCCTTTCGTTCTGTCTTCTTTTCTCGGCTGCCAAGCTCAGGCCACACAACCTTTTCCTCTTTTATTTTGGTGGGATAAATAATGCATTAATTACACACACACACACACACACACACACACACACACACACACACACACACACACACACACACACACACACACACACACACAGACACAGACACGCACGCACACACCTGTTGCCTGCTGAGGCGACCTGGAGGCATCTCCTCCTCCAGCACCTCGAGACAGTTGTTATGCAAATGGCTCCTGATATGATCAGTAAACTTGAGCTGGCAGATTGCGCCGTTAAACCACAAAGACGTAAACCACGTTGAACAAAGAACACTGTATTTATGAGTGACTGAAAGAGTTAAATTAATAGACTTCAAATAGTGTCAGTGATAAAACGTGATTTCTGTATCCTGGTTTAAAGACAGACTCCAGAGACAAATGGGATGGGAAAGACTCAATTTCCTTATCATAGCAGGTGATAAGCGCATAAAGAATAATTTATTCACAAACTCTCTACTAAAGGCATATCATACTTCCATTTCCCTTTCATAACGGCAGTAAAATATAATTATTTGTGAGTTAAATAGATCAAATAATGTCATTAATTTCGAAGGCAGACATACCATGAGCGACGAAATCAACATTTTGGCATCATCACATTGATTTCTGTTATTTTGGAGCGGTTTTCTTACCTTCTAGTGGCAGCCAAAGAAGATGCGAGGCAAGAACAACCCAGTGGCACCTCATGGTCGGGTGGTTTGTGAAGCCGTTCACTCTCTTCCAAGCAATTCAACTGCAACAACAACCATCCTGTGCTGTCAAAATAAAGAAAAAGAAACAAACGGAAGACACGCCAGATCCCGTCCACTGTGATAACATGTGTCCCAAGTCCCGCCTGCGTAAAGCGCGCACTGACACAATGAGCAGGCTGAGCGCGTCTCCAGACACCCCCCCCTCCGCACCTCCCTGCTGGATTTCACTGGAGCTTAAAGACACAGCAGCAGCGCCTCCTCTCCCCCTCATGGCCCTGCCTGCACGGATCCCTGCTGCTGCTGCCACTCCTTGCTGCCCCGCATTGGCTGGAGACTGGCCAAGGTGATGAGTCGGATATTACCAGGAACAAAACAAAAAAAACCACACAACGCACGGCTCTCTCACTCCAAGCCAACTTCAACGCCTTTTACGCAGCCATTACGCACAACCAAATAGAAAGGAGGTGTGAAGAGCTGATCCAATATGACCAGCAACAAACAAATAGAACACGATTTGATGTGTTCACCTGCTGTGAGATCAATGTAAATATGCTACAGCTCACACACACTATGATAAAGCAGTCAACAGCCTCTTGTCGCATCTCCTGGGCTGCTGCTGCTGTTGTGATGATGATGATGATGGTGATGATGATGATGGCAGCTCGCACTTGGCAGGAGTTTCCCTGATGCAGAGGCTCCTTCACTTTGTGATGCACTTCATGGGCTCATGTTTCCGAACCAACTCTCTAATCAACATCGTCTCAGTGGTCTCACTTTGCCCATGTTTACATCCTATAGGAGTCAATTAAACACACACTCAGTGTGGTGGTGTGACGTCCGCAGCCCCGAGCCTGTTTCCAAGCATGCAGGATTTGATAACCACAACGACCGCACTGGAGATTGAAGGTTCATGGTTTTAAAATCACATCAAGTTAATACTGTCATAAAAACTATATTGTCAAATGTCGGTATGTAAATAGAAACAGCTTTTGCTCCCTGTAATCATTCCTGAGTGTTTAAAACATCTCTTCCCACGGGGCTCGCAATGTGAGCCATCGAAAAAAAATATATAAAGCTGTAATTCAGCTTCAGATAAATGCTTCAGGGAAAGTTAGTCAACTGGTTTCATTTACAAAGAGGTTTGTTTGTTGGTTGGTTGGTTTGATTGTCAGCAGCTCAACACAAAGCTACTGAACAGATTTCCATGAAACTCGGCTTGAGTTTGTGACAAGGTCCAAGAAATACCAAATTCAATTTTCGAACTTTCGTACAAACTGGTGGATCCGGGAATATTTTGTCACTTTCGTTTACATCTTGAAGGAGAAATTCAGGCATAGATAGGGAGCTGATATCTATGAGTGTGTTAACTTCCATGCATCTTGATTTAATGACTGTTAGGCCTATGGGTGATGGAATGGTCTTTACTGAGTGCTATTCTACTTTATTTTTTAACGATCAGTATGGGCAGAAGATTTGGGCATGGGCCCCAGACCATTGTGTTTAGACAGACTTTTAAAAAGTGTGAAACTATCCTTTGCCACAATTACAACATGTATGGTTCTTAATAGACATTGGACCTTTAAGAAAGTAGAATTGCTATAGTGTCGTCGTTCCCCCCCCCCACCCCCCGAAAATGAAAACAAGTTGGAAAGCTCTTCATCAAGAAACCAAATGTATTATGGTGCATCTAAGGCCCTAAGTTTTGATGAGGTATTTTTCCAAACTTTGATTTTATTCGATTGCTGTTTATGCACTTCATCGGGTTAGATGGTCTACCAACAAAAAACGATGTTATTTTGATATTGGTTGCACGAATGGATATTACAGATCTTTGAATACTGTAATTAAATCCAAAACAACTTTCTAGATTCTACTAAGAAACAGAAGTTGACTATTTGCGGAGCCTCCTGGTGGATAATTGACCCTAAGAGGCCATTTCATTTGCTTTGTCTTGTGTCAATGCTACAAATGTGGGTATTTGCATGGTTTTGGTTGTGTGATGGTTTTGTGTGCGTCTCATCTCTTGCTCTATGTGTGTGTCTTCTGTTAGTCGAGATGAAATGTTAAAAAAAATGAAGAGTACACTGGGGTTATTGTGTGTGTGTGTGTGTTTTTTTCTCTTGGACACATGATTAATCTCGACCTCACTGCATTGCCCTACAGCTGTTTGTGCCTTTCTCAGCACATGATAGAAGGATGAGGCTAAACAAACTTGAACGGAGGCAGAACATCACATTTATTGATTTATTTTGTACTTAATTAGTTTGTTTATCCAGCCCGATTTTCTGGAAACATACGAAAAGTGATGGTTCCCTCCTCGACAGAGAAGTAACTGTAGGGGAAACTCATTCGTTCTGCGGATCAACGTTCAAATAGACATATCCATGTTTTTTGTTGCTGAAAATAGACTTTAAGTATGACTAGACTCAATATGGACCCTTTGTGGAGTGCATGGGGATAAATGGGGTGGAGTGAACGCAGTGAGAGAGGGGGCAGTAGAGGCCAAGCACGTGCTCGAGGAGAGATGTTTAGGCCATCTGCAATGCTTTGAGGGTTTTTACATATTTGCGCCACAGAAAAGGTCTTGTGGGTCAACTTTGTAATGTGGTCACACGCCTGATGTAAAAGATCATATAAGGATCATATAAGTAACACAGTGTTCTGTACTCATCCGGGTCTTAGTCAAATTAACATTAGATTAATAGGCCGTATTCACACAGAGGCCATTTCCCCACCTTCTCATTAGCTCTCTGCCAGAGAACGAGTAAGAGTAGTTCCCAGAATAACAAACTGCACTGCCAGATCAGATAAACTCTTCACCTTCACCTGGCGGTTAAATATTCAGCGTTCAGACAAAGGAGACCTGCACCTCAGTGTGTCAAAGTTCTCACACACACCTGTCCACCAGCCCATGGTCCAGCTGCCCATATGCTCAGTGAAGATGTCACCGCGTCTGTTTGTGCGTCCGTCAGGATCCTCCATATGTCCACCCTCCACTGGGTTTTACATGTCATCTGAGCAGTTTCTTTGGCTATTACATTATTCATTATTGAGGTGAGTGTCTATAGCAGCAGATCTGAGCTGACTCACTATGACTGTGTGAGTGTGTGTCTGTGTGTGTTTGTGTGGGTCTGTGTGGACCCACACCATGACTCACTCAGTGCTTTTAGACAGATGAGGACAGCGGTCTCACAAAGGGCAACGCAGGTTTTATTCTTGAAAAATAGCCACTTAGATTAGATTATGTAATGAAAAAACATACCTCTCTCACTCTTCCTCCCTCTCTTCCCTCTCACTCTTCCTCCCTCTCTTCCCTCCCTCTCTGCCCTCCCTCTCTTCCCTCTCTCTCTGTCCTCTTTTATGCCCTTACAGTGACGCACACACACATCCTGATTCAGTCACTAATAAATGAAGCTGTATTTACGCTCCCAGGCCTTCACGTACATACACCTTCTTTGCCTGTTGGCGCCAAACCACACATCAAATACACACACACACACATTCGTACTTCTATCTTAGTGAGGACATTGACATTCCCTAGCCCCTTACCCCAAACCTAACTATCACAACTAAATATCTAACCCTGACCCTAAACCTTATTCTAACCCTAACCCTTAAACCAAGCCTTAACCTTCAAACATCCCTTTGAAATGTGAGGACCGGCCAAAGAGTCCTTACTTTCCAAAAATGTCCTCACTATAT
Source organism: Pseudopleuronectes americanus (assembly GCA_038501795.1). NCBI lineage: Eukaryota > Metazoa > Chordata > Actinopteri > Pleuronectiformes > Pleuronectidae > Pseudopleuronectes > Pseudopleuronectes americanus. The sequence goes on from CM076721.1 coordinate 11,086,375, forward strand.
AGGCTCGATGCTTAAAATGGTCCTCACAAAGGTATAAGTACAGGAACACACACACAACTCATCTGAAAGAAGACCTCATCCTTTCTGCTTGCAATGCTCAGCATGACCTTTTTTTTCCTGATGCAATCCAACACTCATCTCTCAGTCTGCTGACTGGGTTTATTATAAACCTGATATCTGCGTCCATTTATCTCTCCCATTTATCTTCCCTCTCCTTTAATACAGTCATTGTAGTCAGGATTCTTTCTTTGACCCACTCTGTGTGGTTGTTAAGTGTCGTTCCTGGGTTCAGTTGTGGTGTTTCACATATCAATTATGAGCCACTGAACAGACTGGACTAAGAGCTCGGTCAGAAAAACAACACACTTCTCCAGGGGGGGGAGCAAAGTAAGGAATCAGATTCACTTTGATGTAATTTACTTTGACTGAATGTAGACCAGTGTTGCAGCTCAGAGCATTTTCTTTAGTTGCAGCCTTGAAGGAATAGTTTTGGGAACCACGCTATTCTGCCTTCACATGTAGAATAAGAAAAGACTGATACCCCTCTCATGTCTGTTTGGTTTTGTTATCGGTTGAAAAAGTGCAAATAGGACACGTTACTCTTTTTGGGGTGGTGAACTATTTCTTGGCCAGACAGTAACTTCCTGGAGTCTCTTCTGGTTGCCTAGCAACTGTTTCGGAGCCAAGAAGTAGTAAGGCGAATAACACCCCATAAACCACGTCTATTTTTACTCTTTGGTTTTGGTTCAGATTAAATAAATGAGAGAGAATGTGTTCATTGGTGAGCTTCAGACTCTGGTGGACTTCTTTAAAAACAGAGTATAATGCATGAGCTATTTCCCTCTGTTTCCAGTCTTTATGGTGAGCTAAGATAAATATGCTGGAGACTAGAGCTACATATTAACTAACACATGGTTCAAATATGATGCTATAGCCAGCAGCACTGGCTTTAGTACCACATACTCTGGTGTACAATGGCCTGTCATAACCAGGTTAATAAAATGTATAGACTAAATGATTATCATATGCCATGGAATATGTACAATGGTACTGCAGTATGGATCCTGGTTAAATCTGGAGTAATGTTGTTATATCTGATATACCATGTTATGTACAATGGTGCAGCAGTATGTGTGAACAACCTAAGATCCAGGATAGGTTGCATGAATAACCTTGACCCCTAGGCAATCCTGGTCAAACTGAAGGCTAATTTAACCTAGGGTTAGGCTAACCTAGACACCATGGATTTACTGTCTGGCCAATAAATATTCTTGTTTCTGAGGTACTGTGGAATGTACCCATGTAATTGTCCTGCTGGGGGGAATCCAGCTTGCCGCAGAGCACAGATACAAACCAACAATATACACATGCTGTTCATACATAACAACAATAACACTATAACACAATAAACTCTGAATAAATAAAATTAATAAAAGTGTTATTTTGTTGTGTCCACACAACAACAAAAAATAATTTTTAAAGAAGTTCAATCGAAAATAAAAATCTTGAGGTGTTAAAGTGTTTAGTGTCTTAAATAGTTACCTGTAATGTAAATTGAGCAAGAAATTTTACTTTCTCTACACACATTATAAACAACTAGTCCACACATCTGAATTATCAACATGTTTCTTTGCACAACAGATGGATCTTTGTCTTGCAAAACAATCAAATACAGACGGGCATGTTAAGCCGTGAAGTATGGCATCACACGGTTGAGATAAACATATGTTTGATCCAAAGAGATGATGTGGATTGAAAATGTGCCAAGGCACGTACAGTAGCTATCTGTGTAAGCTAATATCAGCGTGTGTAATTACTGATAGCCCAATGATCGCCCTCTGCCTGGATAAACCTGATTAGCATCGACTAGGCTGCAAACCGTCCTAATCCTGCGTAAGGAGAGAAGGATGCATGCAGGTACAGAGGGAGGGTGCCAACAAGAGATAATACAGAGGGTGAAGAGGGGAGGAGTGAGAAGCGGAAAAAAAAACATGGGAAGTAAGGATTGCAAAGAAGAGGGTGGAAGAGGAGGAAAAGTCATGGAAAGAGAAGAAGCAAAATATGTCAGAGCAGGAAACAGCCTGAGGGAAAACGAGAGGAACAAACAAGTAACTCAACTGAGCTTTCATATCTGACTCCTTTAGATCTTTATTTATCCCTGTTCATGTATGGTCCTCAGCTTTATCTTTATATCAACTATTTGATGATATGCAATTGTTTAATATTCTCTTAATTTAATCTTCAAGAAATTGCTCCCAAAAACAGTGAATATAAAGTGTGTTTGGTGTTATTGCTTTGTGTAAACCATGTATCTTTAAAAAGTATATTTTTATTATGAGCAAGACAGTCCTGTGAGTAAATGACACGAGTGAACCAATTTTTCAGATCATTCAGTAAATATTTAATCGTTTATATGTACAGTATGAATTTGAATCTTTCAGTTCATTTGAAAAATCGGTGCATTTGGAAATAATTTATTTTTCAAGACAGTGGTACTGCAGTATGTACATTTGCGTTATATAGTCTGTTGTGTTTTCCTCTAATTATATAACTTCTATAAAATGCTATAGCAATACTGTTTGTTGCTATGGACATGCCAATAAAGCTTCTTTCGAGTATAGAGGGAAGAGAGAGTGTGGGGATTTAACAGAGAAATGGAGGGGGGAAAAACATCACGTGGAGCCAAAAGGTGAGGGAATGTGATTAGTTTGACCAAAAGACAGAAAGGGGTAACTGAGATTGGAGGAATGATGTGGTTGAGGGAGACAGAGGGAATGAAATAAATGCAATTTGCAAGATCAGTTTATCTGAGAGACCATTAGCATCGCTCTCTCTGCGGTTTCCCTTTGTGTGTGTGTGTGTGTATGTGTGTGAGGGAGTATCAATATATATCTTTGAACATACTGAGATTCACAGTAAATCTCACACGTAAGATGGTATACAGTAGATATGAACCCTGTGCTTCTCTCATATATGAACAAAAAACATAATTTGTTTGATTAATTGAACCCCCCCCTCCCCCCCGCCCTGTCAGCACAAACATATTTAATCTCAGCATCAGATACACCTGTGTAGTAGCACAGTAAATATGTGATAACAGCTTCGGAGTTGGGAAACGGAGAGAATCCACAACTTTCCTCGTCTATTACAGACAAAGCTAAAGTGGCTCCACTTAACTGGTCATGGCCATAAATGCATTAATAATCCTCTTTGCTTTCACTGGAAACTTCTTCTGCAAACACAACCACAACAGCAATCACAAGGACTCACTTCAATGATGATGAGTAGGGTTGCAAAATTCCGGGAATATTCAAAGCTGGAAACTTTCCATGGGAATTATCGGGAATATACGGGAATATACGGGAATATACGGGAATATACGGGAATTAACGGGAATTAACTGGAAATTATGCAGGTAATTTATACTAACTGTATTTACCTTGTCATCTACAGACATAAATATAAACATTTTGTTTTGTCATAGGCCGATTTGAGCCCTGAGGAAACTTTGGGCACTTGACTATATGCTTCTGGATCTTTGTGTCATTCTTAACATAGGTCTTTGCACAGTATTTGCAAATGTACAAAGCCTTTCCTTCTACATTGGCTGGGGTGAAATGTCTCCACACATGAGATAGTGCATGTAGCATTGCTCTGTAGAATAAGATGAGAAAAAATCTTGTAAAAAAAACACTAAAGCAATGCCAGAGAAATAAATAGTTGGCCAATTGGAATCATCCTTAAAAATATTTTACAATTGATGGATAAATGAATAGAAATAGGCTAGATGGACAGATGAACAATCCTCAATCAGCATGCTAACATATTTCCCCCAGTAATATCATCGAAACTTACCTGACTAGTCCTGCACACTACAGCAGGCCTCAATAGCCCTGCTGTAGTGTGCAGGATGCTGGCAATTATCTGTGTATGTGATGGAGAAATGCACAGTGCAGGGTTGAAATTCAACGTGCAGCTTGTGCTGCATTCCATACGTCTTTAAAATAGAGTTTGGAATGATTTTTTTAGTGCTCAGCGTTTAATTTGTGTATATATTTTTTTCTAAATTCCCCAAAATTCCCGAGCTAAATATTCCCATGGAAATTTTCCGGAAATTTTCCGCCCCTTTGCAACCCTAATGATGAGTCTGCAGCTGCTGTCTCTTTCATTCTATAAGGATGCACAGTCGTGGACAGCTACCACACATCTTCTCAAGTACTGGGCTTAAGTACCATTTTTGGGGTACTTGTACTTGATTTATACTTCTACTCCTACACATCTCAGGGGGGATTTATTGTACATCATATTCCACTACATTTGTGTGTGTTTTACTTGCTGGTTTTAGATTATTAACACCAAATATAATGACTTCTGTATTATTTTAGATAAATGTATCCAGCAGTGTATAAAATGCTTTATATCTGCATGGTGCAAGTAATACTTACAGATGTAACTGTATTTGAGTACAGTAGTTGAACAAATGCACATATTTACTCCACCATTTTAGACATTGTTATGTAAAGAATTGCACCGTAGTGCAGTGGTCCGCACTACCGCCTCACAGGAAGAAGGTTCCAGGTTCCTGCATGGGTTTTCTATGGGAACTCTGGGCACAGTCCACAGGGTTAGGTTGATTGAAGACTGACCAAAGATTTGAATGTGAGAGTGAATGGTTGTTAGAGAAGACTTTTGAAAAACATCCTCAGAATTTGATTGGTTCATGTTGACACGACGACAAAATAATAGAAACCTTTTCAATCTATGGATGTGCAATCTCCAAGTGGAGATCCATAATTGTAATGAACCCTACACTAATGCACCTTACAGTGTAATACTATCATTATACATAGTAAGTGGAATAGCTAATGGATGGATGGACCACCAGATCAGTAATGGGTGGAATGTCTTTCTTGGTATGCTTGTGTTCTGGTTTTTTGATATTGCACTTTTCTGTTATGTTTTTATTAAGAGAAATAGTACTTATACACTTTAAGACCAACAATAGGTTAACGCAGTTTTACATAAACTAAACAGACCATTGCTTGAACTCCATCCATCATCTTCTATCAGTTGTTGCCAAGCCTCTGGTTGGTTCATCTCATCATTTGTCCATCTCTTACTTTGCCAAACACCCAAAAACAAATAAAAGCAAAATCACATATTTTAATAAAAGGGGAATTTGCAGTGATCACAGCACCTGCATGTCCAAACCCTACACTGTAAATAAACTGCACATAAATAAAGACACTGTGATCCGAACCTGGACGTCTAGTCAGGTGCGTTGTTTGTCCTCCGGGGGGCGCTGTGTTCGCCGAAGCCACACGTTGACCCTAGCGGGACAACCAACAATCTCTTCCGGTCCCACGCTGACTCGCATTATTTTCGGTTTGTAGTCGCTTTTCCGCGCCGAAGAGAAGAATTGCGCGTGTGTATAAACATCCCGGAGCTCTGTTAGACACCCAACTGTTCGCAGCTGCAGCCGGTCCACGGCTCCGTGTGTTAGCCGAACATGTCTGCGGAGGAGGCGGACAAAACAACCACCACTGATGCCAGCGCTGGAGACGAGGAGGAGGAATGGCTGTATGGAGGTAAAACACCAAACTGCCCTGAAACCTCCTTTCCGACGGGCACGTGAACCAGGATATCACCTGCTCTCAGTATCCGCCGTCACCCTTTAGCGTGAAGGGCTTCAGCCGGAGTTAGCCTGGGAGCTAAGCTAGCAGCTAGCACCTAGCCGCTTTGGAGCTTAAGGACCTCTGGGTGTTTGTGTCACGTTTGAGTGTTGAACCCTGGGAATAAAGGTGAGATACAAAGATGCAATGATTCACTTCGTTCTGTTTCAGATGAGTCTGAGAGCAAAGACGAGGATGAAGAGGCCAAACTGAACGCAGCAGTCAGGTGATTTCCGTCCACACTCAAAACACATGTTCACGTCCACCGCATCAACTGGTGACAACTGTCAGGGAATACAACACACTCCTCAGAACACACAATCAGAGATAGACTGAACGGAGCCCTTCAGTTTGACCTGTTTTCATTGTTACTATAGCTTTTACATGATACTTTATGGTGTTTCATTCTCAGTGTTTTTAATGGTTTAGTCTTTATTCTTTGCTCATTAATCAGTTGTTAAGAACTTGGAATTGCAAATATATTTATGAAAAGTGCTATAAAATGACAGATTTCCACTCGTTTCTTTCCTATCTCATGTATTTGAACTTTACGTGAAACAGCTTAGTAAAACTGCAGTTTTAGACTTTTTAATTTCAATTAATATAAGATTGATTTATCAATACATAGTTCTACATAGCTGCCAGAAAATCACACCAAAAAAAAATTACCTTATTTTTAGGAGCTACAGCAGATATTGGTATGCAACATATCAATACCAGTGACTGTATGCTTCTAAAACAGTTGTTTATATATACTGATATGTACTTGATCTTCCTAATGTTTTCATGGCTGTTGCTTGAAGGAACTTTATATCTAATACTTCATTGTATCCACAGTGCACCTGCTGATGCTTCCACAGAAGATGCTGCTGAACACGCAACAGGAAATGGAGTGGCCTCTGAGGTAGGTCGCTTTCACGCACACTTATTGCACAAGTTGCAAAGTGTGCTTCATCCCTTTTTTTATTTGTAAGCACACCCATACTTACCTTCCTCCTTTGGGATCCCAGGCCACCGGTGAAGCAGCAGCTGAAGACGTGGAGAGTGATAGTGACAGCGATGATGACGACGATGACGTCCGAGTCACCATCGGAGACATTAAAACCGGAGCACCACAATACACGTAGGTTTATAGGTTTATAGGTTACCCGTTAGTTTGAATGAACTACTAGTCAGATGGAATTTCACTGCAGCTACTGATTGGTAGTCTAACTCAATATGCTAAAAACAAAAGAAATAAGGTCTTTCCTATAGTTTTCACACGTAATCTCAGGAAGTCATCGACCCACCTTATTCTACATCATTATGAACTTTACCTTGGTAATACATTTACGGGATAGCCTCCCTAAATAACTTTTCTTGACCCTTCAAAAGACAAAGGATGTTTAAGTTTTTGTATGAAAGTCAGATTGATCTTTGAACAATATACTGTTTGTCCATTCTAGGACTTATGGAGCTGCTCCTGTAAATCTTAACATAAAGACACCAGGCTCCCGACCTTATGGACAAGGTATGAGTAAATACTTTACACAGAGAATATGCTCTATGTGATGTTCATGTCCTGTAACATATTGTGTTGTTTGATTTTAGTGAATTCAAAGATGAAGGGAGTGGATCTGGATGCTCCTGGAAGCATCAATGGGGTTGCAGTGGTGGAGGCGGACATGGAGTCATTTGAAGAGAAACCCTGGAGGAAGCCAGGTCTGTGTTTCTGCTTGTCACTACATTTTTCAAACCGAACAAATACAAGCAGTAATATAGTGATATCCTCCTCCAGTCATATCACTCAAGTTGGTTTACTGTATTTAAGTTGATACTGAAAAAGAAATCCAATGTAAAAATATATCAAAGTATTATTTTTTCTGTGTGTATGTAGGAGCGGATCTGTCCGACTACTTTAACTATGGCTTCAATGAAGACACGTGGAAGGCGTACTGTGAAAAACAGAAGAGGCTGCGTATGGGTCTGGAGGTTTCCACAGTCAGTTCAGGGACGAGCAAGATCACAGTAAGAAATTCTCACATCGTCCCTTTTTCTCCTAACACTCCTTACAATTCACCAGATTTGTGTTTTCTTTGGAAGTCTCTCAATCGCATCAGGTTGTTGGAATAACAGCAGATTACATTTTCATGAATGCAACCTTTTTTTAAGTCAAATGAGCCGCAAAAATGATCAAGTTAATTTTCATTTCTCATGTCTATCACCTATGCTTCTATAGAACATTATTGCAAAATGGGAACTTCACAACAATGTTGCTTGTCTATATATTCAGGGTGGCTGAAGGATCCAGAAGTCTAAAATTGTCTAAAGTCTAAACTGAATTTCCGGCCTTAAAGTTTTAAATATGTTAACATTTTACGTCTTAAATACATTTTGGTAGGTCTTCATTATTTTTAACATTCACTTAACGCTACTTCTCTCGACTTATAAAAGTAGTTTTTAGGGGAAAGACACTTTTTTCAATTCATATTTTTAGTGGGGTTATAAAACTAAAGACTAACTTTCCCCTTTTGTGTTCTAGTTCGTTATCAACGATCCACATAATAGTATGTTTAATAATGATGTATGTGACTTATTATTTTCTTTACTATTTGTGAATTTCATAGTGTTTGTTAATAACTTTAATTGTACAGCAGTTTTCAGTGCAAAGTGTTTTTTTTTAAAATAAAGTTATAATTCTTATTGTCAACATATCTATTGTGATAAACTTATCTGGCTCTTTCTTAGGTTCAGCAAGGCAGGACAGGCAACGATAAAGACATATCCATTTTGCCTGTTCATACCTCCAAGCCAGACTTCACGTCTCCCATCAACATGTATAAGAATACCATCAGTCAGGTCACCAGGTAAGTCTTCCGCTTTCTTCTACACTACAAAATATCTGGGAATAAAATACACACATCCAGGTTCCACTAGAATTGTACAGTAAAGCTGATCCAGCAGGGATATGTCTAAGCAGTGGAGGGCTAGATGAAGATTAGCACTGCATATAGTTAACTTAAAAAGAAGGGATAGAGTTTTAGTCATGGCTGGTCTGTGTCAGTATGAGTTGATTATTTTAGAGGAAACCACACTGCAAAAAGATGAATCTGTTTATTTTTCTAATTCAATTTTCTCTCACAGAAATGCACCTGGACACCTCCAGGATTACCAGATGCCCCGTGGTGAAAATAGGTCACCATCCAATGGGCTATGTGTTTCTTTGTGTTAAGGCCAATGTTTCTGTCATCTCCTTTAACACCTGCCTTTTGTTTCAAAATGGTAGGATCTCTCCCCCTCAGTGGACCGGCCCGCCTGTTCCGGACATGTCCTATTATACGTAAGTTGGCACTGCTTTGTCCCTACAAGGTGAAATTTGCCTGATGGGGAAAATGTGCAGATGTTAGAAACAGCAGGGGCTGGTGTTTTCCCAAGGCTCCAACAGATGTTTTCTTTTTGACCCTGTTTTGGGGTTCAGTGGTTAATGTGCACTTAAGTTAAAAAATGTCAAACTAGGTTTGAGATCAGTTACAAATAGTTTCACCATTGCACAGTGAGCTCTGGGATGTTAATTTGTACATTGTAAAATGTAAGTTTTATTTTGGATACTATTTAAAAAGAACAAATCAGACAATATTGCTATTCAGTAGCAGCCTCAAAAGTCCAGAACAATTACCGGTAGTAGCTGTAATTCTCATCACGTTAGATATTTAATTTATTTATAGAATTGATGTTGGTTGCTTACTGTGTGTGTCGTAACAGACAGTATGTCAATGTGATTGTGTCATTTGTATTGGATTGTGGTCAGTTCCTTCATTCTTTTTCTTTTCTCCATTACCAGGAAGAGCGGTGTCATAGATGTGATTGGTGGACAGACGGCCACCATCAGCCGGGTGGAAGGACGACGCAGACACAACCTGGAGGGCAATAATATCACGGTAAGCTGAAGCGATGGTGTGCTTTTCATACCACGGCGCCTTTAATTACACACAAAAAAGAATTTATAACTTCAGCTTTCACTTGTGTTGATGTACGGAGCAGCGAACCTGGAGCTAGGTTTGGTTCAATTCCCCTGACTTCCACAGTTGGATTTTCTAACTTCAGGGGGCATTGTATATGTCAATTCCAAGCAGGAAATTCAGATTTCCTAGTTCAGTTTGAATCCACCATTTTTTTTTCTTTGCTCTGGTGAAATGTTTACTACTCGCATTGAGTTACAATGAAATGAAATAGTTCTGACTGTGTGTTCTCATCCCGACCTCTCTGTCTGTGTGCAGGTGATCTCTGAACACTCCACGTCAGATGCTGAGCCAACTCCAGCTAAGATTCCCACCTTCTTCCCTCCAGGACCTCTTCCTCCGAACATACCCCCACCTCCATTTCTCCCTCCCCCACCAAATGTCAGCACTGCACCTCCACTCATCCCCCCACCCAGTAGGTTCATCTTTCTCAGCTCCTCTCTGTGTTTTTTTAAATATTTGCATAATTCGGTTTTATATGTGTTGAAAACTGACTATTCAATTTGTATCTCCTTCCCCTCTTTCGCCCTCGCAGGATTGCCCATTACTGTCCCTCCCCCTGGTTTTCCTCCTCCACCTAGTGGGCCCCCACCTGCAATCATCCCCAATATGGACAGGTAACACATCTACAATTCAACATAACTACATGAAATAAATAGTGAAGATAAGGGGATTTTTAGAATGGTATCATCAATTTCTGATTTGGATTGAATATTGTAAAACCACATTTATATATAAACAATGTTTTCCATTGTGAAGAGGTTAAAGTCCTGTTTAGCTTCTTAACTTAATTGCATATGGGAAAAAAAAACGTAAAAATTTAGACTTATTGTGTAAACAGAAACACACACTCTCCTGTACGTCAGCAACATGTAGTCTTTTCTCTGTTTCTACAGTGGCCACCCTGGAGGTTATGATGGCCGCCCTGTTCCTCCGTATCCGTTCCCTCAAGGTGAAAAGCTTTGCTGCATAATCTGATTTTCTGAACACAGCAACACAACAAATGCCACAACTTGATCTGTGAATATATTATGGGAAAATATATACAAAACGTCTGTATATCTTGTTATTCACATACAGTTAAGACCACTTATAGCGATTAAAAAGCTTGGAACAGAATCGTTCCTCTACGAATGTTATTTGATATCAGCTTACAGCTATAATTTTAGGTATTTTCATACATGTACGGACTGTAAAAATGTTAACAGGCAAGTGCATAATGTAACCTTTCCCTCTAGTTCTTGGAATATTATACAGAAGCTAGGCAATTTGTTTATGGTAATCAACTCTTGGCCTGAGACATGTTCACCATAAGCCGTTTCCACTGTAATAGGGTTGATTGTTCCTAAAGATTACACGAGCATGTGCAGTGACAGCCATGTCCCTTCCCTTTCTTCAGGTGCTTACCCTCCACCTATGACTGGAGGTGTGCCTCCTCCATGGCCCCCAATGATGGACAACTCGAAACCCTGGGATTATTATCCCCGTCGAGAAGAAAAGAGAGAGAAGGACAGAGAGAGGCCCAGGGAGAGGACACATGAGCGGGAAAGAGAACGGGAGCACAGTCCTTCAGCTATGAGCTACACTAGGTGAGACAGACATGCACCAGTACTCACTGGATATACTCTCTATGATGGAGTGTGAGTTTACAAATACACCAAATATGATAAACAAGGTGATGCTCAATGTTTTAAGGAGTTATTTAGAGGATTTTTTTAGGTTGGATGTGATCTGATCCACCAGATAAGTACAGCACTGATCTAGGTCTTATTTAGTGAATACAGTTTCTCTCTGGACATGATGCAGTTACATTAAATAGTTCTTTAACAGCTTTATTTTGAAATCCACTTTCGACCAGTGGTTGCATTAATTATCTCAACGTGCTGCCAACTGGTTTTTTAATCACTGACCTCATATTACACGGAATTAATATGATTCCAATAAGTTTCACCCTATGAAGTTTATATTAGAAAATACCCTGCTTTCGGACAAGCACTGAAGTCTGGACATTTTCCCATATGTGATGCTAATGTCTGAGTCCGTTGATCTTGGCATTTTCTGGAACTTCTCCCACCAGCCCCAGAGGAGGCGGTGCATTCAACACGAGCGAGTGGCGCCACCTCTTGCTCAATTTTTTGACCTTTTGTTGTGAAAGCATCTGACCTAGACAATCTCCTGCTGGGTTCATGTATGATAACAGCTGTACTCACAGACACAGGAAGAGTACATCTCTGTGGATATTCTGTGAAATTCCATCATGTGAATGGGATTCTTTGCTATACATGCAATAACAATGCATTAATGGGAAATATCTTGTTCTTTCACATTCCACAGCGACGAGGAGCGTTATCGTTACCGTGAGTACCAGGAGCGTGGTGCCTACGTAGAGCGCCATCGTGAACGGACGAGTCGAGAGAAAGAGGAAAGACACAGAGAGAGGCGGCACCGAGAGAAAGAGGAGGGACGCCACAAGTCCTCTCGCAGGTAAACTAACACACAAATTCAAATGATCATTTGTTAAACCACTACCCCAAATAATAACTCAATGAAAAGATGCTTGACAAGCTTTATATTTCTGGAGCCGTACACCAAAATGTTTTCTGTCTTTGTTTTGTCTCTTTCCACTTTGACCCAACCTTTGTGTCCTACCAAACACCTGTTCCTTTTGTTACTGGCACCACACTGTCTCTGTTATTCTCCTTCCCCTTGTGTCCCTTCTCCATTTCACTTCACCTTTTATTTTCTCCTCACCCATTGATCGTCTTGCCTTCCCTCCTCGACTCGTCTGCTCCTCTCACCCTCTAATCCTTCCCCTTCTGTGAGCAGCAGCAGCAGGAGGAGGCACGACAGCGAGGAGGGCGACAGCCACCGGAGGCACAAACACAAGAAGAGCAAGAGAAGCAAGGAGGGCAAAGAGCCGGGCGAGGAGATCAGCGCAGACCAAGAGAACCAGGAGGCCATGGAGTAGTGATGCCTCTACACGTCTTTACTCTCTCTCCGTCTCCGTCTCCCTCTGTCCATCCATTCCCCCACCAAGATGAGAGAGAGAGAAGGAAAACGAGAAGATGAGGGCCGACCAACAAAACCAGAGAGTTGCAGAGTGACCAGTGTGTCCTGTCACTCCCCTCTCCATCAGTCTCCATCCTCCCCCGCTGACGTTCATCCTCACCATCACGTCAAACAGAGAATTGATGAACCTAGGGGAGGTGTTGAAGGAGGGATGTTTGTCCTCTTTTCATCCATCTCTCCTTCTTTAGCTGACATCAATCTTCTCCCACCACGTTTCTCTCCCAGCGCCGCTGTAACAACTGTCCTGCTCACAGATTTCAGTGTGTAGTCGGGACGATCAGAGGAATTTTCTCTTTCTGTCATTTGGTTTGTTTGTTGTCCTTTTGTTCTTGTATAAAGACACCGTTAGAGAGCTGTCAGTCTAAGTTCAAGTAAAAACATTTTTGATAAATTGGCTTTTTGTGGCTTTTTTTGAATAAATACTCTTATAATTCTTCAGTTTCCCAGTAATGATTCATATTAATCTTTCACAGGCATTAAGTAAATGTAGTGTACTTACTATGCATTGAAGAAATATCTTTATATCATCCCCTACTCGAATATGAGTTTATATTTTTGCTATGTCTCTTGGATGATGGACCTTTCCAGTGCAGAAGTCGAGTCAATGTTTACAATTTAGCATGTTGAACACAACCATAGTTCCGGCGGAAAATACAAAAATATTAACAAAAAGCAGGGAATAAATAGATGATACAAAAAGCAAAAAATTTTAAACATCGTATACATATTTGAGAATTAAAATATTGCACATTATCAGAATATTGTATCTGCAGGTTCTAATTAACGCCATCAGCTAAGTGTTCATCATTTAAACCTCCAAAAATATAAAGATAGACTATCATAAACTCTGCACCTTATTTAGTAAAAACATCGAACAAATTTTGACTCTTACCTAAATATTATTATTACTATGTCTTGAAAAGATCCTCGACAGAAACCCACAATGTCATGCATGATTACAACTTTTTTCTTAAATAAACATTTTTGTTCGGTGACTAAAGGTCAATTCTGTGACACGTCACATGGCATCTTTGTCCTGTACACATGGACGTGTTTAGGTAACGTTTGTGTGTTTTCAATGTGTTCTCAAATAGTCACATATACGTATCTGAGAATCAACACGCAGAGCAGAGTTATCAGCAGGAGAGGACAAAGCTCAAGTTCACTGCAAAATAATGGTTGATTTTAAAATACTGCAATAGAAAGGCCTTCTTTTCCGTGGCTGCAACCTATGAAGTAATTCTATTTAATCTGAGGTTTTATTTAGTGTGTTTCAACTTTTTATGTCCTCTCTATCGGATGATCATCTTATAAAATGTGATGTATTGTTTTAGATTTAACTACATTCCAGTTTAAAGCATAAAGTAGCCACAAATAGCACCAGATGCAAGATTGAGATGCTCCCTTTAGGTTGTTGCATCAAATATGAGGCAGTCGTAGTTTGACTTTTCGTCAAACGCCATATTAATGGCTCACAGTGACACACGAAATTGCTGTAACTTCCTTGTTAATTGGTCTATCTCCCTCAAACGACATTTGTGTAACGACAGTTTAGATACTCACCTTTACTTTTTTCCACATTGTGACACTTAAATTTAACCCTTTTTTGGGGGCATTTATAAGTAATGCATATAAATTGGGTAAATGAGTTTTATGTTTTATCACAACCTCCACTTGATTTATGGTGGCACACATTAACACATTTAAACACACTAATGCTCACATCTTCACATCTAATGTATCACAGGGTTGTTTCCTATGGAAATTGCACAATGTAAAAATATATTAATTTAATGAAGCATGAGAAATGGTTTAAACCTTGTTTATACTGCTTGCGTGTGTTCATTAGTCTCATTGCGCGATCAGAGAGGATTATGGGAGATTTAATAGAGGCCATTAACATACATACAGTGTACAGCCTCAACAAAGCTCCTTGTTGTATGTGGTTGGATCAAAATTCCTCACACAGGGTCAAAGTCTCCCTTTCCTCTCCCCCCCGGTGCTGTTTGCTCTGGTTACATGAGTTCACACAGAAGAGAGTAGAGGCCGTGGATGAAGACATTTACCTGGAGACGATAAAAAGGGCCTCATCGCACAGGAGCCGCAGAAGAAAATCCTGAGGAGAAAAAAGAGTAGAGCCATTTGGATGATGAAGTGTGTTGTTGTGTTACTGAGTCTCCTCTCAGTGGGACGCTCGGCTCCTGAGAGCGGCTGCGACGGTCTGGTTCAACCAATCACCATCAGCAATGAACAGGTTTGTGCTCAACTTTGCATCTTATATTTGTCATTTCAGTACATAAATAAAATGTAATATTGATAATCAATTCCATGCTGCAACACCATGTTTCCATGGCAGCCAGCAGGATTTGATGTTACCTGAATGCCCCCCTATAGTTTCTTCTTCACACTTGGAAAGATTACAGGAGGATTGGTTTATTGTTTACCATCGCAACCTCAACATCAGATTTAGCTTATTGTTGCACAATGGTCCTTTAAAGATAGGGTTGGTAATCCTGGAAAAACTAGCATAGCAGGCTTCACCTTGACAAAATGCAACCACATCTATACATATGGCTATAAGAACATTAAGGGGATTTCAACAAATAAGAAAAAAAAAGAGGTTGAGAAACACTGACAAATATCCCGTGCTCTGTCCCTGTGCTCCAGATGCTTGGTAGGTGGCTGTACATCGGGGGGAGCACTGACCTCCCTGGAAGCCGCTCGCTGGGCCACCTGCTGACCAGTGTCTGGTTGGAAATCGCTGCCACTTCCCAGAGCAACATCCTGAACATCATCCAGACTCAGAGAATGTAAACCCCCTCCCACACTGACACCACAGCAGTTATAAGTACCTCCGTCCGATAAGCACACCATGGGAATTTACATTGAGTTGACTGCCATAAACAAAGAGGGAATATATTTGTTCTAACTTCTAATCATTGCCAGTTTGTAGAGCCTCAGTTTCCGTCCAGTATTTTGCATGTTTGTCGACAGATGTTTGCATAAAGACGTTTTCAGCCATGAACTGGAAAATTTCTGGACCCAATTTTCTGGACAATTTCCAGACTTGGCCTCTCATATGTGAAGAGCTCAGAAGTTTCCACAATAACAGGACATAATTTATAAAATCTTGTTTTTGTTGACATGTGCCTGTCGTAGCAGCTCCTGGTATTACTGTCGTTTTTTTGTGTTTTTATTACGTTTCCTATCTCTCTATCTATCTATCTATCTATCTATCTATCTATCTATCTATCTATCTATCTATCTATCTATCTATCTATCTATCTATCTATCTATCTATCTATCTATCTATCTATCTATCTATCTATCTATCTATCTATCTATCTATCTATCTATCTATCACATCTATCTATCTATCACATCGACAACCCTTATCACACAAAGCTCTTGAATCTCGTTGTCTTTCCGACTTGACATCTCTTACTGTTCTTGCAGTTTCGCATACATTAGAAACGTCATCAACATGACCTCTGTTTCGCTGTGAATCCTCCAGACATTTCACTGCTGAATTCTAACGTGGACTCACTAAGATATTTTCTGGACAAGTTACTCGAGGGTTGGCAGGGAAAGTACCGGAAATCGCATCAGAATACAGTCGACTCTCTTGTGGTATTAACTTCTGATGCCGCTTTTATTTTCTTCCTCACAGATACGGTGATTGTTCGAGCTTAACCTACAACGTGACCTTTGAGAACAGCACGATGTTAATAGGTAAGTGATGAACAGCCAACGTGTGGGTAAGATCCTACAACCTGCATTAAAATACATTCAAGTTCCTGAAGTGTTGGTGTTTTTACAGAGCAACCTTTCCACCTGAAGGAAGTCTATCTGCCGACTGACTGCTCCGACTGTCTGGTTGTTTATGAAGAAGTTATCTCTGGCACAGACACGTTTACCAGTCTTCTGCTTTTCAGTAAGAAATACTCGGCTCTAAAACTCAGAATTAACTGTTTTTATACATAATCGTTTTCTGATGCAATCACTCTACACCAGGCAGCTATTATTTGGGAAACCTGATAGAGGATGAACAGCTTTTTTAAGATATACAAATAAAAAACGTCTTTATTTTCCAGGCAGGAGAAAGAGCGTCTCTGCCGTCCCTCAGGAGATGCTCATGAGACAAGCAGAATGTCTCCGCATGCAGTCGCCCATAATGATAAACCCCAACTACGGTGAGATTTTTTATAGTGAAAATGTTGTCTCTGTCTGCTGGGCCTTTATAGTATGACTCAGAGATGATTTCTTTGTGACTTATTATTGTTTTTAATGTGCACGTGCACAGAAATCTGTCCAGACAACATCCCGCCCTCAGAGGGACTCAGCGCCCTCAACTCCTTGTTTGAAGCCAAGATGGGACATCGAGTTGCCAGACTTCTGGACAGATTTTTTGATATGTTTGTGAACTGATTTATAATTAGCCTCGATTTGGATTTTGAATGAGTAAACATACATTTTTACTGATAGACAGTAACAGAATGTAATAAATACAATAAATAATTAAAGTTTTAGAGGTAAAATGTAGTAGCTACTTTATTTTCTTCTCACTATTGTAACTTAACAATAAATGGATACAAATATTTCATGTTTGAATATATCCAAATGTCACAAGTACATTTCCATACAGTTAAAATGGTGTTGTACTTCAATCAATGTGTACAATATATATATGCAGTCCCTGTCACTCAATTACACATACTGTTATATTATAAACAGCTGCATATACAGGAGAGAAAGAAATATACTTGTATTTATATGTACTTATATGTAACAATTCTTCATTAAAAATAACCAGACCTATGATACTTCTTTTACTTGTGTCCTGTTATTGTTTTGATTGAGGGACCTCGAGCAGCCGAGGTGACATATTGCACATTTAAAGTCCAATAGCCGCTCTCCTATTAGCTCTTTTTTGGTCTCCACCATCTTCTGGAGGGTTTTGTTCTGGAAACTTCTTCAACTGATCTAAAGCCAGCTATTTGTCATTGGATTTCCATCTCATGTAAGGGTGTACTCATATTAGTTGTGAAACTAAAAACCAATATACATTCCACTTTTTCTAATTACATTAAATTACATAATTTTTACTGCATACATTCATTTGACGGCTTCAGCTTCTGGCATATTCAGGTAAATTATATAGAATATAAATAACACATTATTTATGATTATTGTTATGATCATATTTTGAATATGAACTTACAAGTTAAAGTGTGATAAGGAAAACTAACTGAACTTTGAAGAAACTGTGGTGGGAATTTGTATTTAATTCCCTGGTGAAGAAATAAACCATTAGACTGAGTGATCAATTCAATGATATCAAAGGATTTAATTAATGCAAGAAAGTCAAGAAACAATTTACAGAGAATAGATTTGAACACAAACAGAGTTACTGAGCAATGTTTGGCCAAGCGGGACAGAATCCTCAACACCACCGCAGGTATCAAGGATCTGACAAAGGGTGATATGTGCCAGCTTTAATGCACAGCTCAAGGGTTCCACATCATGCTTCGATATCATGCAGGCAGGACGTGTCCATTGGTGAGACGTTGTCAGAGAAGGGGCAAAGTGCCCCCCCCCCTCCTGAGTGTATAGACACTGGGCAAAAAATCAAATAGTCACATGGACGTTTAGGCTCAAACTACCTAACATTGGCAGATGCAAACTGTTACAACCCTGAGGTTGTGTGTATATTTCTCTGTCTCTGTCTCTCTCTCTCTCTCTTTGCTGTGATGCTTGGGTGTGATGTGTTTCAGGTGTGTGTCTACGATTGGATGAGTGGGTGGGTGTGTTTACAGGGAGCTGATTGATTCCAGCCCAGGATAAGAGGACAACTTCTCACAGCTCCTGCGGCCTCTCTCCTTCTGCCACTGCCAGCCAGACCTCCAGCCGGACTCACCGTGTGACTTTATGTACCCTTAGACGTGGTCGTAACAAAACATTAAGTAGAATTTTTTCAGACACACTGAATCAGGAGCCATGATGATGGAGGTCGTTTATGTTGCCGTGGCTGCGCTCAGTCTTCTGTCTGTCGGACATTCGGCTCCTGTGACGAGCTGTGGGACTCTAATCCAAAATGTTGTAATCCCTGGAAGAGACCAGGTAAGACGCACTCTCTTATCCCGCTTGCCCCGAGTCTCTCTCGAATTTAACTTCTTGCTAATTTTGAATGTGACCATATCTGTCATTTTACGTAACTGAGGTTGGGACTGTCGCTTTCAGCTGCTGGGGAAATGGATATACGCAGCAGAAAGCTCAACCTTTCCTGGGGCCAGGTGGCTGACCGAACTGCTTTTGAAAAGCGCCTGGGTCAAAATGACGGCTGCCAACGAGAGTGATGCAGTCGATCTTTATCAAGTTCAAAAAACGTAATATAAAGCTTAAATCTCATGAGTGAATCAATAATTCTGCTGTCACATCTTACTCCATCCACAGGGATCCAGGTCAAAATCTTTCCTAGAGTGTGCAGTTCTGTTTTTTAGCTAAATTAAAAAAAGTTGGTTGCACAATTTCACCTTTTTTGTTTCTTTTTTTTTATTTTGACTGGGGAAAGCTTTGGCCGATGCTACTCTGTCAGAACTAAGCTGACCTTGCAAAACAGCACTCTGTATATGGGTGAGTAGTATTGATGGAACCAGCACTGCGCAAACAGATATGAACATTGTGCCTAGCATTGCAACAGTCCTCTGTGTTGATTTGTGTGTTTATGTAATTTGTGTGTCCATAGAGCATCCTTACTCTGCTACCATCAACCTGCTTAACACCGGCTGCTCCGACTGCCTTGTTTTATACTCAAGATACACCCTTGGAACGGGCGCATTCATCGGCCTGCAGCTCCTGAGTAAGAATAAAGACACACAGACCGATGGGAGATGTAGTCACAGTCTGTTCTCTGCTAACCCCCTAAATGAAATACCTGATTAATCAAGGTACTTCATTATAATAGGGATCCAAAATTCCTATATATTCCAATAATGTCATGACACAATGATGGACTGTAAAGAAGGATGACATGCTCTTAAAAAAAGGACGTCAAAGGGTCTTGATCGCCACCTGGTGGCCGGCTGCAGTATAGGTCATTAACCCTTCCTCCCCTGGGACATCAAACTAAAAAGTCAAAAAGACTTTTTTATCCAAGTTCTTAATGTTCCACTAGTTTTAATTAGTTATTTGATGCTATAAAACAGGATGAACAATATGATTGACAGCTGAGACTGACTTATGATTGGTCGGGCGTGTGAATCAGCTCCATCCCCCGATTGCTACCTCACAGATTCTGGCAACAAATGCAATAGATGGCAGCGTTCATATCAGGGATAGTTTTCACTTATTTCTGGATAGTGGGAGGAAGTGGGAGACATGTCGCCATCTATATATACACACTATGTGGTGGACTAATACAATCATAGATGTAGTATAATAAAATCTAAGAGTTTGTTTCGAGATACATTTCGTACTTTTTCCTGATAATATTTTTTACGAAAGTGCGATTTCACTGCGCTTTACTTTGCTATGTAGTATTTTTGCATTGATAAATTTGATGTTTTCCTCAATATGGTAGAGGATGTGAACAAGCCACCTCTCTCACGTCAGAATATCATGTTGTCCTATTTCTTGACTGGGAGTCAGATTAATCACAAACTGAATTCCAAAGGAAGCAAGACTTTTTTAGTCAATTTAGGGATAAGCTAATGTGTAATCTTTGGATTTCCTTGAATGACTGTGCACACACTCACTAGTTCACCTGCTTTACACCTACTCTGTCCCTCAGGCAGGAGAAGTAACGTGTCTGTTGCTGAGAAGCAGGAGTTTCTCAAGCAGGTAGAGTGTCTGAATTTACCATCACCTGCTTTCCTGGACCAAGAGAAACAACGTTCATATGCAGGTGTTTAACGTAGTTTTTTATTGCCTATTTATATTTCTTTTTATAATGTTAAGTGTTTTAACAGTGCATGTTAATGCAGAATGTACCAGAACCTTTAGTCGTCTAAACAAAATTTGAATGGTGTCTTCATTTCAACTGTTGTGTGACCCTTAACAACCTAAATAGAGCAAAACCAGCAGTTAAAAGCATATCTGTTACATAAACACATACAAACCATTGCAACTGTCCATTGAATTCCCAAGTGAAGTTAGATTTATATTAGAACCCACAAGTTTTTCACTTTGCCTATAAATCCGAAGCACTGGATTGACTGTGGGATGATAAACTTGTGTACCTGTGAAATTCCCTGTTCGCGTATACATTTTTTGTCAAATTAATTCACGATCCTCTCGACATTGCAGCTTTGTGTCCAGATGATTCTCTCTCCCTAGAAAGCGAGACCACTGATCTGACCAGTACCATTGATGACATGAAGTCTAAGTGGTTTAGCATGCTTGGCAACATTCCAATCGCAGGTGGATTGGACAACCTGCTCAAACTGATCAACAACTGAAGAGCATGATTCAAATAAAATCAACTAATCACAACATAATGAAAACAGTCTATGTGAGGACAAGTCTTCTACAAGACTTCTAATAAAAAGTAAGTTGAATATTACGTATGACTGTTGTTCTTCACTTTCTTCCATATCAGATCTGAGAATTACTGCGTGAAAATTATGGATTAATGTGGAAAAATACCCTGTGTTGCAGAACAACAAACAGACATGAAAACATAACCTTGGTGGAGTTGATTAAAATCACACTGAGTTGACAGAGGAGGATGCTCATAGCCTTGTTTATTGATAGTTTATTATTGTACATACACTTTCTCATGAGTCATATGTACATATACCTTTCTCTCCCTCACACACACACGCACACATACACGCAAACAAACAGCAAATGCAAGATTATATAAAAATGACTTGTTTTCTGTGCAGGGTTCAATCACAGTCTGAGATCTACAGAGAATATTTGCATCTGCACACATCGTGCATGCACACACACACACCACAGATATCTGCATAAGGCCCTATGCCTCCATTTACACAGAACATACCACAATCAAAAAATAGAAAAGTGACTGATGAGCCGATTGGCGACCAATTGGTACAACAGATAAACTAATCCAATGTCTAAGGTTTGTGTGTCTGTGGTATAAAACTGCTTCCTGTCTTAACAGGAAGTCCACAGACAGATTCAAATGTTGTTTTCTTCGGGGCATGTTTCAATTCCATAATAATCTCCAGACACATTGATCTACAGCCGTTCAGGTCACGTGTGATGTCTGTTACGTCGTTACTTGACTCCCTGGTGCAACTTTAGAACATACCTGACACTGAGATTTGTCCAATGCTACATAGTGTTTTTCTAGAATAATCCCCTGAGTGTGACCCATACAATCAACCAGAGCTGAGTGACCTTCAACTTTCCATGCAACACACAATCTCACAGTGTCAGTCAGTGTCTGGGTGGTTTTGATAGATCAAGAGGTGGACTGAGTGGGAGATGTTTAATCCATATCTCCCTTCTCCCCTTTCCTCCCAATTGATGGTAAGAGATTGTATGTTGAATAAAACTGAGATGTGCTTTATGATGTGATCTGTAATATGTTGTCTTGGACCTTAATCTCAAAGGATTGATAGTTAGCCTGAAAACTGAAACAGCTGTTTATTGGCACACCCTAGTTTGGATCATGTCCAAACATCTGACTCATGTCCAATATCCACCAAGTATTTGTTGTGTGTCGGCTGTTTGGTGCTGGCCAGGTCTCATATTGTAGGTTCATCATCTTTGGAAACATCTACCTGCTGCTGCACACAAGACTAATGAGGGGAATGCGAATGGGTCGGTACAGTTACAGGCCAGGAACCAAAAACAATGATCTTAACCATGGGAAAGTTTTCTGTTTGACTGTTGCTTGGTTTGTTGGCAGGGTTACGCATTATCCAAGAAAAAAGAACCCATTAAATTTGATTGTGGATCTGATGGGGTGTCTTTTGACACTTTGACACCACAAATCAGGTGAATCTAAATGTTGTTTCATACGGGGACTGCTTGGTGGTGGTGGCGGTATGCCTTCTACTGAGTTTCTAGTTTTCTCTGGATTCACTGTTAAAAGTAACACGTTTCACTTTTGCTAATATAAAACACAGCTTTAAAGACCATGATGCTGATCTGGGAGTAATTTGATTTTATTCAGTGCAGTTATGAAGCTGATTTTAATAATCTTGCTTCGTGATACAGAACGCTGGTATTACCCAGCGCCTCATAAAGAGGGTCGAACACTCTTACGTCTCCCCAGGCCTCTCATACTACTTCTAAGACAGAAGAACTTTCTCAGAAAGGACCAACATCCTCAACTTGAACGCTCATATAAACAGGGCTAGGTTGGCAGATAAGGAAGAGAGGCCCTTGTGAAGGTGTTAAGAACAAAGCGATTGTGTGCTTTAGTGTTGACACATGTCGAACAGACAAAAAGGGAAACAACCATACCTTTGCAGAAAAAAACAAAAAACAACTGAGGCCTATCTCACAAATGCACACTCACATGTATAAATTACAACAAAAGTAACAAAGATCAGGTATGGCAAAGAAAATACTTCAAAGAAAGAACCCAACTTTGCAGAGTAAAGCATGTCTTCATGTCTGATTTGACTTTTTTTGCATACGTTTTTCCCTCAGACTTTTCTCACACACACACACGGTGAACAGGTTAACAAGTACAGACTGCCCCCTTCACCAGAAGAGTAAACAAAACTTGAGATACTAAAAAAATATATAAAGAAACCAAGCGTTCCTTTCATCTACACCAGTGGCCTCCTGACATGTTACACTGACTCAGACGCAGTTGCCTGGCAACCAGCCAATCACCTGCACACACACACTGGTGAAAAACACAAATTGTTCCAGGTAAACGATGTAGCATTTAAGACCCAGTCATTCTAAGGGGAGTACAGTCAAAGTGTGTGATTGTCACTGGGTTAGGGTGACGCACAGTAAGTGTGCAGAGATATGAAAGGAGGAGAGAGGACAACAATGTCTGGTAGTTGAAAAGAAGTGACTTTTTTCTTTCGTGAGTTTTGGCCACTGGCCCAACACATTTCTGTGGGACTCGTCGGTCCATTACTGAGTTGATTTAGATGAAGGTTCCTTTGGAGTTCCGTTATGTCACGTTGCCTCCACAGCCTAGAACCGAGAGCACCAGACCAACTGATACAAATGCACTGGGGTGTATTTTTTTGCAGGTGAAGTTGGCGGTGTGATGGTAGGCAACGTATGAAAGCGTTGGTTTTATCATGGTCTGACTGTGCCATGTGCTTAGGTTAGGGAACATACAAGTGACAAAAAATAAATTCCAGTTGTAGCTTAGAGCACCCAGCTCGAGAGTCCAGGCTCCTGCTCCTGGCTCTGAAATCAATAATACTGCCGGCGGCTGGGTTTCCTCTGACATCCCACAGGCTGGTACCGGCTCGCATGGCTAAACAGTGGGCCAGCTCGTCCGAAGGGTGAAGGTTCAACGGTGAATCCGCTCCAGTTCTGGAGCCGGGCTGCTGGATTTGTAAACAAGGGTGTAGATGGAGTATGCGTGGGAGAACAAGTCAAAAAAGGATCGATGCTACTTTGTAAACAAAAATATTGTGGTGGTGTTTTGGGATGGGGGAGTTGTTAAGGAGCTTGACAGCCATCGTGGTTCTGTGACCGAGCTGGGCAGCAGTGGTGGTTTGAGATCAGCCACAGTCGGGCTAATCCGGTCTGAAGATGGGGATCTTAGGTAGGAACTCTATTAGTATTACCTGCAGGTGATAAGGAGAAAAGAGCAGATTGTTGAAGACGAAGTGTGATGGCATTACCACCAAAGTAGCCATAACTTTACTATCTCTGTTCATTCTGGGTTAACACTGCAAATCGGTGGTGCAGGACTTCTTCATGGTCCTACCAGATTGACAGAACCTTTGCATTAACATGGTGAGGTAGCTTGATTTCCTGAATGTTAAATTCACAGGATATCCATAAAAAGGCATCCCATACTGTTTCTCAAATGAATAATCGCAATATGTGCGAGGTCATAAAATATTGCTATTGGGCTGCAATACTGTTCATACCATGGTTAATTATTTATCACTCATCCCTATGTTGACTGCAACAGCAGGGGTGAGACGAAATCATGCAAGTCAATGCATGCTACTATCCAAGAAGAAGTTGAACCTGCCTCAACTCTTGCAACAATGTAATGTCAGATCATGTAGCTGTGCATTGTGTGAGTGCGGATCAGGGTGGGATACTTGATAACATGAATGATGTAATTCTGGGATAGGGCTGTAGATCGTCAGGTCTCAGGATAAATTTAATTAGGCCGTGAAATCTTTTCAGATGTAAAATCTTTCCTGTGTATGATAACCCCCCATGCAGGAATATGGTACCTGATGAGTCAAGATGTTCATATACCAATTCTTCCCTTCCCAATTCTGATACCTGGCCCTTGTCCAATATCAGCCAAGACCATTTCAAAACCGAAATTTTGCATATGGTACAGACCGCAGCTTTTTCTTGTGGGACCTTCCTGAGTTAAACTAATGTTCTTTAAAAGACGTGGTATCGGATCAGTACATAGATTTGCCTACTCGCCAAAACCTCACCTGGAAGTTGGGCAGTATCTAAGGCTTTCCCGATGCTCGCGTCATTATCGGAATATTTCTATTGATGAGCCGACATATTATGGATCATGTAGCCTCACCTCATCAGAACCACAACATACTCAGCCCTGCACACCTTTAATCAACCATGTGCTGTAAAACCAGAAGACAAAAACAGAACCCAAACACTAACCACGGCAGATACTTACATATTCCATCATGTTGTTGGTTTCACACTTCCTTTTGCTGAGTCTCCAATGCAAACACAACTTTAAACAGAAGGTGACAGGGATCAGATGGTGTATATAACATGTTACAATGCTAATATTCAGATATCCACAGGTCTTCTCTACTAACCTTATGGTAAAGTCTGGTGTTCTCCCACTCCAGGAGCTTCTCTAACGATCTTCGTGTCTAGAAAACAACAGTGATGTCAAATGATATTGTTTTTGTTTCTTCAGCCAACTAAGCTTTTCTGCAAGTTGATTTTGGATACACTGTTGTTGCAAATGAGTGATGGACAGTGGGGGAACGTCTCACCCTCTTGCTGAGGCAGATGACAGGCCACAAACTAAAGCCCAACGTGCAGCAGCAGCAGAGGCAGCCGCACAGGAGCCACCGCACGTTCACCGGCAGCGTCTTCCTCAGGCAGCTGTTTACCCGATTGGTACTGGCTTTGAATTCCTCTGGCGCCACCTAAAGGAGGCACATTTAGAAATTATAGTAAATATCCATTCATGCCCGTAAATGGCAGGTTAATGTGGAATTTAATATGCATTTTGTTTTGGCAATGAGAAAAATGTATGTGTTGATGTTAGTGCCAAAGGGGAAAAGGCCACATACTGCTCTGCCGAGGATCTAGACAGTTTGATGTAAAGGTAATAAGATTCAAGTAATATTTATGTGATGTAAATGAAGAGAAAAATGTGAGAATTTACAATAGTTAACATTGTAGTGAAAAATATCAACATGACACTCACCTTCCCTGTAAGTGCTGAAGGAAATTCGGACTCAAATTTGTTGCTAAGTCCAAACCTGAAGGGGAGAGGTAAAGAATAGTAGACTGTTATGTAAACTACACATACAAGTGTATGTGGATAATTGGCTTGACTAAAAACATTTACCTTGTGGCGTTACGTCTACTACATGTGTTTTTAGCATTTCCCTCAAGTAAGTCAATTATTATTGTTCAGAACTACAACATGGGCATATCAGAATGTCATTAAAACTAAAAAAAATTAAGTATTGAAACTCAGTAGTTTGAATCTTAATTTACAGTGTAAATGAAAGCTGCTCTCCTCCCTACCAGACTGTAGTAGACGACATTAAAAAACTTCAGTTCCTACTGCCACCACAGCATAATGTTAATAGTCTGCTGGAGACAGTTGCCTGTCTCTGAGTAAAGTTATCAATTTTAGGGTAAATTATGTTGATTTCAGTTTCGGAAAATTAAAACCCCTCATTGAGTCTGACATGTTTGGCCAATTATCACCTTTAAGTCAATTAATCAAAAACGGTTCAAGAAACTTAAATAGTCTGGAAAATATTAGATATGCTTATTCTCCAGTGTCAAGAAAAAAACATATTGAAACGAGTGTGAATTCATAGTTATTGGAAGCAGCAGCTAACGTGTGACTGTTAGAAATCTTGTACACGATCGTGCTCTGTTAGGATAGTTTAATAATTGTACTCTTGTGCTTAAGTTTAAAAACTCCTCGTTTCTATGACTGTACTTTGACACGGATTATAAAAAAGAATCAATGGAAAAACAAACTGGGGTTAAATGGGGTCACAGCTTTTTCTTGACAACATTTCCAAACTGTGTTGAAATCAGTTGTCATTGATTTCACTACTTCATTGCACCTCAGCAGACAATCAACAATCGATGAATTGTAACTATTTAAACAGAAATGTCAACGTTCACTTTTCGCATCTCCTCAGACATGAGCTGTGTTTTATAAACTGAACATCTCTTCAGTTTCAAACTTTTATTTGTTTAACAAACTACCGGAAAGTAACTCTGAGAAAATTTGATGAGCCTTTATTTCTCGCCACCATTTTAGACAACAGACTAATTTTATTTGGCAAAAACGAGTGACACATGAATCGATAACGTAAATAAGCATTAGCTGCTGCCCTGGAATAGCAGCTTAACCTGAATATGAGGAAACAATAATAGTGACAACAGCTCATAAAGCAGCCATCCGACCTAACGAGGCAGAATATGTATCAAATGATCCACTTCAGCTAAAACCAAAGCTACAGCCACTCCTCGCTGGGTTAGCTCTATGCTAACGGTAACTCGCAGGCTACGGTAGGTCACCGGCGGCTAACTCAGCTAGCAGCCTGCTAACCACGGGAGCTCGGTGTCCCTTCGCGGGGACGGTGAACAACCCCTCTCCCTTCCCGTGGGCCTCGCCGGTCGCTTACACAGTGACGTGGCCGGATCCTCGCACCACCACCGGGTCCGGAGCGTACTTGAGGAGCTGCTCCTCCGCGGCCCTGTCCTCGTCCTCCTCTTCCTCCTCCTCTTCGTAGATCTCGTCAAAGTCCTCCATCATCGCACGACTCGGCCTCGCGCTTCCCGGGGGGGACACCGGGAGAGACACGGTGCCGGCGGACAGAGGGAGCTTACCGGGGAGAGAGTGTCGGGAGAGCCGTGAAGACACGCGAGGGGGAAAAATCAGTCCGTCCCGGAGAAGATTCTGTTCACATCGTTCACTTCAGCAGAACA
This sequence comes from Pseudopleuronectes americanus, assembly GCA_038501795.1. Taxonomy (NCBI): domain Eukaryota; kingdom Metazoa; phylum Chordata; class Actinopteri; order Pleuronectiformes; family Pleuronectidae; genus Pseudopleuronectes; species Pseudopleuronectes americanus. The sequence continues at coordinate 11,114,429 of CM076721.1, forward strand.
GAAACAAAACATCAACATCCGCCGCAGTAACCGGACGACACCGGAAGGGGGGCAGACGTGATGACGTCCCAGCGCGTTTTTACACAGGCGATCATTTGACACCAGGCACATCTCGTCGTAGTTATTTTTCTTAAACACAAAATAGCAAAATATATATTCTATTTTTTTTTAAATAAAAAACAACTGAATAAACAGTCACACTATGTCATTTGTGTCATATGCCATGTGCCCTGTCTTATTTTAATCTGTTGATTGTTATCCTTCTTTATTCCATATGATATTGTACATTTATACGTATTTCTACTTTAAAAATAAAAACACATTTAAATTAGGTGTGTTAGGGTATCATCGACACAGTGGACGGAGTATGAAAAGAAGTATTTACTATACAGAGTATGTATGTACTGAATTATAACCTGTGTCAATGTGGATTCAGCTTTTACCACTAAAAAGTTACTTGGTAATCAAATCAGTGCATTATACGTACATTTTAAATATCTCAAATTGTAGTCAAACTTAAGTTTAGTCCTTGAGCACTTTCCATCACTGTTGCTAGTATACAATGTATTATGTTTATATATTATGTTTTTAATATTTGCTAACAACAACTAGTCTACTACTACTGCTACTAGTACACTACTGATAAACCGGAACATAAGCAAATACTACTTCAAAATAAGATACGAACCACGACAATAAGTTTTGCAGCCTTTCTCTTGCCCCAGCAGGCTTTAGAAAGCTGGGGCTTTACACTTTTAACTCACTTGCAATTCATATGTGGGAATTATTTAACTTATCCACGCAGTCACAAGTAACATTTAAACAAGAATCTACTGCCGTTCTGTTAAATGCATTTTATTTTGAATGGCTAGACCGGACACACAGTCGAACCAGCCTTGTTTGGGTTTGCTTCGTTTACTTCTCCACAGTCGTGTTCATGCTGCCATCGGAAAAATGATTTCTCTGTGATTGTAGAAGTTGTATCGACCAAGATGCATCAGTTTGAGAAGTAAACAGCGGACCCCACGTGGATGAGACAGTACTTCCTGTTTCAGAAGGAGCGTGGAGACGATTGAAGCGCTGCTGGTTTGGTGATTTCCTGGTTATCGCTTGAATCAGTTCAACTGGCCGTGAATGACTGTAGTTAAATAGTTCAGTGGCAGCTATGGATTACTTTAAAATAATGTCAGAGGTTGTAAAAGACATGGTTCCTGTCGTCACCTGTGGTGTTTTCACTCTGGCCCTGCTATCATGTGCTTTATTCTGTATTCAAACGTACTTCAGCTTAACTCAGGGTTTCCTCAGTGTCGGTGCCGCTGTCTTCCAAAGTGGACACCTCCACAGACTCTTCGCGTTCCCCGTCTATCATAGAAGTTTAGCTCAGCTGCTCCTGAACATCGCAGCCCTGGTGTTCCTCTGTGGCAGCCTGGAGAAAGGTGTGGGCACCGTCCGCTTCCTGTCTGTCTTCCTGCTCCTGTCCACCACCACCGGCCTGTGCTACAGCTTCCTAGATCTGCTGCTGCAGGGCGACAGCAGCCAGACTCACACCCACACCGAGGGCCTGGTCTATGTGGCCCTGGCCTGTGTGGCTCTCACCACCATGCACACGAAGGTGAGCAAAGGGTTCCTGTGTGGAGTCAGTTTCCCCGCCATGGTTCTCCCCTGGGTGTTCCTCCTCCTCGCCAGCGCCCTCTTTCCTCACTGTGTGCTCCCCTGTAACGTCATCGCCATCCTGGTCGGGTGGATGTACGGCAAAGGATGGTTCTCTCTTCTGGAAGTGTCAGAGGCCAGGGCAGGTGTTGTGGAGAAGCTGATGCCATTCAGGTTGCTGAGGAGCATCTGCGGTGACCTGTTTGTCCCTGCCTCTGCAGAAGAAAGGAGGAAGACCCTGCTTCCACAGATCAATCCAACACCAGGCTCCTACCCGGTCCAGGCTTACGCTCCAATATCAAACATTAACCCTGCTGCTACTGTGTCGTACGAAGGCTGGCCCAACTCAAAGAGTGCTCTGTCTGGTCCCACTCCTCCTCTTCATTCTCATGGACATGGACCGACACATAACTTAGGACTCAATCACGGCCACAGCTGCAACCACAGCCACCACGCTCATAGCCATGGTCATGTTTAGTTCTACACACCACATATGCATAGAAGCCATATCTTGTACTGCTTTATTCTCCAAAACCACGATAAGGGATGGTGCACCTGCTGCAGCTCTTGTCACTGATCTGTGTGGACTGCAAAGTAAAAGAAAAAGGCAACCGACAAGATGATCTACCTTCTCTAAGGATGTAATGACATTGAATGTTTTAATGTGTCAGGTGACATTTGTGCATACTTTTAATTTTGACAGTCTTTTGTATCATTTGTTTTATTTCTGCAAATAAATATGTGCGTGTATATGGCATTAAAAAATCTACCGTCACCAGATAAACTCTTATTTACCCGTTGAAAACTGGAATTGTTGCAAAAGGTCCATCGAGTGCACATTCTGTCAATGGACTGGGAACAACAAATGTTTCAACCCTACCAGATCCTAATCATTTTTCATTAATATGATTATTTTTGTGATGCAATGTTTTTGCCTGTAGTTCCGTTTTTAATTTAATACGTATCACTGGATCTTGATGTCAGCAAAAATTTTATTTGGGCGATTTGTGCGATGTAGACACTGACCTTAGAGTTTTTAGAGCTTTCATCCATTTTTTCCCTTTAAAACACAATTGTTTATATTTTGTTGGTTTATAGCCTTTCAACAACTAATCTACACATTCCCCTTAACAATAGCTGATATTTTCGACTAAGAAGCTAAAACTCAATATACAATCACTTGCTTTTGAAAAAACTATATTGCGTGCATGCAGCTGTAAAATTTAGCTTCAATATTGTTTTTCTTTTAATTCAACTCAATGCCTAAGCAAAGATAGAGACCGTTGTAGTCTTCAAGCGGTTTGGTTTAATTGATTCACTCACAAATACATACTGATCATAAACTCATACATTTTCTTGTCTCCTGAGGCTTAGTCTGACTCAAGTGTCGTATAATCCCATCAGCGCAAATAAGGACTCATTCGTCCCAGGAGTCGCCATAGACATTTTTCTTTGCTAAAAGACAAGAGAGAGAAAAAGGAAAAAATTAGTTAAAACATCACATGCACCTGAATATAAACCCCCTTAACTTTTCCTAACCCAGCAGGTGTATAACCCATTTACGCAGCAGCAGCTTACCCTCTTTCTTGGGTCTTTCTCGCTCCTTCTCAGGTGTTGTTTTGAGCTGCGTTTCAGCCTTCTGGGTTAGTGCAACCTCGTAGTTCTCTCTGTTTTTGCCCCTCAGGTCCTCATAGAGGATCGATTTCCTGCTGGGCTCCTCCTCGCCCACATATGACTGGACTGACCCTGATGAGGGCAGGGACAGAAAAACATATACATTATGTTGATTAGCAATATGGTCCGAAGGGTTGATTTGTGCAGAATACAAAAATAAACAAATTTGCACATTGCACATTAATTTTTTACCTGTGGCACTGTGGTCCTCTGCTTTGGGTGCCTCGGTTTTGAAGCCGTACTCATAGTCTCTGCTGTTGCGGGCCATTGGGCTGGTAGCATCTGCTGGCTTGAACATGGGGTCAAATGACTGGTTGTCTGGGTCACTCATCTCTGTCTGGGGACCCCTGGGACTGTGAGAACCCAAGAATGGTAAAGGGGAAGTTCAATAGATCAAAACATGCAGTAATACAAACAAGTGTGTTATACCCACTTTTGTTGAGGCTGCCCTGTCCTTTGTCTCAGAGCTTCTCCCAGAGGAGAGCTCTCCAGCCTCTTGAACTTCTCCTGGCACGTCTTCATGTACGACATCTTCCCAACCAGGTAGCCACAAAAGCCAGCAACTGGAGACAAGCACAGATATAATAACCCATGTTAGAAATTGCACACATGGGACATTTTCTCTCTCTCTTTATAAATTTGTTTAATGTTGATATGATGATAGTTATCTGAGGTGTTGTTATAACAGTTAGTCGACACATTGATATGATGCTTCTGAGTGTGTTTCTCTCCCATCTCAACATTCAAGAACTCACAGGCCACTTTGGGTAGCGATCCAAACCTTGGAGATGCAGTCAGGGTCCCTGCAAATAAAACGGAATAGGGTCAACTTAAAGATTCAACCTGTGTTTACATCCGTTCACTGATATTTGGTAGGCTACTCCACATTGTGCACAGTCATACCTTTGGCAACCAGTGCTTGGGTGATAGCCATGCCGACCACAGAGAAGGGCACCGCTGTGAAGGAAGCATGTTGATGAATACAGAGGAGACACAAAAGCACATTTTCACCGTATTAAATCAAAGGAATAGTTTAGCCAAAAATGAAAATTCACTCATTATCCACTCACCACTTTGCCCATGGAGGGCTGTGTGAAGTGTTCGAGTCCACAAACCAATTTTGAGGGTTTCAGGGGTAAACAGTGTTGTAGCCAAATCCAATACATGCCTCCATACTGCTCCTGTGGTGTCATTCAAGTGTCCCTAAGCCTCGACATTCAAATTGAATGTAATTTACACCATGTTATAAGCCTAAATGTCCTCTGATATCCTCCTCTATATACTCTTACTTGTGGATCACAGCAAACATTTAGGCTAATAACATGGAGACTTGTTGTTTTGAAGAAGTGTTCACCAGTTACCTCATTGGTTTGGATTTGACTGGAACACTTTTTACCCCTGAAAATCCAAAAGGACATTGTGGACTCAATCACTCCATTGTGGTGATTCGAAAAATGAGTGAATATTCATCTGTGGGTGACCTATCCCTTTATAAAGAGCAGTCTGTGTGTGTGTGTGTGTGTGTGTGTGTGTGTGTGTGTGTGTGTGTGTGTGTGTGTATGATATGAACTTACACCTGTACCAGAAGCTCTCCTGGTTGCACTCCTTGAACACATTCTTCTCCTCCTCCGTGGGGATGTAGTCAACACCCACTGGCATCTGCACATCAACACACGCCACACGTATCAGTATCCACGTGGAAGTCATTAGTTAGCTCACACACGATGGGCTCGTTGGCAGACAGCGCCACTTCACAGACTAACTGATGAGATTAGAAACAGCAGGAGACACAACAGTTTCATCCAAAGGGAAGCTAACTCCGGAGCTAACACGTTAGCATCCTGGAGTTTGTTTACCTGCGCTCCTCTGCGCGGCTGCTCCTCTGAATAACCCGAGGCGGCGGACGACATGTCGGACACACAGATTCAGCGCTAGTGTCCGGGTTCAAACCATGTGGGATAACAGAGTTTGTTACACCACTGTTTTCACTGACTCCTTCACTATGTCATTGGCCAGCTAACCCTGACACACACCCCGGAAGTGAAAACAAGACGCATGTGTAGGTCACATGACAGATAAAGTGTTGGTGTCATAATTTGTACTTGTGAGCGAGCACTTAGAAAGAATAAGCAGGTTAATCATAAAACACGGTTTCAAATTCTAATAAAAGAGTAAGTCCTGCAGCTGAGCTTTAAACAGGATCTTTTATTTTGAAAGTTCAAGGTGTTGAAAAGTCGACGTACGCCCACTACTGGTTATATATATAATGATCGTTTCAGCATTATGACATTGCATTGCATTATATTATAGACTGTATATACAGCGCCGCCGCTCCCATAACGCGCACTACGCGCTGTTCGTAGGACACCAAGTCCCGAGGGGGCACCAAAAAATAGGCAACTGAAAAATCATCATAGTTATAATAATGATGTAGCCAGCGTTTGGTTGTATCAGGTCCGGCTTCAGCCGACAGAGGACACGAGAGCAGGTCATGCGCTCGGGACAGCACACCCGTTTATTATCCGTTAGTTTTACAACTTCACTCTTCACAGAACCCACTTCCTTTAAAGCCCCGTTTCAGAATAAGAGTCACTACCAACAACCCGCTAAGAACAGGAAATACAAATCAACCCTCAACAATAACGTCATTAAATAAAATAGCTTACAATTATAATGCCGATATTATTTCAGTATAAAAATATTAGGCCCCTTTTAGGCATGATATCACAAAACAGGCAGAACAAGAGATATATTTAATTGCTCCAAAAAAGTTATGATGGTAATTATGGATGATTATTTAATTTCTACGAAGATTCTGCACATCCTAATAACTGTGTGTATGTATGTTTTGGCTGTGCTGTGTACTGTGTTTACAAAGTAGATTTTCCTTTTTCGTTTTAATAAAATGTGAAACTGGCAGAAACAAATGTATTTTTTCTTGGGGGGGGGGAGTTATGCTTATAGGCACCAAAATGACTAGCAGCGGCACTATGCGTCACACTCGGCATTGATCTTAAACCATCAAAGGTCAAAGGCACATACCTATGATATGGGTCTCGTGGTGGTAACAAAGGCATGCATTTGTTTAATGTGGGACTTCATCTCTATACATCCCATTAAGAACAAGATATTTAAGTTGTACACTTGACAGATCTTCAGAAAAGTTTTTACCACAAGTCTGTCGGGTGTAACCAATCTTCCTTCACCATGGGAGACACAGTGATGGACGGCCACTGTTCCAGCAGCTCGGGGGTGGGTCCCACCATGCCGAGTGACTCTCCTGTGGACCGGCCCAGAGAGCAAGGTAGGAGCAAGCAACAGTTAAGCTTGTACTTGATACAAATAAGATTAATTAGAAATGATTCCTCACACTTTTGTTAGATCAGATGCAAAAGGTAAAAATAAAAATGACATCAGAATGTCTGAAGGTATTTCATTTGTTACACAAAATACCACATATCTATTTTCCTTGCTGAATTTGCTGGGATGTTTTAAGTGACCTACTCCTACAGGATGGTTGAGAATTATTATCTGGAAATAATTCCTCTGCTTTGTCAACTTCCTGCTGGCTCCTGTTTCTGTATGGGAGTGTGGGAGAGCACAACTTGTTTTGTGATATAATGAGTAGTAATCTGAATTGTTCAGGGGAAATTACAAACTCTTTTGTGTCAGATTATACTTAAATGGACATTGTTGCAAATATATATATATAGGTATTTGTCCTCGATCTGGTAAATACATTAAATGTGATATAAGCAATGATGTCCCTCTGTTTGTCCAGTGATCAGCAATGGTGACGACATTGAGTCTCTGCAGAAGGTCCTCTTCTCTCCAGACCGCCTGATTCTGAAGTGGACCCAGGTTCACGGCATTGGTGCCGGACTTAAGAACATGGGGAACACATGCTTCATTAATTCAGCCTTGCAGTGTCTAACCTACACGCCTCCATTGGCTAACTACTTGATGTCAGGCGAGCACGCTAAACATTGTGAGTTCATTGTTTCATGGTGGAAATTTGCACCCATGTTTTTGTGTATTTGTACGGTGATACAATACATATAAGTTTAGTACCGTCTGTGAGCTGTTTTCATGTCTGAATAATGTCTTACTTATCAGTGTTTTCTTGAATATTTTCCTGCACCAGGTCACATGTCTGGGTTCTGTATGATGTGTTCCATGGAAAACCACATCAGTGAGGTCTTTTCCAATTCTGGGAAAGTCCTCAAGACCGTTGGTGTGGTTAATGAGCTCCACAGTAAGTATATGTGAACCTAGAATGCTGAAGTTGTGCCCTTATACAAAACATTTACCTAAAATGAATGACAGGAGGCGCTGTGCTGCTGTTTACCTTTTCATTTTGGAGGGAATCTATCTAGTGGGAGTATAAATTTAATTATTTTCTTTTAAATATTTGTTGGTATTTACCAAGCTTACATATCCTCCTCCATTGTGTTTTTTCCCCTCACAGGGATCTCAAACCATTTCAACATTGGAGAAGAAGGGGATGCCCATGAATTCCTGCAGTTCACAATTGATGCCATGGCAAAATCTTGCTTGACCAAGTAAGTTTGAGCCGAAGCTGTTTCATATGAAAGTGATGAGAAGCAATCATGTTTACTTTTAAAGGTTGTTCCAATATATTAATATTTTTCTTATTAGATTTACAGGTCATGATCTTAAGTAAGGCAAGAGAAATGAGAAGGACATTTTTTATCTAGACATTTGGTCAATCCACTGAGCATTTTAGAGTCCATCTTGGATAAATCCTGCATAAAAATACCATGTAGATTATCCAAAGTATTCTTTTTTTACTGCTGAAATATAGGAAATCAGTGCTGAGCAATGTTGCCAAGTAGGTTTTGTACCAATATGAAGCCTCCATGCACTTTAACTTAAAGTTAAGAGCAGGGTATATTTAATAGATGCACTGCTGGCCATTGTGGTTTTCAGAAGACTCTTAAATAATAATTTTAACAATGGCAAGGATCAAGTCAGTTCTCATTCTGTACTAGTAGCTGGCCTCTCCACTAATCACTCTTTGGTCTAATTCCTCCCCTTTATCTCCTCTGCTTTTTGGGGCTGTAACATTTTGAAACTTCTCACTGGGAAATACTAGAAATTTGACATTTCTCTTTTTCAGTATAGACCGAAAACATTGATTTGTTTTGTGATATAATATCTAATATATATTTCTGTGACAGATTGGACAAACAAGGACAGAAGACTACATTCATCGATCAAGTATTTGGAGGGTACCTTAGGTCCAGAGGTAAGACATAAGTGTTAATATTATTTTCATGATTTATTCTTCTTATTCATGTTTTTTGTTTCTTCTCTGACGATAATCCCTGTCTTGTCTTTTTATTTTCCAGTTAAATGTTTAGACTGCAAGGCAGAAGTTGATAGTTTTGAACCCTATTCAGATATAACTCTAGCTATCCAGGTAATTCCTCAAAATTCTCAAGTCACTTGTGAGTCTGATTTACTGCAAATGTGTGACAAAATGTAAATTCAGATTTGGTCTATTATAATAGTTCAAGACTCTCAAAATAGATTTGTCTCTCCACGCAGAAGGCTTCAAGCCTCTCAAACGCTCTTTGGCAATTTGTTAAGCCTGATGTTCTAGATGGAGATAACGCCTACGATTGCACCAAGTAAGTTGTGAGATGATTAAAAAAATCATCAGTGTTTTATTATTTATGTCAGTTTGTCAACTAACCACTCAACATTTGTCCCCCTAAGGTGCCAAAAAGAGGTCACAGCCTTGAAGGGATACACTTTCCACCAGAACGCCAACGTGCTGATGTTCCTGCTCAAACGCTTTGACCCAATCAGAAAGCGAAAGATCACAAAGGTACACTATCACAGATTCAGAGTCATGCTACAGTCATAGTGTGGTTCCACTAAGTAGTAAAGGTCCAAATTGATTTGTGGTTTGATATTAAGCGGTTGCTCTGTGTCCAATAGGATTTCAAATATCCAGAGTACCTGGAGATGCAGCCGTTCATGTCTCAGACTCAAGGAGAGACCCAACTCTACAGCCTGTACGCTGTGATGGTCCACTCTGGATACAGCTGTCGCACTGGACATTACTTTTGTTATATTAAGGTATGGGCAATGCTACAGATCACTGTTCTACTCTAAATGTAAATCCCCACTAAATAGACTGAACTGAGAAAAGACTAAAAAGACTAAACTTGGAAACATTTATGAATAATATTCAATTGTAATATGTCTTAAAACACATTTGTATATGGTTATATTTGTACTTAGATTTCTCACCTTAAATAATAATTTCCAGAGACTGAGTAAACATTTGGATAACAAGGATGAATCTGTTGTCAAACCTGCTGACACTTCTGTTGTTTCACAGTGGAGCGATGGTAAGTGGTACGAGATGAACGACGCTACTGTGTCAGTGAGTGACATCAGGACTGTTCTCAACCAGCAAGCCTATCTGCTATTTTACATTAAGTGAGTAACCATAATAGTCTGTCATTTATTTGGTTGTAAATTAACTTCAACTTAACTAGAAATGTATCAAAAAACGTTTTAACTGAGGAGTAACTAAAGTAACTTAGAATATGCTTTTACCAGAACATTCTTTATAAAAAGGTAGCATTTTGATACGCTACTGATTGCCATTCTAATTATTTATCCATTTTGATGAGAAGATGGTCTGAAAAAAAAATTAATAGGTCATGTAAATGTATCTCATTGCTAATGTGCCTTCCTTTCTGTATCATCAGGTCCAGTGATGGGGAAAAAACCGCGGACTGCAGTCCCATGAACCACAACCCTGACCTCCCTGGTCAGACACCAGAACGCCCGGTGGTGAAGCCATGCATCACAAAAACCATCCCTAACAACAACACAGGCTTTATAATTCCTAAGCTGCACTATCATCTGAACAAGGTACTGCACACGTGCCAATTTCTATTATATAGATTTATATTTTCTATCTATATAATATTTTCTTGTGAACCTCATGTTTCCTTCTCAGGACACCATCTACATTACTGGTAAAGGATCTCCGAGGGACTCTCCCAAAAGCTCCCAGCCAGGCACCAGCAGTAGTGTTGGAAAAGCTAACCATATACTGGCCTCACAACACAGCATCCCTGACAACAACACTGGTTTTATAATTCCCAAGCTGTACTTTTACATGGAGAAGGTACTGCACACGTGCCAATGTCTATTATAGATATATATTTTATAACTATATAATATTTTCTTGTGAACCTCATGTTTCTTTCTCAGGACACTATCTACGTCACTGGTAAAGGATCTCTGAGGGACTCTCCCAAAAGCTCCCAGCCAGGAACCAGCTGTAGTGTTGATGCCTGCTCCTCCTCCTCCTCCTCCTCCTCCTCCTCCTCCTCCTCCTCCTCCTCCTCCTCCTCCTCCTCCTCCTCCTCCTCCTCCTCCTCCCCTCCCTTCTACCCCTCCTCCTCCTCCTCCTCCATCTCCCAACCAATCAGCCCTCCCAAAATGATCCCAGACCCTAACATACTTCACAAGCTTTCATCTTTGATTAGTCAATGCAAGCCGAACCCCCCATCCTTCTCCTCCTCCTCCTCCCCCTCCAGCTCTCTACCCCCCTCACAGTCTACCTCAGACGTCCACTCACACGCTCTGGATAATGGCTGCTCAGCTAAGTCTCACCTCAACAGAAACAACGGAACAGGAGGCGTCTTTGAGGAATCTCCTCAAGCCACAAACAGAGAGTCAGAAGTGCACCATGATGGCAACGGGATAATGATTGGCGTTTCTACATCACGCCAAAACCGACCCAAAATGAATGAACACAACAACTCTAACAAGGTAACATGCTTTGTGTTATTACCATCGCTTTATGTTCATTATTTGTGTTGAACAGTTTTTTTGAATGAAAACTTATCTATTGTTTTCATGTCCTTCAGATCTCTGGCAGTGATCATGGATCTTTGTCCTCTGTGGCTACCATTGTTGCTTATGGTTTAGATGGTGACCATGGTCCAACAAGGTAATGTAGCATTCTGACCGTGAGTGAGACACGTTGTATTTATTTATTTTATTTGGTGAATTATTAAGTTCTAATTGTAATTATCCTAAAGGTTTGATAGAGCATTTCTAATCTGCTTGTCTGTTTGTTTTTCCTAGCAAAGTGGCTTATAATTCAGCTTCGTCATCAATGACCAGTTCTTCTCGATCCATCCATCCTGCTGCCAGTGAGAGCCAGCACCCCCCCCACTCACAAAAGGGCTAAATATGCTCAAGAGAAAGTTAGCATAAGAAGAGATGGATCCAAGAATCTACCAGAGAAAAACAGGGCGTCCGCAGGGATAGAAGGAAGAAGGGACGCCAAGCAGCAGAAACAGTCAGAGCCAAGTTCTAGTGGCAGCCATGGACAATATTCCCGAGACAGAGACAGGCTGCACTCTGACTTCAGCAGGGACAGAGTCTACAGAGACCGGAGCCCAGTTCGGGAGAGAGACGGTGCTCGGCACCGGCACAGACGGGAGTACAGAGATCGGAGTAATCGCTTGCACAGTGATCATTTGTCTCCTCACGACCGAGATTACAGAGACCGGGACTCTGCGCGTCGCTATGAGCAAACTGTCCACCACCCCAGGGAGAGCTACCGTGAGAGGTCCCCTCACCATTACCCCCGCCACCGATCCAGAGATGATAGGGACTCTGCACGTCGCTATGAGCAAACTGTCCACCACCACAGGGAGAGCTACCGCGACAGGTCCCCTCACCATTACCCCCGCCACCGATCCAGAGATGATAGGGACTTTGATCCGAGGGGGAACTGTCGCAAAAACCGGGATGAGCAGCAGAGACCCGACTCCCGGGTTACGAAGAGCTACAGCAGGGAGAGGAACTCTTACCCTTCTAAAGAGGAGACTTCCGTTCCTGCCACAGTGTCAGATGGGTCAGTGGCTCAGTACGAAGGCTCTCCGGGTCTACCTCCTCACTTCATGTCGATATTAGCTCCAAACCGAGTCTATCGACCTCACAAGAGGGCTGCTGATAATCTGATCAGAGAGACAAACGACAGCCCTGAGGCGGACAAAGATCAACCCAGAGAGAGCGGGTGAGCGATACTATTGATCCATCTTTACAAGGAGAAAAATGCTGACCATTCTGTGTTCAACTTCTCAAATGCAAAGTTAGCTGCTTTTCTTAATCTGTAATTAAATGGCCTTCTTAATTTTGAGTTTGGGCCTTTAAGTCAAGAGAACAGGACATTTGAAGATGACACCTCAGACTCTGTTGTTGCAATGGCACTTTTTCTTGATATTTTAATAAATGTTTCACATGGTTAATCAATAATTAAAGCCCTTTAGACAAAGCATTAGATCTCAGTTAATTGTGGATTAAGACTAATCATGCGTTTTCCACTTGATCCTAGAAATCATGACGTGGATTCAGACAAAATGTCTGAAACAAAAAAGAAGAAGAAGAGAAAGAAGCGGCAGCGGGATGACGTGTCCACGCAGCACAGCCCAGGCACCGCACAGAGGCTCCAGAACACAAGCAGCTTGGAACCTAAAAGCTGCAAGCGGAAGTTAGGTCCAATCCACTCTGTTGTTGCAATGGCACTTTTTCTTGATATTTTAATAAATGTTTCACATGGTTAATCAATAATTAAAGCCCTTCAGACAAAGCATTAGATCTCAGTTAATTGTGGATTAAGACTAATCATGTGTTTTCCCCTTAATCCTAGAAATTATGACATGGAATCAGAAAATATTGCTGAAACAAAAAAGAAGAAGAAGAGAAAGAAGCGGCAGCGGGATGACGTGTCCACGCAGCACAGCCCAGGCGCCGCACAGAGGCCCCAGAACACAAGCAGCTTGGAACCGAAAAGCCGCAAGCGGAAGTTAGGTCCCATCATCGAGGACCATTCAAGTCTATATATTTTTTCACCAAAAAAAAACCCGCCACTGATTCTCCAGGGGCATCAAATACTGACTCTGTGAGAGTTTTTACTGATCATCACTGTTTGCTCTATTACTGTCAATGCTAACAAACTGTTTCCCTTCTCGATACCGATTCCAATACCTGGACTCTTGGTATTGGCTGAAGTGGACATTTTAGCTGTGGGACTATCCTGTGTGAAATGTTGCCAAGCTCACAATGCTACACTACAGGAAATCACTTCTTCACCGTGGATCGGTTTATAGATAAATTACTCTGACCCGGCACTTGTACAATATTGGAGGCATTTCTGATGCTGGTAGCCCAGTATCTCTACATGTTTTAGCTCAAGTTCTGCCTACCAATTTTGGTAGGCGATGAGGAGTTTTGTCTCGCCTCTCTCTAAACTCTTTCACTTGCTCTTTTTGTAAATGTTTATAAAGATAGCATCAAACGTTTATCACCGCTGTGTAACATGTGTGTTTGCTATGTAATGACAAATACATTTTGTGTCTTCTAGCATCATAAAAGAATACTGTGAATTAAATTTTTAAGTTATTTTATTTTATATGCACCAAAATATCCTGTATCAGGATTAGCAGTAGATATTTTGATTGTTTTTAGAATAACAATTGTAAATTTTGACCCTGTTCTTTGGAGAATGGATTGATTTTTTTCGTTTTTCAACTTTGGACAGACGTTTAAAAAACGTGTCTTTTTAATGCAAAGTCTTCACGAGCTTGAGCAAGAGCTAACCGAAAACTGTGGGTCTGTTTAATGGACCTTGGGATTCCAGTCAGCATTCACGTTCTGCAGCTATCTTATTTCAAGAGTGTCATATTTGAGAGGAGGACCTATTGAGATTTAGAAGAACGAATATGGACGAAATAGAAGAGCGGTTGGCAGAAGAGATCTGAAAGTATGACCACTTGTATAACCCGTACTGACTGGAGGATTTGTCCGCCACAAAAGGGCTATAAGGAGCCACAGTGGCGATGTAAATAAACAGTCGACGAAGAAGAAAGAAGTCGTCTTCGACAAAACACGTTGCTCCGCCTCGTTTTCTGGAGGTGAACACGCGCAACCGTTGGGGAAGCATTAATGACAACGAGTCCTGCGCCACAGCGGCGTGAAAAGCCGCAGACGCAGTCGCAGAAGCATGAACCGGCCTATCAGTCTTCTCCCTCCCCCTTACAATCTCAACACTTTTCAAACACAAACATTTGTATTATCCTGTTGAATGAACGCTGTTTATTAACGTTACAGACGGACAGCACTGATAACGTCTCCTGTCCAGCTCCCACATTGACATTAGTCGTTTTATTTGTAGCCATAGCTGCTAGCTAAATACAGGAGCGCGCGCTGTGTTAAAGTTGTATCGCCCCGTTAACATGCGTCACCAGCGCCGCCGCTCCCTTAACGCGCACTACGCGCTGTGCGTAGGGCACCAAGTCCTGAGGGGGCACCAAAATACCCTGTAACGAAGCAAACAGAGTACATTTACTCAATCAATGAACTTAATAATCACATTAAAGGTTGTACTTCAATGTTACTCCATACTCCACTCTACTACATTTCAGAGGTAAATATTTTATGTTTTTCTGCCCTAAATAACAGAATTTACCATAAATCAATAAAAACATTTCTACAAAAAGCAGAGCTACTATAGGCTCAGGTTTTAATAAGTGTTTAAGGCTCAACTAGGTCAAAGTAGTTTACAATAAAGAGTCAGAGAAAATTACAGCAACTGAAAATATATTTCTTTATCATAACTTTATTTTCTTTCTTTCCTTTTCCATCTCACAACCTATAAACCCCCCCAGGTTTATCATGTGAACCCCTAAACTGGCATCCTCTGAACTCAACTCCCCAACTGTGTATAAAGTAGCCCTCTAGCTCCACCTGGAGCAGCTACAATTGCAACATGCTATGTAGACTAATTGATATTAAAAATTTAAAGAAACAAGAAAAATCACAAAGCAATATCAAAGCAAATCCTAGAGGATAGAGTATAAGACGACGATAATGGTGTAATAGCGATGTATGGTGCCTAGGTGATACTGTTGCACTTGCCGACTGAAACTAAAGACATATGCTTTTACAACATAAAACAAATCTGGGCTTTTTGTGTTAAAAACTGAGGATGTCATAAAGAATATCAGTTTTTTTTCCACTCTAGCTCCGGCAGGAAGGGACAAGATCATAATCAATAGTCTGACATTTATTGATAAACCTAAAAATAGAGGGGTATTTCCCCCCCTTTGTTGCCCCAGTTATCAGCCGTCCAGCTCTACAACATGACGGGAGAGACCAGACTGAAAATCCTCTCATTTGTGCTGGCGTGTGTTGCACATTCAGAACCTCCACTTTAAAGTGTGTTTTGGCCAGCGAAGGGGACACCCGATCAGCGCAGCATTTGAGCAGATCAGACCATCACGGTTGGGTCATATGGGCCAATCAGATGCAGCACTTGGCTGCTGAGGGTCACCGGGGATGATCAATAATGGCAGGTGCGGTCATGCTGGGGGCATTTGAGCAAACCTGATGGAGCCCCAGGTCACTCAAGTACCAATCTGTTGTGGTGCATTGGTACAATAACCCAGTACCCTCACATCTATTTGTGTATTTATACATCAAAAAATATCAACGCTGTTTCATGTGTACTGTCACCATTAAATAAAGATACACTGAGTTGGCATTTATTTGGCATTTTAAGTTCATGCTGTAATTCTCCCTCATTGGTATGTTTTGATGCACAAAGTTGAAATATTAGAAGAATGAGACACAACAAACTATTATACAGTTGCATCTACTCAAACAGTTTTGATAATAGCCTTGATGAAGTTAATCTTTTGCAGGGATTCTCTATTAGACTGCATTAGTTGAAAGTCAGTGAAGAAGAAAGATCACAACTGAGTATAGCCGATATTAGGATATCAAGCATGGACATGATAGAATAGAATAGAATAAAAATTGAACTGAATAGAACGCCTTTATTGTCATTGAACAAAAGAAAGCAGTACAGCATAATCAGAGGTTCTTTTCCGAAAAACTGTGCAAATCAACATATAAATATACATGTATATAAAAAAAAACTGTTTAAAATCTAACAAATGACCCAAACCCATAAATACACTAACTTTAAAGCCATAGTCTGCTATGACGGTACAGGCCATCTTCTTTCCCCTTTTTCAGGATAAATGAAGTAAAGAGAACTTTAGGATCTAGAAGAGAGCAGTAAGAGAGAGAGAGAGAGAGAGAGAGAGAGAGAGAGAGAGAGAGAGAGAGAGAGAGAGAGAGAGAGAGAGAGAGAGAGAGAGAGAGAGAGAGAGAGAGTGGATCCCCCTCCTCGCCACGCTCCATATGGTCACGTCACAGCTTCCATGGAAACTCAGTGCATCAGTTTGACCCAGGTCGACTTCTCTCCTCAACCTTCTCTCTGCCATCATCAACATCCTGATGTGTTTTTAAACATACCGATGGGTGGTTGTATCAAGAGGATCAATGGACTTCCACAAAGATATCCCTGTGCACTCAATATAGAACACACACACATACATGTAGTCTGGACGACACACTTCCTGTACGTCAAACCACCCAGATGTGATCGATGTGTTATAGTGGAGCCATCCTCACTGCCACTCCTCTCCGATTACTAGTCCCTGTTTCCACGGGCTGGAGCTATCATCACTCGGAGGCCTGGGCAGATGCAAACTGTTTATTATCTAGAGTGTTTGTTCACAATGAATGAGGACGTTTGATCATTGGACAAAGGAGTCTTTGAGACAGAATGAGTAAAGTATTGAGGTGAGGTGTACAGGTTAACAACAGCAGGTGTAAAGGTGCAGGTGCAGGTGGATACAGCCAACCTGAGTCTTATCTGGAACAATGTGCTGGGTTGCAACAGAATTGAGAGATTACAGCTGTGTCAAGGAAGACTGACCAAGGTTTGAGAGAGGTGTGTTTCGGCTTATCTACGACATGGAGGTGTTCCTGGTGATGTGAAGGCGGCACATCACTCGCCCACCAACTACCCCATCCCCATATACTTCCACCTTTCACCCTACCCCCGTGGAGGCAGCAGTTCCAAAGCTGAAGCCCAGGTGAGCTCCCCACAAACAGAGCATGGAGTCTCTACATCTGCCACAGGTGAGAACGAGCATGGCTTTTATCCATCTGCATTAATCACTGCTGCCATTACTGTAAACTGCTAGAAAATCTATTTAATATGTTAATTTAAGTCAGAATATTGTTGGTATGATAGAAAAACTTTGAATATTGTTACATGTTGACCATTCTCAATTATAACTTAAAGTTGATGATCAATAGAAATGATGTAGTTCAAATGAAAATACATAATATTACTGTATTGTTCTATATGAGTAATTACAATAAACAAGGCTAATTATCTAATGTAAATGGATAATGTATGTAGCGATCAATGCTATGATTTAATAGTACAGTTATACATTAGATCATTTGAGCAATAATAAACAGCAAACTTTTTATTAGATATATCTGGATGTGAAATTTGAATTATTTTCAAATTAGATTTAACTGATGGCTTCATATTGTTGTGTGAATGGAATTTTACTGCAGCTCCACCATGTGATCAGATCGATACTGTGGCATGTGAGGGAAATAGTGTGTGTGTATGTGTGTGTGTGTGGTCACAGTTACTGGTACAGTGGGTAACTGAAATGGTTTTTTTCACTGTGTGGGGACAAGCCGTAGTTTTGATTACAGTTGAATTAAGTTCAGTAAGTCACTAGGAAAAAATATATGAAAGTCAAAGTAATTTGGCAGATTGTATTTGATTGCATTGCATCGTGAGGAGTTTAACAAAATGAGAATTCTATCATCTAAAACATCATGATAAATTCACTTAAATAAAATACCTTGAAAAACTAGAATCCATAACTCTTTACGACATTTTTGTTCTTTTTTCCAGCAAAAGGCTCCTGAAAACAAAGAAGACCACAATGATAACCAAGGAAATGAAAAGAAAGGTGATTTTCATATCATCTACCACATATAAGTTAAATGTGATGTATACATATTTATGTATACAGCCTCACAAAAATTGCAGCAAGTGTACTTTATTTTGGCGCTGTGTGTGTGTTAGAGGCCCAAGCGAGTCCTGCACATTCCACTTTGGCGTTGGTGGAGGAGGAGTCTGAGGACACAGACCCATGGGACCTGCCAGAGCTGAAGGACTCCGGAATCCCATGGTCAGGTAACGGCTTGTTATTTGCTTGTGTAACAAATTATTAATATGAGTGTTGTCTTATCTTTGTATTGTGTCCTGATAAGATATACAGTCTATATAAGAGTGAGTAATACTGATAATTTGCACTTAGTTAAGGGGCAT
The DNA here is from genome assembly GCA_038501795.1 of Pseudopleuronectes americanus. Classification (NCBI taxonomy): domain Eukaryota; kingdom Metazoa; phylum Chordata; class Actinopteri; order Pleuronectiformes; family Pleuronectidae; genus Pseudopleuronectes; species Pseudopleuronectes americanus. The sequence goes on from CM076721.1 coordinate 11,133,033, forward strand.
GTAGATATGATGAAGTGTCTCATATGACATTGTTTCACAATCACAGATGAGTTGGCAAGTCCATTATATTTGTGTAGTTAAATGACAGAACACATAACTATAACCATAACTATTAATACTAGCTTTACAAATGAAGAGAACATCAATCAAAGCTAACAAATTAAATATCAGTAAAATCGTACAAAAGTTAAAATCAAAGATATAAAGTGAAATGAAAACAGACAAAAGTGAAAAGCAGTGATAAAAGAAAATGATAAAACCAACGTTTTGAGAGATGACTTAAAACAGTTTAAGTTCTAAGTTCTACGTTCCTCTATTCCTTTAAATTATACCTGATCAATATTAAATCACTTTTCATCCTGACGTTAGATGTTTATTTTATGTTGATGTCAGTAACAAAAACTTCTAAGGGTGAAACATTTTATTCCCACTAGCCCCATATTTTGTCCTCATGTGAAGAACCATAAATCAATGTTATCAGTGTTAATGATGTGGTTATTTAGAAAGCATAGAGGTCATAAAAACTAATGTATGTAATTTAGATAGTGGACAACACTCCGTAAAGGAAAGGAGAGGCAACGCCACTGTCCAGTGAAGACAATAACTCTTATAGGTATATTGTGACTAGGGTTGCAAAGGGGCAGAAAATTTCCGGTAAATTTCCGGAAAATTACTGGGGGAAATATGTTAGCATGCTGATTGAGGATTGTTCATCTGTCCATCTAGCCTATTTCTATTCATTTATCCATCAATTGTAAAATATTTTTAAGGATGATTCCAATTGGCCAACTATTTATATCTCTGGCATTGCTTTAGTGTTTTTTTTACAAGATTTTTTCTCATCTTATTCTACAGAGCAATGCTACGTGCACTATCTCATGTGTGGAGACATTTCACCCCAGCCAATGTAGAAGGAAAGGATTTGTACATTTGCAAATACTGTGCAAAGACCTATGTTAAGATCAATCAATCAATCAATCAAATTTTATTTGTATAGCCCATATTCACAAATTACATTCATCTCATAGGGCTTTAACAGGGTGTGGCATCCTCTGTCCTTAACCCTCAGCAAGAGTGAGGACAAACTACTAAAAACCCTTTTAACAGGGTCAAAAATAAGTAGAAACCTCAGAGAGAGCCCCATGTGAGGGATCCCTCTCCCAGGACGGACAGAAGTGCAATAGATGCCACGTGTGACACAAAGATCCAGAAGCATATAGTCAAGTGCCCAAAGCTTCCTCAGGGTCTGTATATGACAAGGTAAATACAGTTAGTATAAATTACCCACAAAATTTCCAGTTTATTCCTGTTAATTCCCGTTAATTCCCGTTAATTCCCGTTAATTCCCGTATATTCCCGTATATTCCTGTATATTCCCGATAATTCCCATGGAAAGTTTCCAGCTTTGAATATTCCCGGAATTTTGCAACACTAATTGTGACTGCAGTATACTACAAGGGAGACTAATCCAATTAAGCAATATGTATTGTCTATGACTATTTAAACAGGAGATGTGAGACATCCTATTGATGATAAAATAATTAATATATATATATATATATATATATTAATTATTTTATTTTCCAAAGTTTCCTGAGCCTCTGTGGACTGAAAAAGTTTTTTACAGCAGACACGTTGACACATCACAGCAGGAAAAACACATTTGGAGTTAAACATATCAACAAGTACTGCAGTCATTGACATGACATGCTGATAAATTAAATGGAACAGGACCACTGTAAGTGGCATTAATTGAGCCTGTGGTGTTATAGCTTTATCGGAAAACTAAATAAATCTTTTACCTTTTTTTTCTGCTTTTAATCCTATTTTATTACTGTGTCAGCTCTGGATACCAGAGGGAAGGTGATGAGGGTGCTGGTGTCACTGGCGAAGTTGTTCCTGCTGCTGGGTTTCCTCTACATGTTCATCTGCTCCCTCGACATCCTCAGCTCAGCTTTCCAGCTGGTTGGAGGTAAACACGCTCATCCTAACTCCTGTGTGGGTTTCATGATGCAAAAGGGCCTTGAGACACACCAGACCTTCTGACTTAAAGGATAAAACATGCAGAGTTAATAAAACACGGTTTCCTCGTTGAAATCATTCCAACTGTTCCTTCGTTTTTTACAACGTCACTCTCCATTGTAAACCAAGGTATGAGGAAAAAAACGAGTTAAGTAAAATGTATGCTGCTGTGTCCACCCAGGTAAAACAGCAGGTGACATCTTCAAGGACAACTCAGTCTTGGCCAACCCGCTGGCTGGTCTGGTCATCGGTGTTCTGGTCACTCTGCTGGTGCAAAGCTCGTCAACCTCCTCCTCTATAGTTGTCAGCATGGTCTCCTCTGGACGTGAGTATGAAGCTTCACTAAACCCACACACACACACTCATCCATGCACAGAAAACATCCTTTGTATATGTATTATGATGATGAAGATGATGATGATGATGGAGCTGTGCTTTGACAGTGCTGACAGTCCAACTGGCTGTTCCTATCATCATGGGCACCAACATTGGGACCTCCGTCACCAACACACTAGTCGCAATGACGCAGGCTGGTGATCGCAGCACATTTCGAAGGTAATCATTTTGTGTTTTGTGGAAAATAACTCTCACAACCTTCACTTGGAGTTCAAGAGTCCTCCCCACAAAGAATACAGAGAACACTGTAATCTGATGTGAATTACTAGAATGCGCAGAGTTAATGGGAGGAAATGCGACGTGTGTACATTTTACAACAGGGTGTCACTCCTGACCCCAATAAATAAAATGTTATGGTTGCAGGAATCAGGTAAAAACACTGGCCTCTGATAATGTAGAGCCATGAATGTTTTACTCTAAATGACTAGAGTACAATGATATATGTGTGCAATGGTAACAAACTCAAACATAATGTGAACCACAACATGAAAACAAAAACTTCCCCCTACATCCGAAAACTACTATTGTTCTATATATACCTGAAATATAAAAAAAACACAAAAGCCTGCTTTACTACCTTGAATATTTTTAATGTTTTCTCACTTACTTTTACAATGACATTCCCTGGACAGCAATGGAATGAAGCTCCCGTTAATAATAACCACAGATAATTTCAGGGCTTTTGCTGGGGCCACAGTGCACGACTTCTTCAACTGGCTGTCTGTGCTGGTGCTGCTGCCTCTGGAGGTGGCCACTGGTTACATGTTCGTGGTCACTAAGCTCGTCATCGACTCCTTTAACATCCAGAGCGGAGAGGCCCCAGACCTGTTGAATGTGATCACTGATCCCCTCACCGATTCAATCATTTTGGTAAAGTCTCGTTCTCGTGATGATATCTGTAACAGTTCAAGTGTGAAGAACATTAATGACATGAAGTCAATAAAGACCACCAAGGAGGCACTGTGGAACTTGTGTGTGAGAAACATTGAATGTAAGAAAACTTCACATGGTACCTTTAACTTTATTGCAGTTAAAAAAAGGAGCCTCAGTTTGTTAACTTAGTAAGATCAGATCAGTAAACTTTTACAAATTATTTTGTAACTGAGCTTAAACAAAGGACGAAATTAACCTATTAGGTGAACTTACTGACTGATGGTGAACATACTATAATGGTCTTGCAGATTGATAAATTATAAGTTAACTTTTAGTGTTTTCTTCTACATCTAAATTTCCACAGTGGCTTAAAATGACTGATACTGTATATTGGCTCATCTTAAAATCAATATGAGAATTGCAATAATTAGAAATGTTTATTTTTTTACTTAATTCAAGAAATCACCAGTGTAATTTGAGATATGATGCCAGTGTATTACATTGTTATCTTCATGGTCCTTCCATTTCACTTTGACTTAGTTGGACCAGAGTGTCCTCTCTGGGATTGCCACTGGAGACCCCTTAGCCAGGGACAAGAGTCTCATCAAGAGATGGTGCCTAACCTTCACCAACACGGTAAAACCAAAGCATCATTTTATTTCATTTTAAGTGTTTATTTGTGTTTGCATATATTTTACTGTTTGTAAGGTTCTTGCTTATCACTTCAGCTCTGTCATGTCTCAACTTTTATGTTTATTATATATATTGTTGTCAGATATGAAAAAAGGCTAAAACATATCTGCTATAAAACAAATATTCAGAACCATCACGTTTTAAATGTTCACTGTCCAACTGTGTTTCAGTCGTTAATGAATGTTACAGTTCCTGGTCCAGAGAACTGCACCTCTCCATCTCTCTGCTGGGAAGATGGCAACTACACCATCACACTGAAGAACATTTCTGAAACATTTAATATCCAGAAATGTAAGACAACACTCATTTAACTACATAGTTTTCTACAACGCTGACTTCACAAAGGTCGGCTGCAAATTAGGTTAAAAAAAGTTCAAATATGTGAAGTATTTCTGGCCTCATGTGAACTCAAATTCGTGTTGAGGATATTTGGATATTTGTTTTTCTACACTTTCTACATTTTTCTGTGTATTTTCTTTGTGACATCAGGTAAACACATCTTCGCGGATGTGAATCTTTCTGACCTGGCGGTGGGTCTGATCCTGCTGGCTCTCTCTCTGCTTGTGCTCTGCTCCTGCCTGATCCTCATCGTCAAGCTGCTCAACTCCATGTTGAAAGGTCAGGTGGCTTCAGTCATCAAGACCATCCTCAACACGGGTGAGAAGCACTGCACACTGTTGATATAAGTGCAATACATTGCAACCCCATTGGTAAGTAAATGGATAAATATCTTGTTTGCAATTATGTGTCTGTTTTTGTGCAGATTTCCCATTTCCATTCGGTTGGGTCACTGGTTACATTGCCATTTTAGTCGGAGCTGGGATGACCTTCATCGTGCAGAGCAGTTCTGTCTTCACCTCTGCAATTACACCACTTGTTGGTGAGTTAAATCCTCCATCAGCTGCTGCTGTTCGGACACCGAACAATATATGCAAAGTAACACATTTCCTGGTACGTGTGTGTGTTTTTTTGTTTGAAAAGGTATTGGTGTCATCAGCATAGAGAGAGCATACCCACTGTCCCTGGGTTCAAATATTGGTACGACCACCACAGCCATCCTGGCAGCCATGGCTAGTCCTGGAGACACACTGGCTAATGCTCTACAGGTCAGAAACTCACATTAACACATTCATCGATCACCAGATTGACTTTCTGAAAAGTTGTATAGTAATTAATTTTGAATTAGCAGGGATATGGGATCTGTAGAGGAAGGTAATATAGTAGAGTCTGATGTAGATATAATTCAAGAGAGTCACATTTACTATGCACGTATTTATTTTTTCTTGTAGATAATGGAGGTGTTTTTATGTGCAGAAGAATAATGACTGTTTTTTGTCTATGGTCACTTCAGATCGCCCTCGTCCACTTCCTGTTCAACATCTCTGGCATCCTCCTCTGGTATCCGATCCCTTTCACCCGCATCCCCATCCGGCTGGCTAAAGGTCTGGGCAACATCACCGCCTCCTACCGCTGGTTTGCAGCTGTCTACATCATCTGCTGCTTTTTCGTTTTTCCACTCTTTGTCTTCAGCCTGTCGCTGGCTGGCTGGCAGGTACTGGTCGGTGTGGGTGCACCTTTAGTTCTCATGATAATCATCATCATAGTGATCAACGTGTTGCAGAAACGGAAACCTGGGTGTTTGCCTGCAATACTGCGATCCTGGGATTTCCTCCCTTTGTGGGCCCACTCCCTGGCTCCCTGGGACAAAGTGGTTGGAGTGATTACTGCCAAATGTTGCTGCTGCTGCAAATGCTGCCAAATAGCTGCTGAAGACCCGGAACACAATGAGAAAGAGTGTTTGGAGAAGGATCAGAAGTCACTCCCAGAGGTGTACGATAACCCTGCAATGAGTGCGGAGAAAGAGAAGGAGAATGAGATAAAGATAGAGCTGGAGATCTTGAAGAAAACGCGGTTGTGAGGTTTTTATATATACACTGAATGAGTGTTTGATTGTGTGTGTGTATGTGTGTGTGATGTGTATGTGTGCGTGCTTGTGCGTGATGTAAAGAAGCATTCTGCTCCAGGCAAAATAACCAAACACATTCAGGAACAATTTCCACAATATTCCTGTTCTTACTTTGAGTAGACGAGGACTTCTGTTGGTCTTCCAAATAAACTGAAATGGCCTTCAAAGGGTAAGGTGGCAATATACTATATATTTAAAAGAAAGGTGGCAGGAGCACAACTGGTGTCCCTCAAACCCCTGGTGCCCTTGGAAGAGAATATTTTCCAAAACATTTTTTTCCAAAAAGCTTTCCAGACACAACAGTTGATGTCGGCATGAGCAGAGGCAAGGGGGCAGAGAGGAGTCTGATGTCATATCCGCTTCTCAACAATTCCTCTTTCCTGTAATATCTATGTTAACCAGTCTGATTAATTTTAACTAAATCTCACTTGTTTCAAAACTAACCATATGTAAATAATATTCATAAGTTTGAATTATTAAGTTAAAATGTTTGCAAAATTTAAAGATTCTCACTGATCTAAGACATTTTACTAAATAACTATTAATAATGTAGATATTTACATAAAATTAAATCAATGCAAACACTTAATAATAAATTATGCCAGAATTTATTTTTTGAGAGTGCAGGGAGGATTAATCTTGATTTGACTGCATGGTCAATACCAGGATTAGCAGGATACATCCATTGTTGTTTTTCATACTTTCATGTGATTTGTGGGCAAAACATTTTTGGGGAATATTACCAGACTTATCCTCTAATGTTTCTAACTTAAGTGCTAACAGGCTGAAAATCATCGACACTTAGACAGACCTAAATAGAAAAATATGCATATTGTAATTAAAATTATATAATACAAATGAAGTGTATATATTCATCTAATGTTGTGTCTTACTGAAAGAGCAGAGCAATGCAAATCAAAGTGAATGTCTTGAATGTGAAAGTGCCATGGCCTCTGTCAGGGAGTTTTTGCAGTAGATATAGTCATGATCGGATCTGCATCAACCTGCTGAGCACAGATGTGACAGACAAAGATTTGTTTTCATATGTTTCAACAGTTTGGTCAGGTTTTGTGTTTTGTATTTTTTACAGAAAAACGAAAATGACTAATAATCCACTGTATGAGACTCACTGAGATCCTGAACACATCGTTTTAAGGTGTACAAATTATTTTATAATAGAGACGGATAATTGTATTCAGGGAATATGTAGTTTGAAATTATATGAATGTGCATCTGACTTGTTAAAGTTGTTCACTGTTGATGTTTATCTGGCTTGTATATTGTTTTCCCATAATATGAAATAAAAAATAAAAGATAATTTAATTTGTAAACTCCTCTGGTTAAAAACCTGTAGACTCATCGTTTTTTAATGTTCCTGAAGCAAAAAACAAATGTGTAGCTGAACCTGTGTCAAAGGTACGATGAGAGAATATTTACTGCTCTCTTATCAGCGTTATCTGCAGCGCGGTGGGACAGAACAATTGTGATATGAGGAAGAAACAGGGTTGAGTGTAGAGTTCAGAGTTTTAACAGTAAAAAACATGGCCTCTATCGCAAAAGTATGATTAACCCTATCAACATAATCACTATAATTATATCTAATACATTTAGTTATAGCAGAATTTCTTTATTTTCAAGTTTTTTTAAATGTCAGAGACGAACCTGGCTGTGCGTGGGAAACATGCACGTTAGTGCTGGCCACTGTAATGTCACATGTCAGGGAGCCACGTATAAAGAACATAAGATGGATTATCAATATGTCAATATGGAGGGCACACAACTAACAGTGCCAAACAGTATTACACAACAAACACGAGACACTGGAAATGTCACACAAACACACAGACACACACTCACGTTCAAAGGTGATTGACATATTCTGTGTACTTAGTCAATGGTTTCATTAATGAGTGACATCATTAGAACATCTAATCAGAAAAGTCTAAACTAGAATCGAACTATATTCTCCTGCCAATCCAAATATCTGATCTGGATTATCAGACTATGGGGACGCGCACAAAACTGTACATTCATACAAATATGTTAAAACCGTATATGTGTCATTTTTATATCATGATCCAAACATGAGAAACTGAGGAAAATGGTGACAAATCCTTTAAAGTTAAGTAACATAATGACAATTGTCTTTTTCCGGCCCTAAGATCTAATGGTTTCTACCCTGCTCCACACTGGTTCGGTTCTTCTTTACATAATGCTACTGATTGTGATGGTGCAGACTTTAAGGGGACAAATGTAGTTTCATTTTGGGAGGGGCAGGTCTCGTCTTATCATAAACACTTGTGCTATAATAGATATGAACTTGAAAGAGGTTCTGGTCTTTTACTGTGCGAAAAGAGAATAAAGAGGGAAGGTCTGCTCCTTCAGTTAATGAGGAAACTTTGTCTCTATGCAAACGGCTACCTACAGGCTACATGTCACAAGGTGTGCCTCAGCTGGGACATCACAACACACATACAAACACACACACACACACACACACACACACACACACACACACACACACACACACACACACACACACACACACACTAAGCTTATCTGTTCTCACAAATTGTAGCTGAATTTTTATAATTTTAAAGTTTAAAAAATTAAATTAACAGAAAGTGAGAGATTTAAAATCTGAGTCCCGCTAACTTGTATTGTGAAGTAAATTAAAAATATTTGAATGGAAAATGCAAACAGAGCAAATTATAGACCACTAGGGACATAATTTGGATAAAACTAATAAAATATTTCCCACGGAAATGCAAGTAGCTGCTTGGTTGACATCATGTTTTCCACACTGTCTGACAGTATTGTACATATTCTGTTTCAGCTTACAAAACACTTTAAGGTTATGTAATGTTTATGACCCGTGAAATATAGATATTATGGCTGCACCATTTCATCAAATGAAATTAGTGTTTGTTTATCATTTTACGCACTACTCCAAAAATGTTTTTGTTTGTTTTGAATAGTAATAATGAAAATCTGAACGACTTCTGGCTGCACTGCATTAGTAATGACTGAATTAGACATCTTGCTGATTGATATTGTTGGATGCCTTATGGGAGATATTTTTGTTACTATGTTGTTGTATGTTTCGTTATATAATCAATGACTCCTTCCATTTAAAATCCTTGGGGGACACACAACTGAACATTGTGCAAATCAAACCCTCAGCCGCTGCACTCCATCTGCTATTAGCAGGAGGGGGTGCGGCAGATTTCCCTTTCGAATCGCCTGTTGCATGTCATCAAGTCCTAAGTCTTCAAACGAAATTCCCAGCAGGTAAGGCTAAGGTCGTTTGGAATCGTGCAGGTTAAGATTTGAATCGAATGTGTAAAAAGTTGTGACTCTCTGCATTTGTTTCACTGATCAACGCTGCCCTTTAGTGGCAGATATGAGAACAGCAGCGAGCCTCAGGCGTGCAAGGACAGTACATGCTGAATGAAAGAGAGGAAGAGGGAAGATGGGGCTACTTTTACGGTGCATGAAAGATCAGATATGATTAAAAAAATATACAACCCAGCATCAAAACAATATAATACGTATAATCAATATTTTTATGATAAGACATTTTTCTCTGATTCGGGTGGAGACCAAAAACAGAGCTAAAAGTGAGTGAAAGGTCAACAGTTTCACAACATATGAACGACAATACAAAAAGTCCACAACACAAAATAATTTATTGTTTCCAAACCCAGAGGCAATTTGTGGTTGCAGTCATTACAGATAACTGATGTGCATTTCACAACCACTGTACACTACCACTATCAATACACAATACATCTCAAACTACCATACCTCTAAGAAGTGGCTACTACATCCACTACTCACTACAACTACTACGTGTAAAATTAAAAGCATGATATAAAAACATTAACATATCAACATACAATACATTTGCATTTGTAGCACCATTTTTTTTTACCCGAGAAATCAGAAGAATATAAAAAATTCTTGTGGGCGTCTGCGTATACTTCACAGACTCGTGATGCCATGTGCCTCTCTCTAAAAGCCTGGAAGACGCCTTTTTACATACTGGACAACTAATGCTGGTCAGATGCCTTAAAAAAAATCTCCATCTAGCATCATATCACGGGCCAAACCCCTTCTTTTTTCAATTATCTGCTCCTTTTTTGCATTTCAGGGGGTTATTGCACCATTATCTCAAAGAGGACAAAGAAAACTCCACACATGGATGATAGAAAAAGTCTTTAACTTAGAAGGGAACAGGTCCATAGTAGGCGGTGTATGCAGCCACGATACCCGCGGTCTCAGACATCTCGTCACAGGCCACGCTCAGCTCACACACCTCCTGCAGGCTGGAGAGAAATGAAGCTATGTGTCACTTTCCAGTGTAAAAAACAAGCTAACATGAGGTTATACTGTGCCACATACAGAGTTTGTTTCTCACTGAGTTGACAATGAGAATAAAAAGCTGTACCTTTCCAGCTGCAGAGGAGTGAGGGGTCCTGTCGCTCTTCTTCTCCTCAGGAGAACAGCAGCCTGGTCTCTCTCCATCACCACTGGAGGAGCTGAAGGGGGAGAACAATCTCTAACTTAGACTCTCTTGAGTTTTTGTTCAAAACTTTGACCTTAACAAAGCAAAGACTCTCTCTAGAATTTCATTTTTTGCATACCCTCAGTGCTGGCTGACTCCGATGAGGATGAGGAGGAAGAGGAGGAGGAGGAAGAAGAGTCAGAATTGGACTCGGAGGATGCCGACTCGGAGGACGAGGATTCGGTAGACTCAGACGATGAAGACTCAGAGGATTCCGAGGAAGAGGAGGATGAGTCGGAGGCCGACGAGTCAGCGCTTGAGTTGGAATCGGACGCTGAGGAGTCGGAGGAAGAGTTGGAGTGGGACTCAGAGGAGGAGGAGGAATCAGCAGGTGCAGTAGGTGCAGCATCAGCAGCCATGTCAGCATCAGCAGCCGTGTCAGCATCAGGGTCCACGACAACCTCTGGTTCCACAGCTGGTGATCACAGAAGAGAGCATTGGTTAAACACGCTGTATGTGCAGATACCAGAAGGTAATGTGTGAAGTGAGCGCCAGCAGTGACGAGGAGAGTCTGTCCTTACCTCCCATGGACCAGCACACTGACAGAAGGGCACAGACGGAGAGCAGAGTCAGGGTCTTCATGATGCCTGGGGATGAGTTTCTTGCTGCAGACAAGTTGCTTTCTTGATCGCCTGCTCTTCCTCGACGGTTTGCTCTGTTTCTTTCCCCAAAGTCGAGGTCAATATATACAGCAGTCCACCTCCTGTGTCAGACCAGACCCACACAGGGAGATAACCCTCTGATTGGACAGGGAATCAAATGTCAACGGTTCCGCTTCTACTTGTCATGAAATCTCCCTCAAACACCCACGCTGCCCCTGGCACCGAGTCCAGAAACTCATTCACCCGCACAGAGAGACTTGCCCAGCCGCAAGACTCCCTGGTTCTCGTCTGTATGTACAGTGCATGGAACTGTATGTCAACCTAGATATATGTATATATATATGTGTGTGTGTGTATGCATGTATGTTAACCATCACTTCACAGCAGAAAAAGGGAAACATGAGCTATGAGTCATTTTATACTGTAAAGGATTCCCCTTCTCCAGGATGCACAATAACTTTTTTTAAAACATTTAAAAAAGACTCTGTGCAAATGCACATTCGACTTTAAAGAACTTGTTGACCTGCACTGTAGCTAAACGGTCAAACTGATTTACTGAATCTTAAAATACTTCCTCTCGGCCCACTGGGTAAACTGAACCAAATGTTTTGCCGCACATTCAACGAAAACTGCCAACGTTTCTCTGTCCATCGTTTTCTGAGGTCAAACCAATAATTGTTTTACTCGTCTTGTTTACCAATCCTTCAAATTCCTCCAAGTCCACCAGGGTAGAAAGAATGAAACAAACTATTTCTTCCATAAAATCTCTGGATTTGAATCAGGGAGACCCGCTGCACGGCTGCCTCCTCACCAAGCTGCACGTTGTGCCCGTGCTGTTATGCTACAACAGTCCTTGCCCTAGATGTGATCTCCCACCCCCACAAACCCCAAACTTCAGTCTGAGCCGACCACAAGCTACTAATCGGGTGACACGGAACAGCAGTGAGCCTCATTATGCGACAGAGCTTAATTAGAGTGTTGCAGAGTCCCACCAGAACCACAGTCAGTCCCTATTTACAGATCCATCTCGCTCCAGGTCCCGGACAGATCCAGCGGAGCAGCCAAGGCCTTCCAGTGCCAACCAACGGCCCAACACGCAGCCTCGCTTGATATATTTCAGCATGTATACAGCTAAATATAAGAAAACCCCATGTGTTGGATGCGCAGCTTTATGCATGCGGGTTTGGATGGAGCTGTTTCAGCGATATGGTTCAAATGTGGCCGCAGCTGTGGGTTTTTGATCGAAAACAAAAAATAAGATATTTGGAGTTCGCAGCTTGGACCTAAACCATATTGCAACTTAAATACTGTCTAGATAACCAAACATTTATGTGCAAGTGACACTTCACGTATATTTATCCCGGAGCGCCCCCAAAAGAGTTTAATTTATCATGTAGGCCTGCATTGAGGAAGGTGGTGCTGCAGCAGGGTGACCTTGGTGTCCTTTGTGTTTCGGAGTCTAGCATTATTCCTGGTGTCAGGGATTTGTCTTGGACCGCGTGCCGTGTAATTTCAATGTCTGGTCCGCTGTTCGTTTTGGTGGAAACACTGTAGGAAACAATTGCAACAACATCTCAGAAGAGGCAGGAAACACAGAGTCTGGAGCGCCTTGGACCAGTCGCTCTGTTGTTGTTGCTTCTTGGCAGTGACTACAATGAGTAAAGCCCACTGGTTTGCTACTGATGTTGTGGGTTTACACATTCTCCTGTGTGTGCAGCAGACACTGTCCCAGGTATACAATGCACAGGTGCTTCGGAAGCTGTTCATCCATCTTCATCCATATTAGAATATCTACCGAAACGTCACATATAGTGGTACATTTTGGATTAATAAATTGAGGTGGGTATGCCTGAGGTAGCAAAAGCAGGTTGTCCGATTCCAGTCTCCCTTATTCGTTGTGCCCTTAGCAAGATACAAAACCCCAAACTGATAAATGTATGATAGAGAAAGTGCTGCACATAGATGCTCTGTGTGAATGTTTCTGTGTGACTTGCAAAGCTGTACTGTGAAGTGCTTTACCTGGTCATTGAGACAAGAGAAGCTCTATAGAAATGCAGACCATTTATTTCTATGTTGGTTTTTTTCTGTAATATTCAAAATGCACATTTTCTATGAATTCTGCCTCTGGAGTGGGTTTTTTCTTGACAGAATTTGTGAGAGGATTTTAACATCGACTCTCCCCTGGTTGATCCTGCCTGTGGCTTATGCTTGTCTCAAAGATTACACCATGCTAGTCTGAGTACACACGGCCGGTGCAATGTAACTACGAAGAGCTGATTAATCATGTTTAGGAAATGATGATCCTGAGTTTAGTTGAATCACCAGGAACTGATTATAAAGGAGTCGTCCAATAGCCACCACTCAAACAAAACCCTCCATCAGACACTGGACCTGCAGATCCGCTACAATGACCAATGACAGTGGGTTAAATATTCATAAAAGTGTACAACAAATACAACTTAGAGGCTGCAACAGGTGCTTGAATGAAGTGAACTGTATCTTTCCTTCTCCTGTCCTTTCCTGCTTTTCTCCTCTCCCATGATACACATGCACTATATCACTGCAACAAACAGTCTTCAAATCACCGGCTGCAGACGTGCATTCAGCTTTTGCTTTTTAAACCGTTACCTCAGGGTGCGTGTGGAAGCTCACAGCTAGACAGAGAGTTTCCTGTCTGTCATGTTGTTGATCAGAGTGTGACATCATTAAGGTGCTGGGGACTTTTCCAAGGTGTTTATATAGAAAACTTTTGCTTCAGGACGTTCTGTGAGAAACAACATAATGTGAATTTTGTTTTTTATAGGTTTGATTATTTTAATATTTTCACCACTGTCCACTTGTTGTTTGTGGGCCAAACAACAACACATCTTACATGGATCTTTCACTTTCTTTACAACAGTGACAAGATGGAGCCGATAAACAGCCTTCTAACACAATCTAGTGCTCTGCATACTGTGTTTCAGTTTTCTGTCAGATGCACCAGGACGATCTTTTAGAAAGATAAATAACACCAGCTACAGTTTGACTTATGACCTAGTTCCCCCGCTGCTTATTTATGGGACGACTCTTACTTAGAGACCGGTTTCAGAGGAAGATTTATGACTTCTTGGGATTGAGAGCAGCCAAGTTGCTGCTCAGTCAAGCACAACGGCACAATGAGATCTGTCGTGGTTTTCACTGTGTTCCAGAGAACAGAGAGGTTTTTTGTTTGACAAGGAGATGATGGAGGAGGAGGAGGAGGAGGAGGAGGAGGAGGAGGAGGAGGAGGAGGAGGAGGAAGAGGAGGAGGAGGAGGAGGAGGAGGAGGAGGAGGAGGAGGAGGAAGAGAGGTCCTTCACATGTCACATCATGAGAAAAGCCATCAAGGCCACATGATTCATTTACCACACCGGTAGCTGCAATTACAGAATACAATTGTCGGATCTTCTTTATTAGTGTTTCAACACTCTCCAAATTACCATGACAGTGATGTGGTGCCATTGCAGAATAGAACATATCATGAGTATTTCTATGAAAACTACAAACTAGTGTCAAATCAGTGTCTTACATGGTTTGACACTATAGTGTTCTCCTCACCAGGTGGGGTTCCAACACACTTTTCAATTGCCTCACTGGTTTTCCTCACTTCTATCGATATGTGTGTGTTTGTTGCTTTGCAGGATAACGCAAAATACTCTACGGAACCCTGGTGGAATGACGTGGTATGGGTTAAGGAAACTTCCATTTGATCACTTTTTCTTATGACATTTTCATTGATTTCCCAGGTATAATTGAGCGTTCTTTTTTCAAACAGGCACATTAAGGGATCTGATATCTATGAGTCTGTGAAATTTGGTGAAGCTTGATTGGAATCAAGGAGACTGTTGGGCTTTTTTTCCAGAGGTATGTGCTCCACTGAGTGAAGCCATTCTAGCAAGTAGACCAATACATTCCTATTAAGGTTATATGCAATATAACTATTTGTTGTAGTGGCAGCAGCAGCTTCTAATTTGCTCCGTTGATGTTGTCAAACTAAAACACACAGTCATGTCTGTCACCCTTTGAATCCCATCGTTTCACACATTGATGTAAAAGCCATCTCCTCTGTCGCCGTCCGGAAACAAAGTTTGACGGCGGGCAGCTCTCTGTGTGTATTTCCATCTGGTCTCTGAGAAGTGTCCACCTGCCAGGCTTTCCCAGTTCCGCCGGATGTTTCCACTGGGCAATACAACACCAGTAATTATCCTGAAGTCTGGGCCTCGACATTCCCATCTCGGTTGAGAAAATATTTTTGGGACTATAGCTCGGGACTTTTTCTCTCTCTCTGTCTACACACCATCTTCTGATCTTTTATAGATTTTATAGCTAAATACTTTAAATACATAATTTTTTTGAAAACTGTGTGGGAGTTCTGCCTCTGATTCCTGCATCACTGGGGTTCTTCATGTTAGTTTGTCCTGCACAGATGAAGCTTCTCACCTAATTTACACCTACTTCTTACCCAGCGTGACTCACATGAGAAAGTACCACTAACTGCTGTGTCTTGGCTGCCTGGGGTCGGATCTTCCCTGCCTGCTCTCTGACAGACTCCCTGAGTTCCTTGTGTTGTGGTCCTGACAATAACATTCACGGACAGACGAGCAAACTGAGCCAGATCCCTACGGCTTGCGGCCGGGGACCTGCGGTCGGGCCACAGACAGGGCTCGCACCCTCGTAAACAGACAAAACATAACATACACAGGGTAAATAAGTGAAGGCGCATGATAGACACACGCACACATGCAAACCTTCACTTAGCATCGTCCCAGAAGCTGAACAGAGAGACAAACGCAGTCATTTTGGTTTTTTTTTAGAAAAGAAAGAATTCACATCAGAAGCTTTATTCATTTAATTGTCTATTTAATGTATAATAATGTATTTACATTTGATGGTTGAGTTTTAGAGCTCTGATTTGGGTTCGGCTCCGGCCTGTTTCACATCCTGGAAAATAAAATTTCATATGAATTACAGCAGACAGACAGAACAGCACTGGGGAACATATCAAACAATGCAGACTTGTAGAAATCAAGTTTATCTCAAGTTCCTCTATTTTACTTTTGCGCTGAAACAAACATTTAAACGTCAAAATGAATTTATCATTTATTCATTTTTTTGACCTTGCTCTTGCTGAATATTGACTACAAAAGTTTAAATTGATTTATTGATTGATAGATTGAAAACATAGTTAAAAACAAAACATTGGCAAAATTGTATTTCTTACTGCACTACATGTATGCCAAGGCAGCAGTGTTTCTGTTTTACTTTTACTGAACATTTTGTCATTGGGTTTATTTCAATTTCTTGCCTGTGTAGCTTATATTTAATTCAATAAACCGTGTCACCCTTTTTTAAACCTAATCTACGTGATCGGAAAATAGATCCCCTCAGTACCATCACTTAAATATCTTACTCATATGTTGCAGGTCAAAAACATCTTATCAGGCAAATCCTGGCGGCTCACCTTCAGTTCTCCTCGCAGGAACGACTGGCAAAACTCCCTCACTCCTTCGTTGGTGATCTCTCCCGCAGGAAGCAGCCACTTCATGTCCGAGTTACCGTCGTAGATGCCAACTCGTGGGAGGTCCTGAGCCTTGATGCCAAAGTAGCCGAGTGACCGAGAGTTGGACTTCACGGCTCCGTTAATCAGCACGAACAAGAACTGGAACACAGACTCATACTTTAACCTATTGTACAGACAATCAAGTAACTGCAGATATGAAACTGCTTCCAGAGTTTTACGAAAACCATTTGGTTGTGTTGGATTTCTGATAGAATATGAGTACTCAGGGTTTCTGCATATTATATTAAATTAAAGTCTGAAATTAGATGTGGTTGCATAACTGTCTGTCCATTTCTGGACTTTGTTATGTGAAAGAAAATTGATAGATGAATAATCCAATTAGTTAAAAGTAAATTCGTTTTTTATACATCCTGAGTCAATGAGTTCCCTGACAGCTGTTTTCCCCGCAGCCAGTTTTTTAAAACTAATATTAATGTCCACATCAGGGAGGAAAAACTAAGAGGTTAATTAATTTAGTCCATTAGGGATTCGCAGACCTGCACTCATTGTAACTAGACACGTCATAGACCTGCTGTTCCTCTAGTTGTCAATCTCACCTTTCCTGTAAACTCAGGGGCCAGAGCTCTGAGTTGCTCCTTGAGCTCAGTAAATCCTTTAGTCCCCCTGTTGGCGAAGAGCAGGAGGTGCGACTTCACCTCCGAGTTGAACAGGCCCACTGCCGACTGGGAGAAAACAGAGGGTTAGGACGGGAGGCGTTTTATTTCCACTGACAAACCATGATCACATACACACAGAGACACACACACACACTCACACACTCACACACACACCCACAGGAGTTTTTAATCACTCTCTCTGATTAGACCTGTCAGGTTAAAAATGGGTGGGACTACAGTGGGCATTTATGATGTCACAAATCACGATGTACCAGTATGAATGATGGTAGGTCAACCGCTCATCCCGCCCTAACGGGTGCTACTAAATTAACTGGAAATGGAGCTGTCAGTCAAATTCAATTTGTCCTCTCCCACATGTGATTAAATGGGACCAGTGACTTTGTATCTGTCTTCATTTGTCCTCATAGCATGTTGTTCTATGAAGTAAGGCTTTGATAGAAGAGAGGACAGGAAGAAAGTCAGAAGCTGTCGACTCCATGCACAGCAGTTATGTGCTCCTACCACTTGGTTGTATTCTGTGATGTATCGGATCTCATTGACGCTGATGAAGTTTACGAGACCATCAGCATCCAGCTTCTTGGCGTCCGCGACAACTAGATTGTCCTGGTGATTATCCGCCTGGATACACAACACACAGCCACATCTTTATCACCATTAGACTGATGGTTCATCACTGGATAATGAAAAGTGATGATGTTAAATACCTTCCTGAAGATGGTGATGGTGTCTGAGGAAAGCTTGTAGTCGGCCCACACCTCCTTCCCTGTGCAAATGGCGACTGGGACGGTGCCGACGCGCCCTGCAGATTCAACAAGCTCTGCATACCCACGACTCTCCTCTCCCTGTGAAACCAGAGGGAAAGACAGAGTTACAGAAGGGAACTGTGGAACTATCTCATAACGGATAAACTTCAAGTTTCCCACAAGTTGCTTTTCTTTCATTATTACACACATGTTGTAAATCAGTATTATCCTGCATTGCCAATACTGCAGCTACCACTGGTTTGAAAATCCAAAGATTTAATTTTACAAAAAAGATGATCGTAAGCATAAAGATATCATGTATTTGTTGATGTATATGATGTGAACCAGTCTGCTGCATAATTAGTATTTTTGATACTTTAAATATCTTGTTAATAATACTTAAAATATAAAAAAGTGCAGGTGCCACATACAGAGACGGAGACGAGAACAAAATAAACACAGTGGAATAGGACGCTGACTCACAGAAGATGAATCATGTCTATTTCTGAGTATAACATGAGCTCTGGCACTCGGCTTTATTATTTTGCAGCCTGTAATATGTGTTCATTCCCAATGAGTCACAGCATCAATATTTTGGTCTCTCCTAGGCTTCAGTAGAATGATCCAACTATCCTCATGAGTTATCCTCGTGTGGCCTCCTCCTCTCTCCTCCCATGAACCTTTTCCCTGCTCCTGCACTTGTTTATTCGAGGTTCAATGGAGCCAATCCCACAAGACTTCAGATATGCATGTATTTCCTGTCGAGTGGCCGGCCATCTTCCCCCGGCAACACTGCGTCTGGCCAAAGGGCCGGCCTCTGTGGGACGGCCAGCCACCCTCGGTCCCTCGGTCCCTCACAGCAGCAGCTCCAGCAGCAGCGTTGCCAAAGGTGTGGCCACAGGAAATAGATCCTTCTTTGAGATCTATTCGTGACAGCAGCATCACAGAGTCCAGGCTGCAGACAAAGGCTGTATTTTGGGAGCTCTCACAGTCAGATAAAGATAATCTGTCTGATCATGGTGTGCCGCATGCATGTTAAGCTAGTAAACCGAACCATAAAACAATGTCTTTGGGTTTGCTTTGAATAATGTCTGGAGGCTTATTTGGAGTACAGTTTATTTTGTTCTCCACGTGTGACTGTGATCTTGTCTGACCTCCAGAAATCCGATGACCACCACCTCAGCAGAGTCGATGAAGGCCTCGGCAGCGTCGGTGTCATTCAGCCGAAGAAGAGCAGTGTCTGAGGAAGAATAAGACACGTCAACATAGTTTGGACCTCACAGTCCCGGTCATTGTGTCAATAATACTCAAAATGTATTTGAAGGTTCATGATTTGCTGCTTAAAATTGAATTGAATTGAATACCTTTTATTTTAGTTCATTCATTTTTTGCCATGGTTTTTTATGAAGCACTTTGTAACCTGGTTTAAATATTATCATATTATTATTATAAAAGTCTACAGAGTGTCAGCAAGTCCATATGCTCAAAGGTAATAGGAAAATGTATTTGTTCAGCACATTATCACACCAAGGTCGTTCAATGTGCTTCCCAGAAATAACTGAAGCATAAAAGCACAGATCAATAATCTTAGTTGAGCATGCTAGAATTTCCAGAGTAGTACAAAACACAAAGTACAGCAGAGAATGAGGGGAGCATTTTTCATGTTGCCGCAATTTGATCATTAACCAGAATATTGATTTGTGGAGCTCTTCTGTTAGCAGGTCACAAGAAATTATCATATCCAGGCTCATCGTTACATTTAAAGCCGAGAAGAGCCTAGATGATAAGTTAAGAAATATAGGACAACAAAGTGAAGTTAAATCCATTTACCTTTCTTTGCAAAGGCAGAGGAGACCAGGAAGGTGAGGAACAGAGCGATCAGCATGTTTCAGGGGATTGGACCGACCGACAGGCTGCAGCTAAAACAGAAGAAAACCCAGAAGAGGTCAGAAGACTTTTGTAGCTGTTTGACTCGTGTCACCTCGGCTCTCTCTCTGTCTCTGTCTCACGCCACATGGCAGCAGCAGCCGCAGCCGCTGCAGCTCTCCTGGGACCTGATTGGAGGCTTCGTGGGAACCAGCAAGGTGTTCTTGATAGGTTTGGGCGGTGGGATGTAAGACTACGTGTCGCTGTTCCACAGGAGACAGGTTAATGTGCCTGTGTCTGGCCCTGTATGGACACATTTAGTCCTGCTGACCTCTGGCTTGGTGAATTCAAGCTTTTCTCTTGTTTGAAGCTTTGTCTTCACCTCTTTGCTTTCAAATGTCCTGAGTGTGGTACATACATGTGTATGTGGGTGGGAGTCTCTGCAGGAATAGCCGCTTGGTTAATGTTGATGTTTCAACACCAGGCAGGTCTCCAACACACTGAGGTACAGAGGCCTGTGAGACAGACCTGAGATCTACTCGGCTGCAATTTGGCACACTCACCACATGAGGGACACAACTCCTGCCTGATCTAGGCCATCATCCTGTAAAGTAAATGTTCTATTACACCTGGAAAATACACAGAGCAGAGGAGACATTAAATCTGACTACTTTTATATGCATTGGTCATTACAAAATGTTATTATCTTTTAGTTCCTTCATTTTCTTCTTATTTCTCTTTTCTTCTTTATTAAAGTAAAATGCACTTCCTCCATTCGATACAAATATCCAAAGAATTATCCGTCAACATCCGCATACTGAAGAAAAACCAAACTACACCATTAGAGAGAAGATTTGATCAGATCATTTAAATAATGTTTTCAATTATTGATGTTTAAAATTTAATGTAAAAGTCACATAAACATATGGTCAGACCCAGAAAGAATATGATTAGAATTAGGCAGATACAGTGAAAAACTAATCTTTTGTGTAGAGGTGCTTATTTTCCACAGTGGAGTCAACACAACCTCATGACTGTTTGTTCAGCAGGATCTTCAGAGAATAAATACACACCACCTCCGTAGGAAAATGTCTTGACACCAAAAATGTTTATTCACTAACAACTATTAAAATCTAAATTTTGTGTCAAGTGAGTTGAATAAAAACGTTTTAATTGTCAGAGCGACAGAAAGAGCCGTTGAACAGCAGCTCCCACAACCACCACAGAAATGTTTTGTGACAGCGCCACATCTGTCAAACTCAAAACTAAAAATGTAGGATTTATATCAACTTTGACATTTTTCATTCTGAGCATTGTTGTCACACAAAATGAGTTCACTGGAAAACTCAGGGGAAGTTACACTTTGGCCACAGAGCAGAAAAAAACAGATGGACGCACAAAAATACAATGAACTCTGTCAGGACGAAAGTTTTGGTCTGAACTCTACGAACTTTCTCTTTTTAAATAAAAAGTAATTCTTCAAGGCCGAGAGTTGAGAGGAATGACAATATTATTACTTTTAGTATGTATTTGCCCTTAAATTTAATATGTGTCATAAATTGAACAATCATCCCCAGACCCACACGACTAAAAATCAATCAATAATGGAACTAAATGTGAAATTAAATTGTTCTCTTATTCAACACATCTGATTGAAATTAGTGAATACAGGTGTTTCCATTTATCGAGGAAAAAATAGTTTATTATAACAAAACTAAAGCCCTGACCTCATTTACAGGGTCGAGGAGACTGATACATGTTCACAGGAAGCTTATGGAAATCACTAACACTGTAAATCAGGGCAACACTAACGTCACAGACACATCCACACGTCACAACACTGACACCACCTGCATTAGCATGCAGCTTCTTCCAGGGGACGACCACTGAGAATAAATCTACTTACAAACACCTTTTCTGTCCCTCTGGCGTCACAACACACACAAACACATAAAATACAGAAGTAAGAATAACAAGTAGTTCTGGGGTTTATCAGGGCTGTTTGGAATATTGCTCAATACCTTGTATCAACAAATACACAACAACAGTATTACTCATATGACAGTTTTGTTGTCGATGTTAAAGCAAAAATATTAATATTAACTATTATATATTTACAACATGTTTCAATGTAATTGTTGTTGTAGATGTGGCAGCTGCAGAGCAAACGTTACTCTTAGCCTGGAAAGCTTGTTGTGCCTTCAGCCACAACTATAAAATACATTTTCACTGGTTATGTTCATGTTTTTTTTTAAATGTTTGAAAAGTATTTAGCAAACAGCCATTTTATTTCTTGATGTGTTTTTTTATTTCCCTATGAGGTTTAATCCAAACCAGAAAGCGTCTGTTTGTTTAAATCTCTGCATAACCGTCTCCTTTAGGGGATTTATTGCTGCATTCTCAAAAGCAACAAACGCCCTTTTACCATCTCACTTATATTTAATTTACAGCATTCCTGACACATGAAGCATCCTGGGTGCAGAGACATGAAGAGGAATGAGAGGGAAACAAAAGCAGAAAGGACAGAAATAAATGAAGAAAAGTTCAGTTTGGCAGTTTCTGACTCCTTGTGGTGCAGTGTAGGTGTTGGACAGGCGCAGAAAGGATGTGCTGAGATTCAAATTACAGGACCAGCTGCTTATTTAGCTGGTGCTACAAATAATCACAGCAAAAGTAACGAGTAGAATCACACAGGGACAGGAATTATTAAATCTGAGTTTTTTACGTTGTGTTGTTGGTTTGTTCTCTGTTTTGAGTTGCATCTGTCATTTTAATGCAACACAAATCAATCTGCATTCATCATTTTATTTCATTTAATCATGCTGTTTACTATGTTTAAATCATGTTTGCGTGAGTGCTCCCAACATATTTGTTGAACAACCACAGCATTTACAAGCAGATGAGAGCTGTAGGTGGTGTGAGCAGTGATGTCAGGCAGGTGAACCTGGGACTGATGGATTACTGGTATTTGTGTTGTGGCCTGCAGGTTTCAGCCGTCACTATATTTCAGTTACACAACGTTAAACCCTGTTAAGCTTCGACATGGCCCGAGTGTGTGAAGGTCTCACATCATGTGGCATTAATCCTCAGACCCTGCTGCTCCTCTTTTTTGTTAACACACGCTAACGTGAACATTTATCATTTGAAGAAACAGTTAACATCTTTAAAATTATAAAAAAATCTGGATTATTTAAATAATAACCTTTTGAAAGCCTCTTTAAAGGTTTGAAATGAGATGATTCATGCTTGTAAAACACTGAAGACTAACACAAGCATTCAAGAAAAACACTTAACAATAATACACTGCATACAATGAAAAGAAATGTAAAACACCTGCATCATCTGGATTTATGACGGTGGAAACTCTGTGGGAGTGTTTGCAGTATGGATTTCATGGGTGGGTTGGTGCACACTGTCTGATGGGGAAGCCCTTTAATCACCTTATGGCAGCGCCCCACCTGCACCACCATCAGCCTCTGAGCCTCTGCCCCCTCACTATAACTGTGTGCATGCATGTACGTGTGTGTTCCTGCACGTAGCAGTCATGGTGAGCTTTAAATTAAGAAAGTTCTGGCTTGTAAAACCTGTATCTGTCTGCAATGACCCATATGGACAAATCCCAATCCTCTTAGAACCTAAGATGGCAGCTTACCTCGCCTCGGCCTGTAAGTCATGCCGTCATGCCAGAGCAAAGAACAAAGTGCAAAACAACATCCTCTGGTCCGACAGGTCTCACCTGAGACACTTTCATGTTCTTAGTCAAACTGGTGTCCAGAGACATACACAGGAGGTTCGCAGGGTGCAGTCACAGACACATGGCCTTGTTGATCGAGTCTCTCCTTCTAGGAACTGAGCGTTTTGTTTCCACAGGGTATAATTTGTGGGTGATTCCTGGTTTTCTGGGTTGCTGTTTGGAAAGAGATTCGGTATGCAGCATTGTCAGCAACAATAAAACACTATACAATATTGTACATGTGTAGAATACATCTCATGGCTGTGACTTTGCTCTTCAGGCTCAAACTAAAATACCAACAATCACTGGACCGAGCTGCTGCTGCTCACTGAGGCCAATTCTCCTGATCCCTGAACAGATCTGTTCATTAGACAAATACCGTAGTTCCCTTTGCTTAAGAAATTAATAGGTTCTCACTTTAAATGTGTTTGACAGCAATAGCAATTACATATATCCTTTAATGCATCATCATTGATCATAAAAAAAGTTATAATGTTTTAATCCTCCGAGTCAGGTTTGATCTCCTGCAAAGAGAAGCTAAGAAAAATGATCAAACAGGTGCAGCCAGTAACCCGACTGAAATATAGGATTATACAGGAGTTTTATGCATCAGTTCTAATATATTTATCTTTTAAGGATAAGTATTCAAACAAACTGCATATCCAGGTCATTTCTGGAACAGAGTCATCTTTAATTCTATTAAAAATTAGGGCTGAGTTATTCTACTTATAAATATATGGTATCATTAAACCTATTGCATCAGTACAGTTTGTACTTTTGCATCACATGTCAAATACAATAATGCAACAGATAAACCCAGTCACGCTATAATGCCTGATGGATAATACTGTATTTTATGGAAAAACATTGCATTCACCCCCGAAGAAAATGAAGGTGGTTATCAGTGACAGCTGTTTGAGAAGAGAAACAACGCAATGAAGTATTACTGCCTCTAAGTGATGGGGATAATATTATCAGGAGAGATTTAGTGGAAATTATCGATATTTTTCAATATACTTAAATGGTATTTAACAAATCATACATTCAACTTTTTTAAAGTCTATATCTATTTCATTTTGGAAAACTGATTGGCTATTAACAGCTTCCTGTATGACTAAATATATTGAAAAATAAATCATAAAAACCTCAATCCAGTTTTGAAACCTTCTTTATCCTGTCCAATCATTATCTTACAATTATGAAACCTTTCTCTTCATAATGAAACAGTCAGGATCTCATGAGGTCATTATTGTAAAAACTTTAGAAAGTGAATGTGGCAGAGAGAGAGAGAAGCAGAACACACAGTGAGGTGGACAGTCTGATTTACTGAGGAGGATTTCTGCATTGCACTGTCTGTGACTTTGCAAAAACTCATCCTTAAGCCAGTGTATAAAACTAGACAGTGAATGATCTGTTTAGATCAGTGCTGAGTTTAACGACAGAAAAAAACAAGATAAAACAACACTGTTCAACAAAATCATATCCGGTAACTTCCTCTTGTTTTATCATAGCCAGCCATCTGTGCAGGAGACATTTCACCTCAGTGACTCCTCTTCTTTCCCTCAGTTACCAGCAGATGCAGCTGTTGCAGCCCCAGCGACCATCAGTCCCCGTCAGAGGAACATCTGCTCTGTTTGACCATGACTCATCATCTCATTTAACATGACACGGCAGACTGCAACACAATTAACAAGAGTCTTTAAGTTTCTCAGAGATGTCTTCAGCATTTAAATGCACTTTATGCACTTTTGTTATTTTATACCCGTGAACAATAATAATTGTTCACATGACAAACTGTCTATTGTTATGAGTGTTTTTGATCTTTTTATTCTTTCAACCATCAATAGATTATTTCCTCCAGTGGCTGTTATCCCCAACCTGAGAGGCCATCAGATTAAAAAAACAAAACAAAGCTCTTCTCAGTAAAGTTTCCAAACTTTCCAATAATCTTTGCTTTTGTCTTTGCAAATTACAACGGAGTTTTCAGATCACTCAAAGGAGCAACAAGTTTCAGATTACCAGAGTAAGGTTGATTTTTGTGCTATTAAGACTTTGTACTCAATAACAACTTAATTATCTTAATATTTAATCAAAATTTGCCCTTAATTCTCTGTTGTCGTAAATGAATAAAATAGCACAAGGAACCAAAAGGAACTTGTTGTAAGTGGTGGGTCTTTGCAGCCAGTGATGAAGGGCTGCAGGACGACTTTAACATTTTTGATCTATAAGGTTTGGGATTCCACTTCTCCACCTCACGTCCTCGATGATAAAGTGGCCAAAGCTTCCAGAAGGAGGTTTGTTATGTTTATGCCGCGTTGCACCGAGCACTGTCCCTTCTGTCAGCTCCCACTGTAGAGGCAGCTAATTGGTGCAGTGACCCAGATGCACATTGATATCTGGAGGCCACCAGCAAACAACACAAACACAGATATAACCAGAGGAGCTGCTAAATATTTTATATCTTAAAGTTGATATATTCTCAGTTTTTGAAGTAGCCCAGAAAAATATCAATGGTGGAATATAGGGACCGACTCCCTTAGAAAACATACAGGCCTCATTAAGGTCAAACTTTAGTAGTACATTTTTAGTTTCAGGTGATTATACACTAATGTAAACATAATATTCTAACATTATTAGAGTACTATGTTCAATCTCTGCCGATAGATAAGGCTAAATCCCACACACTGGGGCCTTTAAAATGACAAACTATGAGTTTCGACTGGGTTCTTACACCTGACCCAAGTTGTCGATCAGCGTTACAGACCAACA
The DNA here is from genome assembly GCA_038501795.1 of Pseudopleuronectes americanus. NCBI lineage: Eukaryota > Metazoa > Chordata > Actinopteri > Pleuronectiformes > Pleuronectidae > Pseudopleuronectes > Pseudopleuronectes americanus. Next base: position 11,159,479 of record CM076721.1, read on the forward strand.
ATCCATCAGGGCAGAAGAAACCCGGCCCATGAGAGCGACTCAGCCACATGTCCTGATATGTGTAATGATCACACAGATCGTCTCTTGTGTCTTTCTTCTTTGATGACTCATTCCAATGATAGATTTTTGTAAAAATCTGTAACCTTGATGTTAACTGGCATTAAATCAAAATCACTGCGGCAGTGATTATGTTGTCATTAAAACTCTCCATCTTCTTTCCCTCTTTTCTTCTGGAGAAATAGAGTGGAAGGTTTTGTTACCATGGAAACAACTGCAGTTATCTTCCATGTTTTCTATTTATTTATATCAACAGTTTTAGAGAGGAACATAACATGAGCAAGTGTGGCCACTAAAACAATGACCTCCCTTGTCAATAACGAACAAAAAATAGTTATATTTAGCTAATTTGGATTGAGTTAGGCCAAAAAACAGTGAAAGTCACAAGCGGCCAAACAACTTGTATGTTTCTCTCTGTGTCAATAAAAGAAAGGACAAGATCACATAGGTTCTATGGAAAATATCAACATTTATTATTGCTTTGGAGTTGTTCCTCTCTACTGACAGATTAGACAGAGGTGAACTGTTTCCCCTGGAGGAAAAAATTCACCAAAATAAAATTGGATTCATCTGATTCACAAAATAGAAACCTGTGCACGTTGAATCAGCAGCTTTGAGGAGAAGACGTGGAACGGTGACATCTCCAGTACAGATACCAGACCCTCTTCTCACATTTACAGAAATGTTCCGTTTGTCGTTTGTCCTCTTGGGAAAGTACAAGTCCAGACTTGTCAATAGAATTTGTTTTAGGAGGTAAGAAAAGAGAGGAAATAGGGAAAAAGAGAGGTTTGGGGTAAAAGAGAAGAGAGGGGCAGATACAAGTTGGAGAGGAGGATAGTGAATTGCAGGAAAGGCAAGGGAAAATAAAGTGCATTGGACAAGAAAGAGTGCCAGAGTATGTTTTTTTCCAGGTCAAACCTCTAAATCATTAAGGGCTGCCTCCTCTCTAAAGCTCACAGGTTGTAGATCTTCAGCTGCTTACACCACAGTAGGAATACATGAGCGACTATAGTGGCAAACAGGGGCAGAGGCTGAGGAGAGAGGTCTAAACAATTCCATATTTTGCCAGGTCGCTGAGCTCCATGTCGCCAAAGGCTTCCCATGGGCAGACCACTGTGATGTCTGTGCCGAGACCTTCCATGCCGGGGATGTCGTCTCCGAATCTGAAGGGTGGAGACAAACAATATGTGATGAGCATAGAGTCGGGCTGGTGCTTTAACAGCTCAAATGCCTGCAGGGTTGTTGCACACTAAGAGAAAGTGTGAGTGTAATGTTTCTCACCCCTTCTGGCCTGGTTTAGGAGCCTTGCTCTTGAAGGTGCGCATGGCCCTGGCCTTGAATTTGGGAGCCTTCTTGTCGGCGGGTGCTGCGACTGCGACGTCTGACATTTTGATGATTTACTGACATAAAGAAAAAGTAGAGAAGAACACAAAATGTGAGTTTCCTGCTGATCTTTCAAACCTTGGATTTTTCAGTTTGCAACTTTGCTTCCATCAATCCCATTTGGCCCTTCTCATTCATATCTTACAATGCAGTGTCCCTGTTGCAACTTTTGTTAAATATCTTATTATTAATCTTTTCATGCAGGTGTCACTGCACTACTCCCCACTGTGATCATATTACTCTCTAAATTGTTTTTTTCCTCTTCAGCGAGCTGATCAACAACCAGAACAAGTTCAGACACTCAAAGAAAGTCACTCATTACAAATCACAGATCTCCTTTTCAGCTCAGTCTTGGTAACAACTCTGAAGCCATTTGTCTGAGGCATCACATGTTGCCCCATCGATGAGACCTTGAAGCCCCTGAACAACAGCTGGGAGAACTGCAGCGTCAGCTTACCTTGTGTTGAGGTCTTCTCCTGATGCTGATTCTGATGCTGTCTGTTGAGCTTGTCAGTTTGTCCTCTCACTGTTGGACCGTCCCTTTTTAAAGACCTGAGGGCTGCTAATCCCCTCAAATGTTTAATCTGCCGTTCTTTTATGTGCCAACTCCGCTCGCTCCTCTTCGGTTCCAGATTAGCCAGAAATAGAAAAGATCAAGGATGAAGAGATATAAATAGAAGGTGTATATTAAGTTGGCAGTGTACTGTCTGTACACTGCCAAGGACATGACTACCAATTTAGAGACAAAACAAATATGCTGAATTTACATTTATGTCTCTTGTCTGTCTGTCTGTCTGTGTCACAGGCAAACCTCAGTCAGTATGTTACCCACACGTACCCCTGCATCATCAACACTTTTGTAATGTGTTTATAACATATATAACAGGGGGGCGGGGGCTGTTTTCTTTATATATTTTCAGATGTAAAATCAAGTCAGGTCCCTTTTATTCAAACACTGATTTAATATAAAGAAGAAGAAGAGAAGGCGTTGAGAAAGAGATTCAAGGGATACAGACACTGTTACACACAAATACACACATAGACAAATATAAATATATATAGTCAGAAAATTTAAAAACAAAAGACAATCATCTCTAATCTGACATCTCTAACTATTGAACCTGTCTATATTATGAAAAATCACTGTATCATCATTTTATGATCTCTTCATTTGTTTAACTTTATTATTAATATAAATAAATGACCGACTACAACATAAATTAATAAAATCTTTTTCAAAATTTTCAGGATTTCATACATTCTTCTTTGATTTGACTGAAGCCTACTCCTCTGCTACATTTAATAAAAATCCCTATCTAATACTGTGGAATATGTAGCTTTATAGTTCTATACATACAAACAGTTTATTTACGGCCATGAAAAAGCTGACACATCAGTTTGGAATAGCTTACTTGGCTTGGACGACCTGTGACCTCATACCTGTGTTCAGACATGAGGGAGGGTTAAAGGAACGTGAGAAACTCGAAGAGCGGATTAGAAACCCTTAAGAGACCAAAGAGCGGGATGTACCGTCGCCTCATCTGAAAACAAACGTGACCTGATGGCAACTGCACAGAGAGCTGAAGCATGTGATGTATGAGAGAGGCTCCGTTTAGCTCATCGCTGACAAACAAAGATCACTTCAGCCTTCAGCTCTTGATCCCTCATCAAGTGGCAGCTACTGAGGGGGAGAGACAGAAACAATCTAAAACAATTAACCTCAACAATAATGGCACATGAAAGTTGGAATCAGAGGGAGATAGAAATAAAAGAAAAACAACTCAATGAATTTATTAAATGGTGTGTATTAAGATACTAATCCATGCTATTTACATTTTGTGAATTTTTTTTTGAAATTCAAACTCTTTCTATTTCCAGAGCTTTCATCTTTCCTTTATCAGATGAGTTTATTGAGATGTGGATGAAACTCTGCAAAAACTATCGTGAAAATCTTTGGTCAAAACTTAAGGTTTCAAGATCAGGAATGACCTTTCATTTCCCTGTTTGTGTTTTAAAACTGTGAAATATATTCTCATTGCAAAATAATATATCATCCTACAGTTATAATTCATGAATGTATATATTATTACTGTACAATAACATCATTCTACAAGAAAATCTGGAAAATCAGGCTATATTTTTGTTTTTCTCAGAGCTGTATTATTATGTAAGGTAAACGTCTTAACATGTCATGATGCATAACAGTGGAGTCCTGAGCCCCCTCCTTAATCTCATGGAGCAAAGTGGCCAATTAGAGGAGGGGCAGTAAGAAAAAAAGAAGACATTTATGGATGAGCATGTGAGGGGGATTAGCAGGGAGGGGGGCATATAAAAAGAAGCAACACAAACACCAGAAAGACTCAAACTGATCAGAGACTTTGGACCGAAGCCACTTGTGTGACTGCGACAACAGGTAGGATCACACTCTGACCTTCTCTCGGCTCTGGCCAACTTTCAAATCTACGATTACACTCAGTGCCTAAATGAGTCTGCAGGACTAGATACAGTGAAAACCATGGAGTGGCTCTCGCTGTGCTAGATCGCTAAAAATATTTGAAGAGGAGGGCGCCTGTATTTGCTTGCACTTCACAAAGAGGTCTAAGACGATTAGCCTTTTCTCTAAGCTTCTAAATTTATACCTAAAGTAGTTCTACACATTGCATCTTTGTTTATTGTCTTGTTTACCTCTTATATAACTTTGTAAATACTGTTTTTAAAAGTGTTCTAAGGGCAACATATACCTAATTCATTACCTACTTTTACTTTGAAGAGGCTCTGAGGTCCGTGGAGGTCACTTCCTTTATTCTCTGCATGGAAATAAAGTCGTTTAGAGATTCTGACAGAAAATTCTTAGCTTTGAGTTTAATTATTTTGATTTTATTTATTTTACTTAATGTATGAATATGATCCAACAATTACGTATTCGTCCATCATATTTACATCTATACCGTCTGTATCTAAAGACACAGACGGTATTAAAGGCATATGTGATAGCATAAATAAACTCCTCATTACTAGGACTTGATCTCTTAGTTTGAAAACTAGTTGTACAGGACACTTATAGTTCATAATTCACAAGGTAGAGCATGTGATCGGACTTCAGGCTAACTGTGGAATTAGGTGAATTGAGTTAACCTGCAGGTCTCAAGAAGTACCAGTCTGTAACTTGGCCAGAAGTAATCTTTAAAGCCAACGTGTAAAAATAGACAAAGCTGGTTGTGTAATTGCATCTTATGGAGCTGTGCAACAGCTTTGGTCTAAAATGTGACCTCACCTGTGCGTGTTGTGTCAGCTAAGAGGAGCAGAGGGGGCTTAGAGGAGAGAGTGAGGGTCTTCCACATGGAGATTAACTTGATTACTTGACTCTTATCTTTCTCTCAGAGCATAAAGAAATGGCAGACGCAGATGTTGCAACTCCCGCCGACAAGAAGGCCCCCCCCAAGTTCAAGCAGAGGGCCGCCCGCACCTTCAAGAGCAAGGCCCCTAAGCCAGGCCAGAAGGGGTAAGTAAAGGATAGGAATATTTCCTCAAACCAATGAAGGTCAGGTGAATCATTACCAGGAAATAAGAACATGTCTTTGATTTCTTTCTTTTCAGATTCGGAGACGACATCCCCGGCATGGAGGGTCTCGGCACAGACATCACCGTGGTCTGCCCATGGGAAGCCTTTGGCGACATGGAGCTCAGCGACCTGGCAAAATATGGAATCGTGTAGAATCCCTTTTGGGACTACTTTACCTCCCTGCACAGATATTCCTTCGCCCAGTTTTCCTCCCACTTACCCTCCCCTTCTTCCTCCCCTCCTAAAGTACCTGATCTGATGTTTGTCATTGAGTTAGGCCCACTGATTCAAAAACATGGCAACATGTAATTATAAGATTATATGTTATAATTATTTACACACCAAGCGGTCCATGATGCCACCAAAGACTCTAAACTTCTTTCCCTGATATTTTTGCACTTGGCTTGTGCAAGCCTGAGAGACAATGGACCAAATCTGTTGTAAGCAGGTGTAATTGCACGGCCGATCCTCTCTCCTGCCTTTTCCGATCCACGACCCTCCTTAATGTACAGCTGTTTATGAAAGATATATATAGATTTTTATGAGCTATGAATGTAAATATATTCAGCTGAATAGAAATGTCAATAAATAGTTTCCCCTAAGAATTGTCTTCTCTGCTTGTTCCCGTACACATTAATGGTGAGTGATGATTGAAAGCATCACTACTGCATTATTAAAGCTACTATTAACATGTATGCCACTTTGGTCCAGACTGTATTAGCTCAACAACTATTGGATGTACTTCAGACATTACATCCTACTGACTCTGGAGATCTCTTGGGTTTTCCTCTAGTGCCACCATGAGGTTGAAAAGTGTGATTTAAAATTTATGGATGGAAATTCTGGCTATTCTGGCACTGATCTTCTCACATTCAATATGATTTTCAACATATTTCAAATTATTAATTTCTACTTAATTTTCAGACCAAAATACTAAAACTACTGCCACTGCCACTCCCCTTGATGGTAGCTGTACTTCCTTATATTTAGCACTAAGTACAAAATGTTAATCGGTTTCCACTTATATGTGGAAGCATGTGGGGTTTACATTGGGCTGGGGGGGTTTAGGTCAAATGACAGTCAAATACTTTGGATAATTCCTGAATTATTTCTTACCAATGACTCATGGTTTAATAATCACTTAATATGTCACACTTGGTAGATATGCAACTGGCTACAATGAGACTGGGGTGAATAAGGGATTTCCTACCAAATATATTGAATTTAGGAAACCAACCACTTCATTACATTTTAGCACCGACAATAGTTTTCATTCAGTGTGGCGCTATGATTATTTTGGGGTGGGCTGTAAAGACGGGTATGATTATTGGTGGAATTTCTGGAGTTACAGACCAGGAGGAGAGGAGAATTAATATTGAACTTGCATTTATCAGTTGACCTGATAATTTTACCAGGGAGACACTAAGTTGTCAGTAATGTTTCTCATGTCCACCATCAAAGTGGATTTGCACGGTTGAAATAAACTACATTGACTTAACCTTTCAGTGAAGTAGTGAAGGAACAGTAGCAGGAACATGGGAGCTGTGTCTCAGGTCAAAACAAAAAAACTGTTAACATGGAAACATCAGGAGTTACAGATCGGAAAAAATTGAGGTTCTGGGAATTTTCCTGACGACTGCTAAAAGATTGAAAGTCTCTTAGATAAGAGATTGCCAACAACAGGCGAAAGACGACAGGCAGACAAGAGATTGCTCGCGCTCTACATAAATTAGCCTAAAGTCAAAAGTATTTTTCAGCAATAACCTCTCTCCGTGTGAGAATCTGAAAAAAGATTATGCTCCCCAATTTATGAAATAAATACAACACCAAAAGAAGAGAACCTGGAAACTGGTTCACAACAAAACATTTTTATATAAAACATTTTATATAGACATTCAATAACAAAAAAACATAATGGCAGTCAAGGTGGGGATATAGACATGACAGAGGAAGAGGACTGGTCATTGAAACCATAACAACTATGAAGAATGGCCACATAGTTTTACTATAATACAGTGGCAATAAAACCACAACAGGAAAATGATCTTTGTGCGGCAGCCATTTTGTTTGTCAGCAGGACTTCTTCACTGTACTGTTGTGTCGAACTAGCATCGAACCGCTAGCTGCCTGTCACTCTCCACAGAGTTTATGGGTAAAGAACACAACTGGGCTCGGCTGCTCAGGAGTCAAATATGAAAGACAAGATTCATGCAAAACTTTTTTAGTTTTTTTTTAAACTTGACAAGACTCACTCATGCTGGTTTGTCCATGCCTACAGGGGCTCCAAAAGGTCTGACTGTGTAACACTTCTCAAGCTGGGACCCAGAACGTGCTAGGGACTGTTGGGTAGCATCTTTGGCTAGGTTCTTTTTTTCTTTTTTTTTCTAAGTCCAGAGCGCATTCTATATCAATGGAGATATTTTTTTAAAGAAATGTTTACTGAAAAAAAATCCAACAGCAGCACAATTGATAGAAAAAGCAACTTATTGACCTGCAGGTTTTTCCACAAGTGTAAAAAAAAACATTTTCTTTTTTTTTACAATTTTGGAATATTAAAAGGACCAGTGTGGGATTTGGATGTATTGACATTTAAATTTAATATAACATAATATTCATAAATATGTTTTCATTCGTGTATAATCACCTCAAACTTTCATTCCTGATTTTGTAACCTTAAAATGAGCACTTCATATTTACACAGATAGTGTGTCCTCTTTCACTGAACATTGCACTGCCTTGTTTCTACAGTAGCCCAGAGTGGACAAACCAATTCCTGGCTCGAGAGAGGGCCTTCACCTATATACTCTACCTAAAGGCCGCCATAGGTTCTGCTCAAGGTTTTGAAATACAGGGGTGACAGGAGGGGTTGCAATGAACAACCTCACCACCAGATGTCACTAAATCTCACACACTGGCTCTTTAACCTGCATATGGCAAAAGACAACACTTTCAAGCATTTTACCGGAAATCTTAAAATAAAATCTGGAGCGACCACAATGGTCAAACTGTCAGATTTTACCACTGAAATGTAAGGAGTTTGCATTGCAAAAAGGTATATTTAAAAAAAACTGGGGAAAAAAGTAAAGCAGTTGGTTTTTACCAAAGTGCTACAGGCCTATTTCTTCCAAATGTCTCAGTCACCTGCAAAATATGGACATGGAAAGAAAAAATACCAGCCTTTCCTGCATATTTTGAAGTATAAGTAAATGTCATGCTAGCAAAATCCTATAATCAACCAAAAACAAACCAAAAAAACAAACTCAAACGGCAGCCCAGATCGACTGAATATTTAACTAAGAGGAGGAGAAAAGGTTGTGGTAGTGTTACAAGCATACCTGAAGTCTGTCACTACTCAGGTACGCTCTCAGCTCAAGGCCTTGCAACTTACTGAAGAACAATTAAAGATATAAAAAATGAAAAGGTGAAAGAAAGCAAATAAAGACAGCAATAGGATTATCAAGGATTACGATAACAATAATAAAGATTATATATTTATACATACGGCAGAAAAATGTGCTTCCTACAAATCTTTGGAAAAAAAACAAAAGCCAAAAAAAACAGCCACATTTTGGAAACACAACAGTATAGAAATATGCACAATAGTAAGGTGTTTTGCATTTAAATATTTTCTATTCACTTGCCGGCAGAATCGCTCTCTTGCTCAGTACTTGTCGCTGACAGCGTCGCGAACACAACAACCAACTAAAGTAGGTTTCAGGAAGACTCATTCAATGTTGGACTCTGCTCTAGAAAAGATGGAGCGTTAAGGGAAATATACAAATCATAAATCTCAGCAAATGCTCAAATCCCAGGGTTCTGGGATGGAGGATGGATTTAGTCCAAGAAAAATACTAAACGAGCAAATGTGTTGTTTTTTCTTCAGTTTAGTGTTACACTTCCTGTAGTGTTGAGCTGTGGCTGCAAACAGAGCGTAGTGAAATCCTGTGAATGAAAGGGATGAAGTGAGACTATAGTGTTGACCAAAAGGTGGAATATTACTTTAATAGAGGCTCATTTTCTGATTTCACTCTAATCTACATGTCCCATAACAGCAATGGCTGCTGTGTGTCTGCGTCAAACAAAAATAATGCTTTCGTAAGAAGAATAATTACAATAATAATAATTTGGTAACTTTTTTTCTCTAAACTAATTGCATATCATAATTTTTTTTTAAGTTTAAAGGTTCACCATTCTCCACATACTAAGAAAACTCGAGGTAAGGAAGAGTTTTGATAACCTTCCCTCCTTCCGCTTTCGGACGTGATCTCTGTAGCATTATAAATATTCGCATCATCTCTGCATGCCGCCATCTTTCAACTCTCCCTCCTACCAGAACACAACAAGTAAGGAAATCCTCTCTCGTTACCTTCCGCCCACGTTAAAGAGAACTCATCAGTGGGTGTTTTATTGTTATAGTGACTCATCATTTTGCTTAGAAATCTGTGTTTGGATGCTTGGTCTCTGCTCCTCCCTCCTTCCTACTGCTGCAACATTTTGTGGACACCTCGCTCTCATGCTTCCCTCTCCTTAAATGTCGAGCGTGTGCAGGACTCAGTGCTCGGCCTGTTTCGCCTTAAATGGTCGACGGCTGTTTGAATGTCAGTTATCCACAAACAGCATTTGGAAGAACGCCTGGGCTCCATCTCGAGTCTTGTGCTGCTGAGTGCGGAGGGAATAAGAAGGGGACTATAATACAGCCGTGCAATAGGGAAGGTGGCCAAGTCTTTTTTTTTCAACTTTTTTTTTATGTAAAGGCCATCCATCAGTCTTTAATACAGCATTCCTCTATTTCTGTAGTAGCATATATAAGAAAACGTGGGACCGCTCTGGGGTGGGATCTGATATTTCTTTGCTGTGGTTGGTTCCAAGCGTTAAAACTGGGTGCAGTCCTCCTCCACGACAACAGAGGGAGCTCTTTTAGAGTAATTCAATGGAAGAAAGGAGCTCCTGGGAAATGTAGTGTCCTTAGTAAGGGGCAAATCTACTGTAGCCTCCCCTGTACAGTGTGGCCTGGGAAAAAAAGAAAAGAAAAAACAGTTGGTGGATAAAATCATTGACTTACATTTAAAATTACATCATTAATTAAGCATTTTGGTCACATTAATCCTCTAATGGCCCGAGGACAAAAATCACCCAAAGCTTCATCATATTATATGTGCTAAGTGGGCCGTTTTCTTTTCAGTGCCAAAATCCTACATAGCCCTACATTTGCTGGGAGACTATTTAGCAGACATGATTGTTACTTATTGTAGATTGTGACACAAGTCGTCTCTTCATAAGCCACCTTCAGGCCCTAGTCATGGGTTCAATATTCTGTTTTAGTTACCATTCAATTTCATTGAAGTCAAAAGAACATATCTTCTCTAAGTTCTGTTAAGTGTTGTCCCGGAGCTGGTGCTTGTTTGGCTTAGTTTACAATCCAGCCTTGGTCATAGTGGTATAAACACAAAAAGCATTACATGCATAGTAATTTGTGGCTCGACTGTTTTCAACAAATGTACAACTTTGGAACCTCTTTTTTTAAGTTTGAATAAATTTAAATCTTCGCTTTGCATTTTGTGGCTTGGTGCTACAGACATGGAAGGGACGTGATGAGAGGCGGACGGGAGCAATGTCAGTTCTAAAAAAATATAGAATAATGTGAGCCTTATCCTTTAAATAGTAGAATATAAATAGACTTACCATGGCTCCAACACCATAGGCAGCTGGGTTGAGTGCAGCATGATAGGGGTCTGCCGTGTACACTCGTCCATAGCTGAGAGAAAACACAGATGCATCAAGAGTTATGCATCATATCGAATTCACACAACTCATCTGTGTTCCTCAAATTAGAAATAGCCCTCATGGTAGAAATAAATCACCATGTGACCATGGTTAACAAGTTCATTTTAATCTCAGCTTCCTCTTTTTTTAAAGAATAATAAGCAATACATTTCTGCACAAAGCACAAAATAACTTGTCTTCTAGAATCTTAGGAAGGATGGAGGCCTTGTTTAAAGCTCCCTTCCTGGCTTGTGCTTTGTTTAGGCACCACATCTGTCTCAAGACCTAGTTCTGCAGGTGCTGTCCTGTCAGATCTGGCTCTGAGATGTACTGAACGTCCCACTTACCTGTCACTGTAAGCTGCTGCTGCTGCGGCCGCCGCTGCTGCCGCAGGTGTTGCTACCGCAGTCGGCTGGGCGTAACGATACGCTGCATAGCCACCCTGTGAGGAGGCGATGAGGAGGAGGAGGACAGAAGGGGGGAGGAGGGCATTGTGTACAGTAGAGGAGAGAGAGAGAGAGATACAAATGAAAAGAGAGAGGTGGGAAGGGACAGAAAGAGGAGTAAATGCCTGTTAACAGAATCCTGTATTTCTTCTGCAGACTAACAGACTAGCAGTGAATCTACAGGGTTACGTTGTGAGAAAAATGCTGAGAAGAGAGCGGAGGATTAACAAGCAGTCAGCAAAACTGGCTAATCTGGTGCAGTCCAGCATTCACAAGGACGTAGCTCAGGCTCTGTGTGTCTCTCCCTCCATGACGAGCCCGGGGAAGAAAATCTTTAGAATTTCTTTGTGTATTTTACTGTTTTAAATATTTATTTAAGTTAATATTTTTCCCATTGAGCGGTAGACATGGAGGGAGAGAGATGTCATACCCATAACTGTGCCCCGCCCCACTTCTCCTACCAAAAACCCACAGTTAAAGAAAGGGGAGGGGGGGCGGCAGGATGATTGTGTCATTATTTATGTTTGGATGAACAGCTGATGAACAGACACAACAAAATAACTACAGGTGTAAGAAGACAGGTCAGCCAGTCAGATTAAAAATAGGAAACGCACACATACACACACACACACACACGCAGATACGCTCAGGTGGCCAGTGACCAATCACTGATAGACACAGCATGCTATCCCAAACTCAGAACGAGCAGCGTATTAGGGCAAAACATGTTACCTATTCATTAAAAAATAATTAAAATGCAAAAAAACAAACAAACACCGCCACATTCTACCCTAAAGAATCAGTCGCACACGACCATGTCCCCACATTCAGGACCACACAGCTGCTGCTATGGGAAGAAGGCTGGACTGGGGGGAGGTGAGGGGAGGTGGGGGAGAGGAGGAAGGTAAAGTGATGATAAAGGAGGAGATTTTACAAAACGTGATAAAGATCGTAGGACGGAAGAGGGAGAAATTGGAGAAGGAAGTGAGAGTAGGTAAAATGGGGTCAGAGTGAAAAGAAGTGAAAGAGAGAGCGAAAAAAAGAGTGGGTTCTATAGACAGAAAAGAAAAGAGAGGGAGGAAATAGGGAGGACTGGAGGGTGTGTGGGGGTTCAGCCTTGTAAGTATTTCTGCATGCTGACACTGATTCAGTTAGCATGCCACAGGTGAAACAGATAGGGAGATTCCTGGAAGGGGTCGGAATTAACTGCTGATAGAATAAATCTTTGTTTTCTCTTGCATCCCTCTGTCAACTGCATGTTCTCAGCTTTTAGTGTCTTTATTCATGTCGGAATTATTTCATAGTCTTTTCACATGCTTTATGAATACGTTATAGTACTAGTATTGATGAAGATGAAGTGTAACAAAATCCTGCTTTTTAACCTTAATTCCCCAGTTTTTGAATATTTGAAACAAATACTGAAATAAAATAATAAAATAAAGGTGTGTAATATTAATTTGCCTCAAGAGCTTCATGAATTTTGATTAATATGAGGCGATAACATAGAGGCCAATAGTATTTTTACAGCGAGTGTTTACAATTTGCATAATTATCTGCACCAGACGACCTCCAGTGCAGAATCCTGTTAAAGAAAGTCACCCACTGTTCAAGTTCTGTCCTTCTCTGCATCCAATTTCCCCGGAAAATATAGATTCACTTCTCCTGACAAGATATTGCTTTAGTTGTATTTCACATGCTCTTTAGGGTTCAGATCGAAACTTAATTCTCTTCTCCCCCTTCCGCAACTCCACCCATGTCAGAATCCAGTGAGTTAGTAGAAGACAGAGAAGGCATTTCAATCTCAGATGGTCAATAATGTCTAGCAGCACGCAGTCATTGGAGACGAGGAGGATGCACACTGGCTCTCACACAGAGTGTGTAAACCCTACCTGGGGCAATCTGCCACTAATGTCCTGAAACACTAGTCTACAGAGAGAACAGAAACAGCTATTGTCAACCTGGTCACACACACACGCACATACAACACACCATTACACACTCAGACATGCTCATAATCAAATTGGTTCAAACTAATTCACAAATGCACAGAGACAAACCCTTGAGGAGTATACTCATGAATGAACACGTGGTTAAAGTGTCTGTGTTGGATTGTTTGTGTTTCTATATGTTCCTCGATGGACGGTGCATGCTGATGCAAAGTGAACACAACTTGAGAAATTATAGATTGGGTATTTAAAACATAAAATGTGTCTCTTTGATAAATATGAACAGCCAAAAGTACACGTCTCTGGGTTTGGTCTGTGCCGTTTCACACTTGAGAACCCACAGGCAAGATGAGGGAAACATAGGTGAGGAGGTGAGGCAGTGGAGGAGGGAGGGCGGTATACTTACATAGAGATCAGCCGCACTGTAAAAACCATCCTGATAGGCCATCACACTGAGAGAGAGAGAGAGAGAGAGAGACGAGAAAGACAGAAGAAGGAAAGAAAAGGAGAGAATATAGAGGAGTGGTGGTGGAATGTCGAAATGAACGAAAATAAATGATGGTGTGATGCGCCGCCGTGTGGGCATTGCAGAAAACAACAAACAAGAGTGGCAATTGAGGTAGAGAGAGAAAGAGAGAGAGAGGTGAGAAAACGGTGCCGAACAGATTGTGAAAGAGAGAAGAGAAAAGAGGGGTGAGATTATTACACACCGTGCAACATGCAAGACAAAAATACCACCTCGCTGTACACGAACACACCGACTTCAGAGTGATACTACTGCTGCTGAAGCCGGTGAGACTAACATCTCGTAAAAATACGGTTCGATCTGATTTGAATGCACTGAAAGGACGATCACTCCAGAGGTACAGGGAAATGGTATTTCAGCTCAGCAAGGGATCAACATCATTATCTCAATGAAAATATCTCCAAAGCATGCACAATTAGAAATTACTGCTTTAACTAAGTCAACACATGCATTTAAGAAAGTATGTTTAACATATCTTCTTATTATCATTAGTGCTACTGTAGTTTGGAAAGATGTGTGTGTGTGTGTGTGTGTGTGTGTGTGTGTGTGTGTGTGTGTGTGTGTGTGTGTGTGTGTGTGTGTGTGTGTGTGTGTGTGTGTGTGTGTGTTTACCCCGGATATGTAGGGATGGCAGGTTGTGGCACAGCTGCCCTGACTGCACTGTAGACGGGCCGGGCTCGACCCCGGAGATGAGCGCCTCGAAAGGTCGCCGCGTTGGAAGCAGCTGCTGCTGCTGCTGCTGGGTATGGGAACCCTGGTACTGAATGAGGGAGGGAGAGAGAGAGAGAGAGAGAGAAGCTTCTATTATAATTTTGAATACTTATTTTATTTTTTTCATCTCATCTCTGTTTAGTGCAGCGCCCGTTCTAATACTGGCTGCTTGGAGTGAGAGGTTAATTTGGCCTGTGGTGTTGCTGGTTCCCGACTACTTTCTGAAAGTGTAAGTGACCTACAGGGATCGAGCTGTGACAAGCAGAGACCGGCTGAGGGACTCGGCCCATAGAACCTTGAAGCTGCCCCACAAGGCTGGTCACCTGATTATCAAAGTTTGGTGAAACTCGACTCAGTCTGCAGAACCCAGAACTGGAGTTATCAGGTGCTCAACGTTATTTGCATTGAGGAGTCCCAGCAGCCACCACTGCTACAGAGTGCTGGTCGTCTGTTTATTTAAAGTAAATTCAGATTGAACGCATCCCACTCAAGTCGACACTGCACTTGCTTTTGCTTTAACAATACACATGCACTGTGTTAAGCCAATAGGAGGGTTCTCAAGATATGGGAGCCACAAACAAACAGATAACACACGTGGTCTCACCTGTATAGAGCTCAGGGCTGTACATCGCTCCCACCATGGGGCTCAACTTCCATCCAGCTGTAGTCAACACAAACATGCAACACATGTGAAAAAAATACTCAACAGGAAAATCACTTAAGCAGTTCCAAAGTTTCACGACATATACACATCATGTAGTACCGTATGGCATAGCAGCTAGGCCCTCTCCGTTCGAGAACGGCGTGGTCATCTTCTTGTTCGTCATCACTCGGGCTGTGGCGTTATTGACCTGGACACCAGAGGAAGTGGTCAGAGGCCAATTCAACCCACTTCATTAGAAACACAAGCATTGAAGGAATGATCCAAATGATGCAGGGATCAATAACGTTTTAAGTTTGTGTTTTATTCTGAAGCTGAAAAGTGTCAATGATCAGAGTTTTCAGAATATTCTTGAACTTGAAGTGTGAGGCGTCATTGTACTTATGAACAGTTTCTTATAGTTATGACGGAGGTTAATTCTGTTGATGAGCAGCGATGGTAATTGATGCATGCGCTTCTTTTGAAGGAGAAAGACATTGAAAACAAGGATCCTGGTGAGTAATCAGGCAGTTTTGCAGACAAACAATACAACCATTGGCACACGGAACAAAGAAAACAACAAAATATTCCAGAACAGATGCATTCAAAAAGAAATCCAAGACCATTATAGTGCTACCTTTAAAAAAATAAGGGAGGGAAAAAGAAGGTGAATTAAGCGGCAAATTCATCAGTTGAACACAATGCAAAAAACATCAATCCAAGAGGTCATACAAAAATTACGCACAGCCAATCAAGAGCGCATCACATCACCAGTGGTGAGCAAAACGAGCCAGTCAGCAAGCATCAGATGCAGCAAGAGACCAATCAAAAAGAGGCTGGCAGCCTTCCCAATCCAATACACATCATACAGAAAGAGGAGGAAGGGCAGGGAGAGAGAACGACAGAGAATAGACAGAAAGATGGAGGGATGCAGGAGGAGGAGGAGGAGGAGGAGGGAGGAGGAGCCAGTCCACATGAAAAGACACAGAAAAAAACATGTACATGATGGAGGAGAGAGAGACAGAGAGAGTGAATAATCCATCCAAATGTGCAATTCCTCTAATGAACAAACAGCAACAACAAGATGCAGCACACACACACACACACACACGCACAAAACACATCCGACAATTCGCCTACATTGGCTCTAACTGTACGTGAGCAACGATGGAGAAAGAGCGAATGGAGCCAGAACGAGTACAGAGAGAGAACAGTCGAGAGAGGATGGGGGATGCAAATATCATTCCTCAAAAGAAAAAAAAAGATTAAAAAAATCAAATCAAACCGAGGTTGTGAAACACTGCCAAGCATTCTAGATCAGTGTGGCACACCAGGAAACAACCTTACAGCACACAACCACCAACACACACCATCCAGAACCAAACTGATCGAAAAAGGTAAAATAAAGACACCTCCTCACAGGGATGAGTGAAACAAATTTACAAAAACCTAATCTGTGGCTGGGTTTGCTTTGCTGGGGTTAATTTTTTTTGCTTTTTTCTTTCTTTCTTAAACGACTCAAAAGCTACATATCAAATACAAAGAGTAGACGTGGCTGACATTAGAGTGAATGCTTGCATCCTGTTTGGGGCACAAACTATTCCTCCACATACATGTTCCTTATTTTGAAAGATTAAACTGAGCAGTGACACCTCTACAACTATCTGCAGTCTACAACGCAGTGGAACAGAAAGTCATAATCGAGTTCTACAGCACATCACCATGTACTCACGACTATTACCCTCTCTCCAGTAAAGCTAACATAGCACTCATGCTTTAGCATGCTGTCCCACTAAGGTGCAAAATAATGCAGCTATTGGCTGACACATGACACAGAGATGACGTAATACTACAGTTTATGGCGTCATACAGATGACGAGAAAGAGAGTAAACCATGCAGGATATACAGCTCTGGAATTAAATGCTCAATGCAGTTAAGAGAGGTGATTGGAATGAATGCATAAGAAGTGGTAGTCATAGTTGTTGCACTTGCAGATAGATGCAGTACATTCAGTTATACAAGTGGCCTTCATAATGCCATGCGGTCAATAGCTAATCTCGTAATCGTTTCATTCGCCACCTCGCCGATCAATCAATCAATCACAGGATTAGCCAATCGGGTTCTGTCAATCAATCGATCAATCAATCGGGCCCCCTGCACTGAAGGGGGTCTTTTATTTTGGGTGTTGGGTGCATTTTATTTCATTTGGACGGATGGGGTGGGGGGAGGGGGTCATTCAAAGATGATGCCATGTGTACACAACTTACCGTTGCCAGGGAAACGGCGTGAGGACACGCGAGCAGTTACCGTGGAGACTGACAACAACAACAACATACAAAAATCATCAGGGAAATAGAGAAAATATATATAAGAAAGAAATGATGAACCAAAAAGAAAAAAAAAGTAAAACAAAACAAACAAAAAAATTAAAACGAGGTAATGAAAGGCAACCCCCACCCTGTGGTAGAGAGGAAGTGATGTCACAGGTCACGTGTCAACAGTCACCTACAAGTATCAGCCATTGCACGACAATCTAACCTCTACTGTTTACAAAAAACCTGCTACAAACATAGATCATAAAAAGCTTAGAAAACAAATGGAAACAGATTATGTCAGAAATTAAAATCTAACTTGGGAGGGAAACTACGCAGAAAATATTCAAATCACAAAAGAATGTTTTAAACTGGGTCCCATCCTCCAGGGTTTATTCTACCTGACTATATGATGGGGGGGATGGACAGAGAGATGGAGGGAGGGATGGACAGAAGAGATGCACAAGGGGACACAAACTGGGAGAGACGGACAGACAGACTGGCCTGGTGAGAAAGAGTGAAGAGAGATGGAGGAGATATATATATATATACACACACAAAAACAAAAGGAAAGAAGAGGGAACGACAGCTATCTGTTGCATTCTCTTCATTTGTTCATTCTCTCCTTGGTGTTTTTTCGCCATCACACCCACACACAGAAAAGTGCAGGACATTCAAGACCATGCAGAAGAGCTTTAGTAGCTTCAAAAAATAGACCGAAAAGCGTGATTTGAAAACAAGATCTGGAGCAAATGGCAAAAAGCGTGGTGTGTTTCATCTCCGGGGCCATTTGCAACTGAAACCCGAGCTCATGCCGACAAATTAAAAAGAGATGTTAAGACAAAATGCACTTCCATGAGATCTGGTTCTCTCTTTCAGCCGTGGTGGATGCAAGCATGTGTGTGAACATTACCATCCATCTCGCACATCTGAAAACAGCTTTTATGTTTGTAAGCTTCAGAAATGACACCACATTTCTCCCGGCAGTCCCATTCCCCAAAAACCAGTCCCCCCTGAAAATGAGCCCCGTCATGCATCAGTCTCATAACACATCACACATTTAAATAAAAAAGAAAAAGTGTGACCCAGTGGCACCTTTGTAAGTGAAAGAGTAAAAAAAACTCCAAAGATCTGCCCTCATGATCCATTCATGCAGCATACAGAATCCTCTCACAGTCACCAGCAAGCACGTTTTGAGAGGAAAAATAACTGAGAGGCCGATAACTGCTCTTCAAGTCGTAACCATGAACCAAAAACAGCCACTCGTCATGATCATGGCAGGTGTGATGGTGCTGATGGAGAAGGTGCAGGAGAAGGAAGATCCTACATGCTGTGGCAGAAGCGCAATTTATCGCCAAACAGTCGTGTCACGGCGACATCTCGCCAGCCATGCCTGTTGTGTAGCCACTCCACCCAGCATGCTTTGCAAACCACACAGCTTTTAAAGATCAAGGTGCAATGGACAGCCCACGACATCGACGACAAAGAACACACAACAGCATGAACATCGACAGGAAGTGCCCGTCAGAGGAGCGGCGTCTGGTGTGTGCAGCCCCACTGCACCATGCTATAGAGAAGCCAGAGGGAGGTTAGAGGTGAACTCATACAGCCCATCAGGAAAAACAAATCCTTCTCTGGGGCAGCAACGACCAGGACAAAACTCATTCTCTTTGTCGGACATGGGAGGGAAAACAGAGGAGAAAATTTCATAATTTCAGAAATTCAAAAATATGCGGGGGTGGGGGCAAGTTACCTCGATTTTACGTCCTTCCACCAGCGTGCCGTGAAGCTTCTCCCGGGCCCTCTCTGCGTCCGCACTCGTCTCAAATGTCACGAAGCCGAAGCCCTGCGAGCAGAAAGGAGACCAGAGTGGAAAATGAAAAGGAGGCGAGCGAGAGGAGCTGGGCTTTCACGTAAGTCGCTGAATTTAAGAAATGAGCCGTTATATACCTTGGATCCCCTCTCGTTGAAAATGATCTCCACATCCAGGATTTTGCCGTATTGCTGACAGGGAGAAAGAGAGGAGAGGAGGAGAGTGAGGAGGCTGCAGAGGCACGTTGGTCATGTGCTGTGCTGCTGCCACCGGGTGTCAGCACTGTTCAAGCATGATGTGCTGGCACCGGGCCAGCTCCCCTCATCCTGTTCTTCCCACCAGGTCTTCGCTGCCTCTGCTCTTTTCAATGCAGCAAATTTGAGAAACGCTCCTCTTATAAAACCACCTGGCACAAGTTCACGTTTTTACACACGGCTTTAGAGATCCTGCTGATGAGAAATCGTTGTTCATATTCTGGTGAATATGACAAACTAAGATTTATTGGAACTGAAACCAGCACGACAGAGGCTTTTATATTAGATTTAAATGTATTAAATAATCAGTCAACATCATTTCAGGCAATGAAGTGTGCTGACGTTACTGATTGGCACCTCTGAGTCATCATATTTACCAACTGTGTGTTGCTATACCAAAGCTACTTTCACGTAAAAAGAAAAAGAGAGACTCTTCTAGTCTACAAACCCCAAACATCTGCCGCAGGTCCGGGTCTCGGAAGCGGAAGGGGATGTTGGACACGTGGAGGCGCTTGGGGGTCCCCTTGGCGTCCGTGTCATCCCCGATGCTCCCCCCGCCGCCTCCTCCTCCCGAGCCAACCACGGACTGTCCGTCAATCTGGGAGGAGCCATCTGACTGCTGGGACGGAGAGAAGTGAGGGAGACGCAGAGGAGAAAAGCAGAGAAAAGGATATAAGATTATTGTAAGATAAGAAAACAGTGATTTAAACTAAATATCTATTAGCTCCTCAGGATGTTGTTGGTTACACTGTTGAAGCTCGAGGGAATCAATTAACGGTGGTTTTCATTAGACAGGTATTTTCCTTGAATGATTTTGTCGCAACACAAATTAAATTGGTTGTTTTTGAACGCAGATGTTTTAAAATAGAAAATTGTCAAATTCCAGAAACAGAAACAACAGGATGTCATTTTTGCTTGAAAAGAGACACGTATGGATAAATATGATTCCTTTTCTGTAATCTATTAAGTGCATCTCTATACTAACTCTACTTTATCTTTATTCTATTCCAAACTGCAGCAACAAAGCCTTTGTGATTTGTTTTCATTATTTGGGCATCAGCACAGGTTCTGACCTTATTAAAAACAGTTCAACATTTAGGGAAATGTACGATTTGCCTTCCTGCAGAGCGTTTGAAGAAGATCGATACCACGCTCATATCCGTCCGTTCAAGCGTAAAATCAACAAGCACAGCGTCTCGGCCAGGTACCCTCACTTCCCGGACTCAGACTTTAAGTGGAATGAGTGTCCGGCGGACATCACCAGTCACAACGAATAAAGTTTGGTTCTCGTCATCATAAAATGTCCCCTTCGGTACTTTAAAATCGATTTGGAAGAAAAGTTGCTTTAGAACATTTCACAGTCTTAAAAACCATCTATAAATCACTTCTTTATAGTTGGAATGAGTTCACACAAAATCCTTGAACTTCTTGTAAATGTTTAGTGAAGTAATTCTCTTTATTCGACTGCAAGACATCTGTGGGGAATCACTACTTCTTTTGAGGTTCTTTCCCAGTATTGATCACACTGCTAACTGACACTCATTCACGTCTGTCACACTCTGTCCTACATGTGCAGCATTAATTCAACAGTTTGAAAAACCCTTACCCACATTCTGGAATTCAAATGCATTTTTAACTCGACCGAGGAGGTTATGTTTGCGTCCTTGTTTGTTTATTAGTGCGATTTCTAGATAAACGTATTAATTGATTCCTTTACATTTGTGTGGAGGGCTGGAGCATGTCCCGAGGAAGAACCCATCAGATTTCTCTGATCAGGGGGCAGATCCAGAAATAGTTACTTTACTATTCAGACAATAATTCATGAATGTTGACGAAAGAAAATGGAGTGTTTTCAATTTGGTGCAAATCCAGATTTAAAATCCATAATAATCTCTCAGTGCCAATCTAGTTTGAATTAGTGAGGGGCTCGAGTTGAGAGTCTGCTGTGACACACCAGCCTTCCTGTAGAGGTCTGAGTATCAGAACGGGGTGTGTGGGAAAAGTCAGATTGGTGCAACATTACAAATCTATAACACACATTCCTACACTCTTTAAGGCTCTATGTCCCAGAGCCTTGATACACACAGAGAAAGAGGCCGGCACTCACTTGGGCGATGAGGCTGTTGGCGGCGTTGGCAGCAATGTTAGCTGCTCCTCCGGCTTCCACGGGACCCTGGACGGCCCCCGCTGCATACAGGCTGCCCCCGTAATCCAGGGCCAGGCCGTTCTGGGGGGGGCGGCGGAGGAGGTGGAGGGAATGCGGAGAAAGGTGGGGGTACGAGTCCCTCCTGACCACCAGCACTATCCTGGGAGCCCTGTGTGGCGGAAGCGAGAGAAGGAAAGGGGGTTAAAAATACTACATCTGCTTGTATCTTTAGCTGAGAGCATCACTCGATCACACAGAGACCACTTCCCCGGGAGCTTCAGTCCAAAAGTCATACAGGCGTGGATATTATATCTCCACTTCCCTGTGAGTTTGTGTACGTGTGTAAAAGCGTGCGTGCATCTACACCCCCACTCATTAAACATTCACTGCAGCCACATCTATTATTGAGGGTCAAATGCCTCCATGCTCAGTGTGTGTCGTACAATGGCGAGTGACTAACGCCTGCGCACACGCACTCACACACTCCCAAACGCCTCTGCACACAAACCACCTTTGACACACCAGCGCCCACACACCTTGACGCTCGCACACAGAGGCCAGCTGATACTGAGGAAGCCTGATTGGAAGTGCTCCGTGTAGGTTATTACCCCCCCGAAAAAGACTTGTGTGAGTTACCAACGCTGGAGTGCGTAGGAGAACAATACAGGCGCCCACTAACACATGGCGGAGACACAAAAACATCACACGGGCTGTAACACAACACACACACACACACATTCCTCGCTGTTGGCAGTGGGGCATGGATACCCTAAATGGTAACAGTTAGAGAAGCAGAGGGAGACAGCAGGGACGAGAGAGAGAGGGAGACAGCAGGGACGAGAGAGAGAGAGAGAGTGGATGATAAAAGGTGATGACTGATTGAAGAAGAGCGACCCGTCTCTGATCAGACCATCACTGTCTTTCTCATCTTATTATAACTCTCCAACAACTAACCTGGATAACCTATTAAAATGTGTTACTGAGGAAATCTTAGGGGTAATACTAGTTATATGTATGCATATGCATTCATTATCTCTCAATATAAATTAGGATGTATTTAATATTAATTATATTAACAAAAAAGCTGATGAAACAGATTCAAAAAAACACCTTAAAGCGAAATCCATCCTGATCCAAACAGATTTATGGGTCAGTGGTTACGGTCAGTCTGTGTGTGTATGTGTGTGTGTGTGTGTGTGTGTGTGTGTGTGTGTGTGTGTGTGTGTGTGTGTGTGTGTGTGTGTGTGTGTGTGTGTGTGTGTGACTGACAGGCTGCAGCCATGCCCATCTGAGTTGCACAATAGATCACTGTCCCTTTGGGAGTGTTAAAAGTGTGTGCGTGTGTGTGTGTGTGTGTGTGTGTGTGTGTGTGTGTGTGTGTGTGTGTGTGTGTGTGTGTGTGTGTGTGTGTGTGTGTGTGTGTGTGTGTGTGCGTGCACCATCTGTCTCCCAGATTTTGACCTTTCTCCGCGTCACACCTGTGACATGGCAGCCAGGCCCCTCGACTCAGTGACAAAGCGGGGGGGAGCCACTCGGTCGGCACCGATCACCTCCATATTTTGACATGAGAGTGGAGAGACACTTTGTGTTGTCGGCAGCACAGGTGAACTAAAGTGAATACAACTGAGCTTTCTGTGTGACACTGAATATTAATAAGACTCCAAATCATCAGCGATAAAAAAAAATATGGATTGACGATAATAATTTTTTTAACATCTTGTCATGATGATGACAACAAACACAAATTAATTATACCTTTGCTTCAAAGTGCATCTTCTTTATCTGGAATCTCAAACCTTTTTGGTAGAAATAATTTATTAACCAACTTTTAAGCCAGGAACACTTTTACTAGCTTTAATCATACATTCAAATTATGATTATATATAAAATGTTAAGAAAGTGGCAGCCCTTATGTAAAATTAAGTGAATCCAAATAATTATTAGTAAGGGAAGCATCAACGGGAATAATAGTCTCATGTTTATTTACTGTGAATAAAAACCTTCATTCACGAACAAACCCTAAATTCCTCAAAGCCTTTATGAATCCATTACTACCACTAATGTTTCCTATTTTAATTATATTATAATAATGTATAAAATGCATTGAATATCATATATAGATTGTTCCTATTGATATCAACAAATGTTATTTCTGTTATTTGATGAGACTATGATTATTGCATTACTTTGCCCAAGGAGATGATATGTTAACCCCTGCTGTTTGTTTATTAGCAAGATTACACTCAAACAAATTATAGGATTTCCATGAAACTGGGTGGAAGGATGTGGTGTTGGTCAGTGAGGAACCCATTAAATGGAGGAGTGCATCCAGATAAGGGGACGGATCCAGGAATCCATTTCATTTGCTTCCACATTGCAGTTCGGGTGTGTTCCAACATTTTCACCATTTTCTAAGAGAATAATTCACAGATCTTGACGAAAGAAAATCCGGCACGTTAAAGGGGACTGATATCTATGAGTGTGTGAAATGTGGTGCGGCCTGATTCAATTCAAGGGGACTTCTGGGGCTGGGTGGAGGTATGTGCTGTTCTAGTTCCGAAATAAAAGAGCTCTCAGCAGTTTAACCATATAGCGGAACCTTTTCATATCTGTGGCATCAGCACTATCTTGGTAAGTGTCATCCTCAATTCACATATTTAATTAAAATGAATCACGGTGCCATGAGAAACTACTTCACCCGGTGGCTGCTCCTCTTTGCTTTGAACTCCACCTCTTCTGACGGCAGCCCCGGGTTTTGCCGGCCGTGATTTCAGCAGGTTAATCACAGCCGACAATCCCTTTATCTCCCTCCCGGCCCTGATAACAGGCGGTGAATACATGTTTATCACCAATCTCAGCACTATAAGCCTGTTACCAACCCCTGCTGCCATACTCTGCTTTTCATAGCCGCTGTAAAACCATAAACTGCTGCTGCTCTCCTGCCAGGTGAGGAGTCACTGCCTCCGCCAGAATAGAAAGGCCGTTCTCTGTCGTCAGGGCCTGGCACTTGCACAATGATGCTGCCAGATGACTGACCACAGTGTCCAAGTTGAACTTCACTCACATGTTCAGATGGCAGCTGTGTCCGCTCATCTGCCCCCTGCAGCTGGATGGACCTCTTCCAATCTCATTCACCAGCATCCAAATGAAGATTGTGCTAAGTGATAAGTTACATCTCTGCTCTCCGCCTTGTTCCATGAAGCAGCACCATCTCCTCTCACCTGGGCTCTCCCATTATCTGCACAGCCGATGTTGCAAAGTTCATTGTTACGACTCGTGAGGGTTTTGTTTATATAATACCAATATTTACGAAAATACACAGTGTCAGGAGCTTTAATTTTATTGCACATTAAAGACTTTTGGATAAATACTGATTTCCAGGGGTTTCCCATGGTGCATATCTTTCCATTAATTTCACCTCCCTCCATTGTTTTCTGTGATGAGCAGTTATTATTTTACGCTCCAACTAATTAAAATGAGCTCAAAATTAGACCAGAGGAATTTTTTTATATCGGAAGATGCTTCTCTTTGTGGTAAAAAAAAAGAAGACGGTTCCCGTCTGTTACATCACTGATTGTAATAATGTGAACATGAGCTGCAATCCTCAGATGAGACATCCTGAATTTATTACATTTGCTCAATGCAGACAGAAGACGAGAGTAGACACTGTAAAAAAAGAATCAGACAGTTTGGATCTGGCAGATAGGAGACGAAACACAGTAAAGGAAACACTGAATAGTTTCGCCTTCGATCGGCTCATAGCAGAGTTACTGTGTTTGCAGGTAGCGGGTGGAGCAAGTCATTCTGGGTAACCAGGTGGGAGATAACCTGAATGAGAAACAGGTTTAAAGAGACTGGACCTTCATCCTTAGTCCTGCTAAAGAGGCAAGGTTCCTGCAGGTTTAAACAGGACGAGACTTTAAAGACCAGAATGAATGGAGTTTAGGATCTAGGGTCGAGGAAGATTGATATGAAGAATTATTTACACTTCCACATAATTGCAGATAAGATGAGGTAGCGAATAGCGTAGAGAATAACGTTATCTCACAAACTACAGGCAGAGACAGTATCCATAGTTTGTCATGCAACCAAAGTCAGGATAAATTCTGACCGAGGCTTTTTTAAATGATCTGTTCCATTGTGGTGTTGTTTGTATTTTTATCACAGCTTGTCAATATAAACAGCACATTAAAACTTATGGATACCGCCAATATATTTATCTTAGAACCACTTTAAAGCGTACCTAAAGACGTACCTAAACATCTTTAAGACCTACTCAGTAAAATGTTGACATATCTAAAAGGTAGGGTTGGTCATTTGTTCCTGGACTGTTATTAACACGACCAATTAATTCGGACTGAATTAAACCATTTGCTGGTTTACCTGTCGGTCGCTAACCAACCTGCCTGCCTACCTGCGTGCAACCTGCCTGTGCTCTAACTGCGCATGACTGGAAAATTCAGCAGGAAGGAGATACAGGGCTGAAGCAGAGACGATTTAGCCTAGCTTCTATCAGTTGTCTATCAGTCCACGTTCATGTGTTTTGGGGGCGTAGCTTTAACGGCAGGGACGGTGGGAAGGAGGTGGGATGTACTGGTTGCATATTACCAAAGTGTCGCCTGCTCTTGCTAGCTTTTCCAGGATTACTGACCCTTGCTTTAAGACTTTCTGAAGCCTAAAATTAGGATTATAACATTTCTGGCTTTTCTTTGAGATTTTTCAAGACCCTCGTCAATTCTAAGAAACGGAGAGTTGATAGCTCAACACTGGTCAATTGCTGAATTGCGAAAAAGAAGATTCACTGGCGACTGCGTCCGTGCAGGTAAAGTCTGAAACAACCTTTTTAAAGAGCAGCTGTATGAATGGCAAGGTCGACCTGTCAGTTGTTTTGTCGGGGGCCACCCACTGTTTGGTTGCAGACTACTTAATACACACAGTCATTACCCGCATGCGGTCAGTAGCAGCCATCTCAAAGCACCGCTGTGCCCGGTTCAGAGTGAGAGCAATCAAATTCTACCTTTCATCGTATTAGAGTCGGGAAACTACCCTCCTACTCCGCATCCAAGCGTTCAGCACGGCTCCACTGTCGTCGTACTCCAGTCCCAACGTTCGTGACTCATGACACAACTCACTCGACTACACATGAGTCAGTCCTGGATTTGACAAGTTGTGATGCAACTCAGACACAACGATAGTGACTCGGATTTTAATGCCGCACACTCCGGAGCTGATTTGTTCCTTTGTCTGTGAGGCTCAGTAATATATATATATATATACATCTCGTTTTCTCAGGCTACAGCGAGGATCAAATTGTCTTTCTGTCATACCATCACATCCTCCGCGCTGTTGTTGCTCACACACAGAAGCAAACTACAGCCTAGCGGGAGAATGGACAACCCCGGCTGTTGCTGCTCCCTTTGCCAGACCGAAATAGAAGCGGGAACACAAGCCAAAAAAACAACTTGTATTTGTGTTCGACGATTGGCCTTTTCAGAGGAGAATCATTTTAGCCACATCTCGACAACCCCTCTCTCTTTCTCTCTCTACCTGATACACTGTGTCAACAGCTTGGTATCTACAAAAATAGTGTGGGCCTGTGTGCTACTGCTGCTGCCTCTTGTTTTTCCCCTGCTCTCTCAAACCGTCAAGTTTCAGGCCTTTTCCTGACTGCAAGGATAAAAGCATCCAAAGAATTAATTCATAGGATGAAACAGGGAAAGTAGAGAAAGACTGAGGGGGAGGGTATTCTTTGGCAATTTAAAGAGTCGTGCTGCCCTGCGATACACAAGCAAAGCTGTACGCGGTGCATTTGTCTACGTTTTGTTTGTGTACATGTCGTGTGCATGTCAGCGTGTGTGTTTTCTCCTGAATACACTCCCCTGGCGTTGAGGCATTAAGGGTTGTGTAAGTGAATGCGTTGGCCAGGCAAAGCCAGTGACTCAGAGCAGTAGCTGTAGCTGGCTTACTTTCGGGTCAGTTAGCAGCGGCAAGTGTGTCTGAGGAGGCATGTTATAAAATGTGCTTGTCTGCAGCAGTCTCACTACGCTAGAGGAGGAGGAGGAGGTGGAGGAGGAGGAGGAGGTGGAGGAGGAGGAGGCGGAGGAGATGGGGAGGAGAGGAGGAGAAGAGGAGAGGAGGACAGGAGAACATGGCTAAGAGCTAACTGGGGCAGCACCGGGTCATTTCACATGAATAATGACATTTCAGGATCTTACTTTCTCGGGCCTTGAGCCATTACTCTATAGCCTAATTCAACTAACTTGACGACGGAGAATGTGATTCATACCGTTACGCAGGAGGCTCACATTTTGGCTGAATAATCATGTTAACTGGGGGAAGCTGCTTTCAGCTCCCATCTTGCCTGCTGCTGCCCAGGCTGCAAACAGCTGGAGAGATGCTTAAGACGCTGCTGCGGCATACCGATGAGCCAGGAGACACCCTCTTGTTAAATTATTCCATCCCAGCGTCAGCCCCTCTTCCTCCTCCATCACTCTTCCTCCTCCTCCCCCACTCATGCTCTTCCTCTCCGCTCCTCTTGCTGCTGTTCTCCCTATCCTCCCACTCTCTCTCTCTCTCTCTCTCTCTCTCTCTCTCTGCTGTGCGCTTCACTTCTTTACGCTTCATAAAATCCAGACGGGACCCCTTTGCATACGTCCCGCCCCCACACGTGTCAATCAGGGCCTCTTGCCCCATAGCAACGGGATATCGGCAGCGCCCAGGCTCCTCCTCCCACACTTGTCTCCCATCTCCTTATAGGGTAACATGTCTGCCTGTCAAAGAAACCCCTCCCAACACGCCCCCTTCCCCCCCCCCAACATCCTTTTCCCTTGTAGGGTGCCACATACGATTCCAGCTCCGGGACACTCTCCCTTTTAACTTAGGGTACATGTGGGCAGCAACACACACACGGGCCTGTAAGACACACACACACACACACGATCACTGACTTCTCCTGTCATCTCTGTAACAATGGTCGGTCGGGGCCCGCTGCAGAATTTAATGAAAGATAAACAAGCAGACAAAAAGACGATGACGCCATTTGTCCACATTTACTCGTCATTAAAGCCAAACGCATGCAGGTGAGCACACAAACTCACAGACACACATGTGTTTACCAAACATGGACACACCTCTTTCAATACATTAGGTACGACCAGGAAACAGGTTCGCCTTGTTCGCCGCTCGGGGCTAGCTCTGTTTTAACACATCCTGTTGTCCAGTGTGTGTTCAAAATGTACACAAGCCGGCTGTAGGACAGTGTTGTCACTGTCAACCGCACCGCCACTGAGTCAGAGGGGGCCATCCCTATCTATTTCACAGGCAGCTGCTTCTCTTCTCAAAGCCATTACAAATGCAAATAGCTGCTAAAGAGGCAGAACGATTACGGCTGCTCCAAGTTTGAGCAATTTCATAACTACCTTTTTTGTGTTTACAGCCCAGTGCCAAAGGTGTTTACCTCTCCTGGTTCTCCCCTCGACGTTCTCCCTCACGCCTCGAACTATCTAACAATCTGTTCAAAATGAATGACTCATGCGAGTTGCCACGGCAACACGGCTCCCTGGGATCATTTAACAGCCATTATTGTTAACCCTGCGAAGAATCAATAACAAGATTTGGGAGGTGGAGGAGATTGGTCGGGGGTGGAGGTGGGAGGGGTGAATCCTCCCGATCCGTTTGCAGTTTGTGTGAGCGTGGCGGTGTGTATGGTTTCGCAGCAGGTAGGCGTCTCTCCCTCGCCTCGGGCCACACGCTTAGGTGGGGCTTGAGAAAATATTTCAGTCTTATGCACCCGATCTACAACTCCAGCTCGCTCTACCTCCTCCTGCACAAGACAAAAATATGAGCAGAAAGTAATACTGGAAAAGAACTGGAAAGAAAGAAAAGACTCCTGCCACGAGGCAACTCTGCACACATAACTGCAAAGTCAGCATTGCAGCCTGAAAATTGCGTCACCAAGCAAACTACCTCCCTCCAGTTGACCTACAATACTGTCACGTCTTGACGCTGCTCTCAATCTCTCTCGGCTCGTGCGTCCGTCCCTGCTTGACTGCAGCCTCCTCGTCCGCGGGGGCTTCCCCGGAAACAGGTTCAGAGTGTCCCGTCACCTCAAAAATCAATTTTCTATTCTCCTCCCGTTCTCTCTCTCTCTTACTCCCTCTTTTCCAACCCATCCCCCTCTCTTCCATGGACTCCTAAAGGAAAACATTGAGATAACAGCTGCCACGGCCCCAGGGAGAGCAAGAGGAGGCAGAAAAGAGGTCAAACTGTAAAGAAAGCAGGAATCCAAGGTATCGCTGAAAGAGAAGTGTGCACACGTATACACACAAGTAAAGAAAGGAACACACAAACACACACGCACACGCAAGTAAAGACAGGACAGATACTCGTCCTGACTCACACTAAATGAAATGTAATGACATGAACGAGACACCTCATGCACCAACTTTGCAGCCCACTGTGTGCTTGAGCGTCTCTGTGTTCGTGAAACGTGTGACACAGAAATTACAGTGGGGTGGTGTTGTTCGCTGAATAGACGAGATGCTGAAGGGAGGAGGAGAAAGAATGAGAGAGAGAGAGAGAGAAAGCGAGGGAGAAGAAAAAAGACAGAGACAACTGTTCTGTGGACACCTGTCCCTTTCGCTCACAGGCCTGAACGATGTACAGAGACAGCTGCAGGGGCCATAAAGAAGATGGCAGACTTTTTCTTTCCCCACTTAACCCCCCCCATTCTCTTCCTTCACTGCTTCCACTCCTTTTCGCCTCAGAAAAATATCCGAGGAGTTTCTCGCAGGAGCAGCACGCCACGCCGCTTCATCCAGCTGCGCCGACCCACACGCCGCACGTACCCACATACATCCACAGAAGATCCCTCAGAGCATACATAATACATGACAGAGCAGGGATTCTGGCAGTAACAGCTCTTGATGTTCAGATTGCGTGTGCGCTTCTAGCTCGGGGCAGGAGAACAGATGCCACAACAACGCCGCCCCAACAACACGCCGCTGCTGCTCGTGTGCTTCGCCACGGCAAAAAATCATAATTGCAGCGATACAATCTCCAGCCTGTATCACCGCTGTCATCTACGCCCGCTACACTGGTAGTGCCCCCGCTGTTTCTGTACCTCGTGGCAACTGGCCGCCAAAGTCCTGACAGGAGTCTGAGATGCCCTGACTGGACCGCTCGAGTAAAGGGGTCAAGTAGAGTCCTCATCTGTTAGGAGTTAATTAACATTTCATGCTCAGTGACAGTGCTGCCCGCTCTGATGCCGCCTCATGTACAGTGGAGCCCGGAGAGATACAGCACACACACACACGCACATACCCATACATTCATACAGGAGGGATATGAAAAGAGATATCAGGATGAACACTCACCGACAACACGGAAGGATAGTACAGTCCCATCATCATATTCTGTGCAACAACTCCCAACTGTCGCCGCTCCTCTCTCCCTCTTTCCTCTGATCGCGCTGCCTCACTCGCTCTCCCTCTCTGCGAGTCTGTGTCACCTCACCAGCTCAGTCTCTCTCGTCTGTCTCACAGATTCAAAATCTCCCTCTCTCTGCCCCCGCTCGCTCGCTCTGTCTGCCCTGCCAACCCCACCACCACCACCACCACCACCAACCCCCAACCCAGCTCTCCCCACCTCCTCCTCCTCCGCCTCCTCCTCCTCTGGCCTCTGTCCCTGTCACTCTCCCTCTCCCTTGCTTTGTCTTTTTTCTTTCCTTCTCTCTCTCTCTTCTTCTCTCTCTCTATCTATTCTGTCTCCCACTCACTCTTTTCTTTTCCCTCTCCCACTCGCTCCTTGCTTCTCCTCTACCCCCAGCCTTCTGTTGTGCTGCCGTGCCCTTGCCTGCTCATCTCCTCTGTCTCCGCTCCAGTCTTCCTCCTCTCTCTCACCCAGATAGCCCGACGCCCCCCGTCACACCTGCAAACTTGCCCCTCCCTCCCGCTCCTCTCTCATGTCGCAGTCCCTCCCTCCTCTCTCTCTCTCTCTCTCGCTCCCTCTCTCTCTCTCTCTCATTCCTTCTGTTCTCTTTCTCCATGTAGGTGAGTTAAATGGGGCTGCCGGCACCACTGGGAGAGCAAGTGAAAACTTTGCTTCTCCCTCTCCCTCGCCCCTCTCAGACATGCACATCGTTACGTAAACGTGCTGACAATTTTACATCTTTGTCTCATGTTTAAATAAGCACCCGAGTCTGGCTGTCTGGAGACAACTGACCCGGCAAAAACACAGCTCGAGTCTGCAAACCGGCAAAATAAAGTTAAAATCCTCAAAGCTGCACTTATTGGAATTTTTTTTAGGTTAATAATTTAAAAAAACTGTGAAGCAAAAGTCCCAACGACAAACCTCCTTTACGCCTAAAATTGCAGGTGGGTTTTTGAAACGCGGGTAAACAAACACAAAAACAAAAAATGATTGACTCCATGCATTGCCATTAGAGGGAGGAGTTATTCTTTTTTTCTGCCATTATCCCCAGTGACTTACGTTTGACGTCACGAGCATCGCATCTTGCAGGATATGAACAAAACCAAATCACTCATGCACGTTGTTCAAAAACCATCAGTACACAAATGTTCAAGGCTATTTACGCGCTTACGCCTGCAAGCTCAATGCATGTCATAATGCTGCACCTGAACATGTGCTGCTTCAGCATCTAGACTGCAAAAATCAAAAATAAATGAGCGTGTTCTCCCAGGTTTCACGTTTCGATCACTGCCGACCGGAGCCGATAAAAAACTGTGTCTACTACAGAGTCATTTGACCCGGAAGTAAATATCTGTGGGTGTTAGTGGTTTTCATACCAGATGAAAAGATAATTATCGTCTGTTCCCCTCAGATTCAGGAGACATTTTAGCCTCTTTCAGCTTATTGTTTTTGATTTAACAGATTTCTAAAGTTAGAAAGTAGCTGGGGAATTAAGTAAACCAATTACTCGCTGAAGAGCCAGATATTTTCTCAGATACATTCAGGGAAACCAGCCTTGAGCTGCTACAGTAAAAAAACGACTCGGATATTTCTCGACAGCAAAGTCAGACAACCTGGGCTAGGAAGATTTATCAGGTCACATTATTTAAAAGAAAAGGATAAGAAGTTTTCAAACTTGGATTTGCTGAACTCATAAAGGCCAGTATTTGTCTGCTGCACAAATCTAATAGATAAATGGAATAAAAGCGACTAGAAATAATGTACTTCTTCTACAGAGGAAAGAATAGAATATAAATGCATAAATAATTTTAATTCATGTTAAATGGCTATATTTGAATTAAATATAAACAAGGATAATAAACTATATGTGAAAGCAACAGTAGATTTAAATAAATGTGTAACTTATTTGTTATGCATAGAAAATAATAAAATATTTTGAAAACCATGAAATAAGATTAGTTATTGTGTTGGATCAGTCTGTAAAAATCATTCTTTATGTCTTATGAAGCCGAAAAAGAAAAGCAGCAACAGTTCAAAGTATTTCAATTTCATTCACGTTAACGTTGCATAATGTAAATATCAAGCAGATTGCTTCAAACAGCAACTAAAGAACCGGTACAGCCCATTATTAATACTATGTGGGTGCTGCTGGACATTAAAAGTGCAAAGCAGAATTTTCAATTCGATCTGATAAATTATTAAATACATGAAAAACATTAATTAAGATGAAAAGCAGTGGGAGAAGCAGGAGTCAATGATAAAACACGTTTGAACATCTATCACAGATGACGCCTGCGAGCCAGTAATCCAAAAGATTATTGTATTTGGCAACTTACTCATGTTCCTCAGCTCTATCTCTTGGCTCAGTCGCTGTGCATGCTGTCATGTTTGAATAAAGCCATCAGCAGATAATTTACCTATATAAGGAAACGTTACTGCAACATACAGGTAACGCCAGAGAAAGTTTCATCCTCCACAGCTGCAAACGTCTGCCCTGACACGTCCTGCTGCTCTCCAGGCTTTTCCTTCAAGGAGCTTTTGATCACATCATCCTCACACTGCTGTTGACAGTTTAGCACCTTGGTGTTGAGGGAGCCAACGCTGCCCCGCATTGTTTCCTTCCTCCCTGCCTTTCTCCCTCTCTCTCTTTCCTGGTCAGACGCCAGTTCACACTTCTCGGTCCCTGAAGAAGTCGTCCACCGACTTCTTTCCATCACGACATGAGAGCTTTTCAGTCTTTGCAGTTGATTACTATTTAAAAACTATCATCAGGGAAGGGAACTGTACAGCCAGAGAGAGCAACACAAATAATCAGTCACCCTCTAGCGAATAAGGAGAGTGCACGTGAAGGCTTAGGGCCGATGAAGTGCAGATAAGCAGCCAGAGGTTGTTGGGCGTCACAGGGAGTGAGGGATGAGGGGATTATGGGCAGAGCATGAGAGGATGAGTGGATGAACGGAGGATGAGCTAAGGATTAACCACATAAACTGAACAGTCTAATAACACAATCAGCAGGCTAATACAAACAAGAGTAAACAGATTGTGGACTTGCGCACACTCACGCGCACTCTCACACACTCACACACACACACACAGAACAACAAACACGACACGCAATACAGGTTCTGTTTGGCTTCTTTGTTCTGTTGTTGTTGTGCGTTTGTTTGTTTGTGGGCAGAAAAGCAAGAATATTTGCATGTTTTTCAAGGTGCTAAAAAAAAGATAATTAATGAATTTTTCCGAGCTGAGAGATGATTAATAATATTGCTGATGGCTTCATGGACAAATCAGAAGGAGTGGGAGGGTTTGACTGGATGAGTGAAGGATGTGGAGGCATGTCTTCTTCTACACGACTCACAAACTATAATCTACACCCCCACCTTGTGGTTTAGAGAGCTTCACTGAGCCATGTAAATGCTACAGTATACATATATACTGCTTCCAGTTATGAAAGAAACACCGGGCTGGATGGCAGGGGATTATAAAATATGTATTTTTACACGTGAGTTAGAGGGAGTAAATGTCTCCTTACCTGACTGAGAGACGGGTAGCCGTGGTAACCAAGGGTCAAGGGGTCGTTATTCTGAAAGAGAGAAGATGCATGGTGAGTGTTTTGTTAATCCATATCATTTTTATTACTCAGAATTGTTCGTTTCCTGTATTTACTCCATCTTTCCACCCAGTTAGTGGCGCCTCTATATTTGACTCTTGTGGCGTTACCGACTCCCAATCAAATTAACTCCAGTGACACACTCCTGCTATCTCCTCTGGAGTTTTCCACCCAGCGGATCTTTTGTCTCCTTGTAAAGACGCGATAACGGGGGCGAGTGAGATCATGCGAGCAGGAGATGAAAGACTGGGCAGAAAGAACAAGTGTCTCACCACAGCTCTTAAATCATAAATAGGTCAGGAGTGGCAGCGGGAATGAAGCCCGTCGGTGTGAAATGGCATTGTGAGCCCCTGATGCAATCTCCGACACATTCCTCTCAATGTTCTGGCTTCGTGGAGAAGAGATGGATACATCAAACATCTGCTGAGTAATTGCAGTTAAACAAGATGCAGAGACGGGAGACGGAAATAAAAAAAAACACTCATTTTGTTTGGAGCCAAATATTAAACATAAATCACGTCCCTAGTCCCTAAAATAGTTTGTAACTCACTTTATTTATACTCATTATGCTGTGTTCCGGCTTTTATGCTAATGTATTCCATTAAAAAGGAGCTTTTCACAGCGATTACAGCTCGCTTTGAAGGGGAAAACAGATTTGCCTGTCTCTGGCTTCATATCACTAGATTAGAAAACAACTCGGCTCCTCCCTCCTCCCTCTGTCCTTCCCCCTGATCTTCCTTTCATCTGGAACCAATGTCCCTCGTCTGCTCTGTCCCTAGGGGGAACACTTTGCTCTGCACGCTTCACAGCTTGAGTTCGGCTGATTAATACTGTAGCCATCTAACTCCGGACCCCATGGGGCAGCTTCACTAAAAACTAAGCGCAACATCTCCAAAAGGCAAGAGACCTGGTCCGGAGAGCAGGGGAGGAAAAAAAAGTGTCCTCGTGATTGAAAATGCATTATGTGCGAGTCTATCTCACAGCCAAAAATGTACTTAGAGAACTGGCTTTGGGAGGTAGAAGCTCTAAATAATGAATCACTTCTTAGAGGCTTGAATAACATGAATAAAGAATAAACCTTATTTTACAGCTAGAACAAACTCCAGACTCATCGAACTGGAGGCATGGAGCAGGAGGGGGGATCCAAACAACACAATTAGGCAAGAAAGCCAGATTTATTAGGGCACTATACTGTGTCAGAGTGAGGGAGGAGGTGCTGTGAGAACACACACACACACACACACACACACACACACACACACACACACACACACACACACACACACACACACACACACACACACACCACACACACACACACACACACACACACACACACACACACACACCACACACACACACACACACACACACACACACACACCACACACACACACACACACACACACACACACACACACACACACACACACACACACACACACACACACACACACACACACACACACACACACACACACACACACACACACACACACACACACACACACACACACACACACTGGATTTCATATGATGGAGAGACCGGGGGAAGAACCAGAGCTGGAGATGCAGCTTGAAAAGGACAGCAGAGAAACGAAAGACAAAATGAGATGGAGGGAGCAAAGACAATGACTCATACATGAGTGGAGTCATGTGGTTAATTTCCTTAAGGAACTGGGTGGAAGGAAGGAAGGAGGGAGGGAGGGAGGGAGGGAGGGCTGCACGGAGGCTGCTCGACATGAGCGTGCATCAGTCTCGCTCTCCACACCGCAGTCACTAGCACAGAGCAGGAAAAACAAAATGATTTCTCATTCTTATTGATGCTAGTCATGCCTTTCTTGTTGGTGACAAATGAAGCAGCTGATACCTGTCTGGCAGAGGTGGTGGTGTTTCAGGGGGGGGGCCGGGGGTGACTAAAAAACACAAGACCAAACTGCTGGCGAGGAACGGGTGAGCAATCAGGAGACAGTGACAAAACGACTTGAAGTCAACAGATGGTGGAGAGGGGAGGAGGGGGAGGACAGACGAGCTCGGAGGGGCGAGAAAAAACAAAGCAGGGTTCCTCCTTCACACCATCTTCTCACAACGGTGATCCCTTTCACACACGGACCCTGCTGCTACGTCCACACTTCTACGTTTTCGTTTAAAAACTCATCAACTCGGCCACGGCGAACTTTTGAAATGCTGCAGACCCTGTTTCAGTCTGAAAACTCCCCGGACGTGTTTTAGTCTGAATGTGCAGAACCTGTGATGTTTGGAAGACTTGGCTACCAGTGTAGAAAGCAACATGGATAATCAATTAGAAGCATTGCTGACCCTGTTGTCTTTTGTCAGGACGTTCGTGACCAGTGTATCTGAGCAGTTATGTTTTCAGGTGTGTTTGTATGTATTTAAGGATTAAAACTGATCCAGAGCCAAAACGCTTGTGTGGACAGAGTTTGTTTTAGTCTGAAATTGTCCTTTTCAAACCAAAATGTGTGTGTGTGTGTGTGTGTGTGTGTGTGTGTGTGTGTATTAAGGTTGTCGCAATACCAGTTTATTTAAGACTTTGTTACAATATTAGTTTGAGAAAAAAATAAATACATTGATACAAAAAAAGGATATGTTGAGCACTAATGTACATGTAGCCTTATACTTTTCTTTGAAGCAATACATATTTATTTAATCAATTAATTTATTAAAGGAAAATATTTAATAACATTTGCCTGGCGGTGATTTCAGTGTTGCATTTACTTTTACTTGTAGTAAACATGAATACTATAATAATAGAACTAACATTAATACTTTTACTGAGACCGCCAGGATTCTGATTGTAGATCTGTTTGTTCTTTAAGCTACGATCAAATGTGAAATTAATGAAGACTGCATCATGTGGTATTAAAACATTTCTAAGTATCAATACTTTTGAAGACCTTAGTGTGTCTGATTTGGACATATTCTCATCTTTTCCCATTGTGACGCAGGTCTGCTGCTCTTCTGAGGAGGATTAAGAAGAAGAGGAGGAGGAGGAACTACATTTCACTGCTCAGAGGCATCGTACCTGACTGCAGAGCAGGCTGCTCCGTACACTCAGGAGGATGTGAATCCATTTCATCCACAGAGCACTTATGTGCTAAGCCTCCAGACACATGGCCGGACTATGTGATGTTTCTTTTTCCTTTA
Organism: Pseudopleuronectes americanus; assembly: GCA_038501795.1. Taxonomy (NCBI): domain Eukaryota; kingdom Metazoa; phylum Chordata; class Actinopteri; order Pleuronectiformes; family Pleuronectidae; genus Pseudopleuronectes; species Pseudopleuronectes americanus. The sequence continues at coordinate 11,197,243 of CM076721.1, forward strand.
TCAACCCAACATCCCTTGAACTTTCCTCAGCAAGGCGTGTTTTCGCAGCAGTCGAAGTGGATCTTGGACGTCGGCTCGACAGTTCTGTCATTACATAATCACATAGCAGCGTCGGCTAGCAATTTACATGACACACAATACAACTGACGTCCACCACGGTGATCAGCGTGAGATGAGAGTGTAATTTTATCCCCCAATTTATTTCAGATCTGATAGGAGAGAATTAATATTTGCTTGTAATTATTTACTGCACAGCATAATTGCCCATCATCATTAGTCCAGATCATTATTTCTCTGCAGCATCACTCACTGAGAGTGAGCTTGATGCTGGGAACAATGCAGATGCCTGTATATGAAAAAAATAAACCTTGGCTCCTTTTCATTTTTGACATTTTGGCAGAGATTCATAAAATTATTCAGCTGAGCAATAAATCTTGAGAGGGCAGTGTATTGAAAACAATTGAGTCTGCAAGAAAAACAATGCAACGACGAACAGATGCAACAATATATCAACAACTAATGATTCTTGATTATTTATGAATTTTGCAGTCGACATTCTTCTTTCCTTAGTGAATCCAAGAAATGTCAGTAAATAGCAAAAAATGTCAGTTATAAGTTCCTGACCAATCTGTTGTGCATGTGATATGAAAGACCAAGACGCAAATGATGGCTGATTAATATCATGTTAGCTGTAATTATGTACCGTAATTATTTTAAATTAATATAATATTGTTCAACATGTACCGTATAGTGATTCCATATATGGATACTATTTATATAGTGACATTCAGAAATTACACAAACAAATGCAGAGATTACCTGCAGATACTCAAATGGTACGAATTTATTAACATACTAATATACAGGATGACAATCTGAAATACTCTAACAGCAACAAGGTGTTTCACTGCAGTTGACATGACATGAGGCCGCAGTGTTTTCACAATGTGACTGCAACTGCATCCTGGGCCACAGTGAAGGACCGCCCCCTGCACCATTGCAGCTTAATAATGAACGAAGGATATTTTCACCACATTGATACACAATAGTAACACTCCCTGATGCATACTGATTTTATATTCCTTTAATTAGTAAAATTCTCTCTCTCTCTCTCTCCCTCTCTCCCTCTACCTCTCTACCTCTACCTCTCTCTCTCTCTACCTCTCTCTCTACATCACAACTAAATGGCCTTTAAGCAAGTCTTAGTCCTCAAGCGGCTCTTCAAAAAAGTGTGGCAAAGTCTAAACTCAAAATGGTCCTCACAAAGATAGAAAGTGGGGACACACACAAACAAATGCATTAGCCACAGACCGGCCTGTCATAGTCTGTCGTCGTTTGTCATCATCTGGTCTTTGTGAACAGAGCTGATGTAGCTGCGTATTTATTTGCATCTAGAGCAGAAGTGAGATCTGGACGATAGGATCACCTGTAACAGATGTTAACACCGGCTCTGAACAGGATCGTCCCGTATCTGCTGCTGTCTCAAACAGAATTCAGTCAACAGATCTCTGCTGGCGATTTATCACAGAAGAACAGGGTCCTATACTAAATAAATATTCTGAACTCGCAGAAGGAGTGCATTTTTCTTTTCTCTACGTTTTCATTCTATTTCAGAGCCGGGCCCGAGATGAAAGTACAGAGGGGTGATCCACCTACATTAATGTCCTAGTCAAGTCATTTGTCCTCAGTGCTGTCACCACAGGCAAGACCTTATTAGGTTAGAGAGAGTCCCGGTTCCTCCGCAGAGTGACAACAAAACATGGGCTGCTCAGCAACCCGCCGGATGGATATTGAAACCGACAACCTCCTCTCAACATTTCCCAAAATCTGAGCAGGGCGGGAGACGCAGGGCGGTGTTACGAGTCTCCTGTTGTCCTGAAAAATGCAGGACTTTGCCGGCGCTGCAGAGGAATGCAACATGGACGTGTAGTTAGTTTTAATGCGAACCCTCCTGTAGGTAGTTTATTCAAAAGACAGTCAGAATCTACATTATAGGATGAACACTGTGTCAGCTCCAGGTCAACGTCTGATTTCTATGAGCAGCAGTGAACATTTGAACTTGTTCAATGCACCCAGCTTATTTCTTCTCCCATTGGCTGTATTTGCCTGTTCATGTAGTGCGCGCTGCACAGACTTATACATGCATTGCTGCTCCGCTACAACTTTGCAAATCTGACTTGACAGCGCTTTCCACCCCCGCACTGCGATGACATCACACCCTAGCAGTTAATGAGAAAAACAGCAGGGTCAATAGCCAAATGGGAAGGATCCCATTATTAGGCTGTTGCCGTTTAAATGGCTTGCTCTACCACAACCACACCCCATTGTATTGGCTTGAATTACAGGTCAGAGTTCAACTCCTGCTGTGATGTTGGAAATAAATGTGTTTTTTCTTTTTAAATCAGGGATGGAGGAAAAGAGACTCGATGCTTGACGAGAGCCAGGGGAAGGATTTCTGTAATACTTTCCATCCTTTACTCTCTTCTGAGGATTAGCTTTACAGAAGTGCTGGTGTGCATTTTTATAGATTTTTTTTCTTGAAGAGCCAAGTGCTTTTAAAAAGCAGGAAAATTGGACATCGCATCCCAGTCTGTTTGTAGAGTATTAATGGCGTCACCAGGTTGGGAGAAATTAAAAAAAAAGTTTTATATAAACACAGTTGGATTAGAGGACGATTGTTTAATTGTGTGCAGCTCAAATGGCAAGTGATGGAAAAGGGGTCAGTCAAACCTAGGTCATAGCAGTGGAATAACAAAAGTATGCAACTAATTATTATTTTCATTATGATTTATTGTCAGATATTTTACATATTGATAATTTACTTTTTTATAAAATAGTAGGAAATAGCATCTTCAACTTCTGTTTCAAATCTGCAAAACAACATCTCCATGTGCCTTATTTTGTCCACCCAGAAGCCCTACATGTTAAGATATATAACAAATACAGGAAATCAATAATCAATACATTTAAGAAGAAAAAAAAACTGAAACAATTAGTTATTAACAGAGTTGCCTGTTATTTCTCTGTATGTCAACTAGTCACTACATTGACTAATCATTCTCACATTATACATGTATAAATATAGTATAATCTTCATCTTGATCTTACTGATGTGTGTCTGTGTGTGTGAGTGTGTGTGTGCGTGTGTGTGTGTGTGTGTGTGTGTGTGTGTGTGTGTGTGTGTGTGTGTGTGTGTACATGAGCCTGTGTGTAGTGAAAGATCCCTGCCTCAGATAAGGATCTCAGAGATCAGTGTGGTTTTAATGCCCCCTCCAGTTGGAGATGTGATCCCATTAGCTGGAAACAAAGCCTCTTTACTGCTAGTGATAGGGCAAATCTGTTCCTGCACCAACTGAGAGGCAGAGGGAGGAAAGGGAGGAGGAGGGGGGGGGCCATGTCTCCCACTCTCATTTCCGGACTGTCCAGCCGGCTCACGTTCAATACATTTTAGGTGCTGAAGCTATTGATCCGTGCCTCTCTCTCTCCCACACAAACAAGTCTTCCACTCACATCTGTTTTTAAGTGCATTACGTTCCTAAGCCCTTCTGTCAACACACACACACACACACACACACAGAGAGACAGCATGGCGATGTAAAGCCATCCATTTAGTTTTCCAACCAGGAGCAAACAGACCACTTCACCTCCATTACTGGTGCTTTCATGGTGGGGGAGAAAGCTTTCTATCTTTTTAAAAAGGAGTGCTTTGCCCCTTTGTAATATCCTGTAACGACGTCCCGAGCATCCCTCTGTCCTCCTCTGGTGCTTTATCAAGACATGTTTGACGATTGTGGAAATATTACAGCACAAGGATTTCCCTGATATTTAAAAAGAAATACAGGTTAAAGAGAGGTTGAATGCTGAATCAGAGCTAAACACTGCAGCACAAATTCTGATAAAACCACTGAGAATTAATGCAGTCATGTTTGGCCTGGTTGCATTAGGGTCCAATAAAAGTGCAGGTCTTTGCGTCGGCCCCTCCAACTCAACAAAGATCACAACAACAAACACTGACATCAATTCCCATTTCAAAACCAAACGTTGTCCACCGCATAACGCCACATGCTGAAGAGGATTTTTGCATAATAAAAGGTCAAGTTTGTTTACGTTCCCTACCCTCTGCTGGAACTCTGCCTGGGCTCCACTGATAGGATTCATTAAAACTGCATCTTTGAAGAGCTGGGAAGCAGCAGGATCTCTGGGCTCCGATGTGACGACCCAGCAAACACTGCGGGTCGACTTCATACAAATTGGTGCTGCAACAAATTACTGTTGCAATTCCTTCTCGAACCTGAAGTCAATGCCTGGAGGTGCAACGTAGCAGCTACAGTGGAACAGCCCAGTGAACAACGTGGATTGCATTCAGAGTGGACCACTGCAATGCTCCCTTTACACAGCATGCAGGGTCAGGCTCCAGCTGAGAAATGTGGAGGTATTTCCTGCAGCGCTGGGAATGGACTGGGCCCAGTGGTGGCCCCTGTGCTGCAGATACAGCTGCAACTACCTGCATAATACTGAATGCAGCCTCAGTTTACACAAGCAAACTGGTTAAACACGAAAGCATGGTTTAATAGAGGAAAAAGCATGGTGGAGTGAAGGAATGCAGATTCCTTGATGAAATGATGATACTATCATGCATGACGAATTCCTTGCACCACGCTGGTGCACAGCAGGATACGATCGTCTCTGCATTGCTGTGTTTTTTTTTGCACAAACAGGACACCCCCACCCCCCACCAAACACACACACACACACACACACACTCACCTGACCAACCTCGCCGATCCCTCCCGAGCCGTCCATGCGGGGACGCTTGCACTCCGCGCCGGCCGAGTCCACCAGAGCGGCCGCCGTCTGCGCGTCGGGCTCCGGGTCTCCGCGCTTCATGCCCCGCACGGCTGCGGGAGCGCCGCCCGGGTTGGCGTGCACCCCGGCCATGGCGTCCAGCTCTCTATCCCGGTCCATGAGACCCCGGGACACGGGCAGCATGATGGAGGCGACGTCGGTCGACATTAACATTTAAAAATCTTCTTGTTTTGACCTCTCTCTCTCCCTGGGCTGAAAAAACCGTCTGTGCACCTTTAGTGCTGCCTGGAGTTAAAACAGTATTTTTTATTATTATTATGATAATAATAATATGAATAATAATATTAAATGCAGCCAGGTAGCCTCTCGCTGCACAGGGCCTTTTGTATGACCCCCTTAAGAGTTGATGTATCTGGAAATGTCTTTTTTAATCTAAAACACTCCAATTAAATAATTCAACTCCAGCGGTTGAAATGGAGGAAGCCTCCCCTGGAATAAGCGAAGGTCTGCGGGCTCGAATCCCGGCTGTAGCCCCCTCGTTCGCTGACCGTGGATCTGTTTACTGCGGGGCTGCCTGAGAGGCCTCCGTCTTTCCAGATCACAACAAACCGATGGAATAAACACCGATGAAAAGCAGTGGCTCCTGAGCACAGCCTACCGCCTGCTGTCCGCTGGTCCTCCCGGGCTCTGTTCCTGTTGTGGTGCTTGTATTTTCTCTGGAGCTCGTTAGCAGCGTGATTCCTCAGTAAGAGCGCGGAGCCCTCAACATGTCTTCCCCCGTCGCCTCGTTCCTCTCTCGTCTTATCAGGCTCCACATAGCAGGGCTCGCTCTGGAAGTCGATCCGCCTCAGGAGCTTTCTCTTGCCCCCATGTTAGTCTGCGAGGCACCGCGGGAAAAAAAAGAAAAAAGGGGACGAGGGGTAGCTTTATTAAATAAATAAAAAACAACCGGCCACTAAAGGACGCACGGACAGACAGAAGGGGGCTGCGGTGTTTCCCTCTCTTCCTCCTCCTCTTCCTAATCCTCTTCCTCTTTCTTTCTTTCTTTCTCGCCTATTAATTTCTTCCCCCGCTCCGTTTCCCGGTGAGCTGTGGCAGCGTGTTGCAGAGAAGGAAACCGTCCTCTCTCCCTCCTCCTCCTACTCTCTCGTTGGAGTCATTCCCCTCCTCCTGTCTTCCGCTTCTCCTCTCTGAACGCACAACCAGGCCGCCATGAGTACACGCAGTGGTGCCGCAGTGCTTCCATACATTTCACTCAGTGTGTGTGTGTGTGTGTGTGTGTTTGTGTGTGTAGGCCTTGAGAGACCATGCTCACACTCTTCCTCCTTTAAACCTTGAAATAAAAATCATCTTCACCAGTGGTGCACAATTCTGCAGAACAACACATGTAAATTGTACATTCTGCTAAAAGGTCCCTTTTATTCCCTCTACTGAAGGGAATGGGTGTACCATGGAGTCCGGCCCCTGCAACATTTCATTCCTAACTTCATTACACAACCAGCACACACAGGCCAAGGTCTCCTCTCTCACACACAAGCCCAGCTGTGAGTCATGCAGCATGCAGCAGCAGCCGTATGTTCCTCTGGCATTTTTATTGCTTGGATGACACCCAGTGGTCAGGAGCCACCAGGATAGGCAGCGCGACTTCAAAAGGCAATTTGCTGCAGCTAATTACAATACAGGCTAAAGCTGATTTTTTTTTCAAATCCTAATCCTGACTTGTAAGGATTTAAATGGGACGGCACTGACAGACAGTGAGGCCCTATTGAAATTGTAAGGATTATTATTATTATATATTATTAATTATTATTACCAATATTTGTGGTAGGTTGCATTTCTTTTCTATTTCCTTTTCTTTTAAATGTAATTTTAACATTCTTATGTTTCTTCAAATGTGTTCTCTTCTATGAATTATTTGTTTTTAGTAGTAGTAGTGTCACTGCTTTTATTATTATTATTATGCAGAGCATGTGAGATACCAATAGACAACATGTGGAGGTGAACATAGCAAAGCTGTGTGGGCTATTCACAACACAAAGGTAAAAAACAAACATTTTGCGGCATCAAATATGGCGTCGCACTTTAGCGGTGTGCTGCCGTTGACCGATCTGGATGATGTGGTGTTGTGGAACTTGTTATAACACGTTGTAACGTTATTTTTTACTTGAATACTTAACAGCTTCCTTGCTGAGGGTTGATACAATCAGGAGCATAATAGAAACAGGAGCAAAAACTACAGGACCCTCTAAAGCTAAGGCCTAACTAAAAAGAGTTTTTTTTAACCTTGTAAAGTCTTTACTGGGTTGTCTGGCAAGATGAGGGCAAGACCTCAGGAAGTCAATACGCCCAGCCAACCAGTAGTCCTGCATTCACTGGACTGGAATCTTTGAATTTCATATCGTTTAAACCATTATGTTTCTTTACCAAAAAAATGCATTGAGAAAATTAATAAAAATGCCCATCGGTGCATCTAAAGCTATGAAGCTTGATTAACACATTGATCGTATCTTATAAGTTTACTTTATATAGCTCTATATTTAGTCTCTTCTATTTATTCTATTCATAAATACAGGTGATATTCATTCTGGACTTGGGCTGCCGTAATAGCCGAATTTCCTCAATGGGGATAAACAAGGATTGTCTTATTGTATCTCATCTTGTAGAAAAAACCCAAGTGTGAAAACACCAATTTGCAGTTTTATAGTGGACAACATGCCGGACTAGTTATTGAACCTTTTACAGTCTATAAAGTTTGTCGTCTAACGTGGCATGGTGACAGCAAGACTCCAGGAAGTGAGTACACCCAGACAAGAAGTAGGCCTGCTCTTATCCTCAATTATCCACATAAACCTGTTGTTTATAAGTGAGCTCCAGAGGTTCTGTCAGACAGATTGTTATCATCACACAGAGTTAGACCAGCTGTATGACTGTTTCCTATCTTTAAATTAAACCAAGATAATCTGAATTAAAAAAGATATGTTCTCATCAAAGTTAGGAAAGTTAGGAAAGCAGGAAAGTTAGAAAAGCAAAGCAACATGGCATTCAGTGGAGCTCATATCCACCAGGTAGAACAATACTTCATGATTATTTAACTCTTCTAGTAGAAATAGAAAAGAAAAGAAAGAATTTCTGGTGGAAATGATTGGTAAGTTTTAATGCTGCTGACAAATCAAACAAACCGACAAACAGACACAGATGAGAATATAATCTGCTTCCCAGAGGTTGTCAGAGTATTTCCCAAACAGTTTCTTTAATTGTTTAAAGAATGTATTTGTTCACATTCTTACCCGTAGACGGAAATTCTTATAGTTGCCTGGTGTTTATTTATTTAGTCTGTGAGGCTCTTTGGCTGAGAAGCGAAATAAATCACATTTAAGTTGTTGTACACAAAACCTAATTACCAACCAATTAAAATAGACATCTCCCCTGAGCTGCACTGTACTTTATAGTGAGAGGTTATCTGACATAATACAAGACATGAAGGGGGGTCTTAATTTATTGATCTCGAGGCTGTGTCTGGAAAGGGGCCTTTGTCAGTGTGTGTGATATTGTTCACAAATTAATTTGTTTAATCCAATTAACGACAAAGTAAACAAAGGGCTCTGTAATATGTCAACAAAGGAGTGAAGTGCACACTGCACAGTGGGGGCTGATTGTTGAATGCATGAGTTACGAACTACAAGCAGGTTAATCTGCTGATGTTTGCACAATCAAGCCAAGCTGGAAATATTCTGAAGTCCCCTTTCAAACAGGATTCGTCACTGATTCTGGGATTCAAGGAATATTATTAATATGTTAAACCTTCAGTTCTCTTACTCAACTGTCAATTTTTAATGCTGCAAATGCAACACAATGAACAACAAAGAAGGCCAGTGTCTAACTGAGACTCAGCACACAGGGGCCAAGTGTTCATGTAAACAATGTCGCCCCCCTTTTTTGATGGAGTTCCACTTCCTGCTGTAAAACCAAATGGCTGCAGGCTCAGGAACAAAAACACACACACACACACACGCCCTCAGCGTCCTTTAGGAGCTTTTTATTGGCAGTTCAATGAGTGCTGTCTGACGCCTGAAAAAAGAAAAGCAGGAGAACAGATTAGACACAGTCAGAAAGCAAAGGCAACAGTGGAGTATTTTAACAGGAGCTCAACACTATTCTAGCTCTGCTCACCAGATTATCCTCGTAATCCTCATCTCAACCAACTTCAAGTGTCGTAACTGAAAAACAGGAAATGGATCGGGCTTAATAAATAATTCAAAACCTGCCCTCATTACTAAATCATTGTCCTGCTGTCGTATGGAGCAGCAGCCTCTGCTTGCTCTCAGGCAGAGATCAGTGCAATGCGGCCCATTCATGGGTGTTTCCATGTAATCTTCCAGAGTTCACAAGAAAGTGGCGAGTGATTCGAGGACAGAGGGCGAGTTCTCCTCACCGTGATTGGCCGAAGCATCCCTCGACACAAGGTCCGTCACGTGGTGAGCAGATCTCAGTCGAACACATGAAGTAGATCTGAGGGGTTGAAAGAGGAGCGGGATTAGACAAGGTCTCCAGAGTGTGGGTGCAATGTAGTGTGACAAGCAGCTGCTAGCGAATGAGAATCAGCCAGAATTTGCACTTTACAAAACGGTGTCTCCACATTTAGAGGTTCAGCTGTAAATGCTTCCATTTCCCACTGCATCCTTTAGCCGAAATAAACGGTGTGACTTTGCACAAAGAGAACACACGGTTACTTCCACGAGTTTATGTTTGACTCAATTGGATCAGAGGTGAAAATGCCAACTGCCAGAATACGATAAGACTTAATTAACTACCAAGGGGCAAATTCATGCACGCTCTGAGCAGACAGCTGCATATTTTACTGCTCTTTCCTTCAGCTCGTACAAACTGTAAGAGAAACACGAGCATGCTTTAAGCAAAAATCTGACATATGGGGAAATACGATCATGTTCTTGTTGCAGAGAATGAGATACAAGTGACACCGATTCCCAATGTGTCTGTGAAATTTAGAGCTACAGTCAGCAACCAGTAAGCTTAGCTTAGAGAGGAAAACAGTGAAAAGGGAACAATCGCATGTGGACAGAGCCAGTCTAGCCCTTTCTACAGTAAACTGTATATAAAGATAGGATACATTAAACGTCTTCAATTCCTCCCACTATCCAGAAACTAACGCCAAAACATGGTCCATATCCCATCTAGGAACATGGAGGAGGCACATTATGACTTGTATTGCTTCACTTTTGGGGAGCAGTCATGTCGTCCATCTTTATATACTGTCCATCTACCCTTTATGTGAAGCTAAGCTAACCATGTCTTAGCTATAGCTTTATATTTATCCTACAGACATTTCCATACAGTAGAAATATTTCCGCCAGACTTCTAGTTCAGAGTCTGCGCAATAAGTAGTAAATCAATAGGCTACAGCTGGAAAAATGAGTCACACCATAATAAAAAAACACATCTAAGAGCTATAATATTCCAAGCAAACATTAACACTACAATTTAGGAGACTCTGCTCATCCTTACCTCTTCATTGGGGTCCTTGAACTCACCATCAGGAAGGAACTGGAAGGTGCTGATAGTGAAGCGGCGGGTTTGACCCCGAGGGGAAGATGGTCGAGGAGCAGACAACACCGCCTGGTGTGGGGCTGGATCCAAGGGGTTGGGACATCTAGGAATTTACAGTGGATTAAGAGGCCAACTGTCTCAGAGGTATACTTCAACCTCCCCGTTATAAATATATTCATTGCTGAGCTCAATATTTGGATGTTTCGACGCACCCATTGTAAAGCAGCACCCACACCGATGTCCCAGAGCGGGGGTAGGCCACACAGAAGTGCACCAGCAGCACCACACCTGGATCCGGGGCGTTCAGCAGCCGCACTTCCAGGTAGAGGGGTTTCCCCAGCAGCATCTGCATGGGCTGGTGATACTGAGGGAAGTAGCTGCTGTACTCAGGGTCTGGGACATGAGGAGGTATAATGGAACAACTGCAGATCAGAAAAGCAACTTTCCCTCACTTTAGATAAAGAAGACGCTCTCCTGATCAGGAGGAGTTCAAATCACTCATGTGGAACTTCAATTATCAGTGACCGTTCATCCTGGCAGGAGTAAACTTGGGTTGCCGGAAAACAAACAATGCAAAAGTACATTTTCAGTTAAAACGGCAGTTAGTGTTTAAACAAAGACCGTCTACCTTTAGCAATCCTGAGCTGGACGCCATACATCTCCTGGGTCTGGACTCCAGGACCGAGCGTGGGAGTCTTAATCATGTAGCTCACAGTCAGGACAGAGCCCAGCTGAAACCGGCACTCCACCAAAAGCCTGAGAATGACACCAGAAATAAAGTAACGGAAATCTATGTATCGATGATGGCTGAAAATGAAGGAAATGCTGGGAGAGAGAAGAGGAAAGACAGAAACGATCCTCTCATTCAAATCAAATGGTACAGGTCTTACACCTCTGGGTATCTACTGTATATGTATGTTTTAGTCTATGTCAGTTCAGCAGTCAAGGTTTAACTTTAATAAAATAGGAAGATTTTATTTCTAGGTATAAAAGACAGATTGGGAAACATACGATGGAGGAGCAGGAAACTGAACAAAAGATCAGTTATTGCAAGAGTCTCTCACTGAACTAGATTTACAAAACGCTAAACCTTTTTGAAACATCAGTTACAGTATTTCATTCAGAGTGAAACTGCTGCATCCTCTAAACACTTTGGTACTTTACTCTGATAATCAGCAGCAGCATGTTCTGACCTGACGGGGGAATCTCTGGTGATGGTGCCGTGGTTGACACTGATTCCCTGAACCTTGTTCACGACCTCCACCATGTAGCTGACCAATTGCCCCACCACCTGTCAGGACAGCATCAGACACACACCCACACAGTTATTACATGGAAACTAATAAATACTCAATTGTCAACAACACAGGGGACAGATTCAGGGGCCAGAGGGTATCTTGCCCCAGCTGAAATCTGATTGGCCTCTGAAGTGCCCCTGTCTTGTCAGTCTCGTTTGTAAGTGACTATATTTACATCAAAATGAAAACAAGCAATAAATAAGACTTCTCACAACAATTATGACGATTTGTTATGAATTTCTGTTTTCTAATATTTTCACCTAATGTGTTTGAATAAGGAACAAATTTTAAATGTATAATTTTTGCTCAAAGCTATGAGTAAACAAGTAATGACTCAAATGTGCACCTTACTGAATCCCACATATTTGGGCCCAAATTGGCTTTGATTTATAAAAATCCTAGATCCGCCACTGCATGAACATGTACATTAGTGGAAAATATGAATAAGCTATATCAGACTTTGATTACACTGGAAATAACTTTAGGATGAGCTAATTGCTTGATGACGATATAAAGAATGCTCATTCATTAAAGCTCACCACTCGGCGCGCCCCGCAGCCCTCCATTGGGATCTTGAACAAGGCATACTCAGAAGTGACTCTCTGGGGTCTGCAGGTGGAGTCACTGCCAGCAACAAGATGGGCGAGGGAGAGAGGGGGCTTGGTGATGGAGGCAGGCACGGAGAAGACAAAGTGGTGGTCAATAGTGCACTCTGAAGGAGGAGGGGGGGAGGACACACACACGCGTACGCACACACACACACGCACACACGCACACGTAAAGGTCAGATGAGCTAAAAGGTCAGAAATCTCAGGAGGCAATTGATAATGAGACCTAAGGTTTCTTATACCCTTTTCACAATCTGCCTCACTGCCAGCTTGAATCATGCTGCGCTGGCCCTGAATATGCCTCTTCACGTATCCAGCCGCTGTAGCTCTTAATATTTCCTTACCCAAAACAGCTGGACTATACTCAGCTATGTGACGTGGACATTCTATTGGGGGACACAAGCTGCAGCTCACCATCCATGGAGTAGTAGCAGGCATCAGAGTGCTTGTTGAAGCAGCAGCCCATGGAGAGGCACTGTGGCTGGGACACAAACGCGGGTCCACAGGGGAGACGCTTATCGCTGGGAAGGTTGCACTCTGTGGGACGGCACGACAAATGTCAGCCTTGCAGTTTAAATAACTCTGAGTGGGCTGGAGAAAACACCTCTTGGCAAAGTGAATAACGTTACAAGTGTGTAAACATAAAACCTGTCTACCTTTGCTGGGACCTGGGACTGGACAAGAAACCTGAGCCTCCCTTCTCTCATTCATCGTGTTGTAGACGATAGAGATTATGTACATGTTACCCTTTTAGAGAAAAATGTTTACACAAGAGTTATTAGGTAAAGCAAATGATCAATTACACAAAAGGTCATGTGCTCAGTGTGAGATCCGAGTCAATACTTGCCTGCACGCTCATGTGGCACTGTGACTGCAGCCGGAGACTCAACTGGATTTTGCCATTTTTGCCTTTCTTTGCAGAATACCCACAGTGCTCTGGGGCGTCCTGAAGGCTCATCGGGTTCCCTTTCATGTCTGAAAATAAGTAAAAATGGAAATATAAAATGCTTGTGTATTTTGAATGTTTAAAGCTTTCAGCATGAAGAGGACAAGAGTTAAAGGCCACATCATGGATCTAAGCAGGATGCACTTAGCTTATTTTTTACAACGGCATGCTCATACCCAGTGTATGTGAGGTTTTTCAGGCTTGTTAGTATGGACAGGGATTAAAATTTAAACAGCCAAAACGCTTAGATGGACAGATCTATTTAGTTTGAAAAAGCAGGTTTTTTATTAAAATCTAGTTGTATTGATGTAGACCCCCCCCTCCCCTACATTTAAATGCAAACCATGGATTAGCCTCCCTGAAATCAGTTAGAATTCAATGCATTTAGAGCTGATGGCAATCATATGTACCCCACGAACACACTAACACACACCTTTGAGAAGAATTCCAGAGATGGGACCTGATGGGAGCTTTACAGTCATGTTATGGGATGAGCAGCTGACTTTCGGCTTCTGGACTGCAGTATCGAACTCTGGAGAGGGGCTGGTGCTGGGTGGGGTAGTGGATGCAGGTGGGGTAACTGGTGCAAGGGTGACAGGGGTACTTTCATATGGGCACTGTGGCTCCAGAGTTCGATACTGCACCATGGACAGGTCCCAAAACTTTAGAGGTAATGAAATGGTTGTGGGAGTCTGAAGAGAGACGGATCAATAAGGTCAGTATGAACAACCAACCGCACATTGGTTCCCAGCTCCTGTATTGTAAAGTCTGTTATGAGCATTACAAAATAAAAGCCCACCCAGTACAGATACTAATGCATGGAGAGGAACAGCTGCATACAGTCTATATAGGATTAATCATTAATGTGAGCAGCTCATCTGCAATCCATACACAGGCGGGACTGTTGTGGTAAATCGTAGGTGTAGTGACAACCCAAGCAGTAAGAAAAATACATCAGCAATAGCAATCAATTATAAATTAGCATTGTGTGGCGTCACTGTTAAGCTGCATGTTGGCAGTTTCAGTATTTTCTCCACCCATTAATATACAGTACCGTACACCAAATAATGATTTCTATTATATTTCCCAGTGGGGAAAATCTCATTCCATAGATCATTGACTCTCTCAGCCCCACCCGACTCTGTGCTCTGCGTCTCTCTCCCACACAAACACAGTGACAAAATGCACATCTGTGAACTCAGACTGGCTCAAGACAACATTATCTGGTCGTCGCAAACAGAAAAAAAAGTTTGTGATTATTTGCAGATGGAGCGCAGAAGATTCCATCACAAGTGATCACAGGAGACACATTCAGGGTGCTTTTTAATGACAGATAGGCACAGGCGAAAGAGAACGCTTGTGATCGGATCACTCAGGTCAGATGTTAACCCCCCCCCACACCCATGTGAAGGGGGCAATAAAAAACCTTCTTAAAGTCTGAGATCATGAGCGAGTAAATTCACAGAGGAGTTGTGTTGGGGTCTCTCCAAGATGCTGGAAACAACCTTCTGTACCTGCCAAGCGCCATAAAAACTGCACAAATATGCATTTAAGAATTACTGCTGTTTATGCGTTTTCACATCATGTATTGCAATAACAAAAATATATTTCTGTTGCGAAAGTATCCGCACTTCACTTTCACTGCCTAAAACTTCTGCACAGGACGGTATGTTAGCATAAACATAATAATCTACAATATCATTATCTAATCTAATTCAGCCTTAAAAAGCACACACACACACACACAGAAGTTTATGATTGAATGGAAATGTGTGCAGATGTTGCATGAAAGTTGATTTGTATAGTTTATATGGAGCTCTGATGATACAACTACTTGGGCTCCAGATAAAAAAAAACTTACAAACTTTCTCTTCAATAAAAAGTTGTGAACTTCAACGTATAGTATAATGGATGTCCTACATCTTACAGGAGCATGTCAAAACCAAGATTTGTTTGTTAGTAAAAAAGTCTCTCCCATTTGAAAGACTTATGGTATAAAGGATGATTTTTCCATCCCATCACTACCACTCTAAGAAACCCTATCTTTTCTCATTTTTTTAAAAACACAGAAGTGTGTGAAAGTCCAGTCATATAAGTGTGATACATTCAGAGGCAGTGACGAAGCATCATGGAGGATCTCACCCGTGACAGGCTATGGCAGGCAGGCAGAGGAGAGTGAAGGATTACACCAGAGCTCCCAGCCATCTGCAGCATGTACCCACACAGTGGGGACACAGTGGAGAGGGGCAGCCACTTCCTCCTTTGGTCTGAGGTGAGAAACAAGGAATGTTTGGATATTAAAGTTAAAAAAAAGATAATTAATAGTTAAAGTTTTGGTGGAGGTAACGACAGAGGTTGTGTTTTCTCCCTGTCACCAAGTAAAAATGCTCAATGATCGAATTCTAGGATTTGCTGCTTTACTTGCATGACTTGAAAGCATTTCGATTTTGGACAGACTGTCAGATAAAATAAGAAATTCTAAGATGCCATCTTAAGCTCTAGGAAATTATAGTAAGAAAAGATAAGGTAAAATAATCCTGAGTCCCACCGTGGGGGAAATGTACCATGTTACAGCAGCGGAAGGGAAGAGTCAAATACACTCTAAGTAAAGGATATGAATGAAGTAATGGGAATATCTGCGGACTGATTTCGTTCATGGAATGAGTTGTTCGGTGCAGCCCAACATATTTAAATGTATAAAATAAAATAATAAGGTGTATGTATGCTTCATTTATTCACTAAGTCACTAAGCACTTGGAGAGTAGAAACTGTTTGTATGGAACCTTTTGTGTTTTCGTCAAAGATAAATTACAGACGACAACAAATGAAATTCCCCACCACCTTTCAATTGTATAGAAATAACATGACGATCCAAACTTCCCATGAATTGAAAGGTCTCTTGGATCCAAACAAACTCTGACCTTTGACCTGGATGGAGTCTTGGCGAGCAAAAGGCAGGAAGACGACCATCCTCCCCATCAAACACTGGAGATGAGGCATCTGTGTAGCGGGCTGGGTTGTGGTGGACTGTGTCGTACTTGTGGTGGTGGAAGTCGGAGTTGTAGCAGTAGTTGTTGTGGTGGTGGTGACTGTGGTGGTGGTGGGGGGGGTAGGCTTTGTCATGGTCGCCGGTGTTTGAATCTCTGGATACTGGGGCAGAAAGGGGTGGTACGGTGGATGGTAGAACGGTGGGAAGAAGGGATAATAATAGGGATAATATGGGTGAGGAAAGGGCAGTTGTGGATCTACAGGATGATTCGGTGGAGAGGTGGAAGGAGGAGGAGAAGGTGAGGTGAGCGGGAGAGTAGACGCTGCTGCAGTGGGTGCAGGATAGTAAGGTATCGGAAAATAATAGTGTGGGTAGTAAGGATATGCTGGAGCTGCAAAGGTCGGAGCTGGTGTCACTGCAGGGTAGTAGAACGGCATGTGGGGGTAATACAGACCAGATGAATACTGAGTAGGGTCGAGGGGCAATAAAGGAAGTTGGTGGGATTGGCTAATCTGCTCTGGGCTAAGAGTTGGATCTGTGATGAAGTGAAGCTGAGGATTGACTGGACAGGAGAGGATGTATTCCTGATCATTATCTACAAGCTGAAGACTCAGTCCGTCCTTTGAGAGAAACATCAAAACAGAAAAATAAGATGGTAACATTTTAAGGTTAAGATTAAGATTAAGATGCATTTATTAGTCCCAAACACATGCAAAGACATGCACAGGCACACTCATGCAGGAAGGGAAATTTAACCTCTGCTTTTGACCCATCTGGTGCAGGACACACAGAGCAGTGAGCGACCATGTACGGCGCTCGGGGAGCAGATGTTCGGGGAGTAAGGTGCCTTGCTCAGGGGCACTAGACAGGGTCTAAACAGACTCTTGGATTTTTGAGCAGATCAATCCAGGTTCGTCTTTCGTTTTTTCTCCGTGGAGTCGAACCACAGACCTTCTCTGCCCATAGTCCAAGTTTCTACCACTAGACCACCGCCTCTCATATCTTGGTGATAAAGGCCAATTCTGGTGTTGATGTGATGTTAACAGGAATGCATGATTTCCGCAGCAGAATTGATACATTGTGTCCTTCCTGCTCTACCCAGACGCCACCCCTCACCTGCTTCAAATATTTCCCAGTTGTTCCCCGGAGAATCTCCTGCGTTCACCTCATATGAAAGGGGGATAACTTACGGACCTGATTGTCTTGACATTTACCGGAGTTCATGTTTGAAAACGGCTTCAGACAACTTACCCCAATTGTGATACAAGAGGCTTCGTAAGAGATGAAGAAGGTAAGCTCGTCGGGTCTGGAGTGGACAAGATACGCGCACTCCTCGGATACAAATGGACGCCAGCCTCCGTTCACTATAAAGCAGATGACACATCTCAGAAGTCAGTCTCATTCTGTTCATGAAATTATGATGATTATAAGTTTATGTCGTCTGTTTTTTCGGATCCTTTATATTAAAATTTGACAACTTTTAGGGAGACAAATAAAACACTTTGTAAAGGATCAGAAATGTATTCTTGACAGCATGGAGGTGGCGGAAACAGCATCTGGAAAAAGAAGCACTAAGTATATAATAGAAGTGTTTACCGAAAATATATGAAACTATGAAAGTACTGCACCCTTTAAAACTGCAGTTTGGAACTTTGTATTGAACTTTTTTGGTGTCCTAAATGCAGTCAACTGTAAAAACATTAGAATTGTAACAATCAAATACAGTCATGTATTTTTCCAAGCTCCTCCACATTAAACCAACGTGAAGGTTGACCTACCTTTGACCCCCAGCATCGGTATCTCCTGCTCCTGCCCATGTTTCTGCACCACCATGCCGTACGGGGAGCAGAAGACTGACGGGAGGGAGGGAGAAGGGGCAGGAGTGGACGGCTGCACCGGGCAGGAGAGCTTCAGAGGAGTGTCCCACCACAACATGGGCAACACATAACTGTCATTCTGACAACGAGAATCACAAGAGGGTTTTGATGATCACTCTGTTTGGCAAAAGCTTCCGATTAGAATACAATGTGGGGGGGGGGATGCTGGTACCTCCTGTGTAATGTAACACGCATCGTAATGCACCCTCATCTCCAGGTCACTCCATGACGTCCTCACTGAGTAGCCACAGTTTGGAGGCAGCTGGAAGAGAGAGATGGGAGACGCTGCCTCTGTAAAGAAAGACAGTGAGTTACCAGGATTACACAGACACTACTGGACCGATTATCGAGGAACTTTGGTGGAAGGAGGTGATACGGGTCAGGAAAGAACCCAATACATTTTGATAGAATCCAGATTAGGGCAAGGGAGTTTTTCAACATTTTCATTGATTTCATTATGTGTGACTCCTGATTAAAGAATCCAGACATATTTAGGGATTTTACATCTATAAGTTTGTGCACTTTGGTGCAGCTTGATGGAAGTTAAGGGGACTGTTGGCCCTCGGCGTAGGTTTGTGTTCTGTGTGCCGTTCTTTATTTGAATGTGTTGGAGTTAGACTGTTGGTTATACAAAATTAGCAACGATAACTTCATCATACGCTCCAGGGAATCTGGATTTCTCAATTTCTTCTGACACTTAACAGCATAAATGAGCGATCGTTAAAGTAGATGTGCACTGTAGGGACGAGGCCTTTGGCTGCTGGTGTCATTGTTCTCCCCAGCATGAAATAGTGTGCAAACAAGCCAATGAATGTAAAACATACGAAATATACATTAAATCAAACTTTTCCGTATTTCATTCATATTTTATAGGAAACACAAGGATCTTGGGAAAGAACGTGTTCTTGACTCCTTCCATTAGCTTATTACATCCATGTCTTTTAACCGATAAACACCAGTTGAAACTCCTCTT
This sequence comes from Pseudopleuronectes americanus, assembly GCA_038501795.1. NCBI lineage: Eukaryota > Metazoa > Chordata > Actinopteri > Pleuronectiformes > Pleuronectidae > Pseudopleuronectes > Pseudopleuronectes americanus. Next base: position 11,216,305 of record CM076721.1, read on the forward strand.
TTTTTTTCTTTTTTTTTCAAAATATTTTTATTAGAAAGATACATTACAATACTTGTGTTTAATTACTTAAACACATGGATATGCACACGGACACATAAACACATATGAATATAGAAGAAGATAATCAGATTGAATTAAATTAGTACAGAGTACCGTGTAGAAACTCCTCTTTAATATAAGATCATATCATCTTACCTCTGTCCACCAACAGGTGTATCAGTCCTTGTCCTGAAGCAGTGAAGGTCATGACGTTCTCATCACACTGCACAAAAGGCCTCATCACCTGCCACTCAGGGAAATGTGGACTGGAGTCTAATGATGGACCCAAAACCTTCCCCTGGACTCCATGGAAACCTGCATGTCAGATAGAGAAGATATGAAGATTGGGCCTCTGATACTCCTGCATAGTATACTCCACCAATTTAGCATTTCAACCATTTAAGGGATAGTTCACCCAAGAATTTTCATTCACTCATTATCTACTGACCACTATGCCGAAGGAGGGGTGGGTAAAGTCCACAAAACTCTATAGGTGTCATCCAAGTGTCCTTAACATCCTCTGTGATACACACATTAACATGGCTCCATTGGAAGATATCAGAGGACATTAAGGCTGAAAACATGGAGTAAATGAAGCTGTTTCGAGTTGAATTACATTTACTCTGGCAGCAACGCACCCCTGAAACTCCAGTGTTTTGTGGACTCAATCAATTCACCCAACCCTCCATCAGCATAGTGGTGAGTAATAATGAGTGATTTATCATTTTGGGGTGAACTGTCCCTTTAACACTTGTGACTCATCAACACCTGTTAATCAACTTTTGAAACAAAGTGCAGCTCGAACCTGTGAAATCAGCTTGATATCCTTCTTCATGGTCCTGTGCTGAGGCCTTGGGTCCTGTGCTGATGTGTCCATTGGTCCAGGACAAGTTGTTGGACGCTACGTTTCTTCCACGTTTATCAACTTTCTGCAAAATGAAAGGTGGGAGTCCGTGGATCTGTCCCCACCGGCCACCTGCTGGCTCCGAGTGACAGAGCTGCAGCGGGTAGAGGTGAAGCGCTAACACGAGTACAACCCGAGTGAGTTCTCTTTTCAGTTTGGGAGACATGCTTTGTTTGTTTGTTTGCTTTGTGTTCACACGGACACGTCTCCTGCACGACTGCGGTCAAGCCAGCCGACACTCGCGTCTCTGTGGTCAAATCAGCCGACACAGAAATTCTACTGCACTCATATACTGACATTTATGGTAAACGCATCCAAAACGCCCAGACCGGGATCGGCAGCTGAGTACTCGAAGTTAGAGGAAGAACACATGTGGGCCTACGTCCGGTTTTCAAAATAAACTGTTGACATGGAGCCTATAAAAAATGCATAATTGAAAGTAAAATGTATTGGATTATATTTAGAAGAAGTATATATCGTCTTACCTGTGTCATTTTTATGAATAGCATTTTTACTGTATCAATGAAGAGATTTTACTAAATAAAAGTCACACATTTGTAGCTTCAAGTAGGTAATTTCTGGATATCTCAATAATTCCAGAGACAGACTGATATGTCTGTGTCCAGGACCTCTCAGGCTACCCACACACTGAATATCAGACATTTTTACTGTACAGATTAAGAGATTTTTCAAAGTAAAGTCCAACATTTCCACTGTGGAATACATCATTTCTTGATATTTCAAAGTACTATAAAAATACTTTTCCCAATAATTCCAGAGAGACACTGATATGCCTGTGTCCAGGACCTCTCTGACTATCCACACACTGAATATCAAACATTTTTACTGTATAGATTAAGAGATTTTTCAAAGTAAAGTCAAACATGTGCCCAATCAAATTGGTTCATTTCTGGATATTTCAAAGTACTATAAAAAGACTTTCCCCAATAATTCCAGAGAGACACTGATATGCCTGTGTCCAGGACCTCTCAGGCTACCCACACACTGAATATCAAACATTTTTACTGTACAGATTAAGATATTTTTCAAAGTAAAGCCCAACATTTCCACTGTGGAATACATCATTTCTTGATATTTGAAAGTACTATAAAAATACTTTGCTCAATAATTCCAGAGACAGACTGATATGCCTGTGTTCAGGACCTCTCAGGCTACCCACACAATGAATATTAGACATTTTTACTGTATAGATTAAGAGATTTTTCAAAGTAAAGTCCAACATTTCCACTGTGGAATACATCATTTCTGGATATTTCAAAGTACTATAAAAAAGACTTTTCCCAATAATTCCAGAGAGACACTGATATGCCTGTGTTCATGACCTCTCTGACTATCCACACACTGAATATCAGACATTTTTACTGTATAAATTAAGAGATTTTTTAAAGTAAATTCAAACATGTGCCCTATCAAATCAGTTAATTTCTGGATATTTCAAAGAACTATAAAAACAGTTTGCTCAATAATTCCAGAGTGAGACTGATATGCTTCTATTCCCACTCCTATGACTAGTCCCTTTTCTTTGAATCTGTAACTGTCCTACCCTCTCTTCCAGCCGCACCCATCTGTAAAAATCAATCTTGCCGAAGCGATGTCTTTTCAATATCTTTTGATCGCAGGGTGAAATCACATTTAAATTCAGTAGATCTAGATTTGGATTTGGATCTGCACCAAATTTCTGACCAATAAATATCAGTCCCCTAAAAATGCCTGATTATTCAGCATGATCCTTGAACTATTTTCAACACAAATGTGGAAAAACGCCCTTTTACACAATGTATGAGAGAGTTAACCAAATTCCCGGATCTGCCCCCCTGATGCTGCAATGTGAATATGAAAAACATAACTTCTTCAGACACGTCTAACTCAGAGTAATACTTGTTTTTGTTTTTGAAAAACCATGATACCTTTACTCTGTCTCAAATTTGACTAGTTCTTATCCTAAACGTTTCACTTGTTGGTTGAACAAGCTGCCGAATCCTATGACAGCACAACATCGGATGGTGAATACAGCTCAGGAAGCAAGCACACAAACAATTGTGTATTTTATTGAACACCTGCTGATGAAGAGGAGGAGAGACTCCTGGTCTTCAGCATGTTGTGGGGTGAATGGTTGGTTTTATGCGAGGAAGAGGTGACTGCTTTATTCTGATCTTTAGTCGGAGGTCAGTTGTTCCTCGTATCTATCTGCAGATGTTTTCCAGCTGTGTTTTTTTGAGCATTTCAAACAGACAGTGAATCATTTTGAGGTTTGCTGTTGAAGTAAAGAAAAATGTATCACATACTTGGGTAGTGGTTTCTGCTGATTTGGCCTTTGCACATTGAGATCCTGACAGAAATTGGCCAAAAGTGTCACCGACAAAATTTGAACATGAGCTGAAGGATTGAAAGGTAAAGGAAGAGTGTAGCAGGGACATGATAAATTGAAGATGAGCAGAGTCTGTGTGAGTTTACTGGAGTTTCTTTGTCATTGTGTTGCTGCAGGTTTGCAGTGTGCAGTTACAGGAGGAGACAGGTCTGTGCCCCAGTGGCCCGCGGCAACGACATCCTCTGAAAAGCTGAGAGGTTTGTGGCTGGAGTCCTGCTGTGACGGCTGTGGTAATGGATTGGATGCTGTGGGAATGTGCAGTGGCAGTTCAGAGGGAATCGGGCCGAATTTGGAAGCTGCAGTGTGAAGTCCCTGAAGGGCACTGGGTCTGTTGAAGGGAAGAGGTTTGCTGTCTGTTATATCTTCAGGAAAAGCAGATTTGTGACTGAGGGAGCTTGTAACACAACTGTGAACGGATGCCCTCATTCTACAGCCTGCACAGATGATATCTTGGTAGATAAGGAAGTTCCCAGGACAGAATATAAATTTGGAGCATAAAATACAGAAAAAACATCAGAGTTAGAAATGATCGTCTGCATTTATTCCTAGAAGATTTCCCTGTCCTTAAATGAGGTCCCTTCTGTAGCAGCTACGTCTGTATATAGCTTTCCAATAGACTTCATAATGGATGTTAGATTGTCTTCTCTGTGGAGGCGGAACAGAAAACTCCTCTGACTCAGACGTGGTGTACAAGGGAAACTATAGCACAGCTCAGCACCCACTCACTGTTCACTGTGAGAACACGACAAACAATCACGGGTCAGATATAATGCTTTCAGCCTTGACCTCTGTTCCTAGAGAAAATACTTCCCCTCATCGGTGTATTCCCACACCCTCTGACTATAATATAGCTCCTGAATGATTTTCTTCTCAGCAGTGCTATAATAAAAACAGAGGGCAGCGTTGCACATTGTTATGTAACAGAGAAATTGTGATACTTTTATTCCCTAAGGAGATATTGGCTTTCAGTGCCTCGGAGCCACAGTTAGAGTTTAACAAAACTTAACCCCAGTCTGGTCCTCTCATGCTATTCCATTTGAGTCTGGAGGTGTGGTGGTTAGCACGGTCACAGGAGGAAGGTTCCCAGTCCCAGTTTGCATGTTCTTCCTGTGCGTGGGTTGGTTTTCTCTGGGTACTCTGGTTTCCTCCCACAGTACAGACATATAGGTTTATCATTATACGTTGGCCTTCCAATATGCTGGTGACCTGTCCGGGGTGTCCCAATGGCCCAATTTCAACTGGGATTAGCTGCAGCAAGTGCAAATTGCGTAAAATTCTGTTTATAAATTGATGCAACAATTTTAACAATCTCATCATATCAGATTGAATCAAAAAAACTAAACAATTACCTTCACTCTGAAAGTTCAATTTGCTGCCTGTACGTTTACAAAATAAGAGATTAAAGGCATTTTTTTTACACGAAGACCAAAGTCAAGTGTTCCTGTGCTGCCTGGATTATGAAATGAAGTCCAAAACTATAAAGTAAAGAAAGTTTCTTAAAATCACTTTCCAGGTTTTGCAGAGTCACTTGGAAGGAAGCAGTTTTACTATATTTCTTCTTCCCACCTCCAGGAGCATAAGGAGGCCATTGTGGATCAAGACTTCCCTGGGTCTTCACTGAGAGACCACAGCCTGAGGGCAGATAAGACAGAGACAGAGATGAGCTGTCAGAGAAAAGAAGACTTTAATCAAGTATAAAAATTCCCTTAAATGTCCTTCTATAAAACTCCTTTGTAGGAATGAGACAAGCCATAATCACTTGAGCTTCCTCTCATCAGAGGCAAGTGATAAAAGGCTTCAGCAGATGTTCACTGCAGAGTAATCTCCTAATAGCATGGCATTATTCAACTGCAGCCAACAATAACACCTATCTGTTTAAAGATGACAACTTATGGTTCAATTACAACACTTTTATATTAAGAGTCTATTGTGGAAATTAAATCCATCCTGCCTCTGATGGCCTCTGCCAAGCATGCTAGTTTTTAATTTCAGTTTTGTGTTACCATATAACAGAATTATATTCTTAGTTGTTTATTTAAAACAATTAGTAATATATTTTTTTCTCTGGTTTTTGCATTTTGAAGAGTTTTAACTTTTATTTATTTCTTTAGATATGTCTGGTCTGTGGAGAATGACAAAAAAAAATGAGGACAGACAAGATTAAGAGGTTGTCCTCTGTGTTCCTGTTTGGATTTACTCCCACAGGTAGAATTTGAACCCTGGAGCAGATTAACTTCTTCACAACACAAATTATTTCCACACAGGTGAAAGCAAGATCTGCATTTAACTACATCCTGATGCAGCAATTCGATTATGGGGATATTTGGCAGTCGGACTGAAGTCCTGTCCACCAGACATCTGTTTTTATATGATTGCAAACCTTTACAGTATAGGGATACGACCCAAGAATCTATAAATCTTGTCTGAACTTCTTCTACACGAGCCAGTACTGTTCCCATGTCATCATCAGAGCGGAGCTGCTGAGGAAGACGTGAAGTCCCTGGTGTCTGGAGCTCAGGACGCTCTGTACCACGGCCTAAACTTCTCACAATCTCACATTTTATGTACATAATGAACCAGACTGCACAAATAAGAAGTTCACTTTCACTGCTCTTCAAGACATATTTACATATGAACCAAATTATATTTCATTTTCACTTGAAAGAATCAGAAAGGCTGTAGCTGTTGTGGCCAGGTCATTATGAGGAGGAGGCACCAAGAGAAGAAAAGCAGCCTGCAGGGAAAGGATTTGTGGAATAAAGAGAGAGAAGAGATCCATCATCTGCAGGTTAATGTCTCTAAGTCCATGTGGACGGTTTTGTAGGAACCTGAAGCCGTTTGGTTCGCCTGGATAAGTCTCTGAGGGGGGGGGGAGAAACAATTTGAAACTTCATGGGTGTGGCCTGGTGAGGGGAAAGAGAGGGAATGGAGAGAGAGGGAAAACAGGGTGATGTGTGTGCTGTGAATTCAGAGCTGGGTGGGTCTACGCTGTTTCACATTCCCAAATATCTCCCGAGCCGTGCGTAAAAAGCGCTTTCAGGTAACGTTTTATCCACGTTTCTTTACATTTTGCACGGTTATGTCTGGTAATCCGCAATGTTGAATACTTTTACGCATGGTTTACGACGGGCTGTTTCTGTACAGTCCGTACACATGTATTTAGACGCAGTTTAGACTTTTCAGTGGCGCTTTGAAGACTACGGATGTGGCTGCGCGCAAAAAAAAAGTTTTGAAATGACGCACAGCTCCAAACTGTAGATTCACGCACACTTGAACAGCTGCAGGGTTTAATGTGTGTTTGTGTGTGTGTGTATATACAAGTTCGAGGTGTGTTTGTTGGGTTTTTCTGTCGTCGTATTCTCGCGCTCTTTTCAAAGTTGTTGACTTTTGCGCAGGGCCTGCGTGTGACGGAGCGGCTCCATTTGGGAATGCGTCCTAGCGCCGCACAAACACACGCGCCTTTCTTGGTCGACGGAAGCAACTTCGAGTCATAATTAAAAAACGAGCAGTTGAGAAAAACCACGGTGATTCCGGACTTCTGCTAATGGATGAAAATAAGTTGGAGAAGTCTGATTTATAGGAAATAAGAATAAGAAAAGCTCATTGAAGCAGAACCGTGTGATGGGTTCGACACCGATTGTGTGTGTCAGCAAAAATGTGTCTGCAGGGGTTTCTGGGGCGAGATTGGACTTGCATGCATCAGCCCCATTTTCCTCCTCCATTCTGTTTGAGACTGTGTTTATTTGGGACAGATGAGTGTGTGTGGGAGAGAGAGAGAGAGAGAGTGGGAGGGTGGTTGGGTGGGTGTGTGATTGTGTCAATGCTTCCTCATGTTTAAAGTCCATGCGAAAAAAAGTAATGGTGTGCATCCTTCCGTCCTCCCCCTGTTATCAGTTCAAAAAAAAAGCCACAATGTTGGTGCTGGCTGGGATCATCGTTCTGCACATTACCACCATCATCCTGCTGCTGGTGGCCACCATCGATAATGTGAGTGGATGGTATTTTATCTTTCTCTCCTCATTTAACAAATGTCCCGGCCGGGAGGGAGAACGGGAGGTTTTATATATGTTCAAGCTTTAGGTTCTCTATCTGTTCTCATCTTCAGCTTAAATGCAAACACAGGATAAACCACTATCTATTTCTGTGTGGAAGCTCCAGCTCAGTCGTACCATTGAAACATTTTGAAATTAACAGGATTTAAGTGGTGCAATGTAATTTGTTGTTTTTTTTGCCACCCACAGGCCTGAAAATACACATATCTCTCCTGACACATGTTCACCGACCCCTTTTACGATTGATATTTTTAACAGACACATATCACTCAACCACTGTGCAATTTATTTCAGAACAGGCTGTTTCTTTCTTAAAAATACCCCCTCTTCTGCACAGTCAGGCCAACTGTCTACTGAATATTCACAAAACTAATATTGTAATTTGACACTGATTAGTTCTGTCAACACCAGTACAGGCATACATGAGGGATAACAGCAGAGTTTGTTGAGTAAATATGCAAAACTTTCACAATATATATATACCATATGATCTATCTTTTGTGTGTGCCTTGATATCTGTTTATTCTCTTGCTCGTCTCTTGTCCTCAGGCCTGGTGGATCACTGCCACAGTGTCAACTGATTTGTGGGGCCGATTAGAGTTGAAAGACTCCATCTGGCACTACACCAACCTGAAAGACTACCCACAGGGTAAACTCTCACTTTTGTCTCGAAAGAGTTCACACACTGATCCGCCACAACAATAAAAACCAGTTACCTGTTTTACTTTGTATGTTGACTTGATCAGACAAGAGAATCCAGCTGTTAAGAACACTGTTTGATGATTAGAGCTGTAACTGGTCATAAATCACATCATTAAATGCTAATAGATGAGTTGTAATGTCGATATAACCTGTCAACTTATCTTGACCATGGTGTTAACGTGGACTCTTCCCTGACTGTGTCTGTGTTTTGTTGTGCTGCTGCAGAATATCTCCAGACGATACAGGCCACCTCAGTGCTGGCCTGTGTCTTTGCCATCCTGGCCCTGTTTGTGTTTGTGGCCCAGCTGTTCACGCTGCCCAAAGGCCAGAGGTTCATCTTCACCGGCATTTTACAGCTAATCGCCTGTAAGTAACCTGGAGTCAAATGGCTGACCTACAGCTATAAGACATCCTGACACGTGCTTGTTTGTTTCCTATAGTGGTGGTGTGAGACCTCAGTGTTTTCAGACTTGTATGTGAACGTAACACCTCTCAGCTTCCAGCTTAGCAGAGCAGTGTGAAGTGCTGTAGTGAGGAGTGTAGTAAAAGATCCCCAGGCACTGCTGTGTGTGTCTGGATCTCCTCTGGAAGTCGAGGTCCAGACCTGGAATGTTTGTGTAAATGTGCTAATAAGAGCTTCAAACAATGATTCATTATTGAAAGAATCTTATTATTTTCTAAATTAATCAATTAATGATTTGACAACAAAATAATCCTAAAATAGCGAAACGTGCCGGTCAAAAATGTCCTTTAATCGTAAACCTAGAGGTATTGATTTGAGAGGGCAAAGAAAACCAGCAAAATGTCATTCTAATTAGTCAGCAAGCATGGGCAGAGTATTAATAACTATGAGATTAAATAATTATCAATGCCTCAGTCAAAAAAGTACAATATTCATTAGTGTATTGAAAAAGTAGATGATGATTTTACCACTGAACAGTTTTACTAGCACCTAATCTCATATTTTAAATCGTATAAGTGTTGTGACAGAGTTATGGTAAAAAAAAGAATTATGTCTTCTTGTAAAAATAATTCACATTACAATTAAAGAAAGTGGTTCATCACTTCTTCTAGTGCAGGAGCTCAGAGGAAAGGTAATTGGATTTTGACATGTATTGTCTTGAGTTTGTTTCATTGTAAAACTAATAAGGTGAAACTGTCGTGTTTGTAATTTCACTGTGATCATCACAGTTACACATTTGTCCCATCGTCTCTGTTCATGAGCCTTATCCTACAGTGGGAAAAGTAATTACTGTGTAATTGCCTTGTCAACACTCCCCCTCTTCTCTCATGCAGGCCTCAGTATAATGATAGCAGCCTCCATCTACACGGCCCAGCTTCACACCACTGACACCACGCCGGGAGGGTATGGACACTCCTATATTCTGGCCTGGATCTCTTTTGTTCTCACCTTTCTCCTAGCGGTCACCTACCTCGTCCTGAGGAAGAAGAGCGAGTGAGGGGGGGGAGAGGAAAGGGGGCAGGGCTGGGGACAGATTCCTTTTGAGTTTGGGAAATTAAAAAAGTGGGATTTGCCGGAAATTTGGTTAGAGATCTACATCTGAAGCTAGTAAAAGCAGGGGGACTTGTATTCAGTCACTAAAAAGAGCCATTTGTTTCTACTTTGAATAATGTCAATGCAAATAGAAATAATGTTATCAGTACATGAAGGGCTGAACTTTACGTGAACAGATTTTCGTCCATGACTAAGAAGAGTGCAGTATTTTAGTTTTATTGGAACAGTATGGGGAGTAAAATAATAGGTGTGATTAGGTGGAAGCAGAACAAGTGCTCATTTCAAAGCTTTACTGCCAAACAATAATCAGTGAATCATTTATCTCATCTGTGAATTGGAAGAACTCAGGCAACATCCAGTAGTTTGACATCAGGACAAAGACTTACTCGCTTTCTTAGCAAGAATGACACGCAGGCCAGTACTACACCAACACACAATCAGTATGAAGCTAAAGACAGTAAGTTAGCTTAGCTTAGCATAAACACAGAAACCAGGGGGACTGAAGAACAACACAATCTGTTGCTGCGTTCTGTTAAACCCCCCCAGGTCGAACTCGGCTCAGTTATAATTTGAGTTTATGACAAAGCTATGCTAGCTGTTACCCCCTGTTTTCAGTCTCGATGCTAAGCTACACTAGCCATTACTGTACAGATATGAATGGTATCAATTCTCTCCTCTATAACTCTAATAGACAGCATTTAAGCGTTTATCCCAAAATGTCAAACTACTGCATTTTAAATGTTAAAAGAGTTCCTGGTGTGAGAAGGTTAAAAGCCCTTTGAGATGCAGTAGTTGAACATATTCTGTGATTTCAAAGATTTGAGGAATGAAAATAAAGCTGTATCTGAGAGGGTAGTTGGCCAAATTACAGCCTTCCTTTTTGCAGAACTTGAACAATCAGGAAAGTCAAGCCTAAAGTTACAGTACAAGTATTTTCCATCATGTATCGTTATTTTACAACCGAAGTATATTGTATCCTTTTTAATCTATGAACATTGTAACCATTATATTTTTGTAACATTTTGTATGGTGTGTTCTTTTTTGTTTTAGTCATGTTTGATTTTGTGTGTTAGTTGGCTGCTATCCTAAGAAAAGTACATGTCATTTGTACAAGTGAACCAGGGATGGAGGACAATGGTGGTTTATTTCACCATATTACAATGTAAACAATAGAAGGTTTTGTTTGTAATTACATTGGAATACCATATCATTTATTAATAAAAACAAATAACTCAAGGCATCCATGTTTCATCTATTGAACTGCTATAAATACAACAAAATCAAAACTGCCACTATTACATAATTGTGTGGGATTTGTCCAGCTTTGTAGCCTTCACTCAAGTAAGAGCACATAGAATTTCACTTTAAACAATTTAAATTCAGTCATAAGTTATAATTGTGACAAACATCTTCACATCAGGATAATAACAGACAACACTAATTTCTCGACAAAGATTATTTTCTAAACAACGAGGACAGGGTTTTGTATTGTGTGCGTTTGTCTTGAGTGAAAGTTCCAACACTGAAGTTTTATCAGCAACACTTCTTCAGGCCTTACAACAGACCCAGTCAGAACCAGGAATGTTCCATTATGTGAAGTGTTGTTCCCAGAGGAAGTAAAAGAAACTGGACTGTACTAAATGCCCTGACCAGACGGTGTGATGCGCTCCTGAACCACCAGGTGGAGAAGGTGATTCTGCTCAGCTGCCAGATATGGCCTGAGGGAGGAAGAAACAGCAACACATAATAAATATGGAGAGCTAAGATTGAGAAATGATGAGAATGCAGCTCAACCTGCATCACATGACAAAATGTAAGTTTTTCAAACACTCACCACAGCTCAGTCTGAAGAAACTTCAGGGACTCTGTGTCTTTCTCCTGACAGGCCATCTGCAAAACAGATTTGCTGTTAGAACACTGCACACATAAAACTATCTGCACATTCAAATGACCTTGACAAGTTCTCTAAGTTTCCTAAATGTTTTTGCATTCTCATATCTTATTTATTCAACATTATTTACACCAAAAAGAAGAATATTTTTTCCAAGTATATTTCTAAGTATTAATGCCCATCGCCACATTGAAAGAAAAGGGGAAAGAAACAGGGAATTATGCTGTAACACAAACACCACTGCAAATAGGACATTTTAATTCCACTGCTAAAGGAAGACCTTTATCACTGTCAATGTGAAGGCCACGACGACCCATCCTATTTTCCTGTACGAGGCAGGAAGGACCAGGAAATCCTGTGAAACTCAGTGAAACTCACCACTACTGACTGCAGGAGCAGGAAAACATTCTCAGGCAGGAAGGTCACTGAAAGAGAGGAAGAGATCCATGTTTTCTCGACTGTGTGGAATTAAGATGTTTTTGCTATAAAATAGATAAATATTGAGGTGCATTTACCTTGACTGTGAGGGTCGAAGGATTCCCATGCGTATCTCTCCAGGGTCTGTGCATGTTCTGGTAACAGCTTCTGAGGTGGAGGCTGCACAGTAAAACAGGTTGGAACATTAACATCTTGCTGCACAAACAATAAAGATTTACAGAGAGCAAAGTGGGGCTGATAATAAAATCTATGATACAATATTAATACTCTCGACAGTATTTTCCCTCGTGTTGCTGATGTGCAGATCCTTAAAATTTAACGATTCCCTTTTCACTGATGGATGTTAAACAATGATATATTGTCAGGCCGTCATGATGCTCTGTGTCTGTCTTTAAAATACTTCAGATAGCGTTTATATTCATCATAACAATTGCCTATAAAGCTCTGTCAAAATCAAGATTTTAATGAGTTAAGTGATGACACTCGCTCGATTCATTGTCTCTAAATTAAGGTTTTCCCTCATCACGGTTGTATTTTCTACTACGCCTAGACAGGTATTGTGATGTCCTAGGTTTTCTTGCAATATCTCGTCTTTTTATATCAAAGTGTTGTACTTACCTCTAACAGCATCAGCAGCAGTACTCTGGAGATCTCACATTTTGCCACAATATCCAGAAATGCACCTATGAGAATGTTAGGAAATAAAGACAGAAGATTAATTTACCTTATTATTATTTAACATTGTTTCTGACACTGAAATTACATCAAACCCAACAATGGTATTAAAGCAGAAGGGGAGACACTGATCACTCCGATCTTTTAGCTTGAACAACCCAGCTTTTCAATTAAATGTTATGCCATTTTTGGGGTTCATGAAATATTTCACGCAGCCCTCATTTTTAAACATACAACCAAGAATCCATTTATTTACAATTTTTAAACATGTAGAGTCTTTAGATAAATACAGGGCCTCACCAACAGGGGTGCTGGTCCCCGGTAGCTGCAGTCCTCTCTCCTGACACACAAGCTGCATCTCCGTGAACATCGACAAAGCACCATCATAGTCACCTGCAGAAACAGAGAAGACGAGTTTAAACTACAGAAAAACCACTCAAATCAGCTCTGTATGTATATACGGGTTAAAAAAAACCCCCACCAAAATCAGGTATATAATCAGATGTGATTAATCAGGCTGAACTCACGGGTGAGAATTTTACACGTTGCTATTTCTCCCATCGACAGCAGAGCTTCAATCGGTGTCTGCGTCTGCAACTCTGCAGCTCTCTGATAATGAACAATGGCCTCTCCTGGTCTGTTCATCTCCTATAGCAAACAGAGGAGGAGCAGAGGTTAATATGTCAGATCAAATATATAGTAAGTAAATAAAAAACACAATTATTCATCCTGTGAACGTCTCTGATTCAAAGTTTTACCTTGAGTGCATTTCCAAGTTCAAGACACAGACTCGCAGCCATCACAGGCTGGTTCATCTCAATGAACACCTGTAAACCATGAGGACATGAGCATTTTCCTAATGTCTCATGTGATCACAATACAGTAATGTACACCCTAATCTGTTCATATACACAATAAGTAAACATTTCACAATGATTGTACTTCTACTTTTTCGTTAAAAAGTCAAAACCAGACCAGGAATCCTAGTTTACCTTAATTGCAAAGCTGTAACAGTTAAGTGCAGCCTGAAGGTGCTCATCAAAGCCCGGGGCCTGCAGGGCCCTGTTCTCCTTCTCAGACAAGAGAAAGAGGCGGGCAGCATCGGTTAATGCCAAGGCCTCTCCAGGAGCATTAAACAGAGTCTGCTCACACCTGCAGTGAAGACATTCAGGATGTGTAACAACAACAGATGTGAACACGTCAGCACTAAAACATGTCATCACTGTGAATGATACACGCTGCCTCTGGGCCAATTCCAAACACCATCTGGTGCTTTATCGTGAAGGACAAGAACATCCTTCATGATCATTTTGACCTTGTACTCAGCACAAGCACAAGTTTGACTTATTCTGCACATTCTTTACTCAACTTATTTTCTTATTTGAATTTTATGATGAGGATGTTGTGAGAACTTTTCAAGTTGAACCTAAACTGTGATTAACATTTACACAAATAGCATTAACATGATCTCACTCTACACAGCAAAAACTATGTGGAAACCTGAACAATACACCCATGTGTGGTGTTCACTGTGCTCAACATCTTAAACCAAAATCTGTAACAGTAATACGTTGCTGTAAAAGCCTCCACCTGTCATGGAAGGTTTTCTAAAAGATTTCATAATCAGGTCTAGTCGTATCCATGCATATATATTTATACTGTACACTGATGTGTATCTTTTACTGAGTTAGAAATTAAAATCATTCATGTCAATCTGGAACAGTTATATATAAAGTATTAGTAAATAGATTAGTCAATAAGTAAATACAACCCTTACAACAAATATGTGTTACCTCATGAAATTATGAAATAAAAATGAATTAATCATTTTTATTTGTAGGTAGTATCATTTAGGTAGTATCATTTAATGCAGGGATTTTAATTTAACAGACGTAATTTCGACCTTCTGCGTACAGGACATGAGTGTGTTGTGTGTTGAGTGGATCTTCTCACCGAGCCATGGCCAGGTTACAGAAGGCAGCATACTGCAGACACTCCTGCTGCTTCAGCTCTTTGGCTAGCTGGCCTGAGAGGACAGGACAGAAAACGCATGAGACGTAAACTAACAACAAACAATTAAGGACACACACATATTAAATATAGAAATATGAAGAAGGCTAAAACAATCCCTGTAGTGTCAACACTAAACAGCAGGTGATGGACGTGACACTCACCAAACTGTTCACTCGCCTCTGCCACATTTGGCTTGCGAAGAAAACGCCTGCAACAAAGAAACGCACACGAATCAGTTCACATCTCAACACAAGTTTGATCATAGGTTAAAAGGCTGAAAAGAGTAAGGGGGAACTGTGTGCTAAGCTAATTAGCACTGGTCGTGTTTAGATACATCTCCACAATAAAACAACGCCCGACGTTTCCGTTAACTTCCGCTTCACGACCCTCGACTTAATATTTAAACTCTATCAACATGAACTTTTCATTACAGGTTCCACATCGAGCGTTATCAGTACATGGAAACACACGACACTGATGTTAATGACAGGCTAACAGTTAGCTGCATGTACTAGCCCTGGCTGCATCACTGATCTGCAGCATTAATGTCGAGTGACCTGGCGACAAGCCCTGCTATCTGAAGCCCTTTCGGGACCAATGGCTGAGATGACACTGCTTACTTCTTCAGTTTATTTGACACAGCTCGATATCTCGCCAGGAAATCTCCCTCGGCGGCCATGGTCGATGGAGCAAAACAAACCAGGGCAAAACAGGAAGTCCCAATCTGACAGCAGCGTCGGCATTGGCTCGTGGAATCCAGATATCGCAATTTGATTGGTCGCCACGAGCAACAGGGCGGGACTTGTTCGAAAGGAAATGCCCAAAAGAGGACGTTGTAACATTTAATCAAACCCGAAATAAAACAGAGTGAGACATGGAAACATTTATTTATATTTATTTTATTCCAGAAAATGTATTTAAAGGCTATATTTACTGTTTTCTTTGATGGACTCAGGTTTAAAAAAAAACTCTAATGTATTGTCATATATTACATTTTAGAATCCAGATCTCAATAGTTCTCTTTCCAAAAGATGTTTGCATTGTGGTGTTTTCTTTATTTGTGTAAGCCTGTCAGTGCCTGTCAGTGCTCGGGCCCTAAAAAAATTAAATTAAATTAATCCTGCGCAGTCCACTTCTCCACATTTTTAATTAAATCTAAAACAAAACAAAAATGTATATTAAAAAAAGCCAATTCATTTGCCAGAAAAAATTAAAATAATAACCAGGATTGCTCAACCCTTGAAAGTACCAACTATAAAATAAAATTTCTAAAATTTCGAGTACTGCAAAGCAGCACTGAGCGGCCCGAGCACATGCATTTTGAAGCGTTGCATGCGTTTTGCCTTTTCCTATCCCTGATAGAGGCCATTTGCAAGCATAGTGACAACATGTCTTCACTTTAAACATGAAACAGAATATTTACTCAAATTTTTTTTACTTGTACTTTAAAATAAACTTAATAGTTTGGCCCTCTCAAAATCTCTCACTACAGTTTATTCATGGTTCAAAAGTTCTCATAGACAGAGTCAAAGACGTCTACAGCCTGGGGTGGTGTGGTTTGCTCCGTCTGTGGAGGAAGCAGAAGACAGGTAACTAAGCGCATGTGTGGTTGTTTTCCTGTGATAACAAAATGTGGCAAAGCACCTAAAGTTCACACTGACGTTTTCTGTGTGTTCATTCTCGTTGGGTTTGGTTTCCCTCTGATCCGGCTCCTGGTTGGCAGCTGAGCGGTCGATCACATCATAAATGGACCTGGGCCGAGCCTGCAGACTCTGAGACCAAAAAATACAAAATAAACATATGAATAAAATATGATGGAAACAAAGATATACTTTGAGTCAAATGTGTTCATGCATATACACTGATGAATAGAGCCGTACTTACAGCATAGAAAGATGTAGATGGAGCTGTTCCTTTATCTACGTTGTCTACCTCCGTCTCTCTCGTCTCCGTTTCTTCTCTGTTCAGCCTTTGCTTCCCGCTGGTTTTGACACTTTTAGTAATCTGCTCTTTCTATAAATGAGAATTAATTACATAAAAATAAAGAATAGTGATGCAAAGTGGACAACACTAGAAGAAGATAAAGGCAAATGAGGATTTTGTTGTGATAATATCGCAACTTCTTAGGTTTTCTGTCATAGGAGGTGAAACATCAAATGCTTGGATTTTTTTTTCCAAATACTTTTATTCGCTGTAGTGTACTCTCTCTGTATAACAATGTAGACCAACTTTCAGAGTTCAGCTATAAAAGACACTAAGTGAGAGGATGAGGTAACTGTGGCTGCATGCTTTGTCCTACAGGAGGTCATCGAAACTGAGTGGGATATAATGTAATTTCTTCGCTGGACTATGTCCACAAGTCTAAGCCACTTTTCCAATTTGTTTAGACATATAATACGTAGCACTAAGATCCAAATGAACAAGGACTGAGCCTGAATCAGTTTTTGATGAAAACTACTCTTTTGTGAGGCTCAAATCCAGATCAGTCTCTCAGATCAGTTCACAGGTTGTGAACTGGCAACTAATTAGTCCACAGAGAGATTCTGTCTGGTTTCTTTTTTGTGGTCATAAATGTAAAGCTGCTTTTTTTCTCAGAAAATGTTTGATGACACTTCAACAATATAAAAACTACCTTATATAAGAGTTATTTTGTTTTGTTGCCTGTCACTGTCTGGAAAACACTGAAGACTTAACTTTAACCCATAGATTTCTTTGATGGAATGTTCTTTCTGGTCCTCATCATGGAGGATGTTATCTTAAGTGACCTGATCTCTGAGGTGATATGGTGCTGGAGCTAAGCCTGATCTGGGGCTACAACTATTGATCCTCATCCTAGAAGGTGAAATCTTGTTTTGTCCGACCAGATATTGAATTTAATATCACATAAAACAATAAAATGCGTATCATCAAAAGATGGACTTAAAATTGAAGTTTCCCATGGACACACTGAAACATATTATGCTTTATTACCTTATTCTGCTTCCTTTTTTTTACAGTTGTTTTATTTTATTATTATCATCATTATTGTTATTGTTTATTTTACTGTCACAACACCACACTTTAAGTGGATAAAAAAGCTATCTTCTTAGAAATGTGCAACACCCAGTTTCTTAACTTCCGCCATCTTACCCAATGACCTCTGAAGACATAGATGGAGCCGACCACGCTGAAAACCAGCAGCACACCAGTGAAGACGGCCATACCGCATTCTGTGTAACTCAACACAATCGGGGGCTCCTCGTAGCCGTCAGCTGGAAAACACACACAGTGTTCAATGTGTGCCAGGAATCCATCACAACTGCACAGCAGAGATATACTGAGACATTCCTCATCTGTGAAGCAGCCAATCCTCCGGCTACAGATATTTTAGATAATTTGCATGTGTTTAAAATTAGCTTGATATGTTATTAGCATCAGCATTAGTCCACTAACTTCTTCTGGCATGGTTCGTGTTTTCTGAAATGGGAACTGAGAAGCTCCACGGAGTCCCATGATAAATGTTAATGGTTTTAGAATTATTAAAGGGGTAAGAGAGAAAAACAAACATCTGTGAGACATAAAATTATGTTTTATGGGGTTTTCTCATGAAATACTCAAAACCATTGCTCACTTTTGCCACTTGTGCCAATACTTACTATAAAGATCAACAGGAACAATAGAGCACAGCATGTTCAATGTAGACCTGCCAACACTAAACAAAGTGTAAATACCCAGCTCACAACGTTCTCCAAGATTTTACGTGACTTTGTGTAATTGGATTTTGTTTGTGTCTTTAGACTCCGAACCAACTCCATCTCTTAGAAATCACATTTTATTCTGATTTGCAACTTCAAATACGACACATAATTGCAACCAGATCACGTTTTCTCTTGACGTCATGAGGAAATGTGGAATTTACGCGTTTGGCTCATCATAAATATGTTAGTGAATGTATTGCTTGTTATGACCTCAGCGTTATTAAAGCCTTTGATGGTTGTGTTTAGACGCTCTCAGCTCTTGGTTAAGAGCAGGACAATTTTGGGATCTGGTTTCATACAGAAAAATTCACAGTGACTTCAGAGACATTTCTTTCTCTTACATCACTGACAATGCTTGTACTGCTTAATTCACACGGTGTTTTGATTACCTCAGCAGAGTTGAGAAAGAAGACTTTGAATCGTGCTAATACTGTTGATCCCATCACTTCCAAAAGTCCAAAGTTTGCGTTGCTATCTCAATTTGAAAGATGACCACTTGTCTCCATGACAGTGGTGTCTTCACTCTGCCTCCAAGTGTTGACGCTCGTGACAGTTTTTTCAAAACTTCCTGTCCCAACCAACACTTCACCTTTTCTGCACTTCTTATGTGGCAAATCACAACAGAGCTTCCTGTTGAATTAAAACCTCCCATTTGTTCATGCTAACCTGTAATTTTAGGTGGACACAAGTCCAATTTTGTAAAAAGTTACCTGATATTAGAATCCTTAGTAACACTTATAGGCTCTGTATTTGAAAATAGGCATGAAGCTATGTGATAGCAATGAGAAGTAAGTTGGTTAAAACTATAGATAACTATGGACGCTACGTCCTCACTTCCTTCCATCATCCAGATATAAAGCCAAACTATAAACTGCTTATAAACTGCTAAGGTAATATATGAGTTTGGGGAATGGAGCTGCGGTAGTGAGGGCCCATTGAAAAACATGCTCGACCAATGATGACTTTTCAACCGGTTGACTATAGCATCAAATAATGAATTAAAACCAAATGCAGCGGAAAATAAACACTTACATTAGTACCTAACATTACAGAAACCATCTTTGAGACAAAAATTGATTTATGTGTAGCATTATTATTATTATAATTATTTGGTCAATGTCCAATCCACTAATATGGAGGAGGCTTAAGACCTGTTCTGAAGCCAGCCACCAGGTGGCGATAAAGACACTTTGGCTGGCTCCAGGCAGTATTTTACAGGAAGGTTTTTTTCACCTTCATTTTGACAATAAAAGACTGGAGAGAAAATCGGTTTTACATATATCACAGGGTCTCATATGCTACTTATAATACTTCACTGCTACTTCACTTCAACTTTCATTCTCACCTCTCACTCTGAGAAACCAGTACACACTGGCATTTTTATATTGGCAGTGGTATTGTCCGGACCTGGTCACGTTGTTCAGCTGCAGTGTGTCTTGTAACTTTGTAATGTTGTCAGCTGTCGCATTGAGGTCATGGACGAGTATCAGTTTGTCAAGAGGATCGTAGCATTTTATGGTGTCTTTTTGTTGGTTTGGTAGTTTGGAGATGTTACAGTCAATCCTGAGGTCTTCACCCTCAAAGGCCACAAACACAGTGGACTCCAGGGACAATCCTGTGTCAGGACAAAACACAGAGGTTAGACCTGAGAAGTTGATCAGTCAATGTCTCAAATCACAAAAGATGAAGACTCTGATATTGAAATTATTGTTCTTTGGTCTT
Source organism: Pseudopleuronectes americanus (assembly GCA_038501795.1). NCBI lineage: Eukaryota > Metazoa > Chordata > Actinopteri > Pleuronectiformes > Pleuronectidae > Pseudopleuronectes > Pseudopleuronectes americanus. The sequence continues at coordinate 11,236,383 of CM076721.1, forward strand.
TCTGAAGACCAACATTTGGTGGCTACGGCTTCGCGAATGAGCGGATTTGCTTAAACATTAATCATGATAAACTTTATGAATATTTGAGAAGAAATTTCTTTCAAAACTGCCTTGAATTTTTCCTTAATTTCTTGATTTTAGACACAAATTAAAGAGAAGAATAATTCATGTTGTAAAAAACACAAGTGCCTTTCAAACAAAGCAATAAACTGTTCTTGGCTTCAAAAAATTCAAGCAGACAGTCCAACAGTCCCCTGATCAAACCCAGTTTCAGTTCACTAGATCTGGATGTTTTTGTTGAACGGCACCAAATTGTACCCACTCAAGATACCCCGAGACATTTCACACTAGACATGTTTTCATCCAGATCTCTGAATTATTCTTTGAGAAATCCAAGAAAAAGATCTCACAATGTTAAAGAAAGTGAACCATGTCACATCCTCTCATTAAGTTTCATGATAATATTTTCCGTAGTTTTTTCACGATCTTGCATATTAACAAACAAACTGTCAGGGGTGAAAACATTACTTCCTTATCAGAGATACACCAGTGACCCAGAAACCTGTTTTAACTTTAAAAGTTAGCTGTGGCACTTTAAAAACTCAGACTTACCTGGTGAACTCATTCCTGAGCAAACAGAAGAGAAGGAAAATATCCCAGTCAATATGAGGAAAAGATGGAAAACTCTTTGAGCTTCCATGATGTGAGGCTGGTTTTAAATGAAGACAGTTATAGTTTTCTTCGAGGTGTTTGTTCCGTGTGTTTCTGACCCCTGTTACTCAAATGCTCATGTTTCGTAATTTGCAGTTCTTGGTTTCCTGTTTCTAAGCAACTTCCTCAATATGTCACTTTAGTTTTTTTCTGGACACACACACACACACACACACACACACACACACACACACACACACTGGGGCCACTGTAGGTCCAATAGTCATCATTTACAACTTTGGTGTATTTCAGGAAATTTGGGATTAAAGTCTGACAACTTTGATTCCCAGAGCTGTAAAACCACATCAGCATCAGGATGTGAAGTGAGGTGCAATGTTGGCTTCCCTCCACAGTGAGACAGTGTTGGAAAAGTAATAGGTCCAGGCACGAGCGCCCAAAACTCATGTGGCTTTACTTAAGACAGAAGAAGGGTAAGACTGTGCTTGCCTGTGTGCGTGCGTGCGTGCGTGTGTGCGTGTGTGCGTGTGTGTGTGTGTGTGTGTGTGTGTGTGTGTGTGTGTGTGTGTGTGTGTGTGTGTGTGTGTGTGTGTGTGTGTGTGTAATTTTGCAGAAGGTGACAGATGTGAACCAGCTGCGCTCTTCCACAGTAACTCTGCCAGGAGTGGTGTTCAGATGTTAAAGTGCAGTGGTTCTTATTCATTTGTCTGCTTTCTTAATTTCTTCCTTTACATCCCCTTCTCTCTGCCTCCTCCCTCCACCTCTTTGAGATTATCTCTTCCGGCTGTTTTGGTGGCCAACCCTGACCTCTCCTCTGTCCCCTCTGTCCCCTCGGCGACTCGGGACAGAGGGGAGTGGTGCTGGAATAACATCTGGATGCCAGTCAATAAAGAAGAATTCATTCCATTTGATAGACCATCTCCAACACTCCATAATAATGGAAAATGTTGCACCTTTCATTGCACTACTTTTATTTTATAGCTGTAGTTATATTCTTTATACAAATAAATACTGTTGTACATTATTTGATGGAATGATTCAACATGATAAAACAATGAGAGGAGCAGTTGGGCATCCTGACTCCTTTAACTTTTCATTATTTCTGGTTATTTTGTGGATGTCAATACTTTATTAAGTTGTATTAATGTAGAAATCTAAATGCAGGACTTTTAGTTGGCATATCAAATATTTCGAATGTGTCATAGTAATGAGATTTGAAACAAAATATCTTCATACGTAAATCGAGAATTTAAAGTTGGCCATGTAGCTCTGGCACATTTAGATGGGGCTGGTGAGGAAGCAGCTGATTTGGTTTATCTGTCATCAAACATCCCACACGTCACATATTCTCCAAAAATATGCTGTTGGGTACTTTGCATGCAAATCCTAATCTGTAGATTAACTACAGCTTTCTAATAAAAGGTAGAGTATTTTCTTCTGAAACCCAGGAGGAATAAAGAAAAAGAATTCTTTATTTTACCTGCTTGAATTTTTGTAAAGAAAATGTGTGGTGGTGGATGTGTTGAGGCTCTGAGCTGCACGGCTGTGTGAGGCTGAAGGGCAGACGGTGCGAAGCAGACACGGGTGAAAAGGGACCATAACTCACGTTTGAGGAGATCCCAGTACATCACTACAGAAACCTGATCCTGCACCAGATTGAGATTACAACCACCGACACACATATACATATAAACTTATATGTGTGTGTGTGTGTATAAATCTGTCAGTTCCTTAAGAAAGGGTGAAGAGGAGAAGAGACCAGAATCGGGTAAATTACCCAAGTAATAAAGTGTGCTGCACATCTGGCAGCAGCTGGGTGTCGTGGTGTGTGTGTGTGTGTGTGTGTGTATGTGTGTGTGTGTGAGAGGGAGAGAGAGAGAGAGAGAGAGAGAGCAAGAGGGAGAGAGCTGTGTGTGTGTGTTGGGGGTTTAATGGTCCGACAGCTCTCCACAAGCGAAGCCTTCTCCTCGGGACCTGTTGCACTATAGTTGGTGTTTATCTGTAAACTCTGAGCCGAGGGTTGAGAGAGCACCAGAGAAAATAAGAGAGAGACAAGAGGTAAAGCCGAGGGCAGTGACAGAGAGGGGGGGTGGGGGGGGGGTGAGAGACACTGGTTCTGTTAATCCAACTACACGTGTGGGGGATTTCCTGCTGCTACTGGGAGCATCATCTCTTCAACCTGTGAGTATAGACTCAATACCACATTGTTTCCAGTCGGACATATTCTGTGAGTGATACTCTGCAAAGATAAACATGAAGCTGCTGCAGCAAATCATCACATCATCACAGCAGGGAGACACTGGTTTGTTTTTTAAATCCTAAATCTCGTTGATTTGTTCAGTCAGAATTGAAACTAGCCGTTTGGGTTTAGAGTTTGACTGTTCTGTTTGATCAGGCTCCAAATTCACAACCTCTGAAATCATTTCTAATTCCTCGACAATGAGTCACAGGCTCATTATTGTCCTGTGGGATTCACAGACGCTGTCATATGGATGCAATCCTATTTCCTTTTCCCTTCAGTTTCTGGGTCGCCTGCCTTCACCTTCTCTTACATAACACTGTTTTTTTCCAGATGAACCTGGAGTCATGAGATTAGAGTTAAAAAAAACACATGTTTTTCCGGATCTGTCGTCACTCTCTTCACACGCAGCCCCGACTGTCTCAGGTCAAACAGCTGTGTGCCTCAGGTGAAGCTCGAATCAAAGTGATGTATTGATCTATGGATGAACTTAAAGTTAAATGTGTTTTATATGTAAAATCTGAAAAGTAACAGTAAATTATTAAATCGTTTAGGGATTGGATTTACATTTCACTTCTCCAGTCTTATCGATCCCATCAAAATATAATAAAGTCAGAACGAATTGAAGTGAAACTCCCTCCTGAGACTCATCCTTCACAATCAGAGTTTGAAGTAGATGTAATTGTAATTACTTGAGTGAAGTATTATGGGTTAAAGCAGCAGCTCCCACTGGACACAGATGTGCGTTCAGTCTGAGACTCAGACTTTCCGAGCTGTGCACATGAAGCCTGTGTTTCTTCACCTTGTTTCCACCTGACGACTGTTTTCATCTCTTCTGCTCCACACACACAAGCTGATCTGTAACATCTCAACAGATGACACATGAAAGTTTGTTTTTCTTCTGTTTCTTTTCTTCTTTTTTTTTAAGTCCTGTCTGCTCATCATGGCTCCTCCCTCTCTGTTGATGTTGCTGATGGTGGTCACTGTGGTAACAGGGGCCAGGGAGGCCGACTGGGAGAATGAACTGGACTATGGGAGCTGGAACTACAGAGAGGGAGGTAAATCACGAGCCGCGGTTTGATCCCACTTGTTTTAGAAACAAAATGTTTGAAGTCGTGAATGATAATACGAATCTGCGGGTGAAGCGGAGGTAATGAAGCGGCTGGAGAAGGTCTGTGGAGTGGATGGGACTGACCTGAAATCATTACCACACATGTGCCCCTCTGATTTTATGACTCATTCAGGCAGTTTGTTCTCTCTCTCTCTCTCTCTGTGTAAATCAAAGCCTGATGCTTTTATGTTTGGGCTGCAGCTGACAGTGTGAACGTGGCCTCAGTGCGCAGTGTGACCCGCGTGTTGGATGCCTGGGGAAAACGCATCTTCAACGAGATCAAGACTCTGCTGCACTCACAGCCCAGTTCACTGCTACCAGACTACTCCAGGTAACTTACCACACTTACTCACCATGTGGTCTGAGGAGCTGTCTTTACAGTCACTACATCACCTCTTCAAAGACATTTAACATGATTTAATGCTTCTTATTCATACTTTTATCATCCTTACTAAAGTAATTAGTGAACTTTGAAAGGTTGGATGAAACAAAGTACATTTACTTAGTTACTTTACTTAAGTACAACTTAAGTCTATCTATTTTCAGGTACTTTTCACTTTTACTCCACCAGATATATCGGCACATATTAAGTGACCACGGAATCGATACCATAAAAAAACACACAGGCACACAATAGACATGGTGACAACAGGGAGAGTAATAATTAGATTAGAGACACAAATTGAAGGGACCATGAAAGAGACAACATGTGACCACAAATTAACAAAAACCCACAGAAAGAACAAACACACAAAATGAAAACAGATGCACACACAAACCACACATACAAATGAAATGGTTGAGTCTTTTCAGTGAGTAGTTTTGGGGTGTGTTCCTGTCTGGGGCTCTCTGTGCACTAATCCACCCCAGCCTCAAGACACATGTCTGGGTTCTTTTCTCTGAGCCTCCTCTGCTCGTCCTGCAGGGTGCGCCCTCTGTCCGAGTCCGTGAACGACCTGTTCAGAGAAGTCTCCCTGCTGCACCGGCGCATCACTGAGCTCTCTCATCGCCTAGCAACACTGGAGCCCTTCCTCCGTCACCACGGCTACCGGGAGGCGGGGGTGGAGGGGGGCGGCCGGGCCCTGGAACCGGCACCCGAGGGCCTGAGAGGAGGGGTGGCGAGCCTGGGCCGTGGCACCCCCAGGACCACGATGAGGGGAAGCCCCCCGAGGAGGAGCCGGGTGGTGAGCAGGAGACGGGTGAGGGTCCTGAAGAGCGGCGAAGTGAAGCTGATCCAGAGCGACAGATAGAGAGAGGGACCAAGATGCTCTGCCAATATTATATAATGTATGAGACCCACCTCTGAACTATACAGATTTATATTTTTTGTGAAATAACATGATATAGAGATTAACCTGTGAGGACAGATTTATTTGGATATATATATATATATATCTTCCTTGGTAAAGTTTATATCAGTGTTTTATTGTTGAGCCTTCACAGTCTGAAGTCATGACACACACAGGAACACCTTTCTAACATCTACTCTTGGACACCAACATCATTAAAACATCCTGAGAAAGTTTGTTTTTCATTTTTAAGCTTGAAATTGTATTTTTGAAATAAACTGCTTGTTTGTTTTCTCAGACGGAGTTACTTTTTTTACTCCTCATGTAGTTTCTTGTTATTATGTGATGTTTGTCTTTATATCTTTCTTTTTAATTTATTGGCAGATAAACAAATATTCAGATATAAAATGTTCAGTTTTAATTCAGTAAATAATTAGTCACTTTTATGCAAAAATGGAAAAAAGTGAAATCATGAAACAATCGAAATTGATCAAAACAATTTTTTTCATGGGTTTTTACTTTGGTCACATTCCATATCTTCATAAAACTTCATGGAAATCAGTTGAGGTCATTCAGAGATGTTCTATCTTTTGAAAATAATTATGAAAGGTGCCCCCTTTCTCACTTGAGCCCCTGTGCCGGCAAAAATGCAAAAATCAACATGTTTTCATCTGTAAGTCAATAATTAACTCCTCACAGCTAATTGTAGAGCAGCACGGTGTGGGGGGGGGGTGGTTTGCACTGTCGCCTCACAGCAGGAAGCTCAAATCCCAGTTTGACTGGTTTGACCTGCCTCTTGCTGGCGACCTGACGTGAACCCCACCTCTCCACAGTGTCAGCTGGGATTGGCTCCACCTCCCACGCGACCCTCAGAGTTTTGATGGTGTAGATACAGGATGAATGGATGGAACTAATTGAACTCTATAAAATATCAGTCTCAGGACATTTTCTACTGGTTATTCAGTCGAAACTCGTTCAATGGAAAAGTTCTTTGGAAATAAAGCAACACAAAAAAATATATACCAAAGGTTATCTGGCGTTCGGGTGAAACTCCCGAAAAATTGAGTGGATCTCTGTCAAAGTTGTACTGATTTCATTGTGTGCGACCACCATCATGTTTGTATCGTTTTGAGACAGACTTGAAAAAGGCCTTGATGTCCTAAACTCCCTCCGGTAACCACAGGCTGCCATGTTCTCACCACTGGGTGTCAGTGCCTGTCTGCTCCTGTAACCACATGTGACAGTGCCTCGATTGATGGAGGTTTGATCTTCTGTTTCTGCTCAGCTGAGGTGAGGCTCTGTCCTCGCAGGACCCAGCAGGGGGTGCCTGTTATCTGCTCCCATAATTACACTGTTTGTTTGCACATGATGATCACGTGCGTGTGCGTGTGTGTACATGTGGTGGGCACGCAGGCATCCAACTCCATGCCTTCATTAAAAGTTTGCCAAGTGTTTCTACAGCAACCGGTCTCCCTCCTCTACTTGTCATCCACACCACATACCTCCGTGTGGCATGTTCCTCCTCTCCTCTCTCTCTCTCTCTCTCTCCACATTCTCAATCTACAGCTGCTCACTTGTTCATTTGACTTTTGTTTTGCTGATTCTTCCTCCTTTCTTTCATGCTGTAATCTGTAAATCAACCACCCCCTCCTCATCCTCCTCCTCCGTTTCGCTCCCTCCTTCTCTCTTTCACTCCTCTCCTCGCTGCTATGTGTGGGCGTTGAGCTCCGGCTGTACTTTCCATTTTGGTTTTGTATTGTCGATGCATTGTTGCATCCAATCCAGTTAAGATGCTGTGGGAATACTGTATAAATCTCTCTCTCTCTTTCTGTGCCTCTCCCAACCTCGCTCACCCCCTCCTCCCTCCCCATCGCCAGAAAAAGAGCCAGTTGCTAGGTAACGGTTAATTGTCAAGAAGTAGTTACATGTGTTGCAATGCATCCCGAGGTTGTTGGGTTGGTGTGTGGAGTGAGCGAAGAGACAAGGCGGCAAAAGACCAGAGAGTCGATTTTAGAGAAAAGAACACTGATTAAAAGATTAATTTCTACAGCCTCACCTTCTTCTCTGTCAGCATTCAGGGAGCGCCGAGGAAATTCTCCCACCAAATCTATACGCATCCTCAAACCTGCCGGCTTCTTTAAATAACTCCTGTTGCTGGACGAGGCTTTCAGAGTAAAGAGAGGGAGAGACACTTTGATCTTCGCTGCTCAGTTTGTATCACTTCTCCTTTTTCCTTATCTCATTATTTATTTTCTCCTCTCCCGCTCGATGCACCTTTCTGCACATGCATCTTAGAAAAGACGGAGAGGAATAAAGCAAAGAAAGATACGGTGAAAGATGAAGCAGAAGACGATGCTCAGCTGCAGCCGTTCTATCGGATCCTCTGATGACCTATGGAGCATATCAATACGTTCTGTTACAGCACGGCCCTGATGCATTTGAATGTCAAGTATAAATAGGAGTCACGTGAAAGTCCTGTTTCTCTCTGGCACCCTGTGGACACCAGGTAGAGAGCATAGAGCTCATACCTCCGCCAAGGCACAACAGTCACTTATATCCAAATAAGCTGCACCAGATTTCACACAATCACAGAGAGGAGTTGTCTTATTGGCCTGATTTTCTGCATCAAAATCCTTGAGTTATTCCTTGGGAGGAGGAAAACAACTCCTGGTCCCTGATCTGAATCTGCACCAAAATATAACAGGTGCTTTCTGATACACATGCTGCATCCTTCCACCAAGTTTTGTGAAAATCTATAGTTTTTCAACAAACAGACAAGGGTGACCTCCTTGTCTGCGGGAAAAACTGGCGGAGGGGAGGGGAGGGGGGGTTAGAGAAGAACAAGACAAACGAACGGAGTCTGGAGTGTTCTTGTTTTTTATTAATACTCAACACTTTTATTCCAAAGAGACAGAAGAATAATATTTCCCAGCACTTATTTTTCACACTGACTGTGTTTAATCTCATTTTTCAATATTACTAAATATTCAATCAAATTTGAAATACTTTCTTCACACAAGTAATTTCTCTCCATACAAAAAAATGTGAGGGTGAACTAGAGTTTTGTCGTATGTACAATTTTCACAATCTGTACAGCTCAGGGATGTGGGTCGACCTCCTGTGGCCGGGAAAAAAACCAAAAATCAGAGGATGCAGCCAAAGAGGAAAGAAAGAAGCAACCTCTGTAGAAATGTAATAATCTGTTGTGCTTTCTGTGAACCAATTGATGGTGATGCTTTACAATTTTTCACTTTGAGGAAAAAGACAAGCAGGTATTTGAACCAAATCAAAGAGGAAAATAAAATAAAACACATCAACAAAGCTCGACTTATCAAAATGTGTGATAAGAAGCGATTGCACGTATCCTGGCCTGAAGTGGTTACAAAAGCAATTTTGCAAGGGGAACCTACGAATCAAAGATTTATCCCAAATAGATCTATCCTCTGCCCTTTTGTACAGGTTTTTATCAAAAGTCCATGAGCGTGAGGTAAGGTATTTACATACTGTTTTTTTATAATACAAGTACAATAACACAGTTTTCTCTCACACACTCTGTCTCTCTTCCATATGAGCACTCACAGAGGTAATCAAGCGTATGTATTCAGGCACATACAATAACAGAAATAATGAGATATATTCAAAGGATAAAAACAAGAAAAAGTAGAAATGAAAAAAAGGCTTCTTCAGTGACATGAATGTATTAAGACCTCAACCTTGTTAAAAAAGCATTTACACAAACTATCAAGAAAAAGCATAACAATAAAAATGTTTTCTATCCTAGTGACATTTTTCAAATTCAATTTTGCCATATTTATTTGAGTATAACCAAAAGTTTTGACTGTGAAAGATTTGTGTCTTCTCTTGCACAAACAGGCACGCACACGCACAAAACCACATGGATCATCAGTACTGACGAAATTGATAAAACTCCAAATATCGTTCAAAAGCGCCCCGGTAAAAGGCTAAAAGTTAAGGTTTAAAAAACAGAAAGAAAGAAATAAGAACTAAGAGTATTCATGCAAGTCCTTACAAAACCCTTAGTATCATACATACTGACTTGTCAACCAAGAGAAGGAAAGTCAACTGAAGTTTTCGACTGGGATGTACAACAAACTTCATGTCAGATCCAGTCAGATTGTGCTTAGATATTACAAATTTGGTTTAGCAAGACGATTTAAAGTCAAGTTTAAGTGACAATAAATAACTGAAAACTGGAGAATCGTCTTAAATTTCAACTTACAATTGTATATCTTTGTGAGTGTGATGTGTTGGAGCAGAGATGTGACGTTGAGGATTTGGGAGCTGCCTACTGATCAAAGTTAAACCATGGGACCCTAGCTAACAAACAAGGCTTTTTTAGAAAACCCACCACCTGCTTTATGGAGGATATTCTCTTCCTATTTATTCCTCTTCTTCACCGTCTGCAGTCGACACATGAATCCACAGTTCCCTTGGACTTGAGGGCAAACTCTTTCCTTCATCAAAATCTCAGCGTGTTGAGCAGATTGTTGTCGACTGGAGGCAGAACTCAAGGTCACAGCACAGAGAGGATGTTTCTGTGGGTTCTGTTTGCTGAAAATGCGGATTTGAGCAACACGTTGGGACAAATGACGACTGAACAAGCCAGCTCTTTTATTGGGAAATTAAAAAAGTTTGACACATTGAGAATTAGGCTTATTCATTTTCTGGCTGAGCGTAAGATGAGATGATTAACACCACTTACATATCCCTACATTAAATGGTGTTTTAGGAGCAGAATGTTAATGGCTAGTCTCTATTAACATCTTTGTGCGGATGAATGCACGTGAATTAAACAGCCGCCTCTTTGCTCTCCACACAGACTGTTTACCTTCGGGCCACCAAGGCCTGCTCAAACGTGATTGGTCAAACTAAAAACAGAACCCAGAAGGCTTTAAGGCCCCGAGATCTTGTCCCTCACCTGCAGATTCTTTATTCACATGCAGAATCTGTTTACAGAGATCATTTCACAGATAGAACAGCTCCTAAGCTTATTCCCAAAGTGTTGCACTGCTCCTTTACAGTGCAGAGGGACACTACTCTGCGGCTGTATGGTGAGAACACATTTCTTTTTGTAAAGAGAATAAAGAAATGACACAACGCACAGTAAAGGGGAGTTCAATAAATTGTGATGAATTGCAAGACGACACAATGATATGATGAGTCAGGGCTGTGTGCTGGTGTGGTCCCTCAGATGTCCAGGTCCTGAACAGCACACGGTCAATAGAGTGAGGCCCGTTGGAAACATTAAATATGATGTGCTTGTATTTAATGGATACTTGGGTCCTGGATCAACTGCTATGATGAGGTGAGGAGCGATAAAGCTTGTTGAACTTTGATCGTAAATGGTTTAAAGGAAATTGTCTTGCGATTAGATAATCTGGAGTTAATAGTACAAGAAGAAGAAGAAGCGTTTCATTTGAATTATAAAGCATCATTTCCTCACATACAGCAGCAGGCTCTGTCGCACCTGACTTTTTGGGGGGGGAACAGGAATGTTTATTTATTATGGCACTGTGGTTTTAACCCTTGTAATCCTGCTGTTGTTAACTTTTACAGTTGGGGGTCAATGTAGGAAATGAAACTTCCTCGACTGCAACAGTCTGTGTTTTACTTCCCTGTAACATCTGGAACAGCATGATAAATGACACTCGTGAAACTCTACTCTCATCTCATTAGATTGTTTCAGTTATCTCTTCACTCAAACCAATTGACTAATTGTTTGTAAGTGGATCTGCCGACCAACAGAAGAGATCTTAAGTGTAGAAAATCAGTTTTGATCCTTTAAGGCACATCCAGCTCAAAATGCGGGACCCATTTGCTACTGCCAAGCAGAAAAATGAGAGCAAATGGCAAATCAGTATGATGATGTTGTTTCTGCAGCTGAAAGAAAAAAAATCAAAAGTACATTGAATGTACTCAGCGAGTCATGCCTTTTACATACACGTCACAGCACTCAGAAAATAAGAAAAGTTGAAAAAAAAAGATCAAACATGAAGAATTAATAGCAAAGAATCCAAAAGAGTCCAAATTACAGGAACCTCAAAGAGATCTGTACCGACCAGTGTCCTGTAATGTTGGAAAGCTAAGAAAGAATCAACATCATACAAATATGTAACATGAACCATTTAAATAAATTAATTAAACTTAAAAACAATCCAAACCAATCATCAGTAAACACTAGAATAATATTCAATAATATTATCAACATTATCAATACAGTTATTATTAGTTTACCCTGTTACTTCAACAGAAGCGTTGGTTTCTCATTCATGATTGTATTTCTGTTGGTGTTAAGGAACCGCAGGAGGGAGGGAAAGACGATGAGCATGTGAAGAGACTGGAAATTCTATTTCCGTTTTTTCCCCTCCCTCCAAACCCTATCTCTCTCTGAGCGTCGTAGCACCACCATCTTCACTTCCCATTAAAAACTTGTCTCCAGGCGGACTTCACGACATCTTAGCCTGTAGTGGCCTCTGTGAATCGTCTAAATTCGTTCCGTTTAGAGCAGTGACAACAACACACAGTATCGTGTCTCCTCCTTCTCTTCACACAGAGAGGTCATCCGCCTGAGCTGTTTCTCTTTTTTCGCTTCTGTAAGTTTCTTTCCATCCTCCTCCTTTTCTTCACCCACTTCGTCCTCTTTCTCTCTCGCTTTCTTCCTTCGTCTTTTCCCTCAGACGTCTGACTCAATGCTGGAGAGCTTTTCATAAACGTGTCCATTGCTGGCACCATTGAAGGGTCTGTGTCCCGGCCCCAGACCTAATGTGTCCCGGCCCGCAGGCAGTACTTTGCTGGCCCCGTGGTGGTTCCCCATGGGCCCTCCCACCCCGCTCAGACACAGCTCTTTGGGGAACCGGGGGGCCACATTGGACATCACCCCAGCTGTGGCGGATGCGGGCAAATAGGAAGCCGCCCCCATGGAGCCGCGGAAGTCCCCTGCTCCTCCTCGGCTGTTGTTGAGAAGTTGCTGCTGCTGCTGCTGTGGCTGCGTCTGTGGCTTTTTGACGTAGTACGGTTTGCCGCCGTGTAATAGACACTGGTCATCACCGAAGGTTGGGATGAAGGGGTTCTGGTTCACCTTATCTGGGTAGAGAGATTTAGACAAGGAGTAAGTCCCAGCCCCTCTGCTACCACCACCACCACCACCACCACCACCACCACCACAGCCCCCACCTCCCATCATAGCTCTATCTCTTTCCCTTTGGTCTCTCTCCCCCACCGACCGCCGATGCAACCCACCTTCGCTTCCACGGAACAGACTGAACGAGGAGCCTCCTTTCGCCCTATCCCCACCTATTCCTCCAAACATGGGAGACTCCCTATCACAGGAGTACCTCTCAAACATGTGAGCATAAGGGCTGGGGCCCTCCATGAAGCGGTCTTTGTCTTTTAAGCTGACACTTCGGGGCTGGGGAAACTGTCCCCCCACTACCCCCACCAGCCCCTCCCATGCGGCCTGCCCCCTCCCTCTGAAGGTCCACGACTGTGTCATACGAGTGTTGCCTTCGTAACACCCTCCCACCCGGCCCTAGCTTCCTGCGCTGTGCCTGAGTTTGGCTTGGTCCCGCATTACTCTTCTCTCCAGGGAACACCATGTTATCCTCACTGATGTTGTAAAGGTTGCTCGGCTGCACCTTACAGGAGTCACCGCGTTTGCTGGTAGCGGAGCTGGGGCGACTGCTACTCCCCCCAACTGCGCTAGCTTGGCATGTGCCGCCTCCCCCGACACCACCACCCTGGTGACATACACTGTGGCAGTTACGACAGTCCCAGTCACCCCCTGCTATGCCCCCCCCCTCCTACACCAGATATCCCCTTCTCCCAGCAGGTGTGGCCCTGCTGTCCTGTCGCCACTGAGCCCACTCCTACTTTACACTCCACCTTCTTGCCTTTACCTTTGAGGAAGTCTTCCACAGGCACTAAGCTTTTACAGATACCTCCACCACTACCGCCGCCCACACCGCTTCCTCCACTTCCTCCCTCTTGCTCCCACTTGGCCTTGCCCTCCTTGGAGCGGAACTGGTCCGCATAGAATTCCCTCAGGTTTTCTTTGTCTTTGCGGAATACGTAAGGTGAAGAATTACCCCCTCCTCCTCCCCTCTTCCGCTCCAGGGGAGGTGAGACCGTGCGGTGTGCCAGGGGACCATGAGGGAAGTGGTGGTGGACGGTGTGGTGGTGGGGTCTCCTCCTGTAGGCGCTCAGTTCTATCTCGTCCTGCTCCCGTCTGCACTTGGCCGAAGCTGGCCTCTTTTTCAGGCTGTCCCTGTACTGCTTACGCCGCTTGTTGTTGCCCTCCAGGTTGCCGTAGGTGACAGTATGCGTGGAGATATCCGATGCGTCAGAGCGAATGTTCCCATCGTCACCCCCTGAGCCTGCCCCGCCCCCACCACAGTACCTTTCATGACCCCCGATGAGCCCTGTGCTGGATGCGCCTCCTTTGAAAGAAAACCTGCCGTATACATTGCTCCCCGTGAACCCAACCTGGCTGGAATCCGCAGGAGTGTGACCAGCGATCAGGTCAAATTTATTTGTATTCCTGTGAGTCATGGAGGGCCGGGGCTGGGTGGTAAAGATAGGTGCTACCCCTCCCCCTAAACTGTCGCAATCAAACATGCCCCCATCCAACGAGCTAGCGCTGCCTAAGCTACGCGGCCTATTAGGCGGTGGGCCGGACATACCCAGAGCCGAGGCCGGGTGGTGGTGCAGGTAATGGTCCTGGTACAGGTTGCTGTCCTTCAGGGGCAAGTTGCCAAAAGTCCTCTCCACCTCGCTGATGTAGTCACTGAACATGTTGTCCTCTGGCTTGTAAGGCGGCGCTGACTTGCAGTCTACAGGGTGACCCACCAGGCTGCGCCGGTGCTCCTGGATATCATAGAGAGTTGGCTCACGACCACTGTGGCTGTACTCCAGGGCGGCATGTGGAGAGCCGTTAATACCGGGGACAGCGGTCATGTCCTTTGCAGTGCGGAGCAACCGCAGGATGTTGGAATGGGTGTTGTTCATGTTCTTCTTCATGGTGGCCGTAGGTGAGTCTATGGATGACTTGTTTTCCTCGATTTGTACCCCGTGGATGCAGCTGTAGATACCCTGGAGTGTAAAAAATTAGAAGAAAAGGGAGGTAGAGAGAGAGAAAGAGAGGGTGAGACAGGCCATGGAAGGAAGATAGACGAAAAGCGAGAGTTGCAGTATGAAGCTCGAGTAAGACAACAAGTAAAAGGTGTGGCAGCAGTAAAGAGTCAAGAACCAGAGGGGAGTTAATGTGAGAGAGACAAAGTCAAACAACAGACTCATAAACAGACAGAGAAAGAGAGATAGATAGAGAGAGAACGAGAGAGACAAACAGAGAAAGAGAGAGAGAGGTTAATGCATTTCCATGTTCTCGCTGACCAGACTCTTTGTTTGAATACAATTGAACAGTAATAGGGGCATGAATGTCTTTTCTCTAGGCAACAACATGGAGCCTCATTGCTGCTGCTCAGTTCACAGAGAGCGAGGAGGGGCTTAAGGACATCAAAGTCTGGATGCAAGGATGGTAGTTAACTCATGGATTTAACCACCAATCAATAGGCTGAATCAATTTCATGTAAATTCATCTGAAATTGGAGCCTTATTTCATAAAATAAACACTGTCAAGAGTATGGATCACTTGAGGAAAGTGTGTAACAATTTTTTGGACACGAACATTAATATACATGAAAATGTCATCATCCATTAACACATGTGTGTTTGTTTGTTGCTGTTGGTTGTCAACATCGGGATTCTCAAGAAAACAGGGGAAAGCCCTTGCGAGTGAAGTCAATCAAGTGTGTTTAAATGGGCGCTGAGGAAATCTGCGGTCGAGGCGACAGCCAAACCCGAAAGGTCAAGGACACACTACCCACCAGCCGGCGAGCGGGCCAACGTTTCTCAAAAGGTGTCAACTTGTCAGAAGCAGTTTCCGTCCGTCTCTTAGTCACTTTGCCCAGTGCCGATCTGCAGTCTGGGATCTGAATATCAACCCTCTCCTCTTTTATCCTGCTTTTTTCTCCCTGTGTCGGTTTTTATCTCCAGCTCAGGTAAGCAGCAGCCACTACAATGGGATAGTCTGTCTATCTCTCCACATCTATGGCTACATTGGCTCCAGTGAAAGGCAATAGAACAGAGGTCTTTGGCACACCGCAGTGTCTATTCTTCTCTACTCTGCCTTGGTCCTGCTACTGATTTATTTTTTATCATAACTCATCTTTTCCTTCTCATCTGTAGCTCATTATCGCTTCTTTATTGCCATCGCTTGTCTATCCACTTTCTATATACTGTCTACTATCTGGATCATTTTTTTCTTTCGGGGCACTATGACTTGAGTGCAACCAGGCGTGGCAATGTGTAAAGGATGTGTTGCTGTAAGACCACTCTTCAGTAATCGCACCACATTTGAAACATGCCTGCACTTCAGATGAATGTTGTAATTCAACGAGTAGAATTCAGCACATTGGAGCTGAGAGTGGATCTTGTACCATGATTTGCATAAGTATATTACAGTTTGAGCCTCTGATGGCGTGACATCAAGATGAACTCCCGAGAGTCTGTTCCACCTTTTAATAGAGAACAGCGGTCAAATCAGCTAGAGGAGGGAAACTGAAAGTCTCTCAAGACTGACAAGAAAGAAAATAAAAAAAATGCAGATGATTCATTTGATTAATTTTGATTAAGATGAGGACAAGAGCAGTGAAGAAAGGAAGAGAGCAGCTCATGAAAAGGTGTAACACAGCTTCTCAACATGCACTGAACAAGGGCCTGACATTCTCTTATAGGGGAAAAAGGACTAAAGGCTGACATTATATGTGGTGGGATCTGGTGAATGATCTGCTCTATGCTACTTTTCAATATCAAGAAACCGATGAAAGAGGACTTGATTATGTTTAAAGATTTAAGTTCTGTTGCAGAGACAAAACTCAAGTATCAAGGAAGCTAAGATGCAGATCGCAGACCTAGGACGTCTGCTTTGAGATGAGAGACATACTGCTGACAGAGGTGAAACAGAAAAACTGAGATGCAGGACAGGACAGTTGAGCTGGAGAACTGTTCTTTGAGAAATATCCTCGGAATTTATGAAGAAAGATAGATAAGTCACTGAGTGAGTTGAGTTGTTGAAAAATCCTCTCAAACTACCTGATGGAGTAGATCTGAAGAAAGCACGGCAGCGGAGGATTGAGCTCAATGGGAAGCGAGTTAATTTTTGACCATGCAAGTAAGATGATGAAGAGACTCAAGGAACACAGGCCAATAACAACACTTCTGAAGGAGTATACAGGAGAGTAGATGAAGCAGGCGGGGAGATGAATAAATGCGGAAATCAAGATGACGGTGACAACAAAGGTGAGTACCGTGACGGCCGTGTAGGAGCAGCTGAATGAGACGATGCTGTGATGCAGACCAACAAGACAGACAATGCAGCCCAGCAAGAGATAAAGGCTTATGGAGTTCACAGAAAGTCTGCAAAGTTAAAACCGGAGTAACTGAAGAAATTAAAGTGGTTCAGAAAGAAATGACAGAGATGAAATAGACAGAGCACGAGAATATGTCTCATGTTAAAGATGTATCTGATCAGATAAGGGAATAATAAGTCATTAGATTTATATATGGCAACCAAAATTGAATATTAGAAAGGAAGGAAGGAACGGACGGACGAAAGAAGAAAGGTAAGGAGAAAAAAGAAGACCCTTTTTCATTTTTATGCCCCATCTATAATATTTTGTTGAATCTCTGCTGGATGAAATACCTGTATATTGATGGAATTAGAATATGTGGGTCGATGTTGGTTAACATTAAATTTGGAATAGAGCTACATCGCTCAAAAAAATACTTATTCTCACAATTCAGCAGCCAATAAAAGCTTTGCTAGAATTGACTATTTGCATGAATTATAAGGACCCGAACAGAGTAAGAGAGTGTGAAATTGAAGAAACACGTGTATCGGATCACTGCGCCATTTTTTTAAAAGCAAAATTAAAACTGCAGGAGAAATACAATTTATGATAATTAAATAATAAATTAAATGTCAAAGACATTATAAAACTATGAAGTGAATTTCAACAGAGGATTGCTTGTGGCCAAAGCTGCAAACATTAAGGCTTTCTGGTATATTATAAAACTGTATCCAGCCAACCTGTCCTTCTACTAGACCACAGTATACGAAGAGATACGATAAAAGAGTCGTCTAACACCCTATTTCAATCATCTTCTCAAGTAAGGTTCTGTACTTTAGCATATCACAGGAGATATGTTAAGAAAAGTCTAATATTTGATGATATTTGTAAAAAAGGTCTAGTACAGTCTAGAACATGCTGTACAAGGCAGAACCACCAACACAGGGCCCTAAAACTGGGAATGTAATTCAAGATGTGGATATTACACATAACAAGAGCTCCAGAGGAACAATGCCAAGACAAATGGGAGAAATAGACTCAGTTGATATGTCAACAACAAGATAACAGACTGAACCACTCTGTTTGTCATTTTAAGTGTAGCATTGGTTTGGGCAGCCAATGAAGTCAAGATCAGTCCACTATCTCAAAATATCAGCTGATAGCAGCAGATCTCACCTCGGATGGCTCAGCTTGTTCCTTTATGTGCATTCATATGGCAAATCTGATATAGGGTTCTTTGGTAAAGCTGCTTTAGCTGCCTACCCATCCTGCTTCCTCTGCAACCCGCTTACCCGCCTCCACCCCAGCCCCTCCTTTTCATGCCATGTCTAAATTTATCAACATCATGTCTGCCTGTTGTCCCTGATCCCTACTCTGTTCTTTTCCCTGCCATGCTGCTAAAAGGGAGAACAATACAAATATATTTAAAAATAAATATTAGAGCTTCAGAAGTAAAGAAACATAACCAACTGAAAATAGACAAACAGTGTTTGTGAAGTGCTCAAGGTCAGATCTTTTAAATTGTGTGTGGTTTGTTTTAGCAGGTGTAAAATGGTGGCACATTTAGAAAACACCTTCAGCCTTAACACACAAGGACCCCAAGCAGTCTGCATCAATAACACAAAGACACCTTGTTAAGTGACCCATCTGAGCGGAGTTGTAACTAAGTGGAAACACGCTCTTCAACATCCACCGGCACACCTCCAGGTCACCGCTCGAGAATGGGCCGCATAGTAAACAGCTTTTATTTCAGCAGCATTAAGGAGATGAATAGTGGATTTGAGAAAGATAATGGGACCGAGACTCAATTGAGGCCAGCAGATAAACGATTCGTTTTTTGGCCAAATTTTATTCAAAAGGTGGTCTTTCACTTAGAGATCAGGACTTCTTCAGTCCAGATTCTTTTCATGCTTTTTCTTAAAACCTTACGCTTGCACTCAAATTGGCTCTGCTTGCTCTCACTTGCACTAAGATATTTTCTTGCTTGGACAGATTTCCTGTGCTCATCTGCCAGTACACATGCCTCCTTAGTGAACAGGAAACGTCTGCTTTGGGATTTCTCCTCTGCAGGTTGAGCACAGTGAATACAAATCCAAGAGGAGAGGAAAAATCCAAGAGCCGTTGTTTCACGTGCACACAGAAGCAGCGTGAGCAAGAGGAAAAGATAAAAACCGGAGCTTAACCTATATATGGTTAATTTTTCCATTTGTCAATATATCGATATCCTCCAAATGA
Organism: Pseudopleuronectes americanus; assembly: GCA_038501795.1. Classification (NCBI taxonomy): domain Eukaryota; kingdom Metazoa; phylum Chordata; class Actinopteri; order Pleuronectiformes; family Pleuronectidae; genus Pseudopleuronectes; species Pseudopleuronectes americanus. The sequence goes on from CM076721.1 coordinate 11,255,352, forward strand.
AACTTGATGCATAGATGTGTAATTTCCTTGTCTCCTTACAGCAAGTGTCCATTTACTTTTTTGATTCCACAATTTGTTATGTGGAGAGACGTTGAAGGTTCAGTGTAAGATTTAGGTGAAAGGGATCCATCGGCAGAAATTGAGTATAAAATAATCATAGTGATGTTTTCACTACTGAATTGCAACTAAATTGTACTTATGATTGTTTTCTTTACCCTAAAAGTGGCCCTTTATATTGAAATACTTTATATTTCTGGGGAGAGACTGTCTGAAAATGTTTGCTAATATCCAAATATTTAATGAAGACAGCATCTCACCCCCTGTTTATGACAGCCAGCTTTTCACCAACACTCCGTGCATCAGTTTTTTTTAACATGTATAAACACTTACACCTGATGAACTTATTAATTTAGAACAAACTCATCTAAATGTTGTAGCTCATTAGTTTTTGCCAAAATTATATTTTCATTACTAGGCTGTTGTTAGCTGCAGTCCTGCAAACAGATATCACTGATTAGCTGGGGATTACTGCTCTGTATTGATCCTTCATATTTCACATTACAGAGCTGGGGGGGGGATAATATGAGGATTAAAATGGCAAAATTTGCTGAGAGAAAACTCAGATATCTCTAAGATTATAAAATCATACATTTGCAAGAAATGCTTTGTCATGCCTCGGGCACAAAAGTTATCAACTCATCCAAATCATGCATGTTATTTGGTTGTTAATAGGACAATTTTACTGCTGTGTCATCAAAGTTCAGGTATGGTAACATGGTGGGCTATAATCATGATAAGCTCAAAGAGTATTTTTCTTTTGGAAATATTCATGACATTTTGTCATAGATTTAATACTTTAATGTAATGCGGGACACCAGACTATATTTTGAGGAAGAAAGACAAGTATTATGGGGTGTGATACACTTATTGAGTGGGTCTTTAAATAAAATAAAATTGGAAATGTCAACTTGCAATAACACTGAGAACTTGTTTTTTCATTTCTGAAACGGCACAGGCTGCTACACAGGCTACTACAACTGTCTGGCTGTGCTAAATAAAAAAAGCCACAGGTAAGTCAGGTGAGTCATCGTATCCCCCTGACAGACTGGATACAGCTCAACAAGAGCCGTTGGTTTAAAAACAACTACTGCTGTGATCTGTCTGTCAGGAGAACAAAGGTCAGACCTAAAATAAACCACGAGCCCACTCACTCTGCTAATGGAGAAGGTGAACCCGGGCGTCCCGTCGCACACGCCCATGAAGCAGAACCGCAGCTGCCAGTAGAACAAATGCTCGCAGATGAAGGTAAGCAATGACAGGACCATGGCGGCCGCCAGCATGTAGAAGACCCCTGCCATGTTGTCCACGTCCAGCTGGCTGCTCATCACCTCGTTCTTCTCGTTGTGGCAGATGCCCGTCAGCCACAGGGCCTCAAACTCCTCCATATCACCTGGAGGAAGGAGAAACGCAGGTTAGCGCTTGAATGTGTTGATGTAACTGTTTGGGTGACTTGCACACTTGGATGGCTTTTCTCCCTCGGGTGTTTGAGCATGTAAGTGTGAGTACAAAATGAGAGGACACATTTTTTAACACGGTGAGTTGATGCCAAAAACGGCTCAGGTCTCATGTACGTGCAACAAATGTCAAGTTGCATTATTTTGACTAAATGACGCCAGAGGGTCATCCTCTTTAAGAACTGCTTACGCAAGCTCACCCTTCCTTTTTGTGGAAAAAACACAACTGCCTTCTGGGATCAGACATTCCTCAGGGAGGAAGTGTATGTGGTCACGTGATGAGCGTTTCCGCCTTTAAATGTGTCCCCCTCAGTTCCACATCCCTGGGAGGGGCTACTGAGGCAGGAGGACATGTCCAGAGAGATTTGTTTGATCTGCACCAATGGTCTGTCTGTTTTTTTGGTTGAGCGTCTGTGTGTCTATGTGAGAACAAGGGAGTTTATATTTTCCCAATGCTTGCGCAACATGTCTATGAGTGTTTGTCTCAGAGAACTAGTTTTTACTGGAACTATTTTCTGAGTAATATTAATTGGCTCAACTTCCATGCAGCGTCTCCGGCTGTAGCAATGGGCTTTCAGATACGGTGAGCACAGGTTTAATGGTATCACACCTGTCAACATCACTGTGATGACAAGAAATAAATATTACATTTCTCTCTGTGTTTGGATTAAAGATTTAACGTGTTATTGGATATGCGCAGGTTTTTCTAAACATGGGTAAACCTGCTAAGAAAAGCCGACCGAGTTTGCCTTTCTATTTTTTTCTGTCGGTGCGTCATGTTCGACGTCACACACCCCCCATCACAAACCTGAGGCACACTCTCCTTTCTGTCTTTCCAAGTTTGCTGTTCGCCTGGTGGTCTTGTTTCCATCACTGTCGATTGGAACCCATGTCTACTTGATCTGGCAGGGAATGCTGGTTGTGCTTATGTAGCAAGGTAAACTAATCAAAGCACCTCAAGTCACCAGGTCCTGACGCAAAGATACAACACTGATAAAATATGAGTTTTCAAAAAATGATGAACTATTCCTGGTGAAGTTTTTGTAATGGCGGCTTTTCAATGGAAAAAGATGAAATATCCTTTCTCATACAGCCATTGTTGTAATGTAATGTTTCAACTGTGCTTTGATATATTATGTCAAACCTCTGCTGGGAAAAATGTCATTGATATAGTAGCATTTAAAATAACAATGTATTTACTATTGATTAAAGTGGTGCAAGGAAGTTCTAGATATAAACACATAGGAAACAGGAAAGGAACACTGGGAAAAATAAGTTGTTTATCTGGATCCACTCCAGCATTGATTGGGTTCCGCCTTGGGTTAAGCTCCATGCCTCAAAATGTAATTTATATCGGTTGAGTCGTTTTTGTGTATTCCTGATAGCAAACAAACAGACAAACATACTCAGAAGAAATGAGGACTTCCCTCGTGGAGGTAAAAAAACTGAACGCATTTTTCTGTCTCAAATCCAGGGATCTAAGATATCCCACTAAACCTGCACATGCGCTCTCCTGAATACAGACTTTTTAAAGTGTGCAATGTTTATCAAATTCAAAAGAGGTTAAAGCCCCTACTATTAGTTTTAACTGGTTATGGGTCTTATTTTACTGTTGATGCCTCTTTATGACCTACAAGAGCAAATTAGACAATTTATTTGAATTTTTATTTAAACTATTCTAAATGTCAGTGGTCGGGACAGATTGCCCGCGAGGTCAGAGCAAAGAGGAAACAGAAGTGAGGGAAGCGAGCCAGGTCCACATTAGGCTAAAGGCGAACCCCAACAGACCAGCGCTCACCATACACAATACATTACCTCTTTTTTTTCACACCTCATAAAAACAAAAGCTCATGCTGTCTGGACCAAGGTTTTAACAATAGGTGACAGTAGAAACACTACCGCTATTCACTTGTTATTTAAATAATATTTATTCTGTCCTTTCTATCCCTTCCTCCGTTCTTCAAAATCAGGATCCTCATCCCTCCGTTCAGTCATTTTTCACCTCCCCCCTCTTTCCTCCTGATCCTGTGTCTGTTCAGATACAGTGACATCATATTCCTGTTAGCCGGTCGCTGCTGACCCTCTGCCTCTGCACATATGACTTACATCATGTTCATATGTGGACTCGAGCTGGATGTGACAGCATCGACGAGTCTGACATTGAAACCATGATGAACGTATGCGTGCTGACAACACAGTCCACATGAAGTAACGGGATGTAATGTCTGACATGACGTGTGCAGGCGACACAACAATAAGACCTAACTTCCATTTGTACAGACACAACTGATCTTTGTGGAACAGAAACTCATGCAGCCACATTCACGAACACATGTTTGTGTGACTCAACATGCTCCACAAAATATGATCTGGCATGTGTTGAACAGAATGGAGCACAATGTACCTCTGCCGGAGATGGAGAGTTGTGCCCCGAGCCAATTCACGTTTTCTGTGCGGGGCAGAAGGTTCTATGTACAGGACTCACACTCCATTGAAATCGCCGATGTAGACACACTTACTGACTTTGTATTGATCAACAGATCAATCTGTCCCGTCTGTCCGTCAGTTGTCAGATGTGTCAGTTTTCTAATGTTGCTTGATAACAGTTGTTAATATTATAATGCTCGTTCATATTGTTTGTCACTGTAATAGCGTAGGTTGGCTGCTGATGACGTAGCGAGTGGTGTCCCATTTCCTAGGGGAAGATTTTCTCTCCCTCTCTCTTGTGGCTCCGTTATGAGGGGGACACTACCAGTGGGCACTTCATATCTAGGGGTAGGGCCAAGGGAGAGGCATTAGTCCAGCTGACGTCTGTTGTCCCATTGAATTACTGAAGTCTGATGGGAGATGTTCCTCCACTGCATCTTCACCATACATCCAGGTCTCCTGCCTGTAGCTTGAACCTTGAATCCCAAATTTGTTTTCTTACCAAATGTCCGAACCACCACAACAGGCTCATTTCTCTCATCATATAGAGGCAGCAGCTCGATGCACGATTGCTCACGGATCACTGCACTCGTCATTCTCTCTCCGTGACGCCACACGCCCTGCTGGCTTTTTTCGGTCACTACCCAAAACACACAGCAGCTGGGGCTGTAATAAATAAAAATGACCTACAAATTGAGACAAATGCTCTGTGGTGCATACAGTGTCTTTTTTTCTTTCTTTCCCAGAATACAACCTCTGAGCAATATTGATATCACATGGCCCTGGTGCAGTCAGGGAACACCACAACCACATTGTTGAATTGATAAGCTGGAGTCACAGGGTTGAGGTAATTATTTTTACAAAGATAAATGTGCTGGTCAAGAGCTGTCACAGTGGTCCACCAGCGGAGGAGGTAAAAGGTTTTAAAATATTTATGTTCTTTTCCTAAATCGTTGACTTCACATTACACTTTTATATCTGCATCTTCTGAGGTGTGGGAAAGAACATCTCACGACTCTCCACCAGTCAAAACCTGGAATATCGATCACGCCAACGGACGAGTTCACAACAATTAAACATTAATTTGGATTGGGGGATAGAGAGTTTACAGATTTACCTCGTGACAGCTCCCATCCCTCCCTCCCCCTCTCTCACCAAAATGACACTACACAGTTGTGTGGTCTGCACTCTCCTTAAAGTGAAGGATAACAGGTTGATCCCCGGCTGTGAAATGTGTGGCTCTGCTAATAGTACACTTCTCCATGTCTGTGATTGGTCATACGCAAAATACATCGTAGCTGCAGCTCAATTACCGCAGGTACATTTTACAGTTTCTTCAACTTCAACCAGCCTCAACACAGGCCTACAAATAGCCCATTCCAATTACTGGTAGTATTCCCACTACTAATACAAAGCTCTAAAAAACGCTCAAATCCTGTTAGTGACTAGTGCACCAGTCCATGGGTCCAGTTCCTGAAATGTAATCGTCTTGTAATAACTCTATCACACAAGGCACAACAAACTCCAGAGGCTTCAACATTTCACCAGTCAGTTTGTCCAAAGCTTCTATCTTCATCAGTATTTCCATGTTTCTGCCCAAACAGCCTTTACACTCTCTCACTTCAACAACTAAAGCCTCAGTGTTGATTCAGGACTGCAGTCTGCCGACCTGACTCAGGAGGCCTCACCGACCACTGAGATCCAGCAGCAGGTTGTGAGGTTATCACCACAAGAGGCACCCAGGCCACCTCCTGAGTCACAGCTCCTTCAAAGCCACTTCAATTACTCTAACATTGATATTCTCATGAGGGTGGAACTTCACTTGACACTTCTCGACCTGCTTAACAATGTACTGTTTTTTGAAACTCTGTAGCAGGGATTAAGTGCTGCTTTCTTCATACGGAGGTTTAAACATTCTTGAATACAGATTGAGAAGATCTGTTAATAAGGTGGTTAGAACATTACACCCCATTTACCGTCTCCAAACAGCATGAGAATGGCAAGATCCACGGCTCGTTTCCAGCCTGAGTCCTTCTGGATGGCGATGCCGTAGCCCGTGGAGGCGAACACCTTTCCGCTCCCAATGGTGACCAGCTTACAGCCCTCGTCTCTGCCCGCCATGTAGTTCAGCACCGCAGCGTCATAGATGAAGGCATCCAGTTTGCTGCGGAGCACAACGGAGAGAAAGTGTTTCACATGGTCTCACTCACTGGCTTTTTCCTTTCAACAGCATATAAGGAATTGGTACTAACAAATCACCATAATTTGTTTCTTCACCTGGTTTCTTATTATTGAGCTATATGAAAGAACAATGTCATTTGATATTCATTTTTATGTGCTGATAATTAAAATATTTTTAAAGCAGTGTGAGGCAGCCATGTTAGTTGTGTTGAGTTGTAAGAACCGCTCCATTTAAACCAAGGTAAATATTCAGTCATCATTTGTATAAGATTCGAAATCAGCTACTTTATGTCCTTGTCTGGGTCAACTTTTACATGTTCTGTACAGCAACTGAAGTTTAGAATGTGAAGATTCCCATAAACTTGTCTAACTCTATACATATAAATAAAATATATGAATAGAACGTAAATAAAGATAAAGGAAGTAAATTCGGAATTATAATCACAGACTACACGATTTTCTTCTATTCTATTTCTGGCTTTCCTTTGTTAGTGTGTTAATAAAGATGAGGTGCCTCCTTAATAAATGATTATTTTCTTTGAAATAAAGTGATAAGAGCAGCAGCAATATTTAACACACAGCAAATACCATAGATTGAATGAGAACAACTGTTTCACAAAACAATCAATGAAAATCCATGTTACTTTTTGATTTCAACCACATCTTCCTCAGCAGATGGAGTTGGTCAGTTGTCAGGGAGATAGTTTAGGTATTGGAATTTCCATCCTTAACCATCTCCATGACAACTGAACAACTCCATTGGCTAAGGAAGGCCATGACTGTGGCTGAAAGCTTCAGGAAACACATAGTTTGGCCATGAGTTGACTGAGCTCCTATTGACTATTATTCAGGTCTCATTGAATTTCCCAGGTAACAAGGTGCACTAGGATCTGAGCTAAAACATATTGTGAAGGAGACTGTATTCTACTCTTTTCTCTCTGTGTCTGTCCTGAGTGAGTTTAAAGATGAATTAACATGACAGTCTCCAGCTTGATGATAAAACCAGCATCAAACGGTGCCTCGGGGCTCTGGGCCTCTGTGGTCATTCAGCTCAAACTCTCACCAAACATCAGACGTACATCACTGCTCTGCATCCTTAACTCTTTAGAGGGGCTGATGAAAACATTGAGCGACAGAGTGAGAGAGAGTGAGAGAGAAAGCGAGAGAGAGAGGGAAAGGATGCTATTAGTTGACTTTCTGAGCCACAGAGAGTATGAATATTAGCTAGTTTCCTCATCAACCAGAGGCTACGCTGCTATTCTGAGCAGCAGCGTCAGGCAGAGACACCGCTCCACGGCGGCTCACCCACATTCCCCAGAATGCTCACTCTTCCTCCGTCTCTCCTGATTCCTTCATCATCTTTTCTCTGTATTGCATCAGTGCAGGGCCTCACAGCTCTGTAACACTGTCTCTTCTCTCCCTGCTGAGACCCTTTCAACTCCCTTCTTCCCTAAATCCTCCCCCAATCTGTCTCTCTCCATCCTCCCCTCCATCTCCTCCTCCTCCTCTTCCTCTTCCTCCTCCTCACCCGGACTTCAGACTGTACAGCGCCTCGTCCACATTCTTCTGGTGGAAACTGGTCATGTAGGTATGCATGTCCCGGTAGTTGTTGCGGATGTTGCGCTCTGTGCTCCCATTGGGCACCGTGCCAAACCGGAACGGCGGCGAGAATTCATTGGGATTCTGGAACTGCGGTGGGGGAGTTTTCCGGAAAAGAAACCACACAGAGAAAATGACAGAGGAGTGCTCGTTAATATGGAAGAGGCACTGAGCCGCATGAAATATCCTTTAATGCACTGTTGAGCAGGAGCAAAGGCCTTTGCTTTTGGAAGCTCGAAATTAACTAAATGCTTTAAGTTGTACCCAAAAGACAGAAAACATGAGTGACTCTTTAGCTTGAAGTGCTGTAAAAGGGAATGCAATAAATGATCATTTTCAATACTGATTATTCAATTTGAATCCTCTCTTTTTGATTCTTTGGTCAATACAAAATCAGGAAAAGGGACAAATACAAATCATAATTCCAAGTTGACAGTTTTCTCTATAATATCCAAAAGATATTCAGTTTTTACAAAAACAAGTAGCAAGTAAGAAAAGGCTGGAAGTAGGTCATATTTGGTATTTTAGCATTTCTGTTTGAAAATGACTTTCAACCTATTAACTAATAATCTTAGTTAATAGGTTGACTACTTTCTGCTGGTCGGTGTATTGATTAAAGCCAGGGCTGGTTATCCTAGAAAAGTGCACAAGAGCAAGCTACACTGCAGAAAAAACTGCAACCAATAATTTCTAGCCCCTCCTATCAACCCTTTATGACGTGACAAGGATTTCAACATAAAGGACTTAAAGTGTTTTAGAATCAAATTACCAACCCTGCCTTTAATCTAACTAATTGTTTCAGCTTCAGTTATCTATGGGGCACATTCTCACACAAACGATTTTTGTTTAACAGGATGTTGCTGTAAAATAACAGCTACCCTGTATGATTAAAGTAATATCAAACCAAATAATCAGACATCAAAACAGTCATTAGCTCTAAATGAAGTCTCATAAACTCCGGTATCTACTTGTACAAACACAGGAAGCGGCTCATAATCAGTCTCACGTTGGGTATGTTCTCACACCTGCACCCCCCGCCACACAAACCCATCACGTTGCCTCGAATTCCCACCTTTTTGTCCGACAGGCCCGACACCTGGTCGACATACTCCTCCTGGATCATGAAGGCAGCCAGGTTGGCAGTGTAGGAGGCCAGGAAGATGACAGCAAAGAAGGCCCACACCGACACCATGATCTTACTGGTGGTGCCTTTGGGATTCTGCACAGGGACGGAGTTGTTGAAAACCAGACCCCAGAGCAGCCAGATGGCCTTACCGATGGTAAAGGAGGGACCTCCAGGCTCTGGGAGACAGAAGTGAGAACAGGGGGATGAGGTGGGGAGGTAAGAAAGGAAGATGACAGAGGGAAGAGCATGAAAGAAAACAGCTTCAGTGATCACACAGTAGATACTACTTTATTCACTTCATGTGCATTTACTCATGATCGCCGTGGTGGGAGGTAGTTGATGGATGGCGGTGACAGTATTTGGTTTTATTCCCATCCTTCACTTTGCCAGAGATCGCAGGGCACGCTGCACAATCCGCATCTGCTCATGCAGCCACCGACGTGACAACCCACTGTTACACGCTAACTCTGTTCCACCTACTTCTATAGACGTTTGACAAGCTACCTACTGTAGCCGCGCAGCCTCAGAGATGGGAAGAAAGAGACAGGGGGGGTGGGAGGGGGGGCGGTAGATGGGCAAACAGCAGGCTACAATTATGCTACAGCTGGAGCAGGCGTACAACAGCCTTACATAACCCTGCGATTAAACCACACACTGCTGCTGTGACAGCAGACATTCAGAAAACAGTGTTGGAAGGAAACATAATTCCAAAGCAAACACCATTACTCTCATCCCCTCTGGTCTTCGGGTTGAAAGGCTGCGAGCAACCATTTCATCAGAATAATGCGATCCTGAGATTTCTAACAGCTGCGTGGATAAAAAGAAACGAAAAAAGATTTGAGTATGAACCATTGATTTTGATGGGCCAGTCGATTAGAAAGATCTGCTGGAGACATATTTGATTCAGACGTGCTCTGAACTCTGTATATTCTCCTGAAAGTATTCAGACGGGTTGTATGTGAGATCACGAAAGTCCAAGTTAGGTGCTCTGGACATTCTGTGACGTTTGTCTAGCCAGCCCCCAGGTAAAACTCCCAATAAAGTCCATGTGAGCCCATGTTAGAATACAGCAGGATATTGTCCTTGAGTAGAAGATTTCAGCGTCGAAAGCCGAGAATCAAGAGCTTTTGATGATAAGGGCCAACGCTGGTGTTGATGTGCTGTGACAATAACTTGATGCCGCAGCAGAATTCATACAGAGTTTATATGTGCCTCCGGCTTGCTCAACCAAGATGCCCCCCCCTCTCTGGAGCGCTCCAGAGATTTTCCTGATGTCGAAACACTTCTGACCTGTTCAATCTCCTGCTGTGTTCTTCAGGCAAAGTCTGGAAAATGATCTGGAGTTTATGTCTGAATAAAGCTCTGGCTTCAACATACGGTCAAAGACTGTTAAACCAGACACGTATTTTCAATGTATAGTAATAAATCTACTAAAGTGCATTCATCGGTTTCACAACCTTGATGTTGTGGTGTAACACTGGTGTATCATTTCAGAATGGCACTATTAACAAAAAAGACATTGTAATTCCTTTGTATACGAAGTAAGAGTAATCAAGATCAACTATCTGGATCCCGTCAATGATCCTTTTCATTAGTGAAGGAGCTTAAGTGAGCGTAGATGTAGATAAGGACTCTGAGTCATCGAGCAGGAAGTCCCAGCTCTCACTCAGAGGAGATCGTCAAAGTAATTTAGCACATGGCACCGTCTGAATGCAGCGATCAAGGTAACACTACGTGCCAATTCGTCTTCATTTCAGCACAAGGGATGGACTGAAAATGTAGCTCATTGTCACCTTTATGCGGCATTGATTGACTGGGTCTGGGCTTTGTGTGTGTGTGTGTGAGTGTGAAGATGTGTGTGTGTAGATTTGTGTTCCCTCTCACCTCGTCCGTCTGCCAGACAGCGATTGTAACCCACCGGGCTGAAGTACTCAAACACAAACACAGCTATGGCCGACACCAGCAGCAGCATCACAAACATCATCACCCACACATCAGCACTGAAGGGCTCTAAAAGAGGGAAATAGGAGGAGGAGGAGGAGTAGAGCAGGGGGCAGAGGAAGTGGAAAGGCGGAGGGAGGGAGGGTTGTGGGGGATACAGACAGGGAGGAAGTTCATTAAACCAAATTAAACATTATTATAAAATCACCCCCTGGTATCAACATGATTATTTGTATTCAGACTGTGTCGCACATTTATGGATTTTATCTGTCTGAACACTGATTAGCACCAGAGCCCCAGTGTCGTCTGTGACAAACAACACCAAACATTCTTTGTAATAACCCAGGATATCTGCACCTAAATATAATTATGTTGGGCATATTTTGTGCCTTATTTATTAACTTTTCGCATCATTTTACAATTACAAATTACATTTGGCCTGATTTTATTAAAATGTTCCCTAAATTAATACCCTTAAAATAAATCAGTTTATTAATAAAAGCCATGCCAGTCTACAGTTTGCATCAGATGGAGAGATTACTTTAATATCTCTGTCATAACAACATGCACATACATACATAGAGCAGCACACCAAGTGCATGAGCTGATATGAAACACTGTGTGCCTGCTTTTCAACAACAGCCATTCATTTACACATGTTATTATATTAGTTTTTATTACTTGCAGCATCATAAGCAATCGTTCTCAAGCTTTAGTGTTTTTGATTTTATTTCAAAGTTAAACTCTATTTTCTGGTCTTTTTCCAAACACAGCATTTTCTGCTTGTCACTGACTTTAGCAGTTAGAGCAATTGTTTATCAAAAATACATTTATAAACAAGACAGTTGTAATTTTGTATTTTTATGGGAGGAGTGTAATCTAAAAAAATTGCAGGAAGTAGAGAGAGCTGTGTGATGACTATTGACAAACTTTCTTATTGAAATGTGTTTGTTTGACTTGAGATGCAGTGAGATTGTTGTGTCAACTTTATTCTATAGGGTTCAGCAAATGATTATTTATATTATCGCTTCATTGCTTCCCTGATTAATTGTTTGTTCTATAAAATCGGAAAACGTATTCATGTTATTATTTAACGATCTTTGTTGATCTTCAGTTTTCGATTAAAATTGTTGCAGGTTAGAATTCTCTCGATCAACTAATGAATTAACTGAGCAATCATCAAAAAATCATGAACTATTTCCAAGGACAAAAATCAAACAACAGCTTTTCATTGTGCAGTCCTGAGTTGTATGATGACAAGTGAGCTTCAACTTTTAAATCTCACTGTGACAAGAGCATATACATGTTCATACATTTGGGGGCTTTTAGTGATTATCATATAAAATACTAAATACTAAATAGTTTAAATCAATTCCAGTCTGATTTGATGTCTTATGTAACCACTCTTTTATTTTTTGTGCTGCGAGAATCCACGTTACCGCAGATAAACAACAAATTAGCATTGTGAGCAAACTCCTTGATTATCTGCTTGTGACTGTGCATGTGCTACGTGATATTAGCGAGTTCTCGTGCATGTAAGTGTTCTCGACTGTGTGCTGTACGTCTGCCAGAAGCACCAGGTGCGTTCCTCCTCACCAAGAAAGGCGGAGGGGGAGACGGTGCCGTTGCTACGGGAGACCATGACACTGATCCCCGTCTCGATGAACGGCACAGAGAAGTCGATGACCTCCGACCTCTCCTCGTTGATGGTGAGCGAACCCACCGCCATGTGGGCATTCTTCAACACCACCTGAGGGTCAAGCGCAGAGAGACAGAGGCAGACAGGAAGTTAATGTGCAGGGTCAGCGGACATATTCCCAGCTTTGTCAGTGAAGTGAGCCACCAGGAGTTTAACAGGATGTTCCTGTAGGATGAGAAATGGAGGAAAATGGGATCATCACTACCACTGGGTCAGTATTTGACTCCCCACTGAGGGTGCTCAGGTATATTTAGCCCCAAGTTTCAGGAGCCCGGGGCCATGAATAAAACCAGAGTTATTAAGGACTATGTATGCCAGAGTGAGCAGGAATCTTACGCACTCTTTGGTCACACTTCTTCATAGAGGCCCTCTCTCTTTTTTCCCTGTCTCGTTCTTTTCCTGTGTCTGCCATCCCATTTTACCCCCATTCAAATGAAATCATTAGCTGCTTGCTTAGGCATTTAAGGACATGGATTAAGGCACCCATGCATGCATGCGCTGCACATTCCCCTAGCCCCGTCTTTACGCTGATGTTTATCTCAGGTTGTTAAACACAATCTATAGAAGGTGGACTTAATATATTGTAATTTCATATTACTGGACTGCACATCTTCCCTCATCTATGTTCATCAGATAATAATAAAGTGGCTCGTTCTGTGCCATAATCAATTAAGTTGGACATCACTTCGATTTGTAAAGGCTGCCTTGTGCTGGATGTATAACGTGTTCACCAGAGAAGTGGGTTTTTCCCTGAGGCTGCTTTCTCTCCCTCTCGCCCTCTCCTTCTCTCTCCCTCTCCTTCTCTTACTCTCTCTCTCCCAATTGCCCGCTCTATCTGATTCTGTCCTTCTCTTTCTCCATCTCTGAATAGGAGCCTCATCATCCTCCTCCTCCTGAGGTTTTTGTGGAGCTGATCACAGCTTCCCTCAGGCCAGGTTGTGGGGAATAGGCGCTCAATTGGCGTGACGGAGGAACTGAGAAACTAACAGAAAGAGACATTCAGAAAATATTATCAAAATATCTTCCAATCCGCAAAAGGCACATTCCACATTTGTAGTAGCAGTTGAATTAGATTACATAGGGAATTTCCCTTCGTTTTTTTCAAGTTTTGAAAAGCAATATAGCATTATTATATAGCAAATGCTGAACAAATAAATATAACATATAACAAATAAAAGGAAAGTGATTCTAACTGAGTAAAATTAAGGTGTATTATTTGGTATTCTAAAACCCAGTAGCTACATACTCTACATTGAATCAGTGCCAGCAGAGGACATGGTGGATTTAAGACCAAAAAACACAGTTTTTGGTTTTAATTACCACTTATTTATTTTTTTATGTTCATGTAGCTTTGTTCCCTGTGCCCTCAACGCGGCCCGACAGGGAGCTATTCACATTAAGGCTCTTACTTGATTCCATCCATTTATTCAGTTTCCATTTAACTTGACCCCAATCTGCATGTGTTTGGACTGTGGGAGGAAGCTGGAGTACCGGTGTAGAAAACACACACACAGACACAGGGAGAATATGCCAACTCCACACGACCCAGGCCGAACCTTATTGCAGCGAGGCACAGACTAACCACCAGACCTCTAACCAGGCGTCCCTTCTTTACTCACAGAGATTTTCCTAACTCTAACCTCACTGTCACAGAAATGCAATTTCTCCCAGTGTCCAAAAGTTACACATTTTCAGATGATTTACATCAGGCCATGTCAGACAAATGCAGCTAAACTCCACCTGGAATCAACAGTTTTGTCATTACACGAATAAACAGATGTTAAATTTCATCCTGGCCACTTGAAGCAGCTTTTATTTTCACTATTAACAACAAAAACATTTTATATTTCGTCAGTGATGCTAAAAATAGTAAAATAGTTGTAAGGATGCTGTATCCATTATGCCACACACCACCGACAACGAAGAGCTAAATAGGCGGCACTTAATTAAACATTCTTATGGTAGTTATTCATATAGTGTTCCTGATTAATGTCAGAGAAACATGCTGAATGTGATTTCATTTTAAATAAACTGCTTGATTTGGTCACTGTGCTAATTCAGGGTTGTGCGGTGAGGTCTCCAGTGATCTGCCAGCTGTGAAATCTGTGATCAGCTGATCTGCCAGCAGGTCTGTGGGAAATCAACCAAACTCTCAATGTATGTTTAAGCTGTTTACAGCAGATGTCAAGCTGCTGCTTCTTACTGGTGTCGGGCTCAGCCTCCCAACAACATCCACATTTCTACTTACATGAATTACATGAATCATAAAAACACATCCTCCTCCTACACAGTACGGAAGGCTAATTTTAGAGAGAGGGCTTTATCTGAAAAAAGCTGCAATACATGGAGTGACTGGGTTCATGTGTGAAAGAGAGAAAGACGTATTCACCTCTCCCACCATGCCGTTCCAGGTCCCGTTAACCTTCTTGCCGTGTTTGCCGTTGGTGACCAGGTAGAGGTCGTACGTGAACTTAACAGCTTTGGCGATCTTCTTCAGGATGTCAATGCAGAAACCCTTGCAACAGCGCTTGATGTAAATCCCTGAATCCCCTGTCTGGTTGCTAGTGGGAGATAAGAGGAGGAAGAGGAGAAGGGGTCAGAGGAGGTTAAGATGAAGGAAGAGGAGAGAATGGTTCAACAGTTTTTAGTTTCAGGTGCACATGTAACAGATTCAAAAGCAGAAACGAGTCAGAGATCAGGTTTTCATGCCCACCAAAATCTGATCATAATCAACTGTTAAGCACATATTTAACTTGAAGGGCACCAAATAGCATACTACTTAATCAGCACATTGCACATACGGTGCATGTATTGCATCAGATACATATATGTACACAGAAGATCCTGTTAAATGCAGGCAAAAAATATATTCTCTGATATAGTTGAAAGGAATATTTACTTATGACAATACAATAACATAATGAAGAACCCTCATAGAAAAATCCCTTTTGATTCACAAAATCTGGCTCTTTATCCAGATGTGCACTTCACCTGTTCATATATATTAGAGCTCTAAAGATATCACACAGTTCTTTGTATTATTTCTTGACAAATTCACAAAAATTTGGAAAAATGCCCTCATCTCACAAAGAGAGTGAACAGAAACATCCTGGATCTGCCCCCTGATCCAAATCTGCACCAGATTTTAAAAGGTGATTTCCTGACCTATACCACATGTTTCCATCAAGATGAGAGCATAACCTCCTTGGTGATATAACACAAGACAGAGGGAAATGGTCAGTGAAAGCACCATAGGTCAGACATGTTCAGTAAAAACTAAAACTAATGGTCGGACAGAAAAACATGTCCTCTTTGGCTCTTTGAAATTCTAATGCACATTTCACTATGCATGTAACACTCCATCTGCACACCGAGAATGTGAGATTAAACAATGTGGCACAAAAAAGTTAAATTAATCAATGCAATTTTCTTCTGGCACATGTAAACAGGTTAACACATTGTCCCTGACAGCTAGACTCTAATGAGGTGACAGAGCATAATGAACACCTAGTGACAAACCTGACCGAGCTGCATGTCATTAATCAGGGGGTTGTTGTGGCTCACAGCAGGTACAGGTGCACAACAGCGTTGGGGAACAACACAATGGTGACTTTGGCGAGCTGCGAGGAGGACGTTGCCAGAGCCAGACCAAGGACAAATGTGTTTGTTTAGTGTGTTTGCATTCACACAAGGGTTTGTCAAGCCACATCTAGAGACAATGGTGGGATTATGAATTCAGCTCCTGCAAGTGAACAACCTTCATGATTACTGAGATAAATGGCACCGTGTGACATGGAACAATGTGAACACAGAGGTTTATCTGTCTGACACTGACGCTACTTCCACATTTTATCTGCTTTTATGCACACAAGGACAAATTTACACAGCTCTGTGCATCTGGCCCATGAGGTAAGTTTGGCTGGATAGGATGGATTCTCTGTGGCATTTCGTTGTCTTTTCCTGAAAGGCTGTATTCGAGGAAGTCTTTGAGGGAAGATAGAGACAGACAGACAGAGGGAGAAAAGGGGGAATCGCAGAAAGAGCAGGTTGAAAGATCAGTCAATGAAGAAACCAGTGAGCCAGAAGATGACGGACACCCTCAGGAGATTTCAGTAGGGCTAGCGATAGAAAAGAAGGCCGATGAAGAAAATGAATTATAACACACCAAGGAGAAGTGGAGAGCAAGAGGGTCAGGGTGAAGAGACAGGTGGGGGAGGAAGACAGGGACAGAAACCAAGACCATGGAGGGGAGATGGTGAGAGGACAAAACAGGTTATATCTTAGAAATCTAACAAAGAAAAAGCAGGAGAACCATTACGGTATTCTCCATTTGGAGTGAAAAAAAAAGGATAAATAGAAAGAAAAATGCACAATAATCCATACCTGTGAACATACTATGCACTCTTTTGCATCTTTCAATCAATCAAAGTCATTCATATCTTTTCTTAACATTCACAGATTGCTACATATTCAGCTGTTTGTGTTATATGTTTTTTTTTCTACTGGTTATTGTTTTCCGTTTGACAACTGACTTTGGGAACATGAAGAAGGTTACAGGCTACAACAGACAAGTGTTTAATTATTCATCTTGCTATATCGATGTTGAAATAAATACTGTATGACCAACGCTAAGTTATATTTTTGAGGTCTTGACTCAGCAATAATGACAAATGTGAATTCATAATCTGATGCATGTGTTTGTGAAATAATACAAAAACAAGTCTGATTTGACCAAATCCAACATTAGACTCTCACCTGAGTTTAAGCTGTTTGCGGCACGGCACAGTGTTCCTCATGCAGGTCCCACTGAGCGGGTCAACATCCTCCACGATGACAAATGGCGCCTCCTCCAGAGTCACGATGGACAGGTGGTCCTCCCGCTCCTCCACTCCAGTGTACAGCTCAAAGCGAGGCCACACATGGTACCTCATCGTCAAAGAGCCCCTCTCCCACTTGCCAACCTGCAGGAGCGATAGGGAGGAGGGCTGTGTGATATACAGGCTACTGCAGCAGGTACTCCAAACGAAAAAAAGTGACAGACGCGTCAGATCACAGAGGGCGAAAAATTGAAGAGGACAGATTAGAAGAATAAAGAAGGGGGGAAATGGGCACAGGAAGAGATGAAGAAGAACAGAAGAAGAGGAGCGATGGCAAATGAAGAGAAGATATTCACCCGGTCCCATTGTCGGTCCTTGTCTAGAAGAATGATGACCAGTTTGGGGAACATCTGGTGACCCTCTTCACTAAACGACAGGTTTCTGCCTTCAAACGTGACATTCATCAGGTACCTGAGGACGAGAGTAAGAATTTGAATTATCAATATTAATGTGGTCATTAGTTTGAAAACAATATGTGCAGCATATAGACTTAAAATATTATTTGATGTTAAAACATTCATTATATATATAAGATATCCTTCAACAAATAAAAAATTGGCACCATGTCAGCCATCGTCAGTAAAACATTTGCAACAGCTCAAAGATGAAAGTAGTTTAACTAAAAACAACCTAAACAGCAAGAAAAGAGATCGAGTTCCTCATTAATGATCAGATAATATGTGAGCGGCAAGTGTTCTGTGCTGTTTGAAATGTATATGCTTCTGACTACTTTAATCTAAAGCCAAAGTTTGGTCCAAGGACATAACACACAATAATGTCTTTCAACATTATTATGAAAACACTGATTAGTGCAGCTTTAAGGACACAGACAAAAATTACAGGAGTTCCAGAACAGTACTGCTATCCCAGTACAAGCTGCTGGTAACTTCTCTATGAATGGCAACATACTGAAACTGGGAGTGCTGGGAGAAATATAAAAAATGAATGTCTTGAACATTAAAATATTAAGCTAAAATATTTCAGTCTCAAACCGTATACAGCTGGTGTAAATAATAAGTTCAAAGACTTGGCAGCGTAATTGTGAAATTAGTTAAGGCAGAATATAGTGGCTGGAGACGGTCATGGACATTATCATATCTGTCATCCACAGGTTTACCATGATCCAGTTGAACACATCTGCATTGTTGATTCTTGATTACTCTGTTAAATGTTATTTCATGTATCTTTATTAGGAATTTGTGTTATATCTTTGAAAGCAGATAGTATTTTTTCATGTATGAGGTCCTAAGGCAGAACACTGTTGGATTCTTAGAATAACAGATTTCCTTTAAATGTAGATATGCATATGCACAGATATATATGTAATTTAAGAGGTTTTAAAAAGCAAAGAGACCGTCTTTCTAATGCCGCCTTTCTCCACCAGGTTGCTACGTTAGTGTGAAATATGGAAAAGATGACCTAGTTTGAGCCTTGGTAAAATACTGTATATGGCACCAGATAGACTTAGAAACACAGAGAGGGAGTATATGGAGGCTGTGAGGGTGAGAGAGAGAGCAGAGAGAGAGAGGGAGGGAGGGAGAGAGAGATAGAGAGAGAGAGAGGGGCGGCATCAAGACGCCAGAGTAGAAAAGTGGAAGAGCAAGGATGGGAGAGAGAGTGTATTAATCGCCTGTGTGACTACATATCAGAATATATGTCAACAAGTGTGCAGCCGTGGCAGATAAGGTGGAATCATCTCTCTCACACACACACACACACACACACGCACACACACACACGCACACACACTCTCTGTCTCTCTCCATCTCTCTCCCCTTGCTGCCTCCTTCCCTCTTTTCGTCGTCCTGATCTGTGGGTTGCCATCACCATGGAGATGCTCTGCCTCTGAAACAATCCACTGGAGAAATAAATATCTTGTCTGAATGCAAGGAGTGAGGGGCAGCGTGTTTGTGTGTGTGTGTGTGGGTGTGTGTGTGTGAGTGTGTGTCGTGTGCAGACTTTTTGAAGAAGGAGGTGCTGGGCACATTTTACCCGTCCTTGTCTCCGACCGAGTCAACGGTGTGAAAATAAGACAATAAATCTATTCACAATGCAGACAACAGATGAGCAACGGGCCTGAAACTTACACAAGATTGTAAGTACCTCCTACTATAACACTGAGTAACCCTATCTGTAATGTCTTCCACTGTATTTATATCTCACCTCACACACAAACACACACACACACACACACACACACACACACACACACACACACACACACACACACACACACACACACACACACACACACACACACACACACACACACACAATAAGAAGGCGCATGCTTGGACTAAGTCAATAATATGACTCAAGCCTCCTTGAAAATGCCCATTGCTGCACACTGGCTGGCCGACCCCCCTAAGGTGCTGTAATGTGAATGTAACAGGGGATTAGCCACCTAAACATAATCTCACTCTGAATAGAGAACCATGAAAGATCGAGACGGCGTGAGTGGAGGCTCGGCAAGTCCAACTTGTTGCCATACTGACGCCATGACAACCCACGTAACCAGCAGCGGCGGCCGCTGTTTGTGTCAGCATCACGATGAGGTGACGTGTGGACATAAACCCAAAAGTGAGACATGGGAAGACGGGGAGGCTCTTAACACCATGATATAATGTAATGTAACGTGTTGCCATGGCGCCCACAACCACAGCAATTTTCATGCAATCAGCTGCGTTGCCATGGGAACAGTAATCTCACCCAAGAGAGGCTGGTTGAAAGGGAGAAAGCGAGGCGACAGGGAGAGGGGAGTATTTTTTTCGGTCTAAACCCGAGTGTTTATCCACTTCCCCTCACGCCGTCTTTCACTTTCAGATCAATCTCTCCATCTCACCTCTGAGTGGCGCATCGAATCACACATCAATACGATGTGTGATTCAACACATTAACCTGTGCCTTTACAAAGACGGCAGCATGCTGTGAATTTACAGCGGAGGAGGCTGCTCTGTTTATCATTTTGTAGCCCTGTACTATTGATGGAGCTCTTATGTGCCTTCTGATCCCCTCTCATGTCAGAACTCCCCTCTGACTCTGCTGGAAGAGGGAAAAGAGAAAAAAGAAAAAGAGAAAACTACTGGGATGAGCAACTAACAGAACCTCATGCGGCTTCATCACAGCCATATGCAGCGCTCGTGTGCGCCTTGCTCACCAACTGTTCCCCAACTAATCACTGGCTGTGAGGGGAATTTATTTTTTAGTTACAGAGACACTGACTCATCAATGGCATGGACACAATCCCTCCTCGTTCCCTTAAATCTCTTCACATGTTTCCAAGAGTCATGTGATATGACTTTCTTCTATCTGTGAAGTGAAGATAAAAAGCAGGGATATAAAAAATACACATACTCTGTAGATAATATATTATATATATATATAGCTTTGTATTTGTGTGTATGCATGTCTAAGTAGTATTACTAACAGTAAAGTAAGAGGAACTAAAACCATGTTTTTAAAGACATGAGGGTAAACAGGGTCACCACTGTATATCACAAGGACAGAAGCAGTGACTGTTTGAGGGGATGATGCAACATGTACAACTCCAGATTGTGTTAAATTATGGTAATGCACTGCACATATGATGTGAGAACTGTGCCACCCAGGAATCACTGCAGGACAAATGTGACAAATACCATTAAACCAATTAACCACTTTACAACAACATCATATTTCTGGAATTCTTTCGAACAAGATTGTCTATTTTTAAACATTATTTTGTTAAGCTTATCTTTATTAAAACATCAAAATATATGTTTTTTGTGGAGGGCTGAAAACAGTATTGTGGGCTCACCCCAATGCAACTTGGATTTAGGGTTTTTGAGCTGAATTATAGTTCTGCTCTCTATCTTTTTTAATTTGTGTTCTGAATGTTTGTGTATTACATTACCTGATTCATACAGAAATATTGGTGAATTACTCAGGACAGATGTGAACGGGTTTGAACAGGGTCAACAACAGTTCAACTGTGACTTCTGCTCTTATGCTTGTCTGTCTTCTGTGTTCTCCCCGTGTTCCCATTCCTTTGTTCTGTGTCTGTCTTCCCCTCTTTACAGACAGTTTGCCATTTATTTGTGATTCGTCTTTGTGTTTTTGTAACTCTAGTTTCCTTGAACCTTGTAGCCTGCTTGTTGCCTGCCCACCTGTTCACCCTTCAGCCTGCTCTTCACCTCCAAGGACACCATCTCCATACTCAGCACACAGGCATCATTATTCCACTTCGCTGTAATCCCAGCATTATACTTATAAGCCCTTTTTGGTGAATTTTCTTGACTGTTTTTAAGTCCAGCCAAAACAAAATTTTAACAATAAGACTGTTGTCATGCGTGGCTGCAGATATATTTAAACTTCAATTTATATGATCAGCATGGTTACGTCCAACGTGTCATTATCAAAGCCTCTGTGTCCTTCAAATCAAGTATCTGACTTCCCTCCAGACAGATTGATTAAATCCACAGCACACAGCTGACATGTTGCCACAAACAAAAACCATTCTGCAAGTTGAATTTGTCTTAAGATTTCAATCTTAAGACCAATGACCGTAACTCTGAAAACGCTTTTTTATCAGTTGTGAATCTGAATCTAAAGACATGATATAAATCTAAAAGCTGAGTTTTAATATTAACCATGTAAATCAGAAAAGTTGCTTATTTATTGACTCATTTGTTGCTGGTGGCTCAGCTCCGACAACATAAACATGTGTTGTGGACTGCACACAGGAAAGATGTGAGGCTCAAAGTCTCTTTGAGCCGCAGCCTTTAATAAGTGAGTCCACAGGAGCTCCATGTCATCTGGGCCCACAAGGACCCCTGTGGAGCAGGAGACATCAGACAGATACCTGTGGAGTCTGGAGAGAGGGGGCACTGTATCAGAGAGAGCCGTCTCTCATTTAGAATGTGAACCAGCACTTAACAGGCAAGGACACTGACCAGCCTGCAAACCTCAAAGACCTTGTTTTATTAATGCTAATCGGACAAATAATCATTGTATTTTCAATATAAGATCAAATGGGATGAATTTGCTCTCAGGCACCAAAAAAATGTATTCATAGAGATAATGTGCTTATTTGGAGCAGAGTGAGCTGCTATTCAACATTTGTTATAAGGTTACATATGAGGTTCATCTGGATCTTAGTGGAGGCAACTTTCTCAAGAATATTTCAACACAACAGGGAAACTTCATAAAGTAATTTCGTCCTGATTGAGATTTATACCCTATTCAAGTCTCAAAAACTGAAAGTTCTGTCAGACAACTCACGTTTGATCATGTAATTTATTTATTACAACAGATTTAGTGTTTGGCGTCTAGGCTCCAACTTAATCACTCCCCCATATAATTACACAGGAATGATGGGAGTGATGAGCAAATACTTGTAACCCCCCCGTTGGAGCCTACAGGTGGATGCTGGGGTGGTGGAGGGGCTGAAGCAACAGGTAGCGATACTGCAGCAGCAGTGCGAGCGAGAGGGGTTGATGGGAAATGTCGCACTGGTTAAATAGACCACCTGATAAGGTGGGTGTGTATTATAGATGGTTGTGGAGATTGAGGTATGTCACATGATGTATGTCACATGATGTATGTAACATGAATGGCGCAGCGCAGCTCGAGTTGCCTGCCAGAACTAGCTCGCCGGCGTCGCCACATTTTTGTACGTTTTTGAGATATTTTTTACATTTTGTGTCAAATCACCATTCACCTTCACACCAACGATCAATTTTGACTATAACTAACCCCAATCTTTTCTTTGGGGAAGAAAGAGGAAGCCGGAGAACCCGGAGAAAACCGACGAGGGGAGAACATTCAAAGTCCACACAGAAATACCTTGAAATTATAATAGAAACTGTTGACTGTTTAAAAACACTGTATGAGCCTTGTGTTTCCCCTTAATAAGCAGAAAATACAATGAATGTGTGGATGTAGCCTAAAATAAATTGACTTAGAGGAAACATTGACTCAAAGAAGCTTTTACAAAAGAAATATTAATTTAAAGCATATTTTTTATGAGCTAACATTTGTACAAACTTGAAAAAAACATCTTGGCTCTGTGTGACTTGCACGGCACTGCTGCGGGGTGCATTAAGTCAACCCAAAACTCTTCATTCAATATTAAAAACAGCTATGGGCCATGTGCAGAACATTTCCCATGCAGCTAAATTAGGGTTTGCATGTTGTGTGTTTGTTGTGTATTATTCCTTTGAGAAAATTAGGATGACTTGATATAATTTCAAAGGGAATGTTTGGAGTAAATCTCCCAAAATCTAAAAGAAAAGACATTTCTTTACTCACAATTTTGCAATTAAGGCAAAGAGTGATACAGACATACAGTCCTGGTAAAATATCAAATGATTTGACACGTAACAGAATTCTTCAACACTAAACACTAAGGGTAATTAAAAAGTGGATTTATACACAAACCGATCAAAGACATAAGTGCATACGATTTCAAACAAGAGAAATTGAATTCAAGCTCAATATAAGTAATCTTGTCCTTAGAAGCACTAGTCCTTCGTCCTCATAAAGTCTCTATATATAGAAAATGTGATAGAGAAAGGAAGAAAGATGGTGATGGAAGATTCAACGTTTTAGCTTCATGTAATTGAAAGAGCTTTTCATTGAGAGTGGAGACATGCAGGAGCATCACGGAGCAAGAGGAAGAAAGAGACAAAAAGGGTGACAAGCAGAAGAGGCTCAGGTAACAGAGTTTTCCGCTAGAGATGAAACTGTTGTTTGAAAACAGCCTTTTCAATCCAAAACAATCACTGTCCACATGAGCAGGGTTAACCCTAACCCTAACCCTTACTACCACAGTATGCCTGAAATGCATATCATGTGACCTCTTGTGTACACTGGGCAAGCGCTTGCTGGGATAAACAGGTAGTTTTTCTTGTTGGTGGCGTCTCCTACGCATGTTAGCATTCATTGTAAAATGCTGAATTCAAATGCACTAGCATTTAGCAAAGACAACAGGGTCAGTAATGCTTCCATGCTATGTTCTACACATTCTAAACATATTGACTCCGGCCACTGGCTATCACCAGCGCAGAGACATAAAGTAAAGACTGGCAAAAATAGAAAAAAGAAAGAGGAAGGTGCAGATGACAGAGATGTGTCGACTGACCCACATCCCTGCTGAAGAAGATTCCATTCAAGGACACGTTCACTTATTGTCTAGATGCCCAGCTGGCCTGTCAACAAACACTCAGACAGACACTTTTATTGTTGCTATAGAAAAATGCAAAACTACTCGCCTGCTGCGGGAAAAAAACTACTTTGGAGGGGAAATAGGATGAGAGCAACATGCTCACCATAACATGCACAAGAGGCAGCAAAAGTGCCAGATGGCCTGCAGAAAAGGTTGTCGACAGAGCTGCGCTGAAAGGCCTCGCACGCAGCCAGCCCACATACGTGAAGACAAATTTCTCGTCAGATCACAGGAAAACTCGCAAGAAAAAGAAAAACCATCCCTCACATCACATCTGAAGGAGCAACTCTGCACACCGGCACAGGGTATCTGAGAAGGAATTTGAATTCAACCTCACACACACACGAACAAATAACAGGAAAACATCCCTTTCCCTGCAACATCCAAGCATAAATAAACCCCTGAGTGCCTCATCCAAAACCACTTGGAGCACATTTTCTCATTATCCCAGAGTTCTTGTGCTCTCTGTGAGGTAGGAAACACTGGATGTTCTCTATAGCCCTTTGATTGTGTGTGTTTGTGGTGGAGCGTGTGTAGTTTTGTGTTTGTGTGTGTGCCCCATAAGGTCAAGTAGCCCCTAAACATATCGGGGAGCGTGACTCAACAGGAGCCTCCCATCTCCATCCATCGGCACTGACGGGATGGCATGCTAATCCAGCGTGCATGCAGCCCGCTGTGGCCCCTAGCTATACAGGACCACGCGGAGACATATGGCCTTGTTATTGCTTTTGTCTCCGGGGACGATGAGATGGAAAAAGGTGGAATTATGTGAGTGTGTCTGTCGGGCTGCTTTTAGCCCCCGGGGTCACCACCGAGATCCGGCGATCCAAAATCCCTGCCTTCGCTCAGTCAAATGGAGAAAAATGGAATGGTTGGTTGGAAAATACACATTCGCATCACCCCAGTCTCAACTCACACACACACACACACACACACAGCTAAGTAGAGTCCCAGGTGTGTGCCTGAAGGATGATTGAGAGCTAACCCTGCGTCTGATAGCGTCCTTTAGGGACTGAAATATTCATGGCTGCAGGGTTATTGTTATCTCAGGCCCGCTGGTGGAGGAATCCTAAACGGCACGCATAAGTGCTCCTGATATTAAAAACAGGAACACGGGAGAAAACACGACCTAAAATTGACTGTAATAAATCAACGTCATACTGAAGATTAAAGCAGTGGAGACATCGCAGGCTGCGTAATGTCTGTCAAGATTTTCACTTTGCTAGAATTCAAACTGACGGTGGAAAAAAAAAGAGAAAAACAAACACAAACAGAGGAAATGTTAAATATTAGAGAAGAACAGGAGGTTGGAAAGGCAGGTGGGCGCATCGCTTTGTACGGCTCACGTACCGTATATATATACGATGAGGGATGGCATGAGTAATACCAAGCTTTTAAAAGACTAAACTCTAAAGAACAGTGACATGCAAAAACAGCACACACACGTGTTTCTGTGTGCTGGCGATTACCCCGCCGTTGTTCTTTGGCTCTTTTTCCTCATTAATCCTGTTGTCCCCAAGCATTCAATTAGCTGTGGAGTCACTGATCAATGAGAACAGTAAAAGTACGCCCTATGAAGTTAAATGGGGATTAATTATTGAATACCAATGCTCCTGCTTGTGCTGTAGTAGGCCAAAAAGCAGAACAAGGAGGTTCAGAGGAAGAGGAGGATGTTTTCCTTTAACGATGGCTGTGGGTTAAGCTCCAGATAAGACAACATGATGTTAGAAGTCGTCTTGTTTCTTAGATGTTTATTGGCTAATTAAACAAACTGGTTCCTCCTCTGAGAAGGTGTCTACATTGTTATACTATGTGTATTTGTGCACAACATATATTTGTTGTCTTTGTTTTGCTGCCTTGGGTTTTTTGTTGCTATATTTGATATTCTTTTGCAGCCATCCATCAATTCAATTTTCTCAGAGAAATAATTGTAAAAGCTGATGAAACTGGGGGAACATGACCCATAAACATGATTTTTCCCCCCAGCAGGTAAAACTGTCATGTTCCTTGACCTGGATTTAAACTCAAAACATGAGTTAATCAAAAGACGTAAATTGTTACAGCGCAGACAGGAAACAATTTGTGCTGAAAATATAAAATCAGGTGTTTGCACAATGTCCTGAGAGACATGAAGCCTGAAGCTATTGGACCATACGATAAGCACTTTGAAGAAGTGGTAGCTTTACTTTTGAGTTTGGCTGACAGGTTAATACTCTCTTATGCAACTTCAGTCGAGGTGGGTTGCGTATACTCATACATGTGAGTAATTGGTTTGTAGACAGGCATGCGTCTCTCCGTTGGTTCAGACTCTGACCCAAAGTACCGGCCTTTTTTGGTTTGGACCAATCTGAAAAGAACGAAGGTCCAGACCAAACAAGGTAGGTGTGGAAGCACCCAGCATCATCTAAAACGCGTAAACTTTAAAACATGCCAGGCCTGCTGCGCCTACTTAGAGATGCCAAACTGTGACTGTGCAATTGCTGATCTGGGATGTTGGTAGAAACATTTAAAACAGACATTATCTAGGTACATATTTGTCAATTCCAGCCCCTCCGCCCCGGTTTCCCATAACCAACAACTCCCCAGAGTGGACTCACTTCAGTATTTCCTTGGAGTGGCCCGTGTTGGAGCCCTTTTTGTCAGGTGTCCCAAGGCAGCTCGACTTCAGTAAGGTGTGCGGCCCCCGGTCCAGCATCATGGTGGAGGTCGCCGTGGCAATAACAGCCACCGCATCACGGACTCTGGCCTCAATGTTGTAGTCCCACTCGTCATAAGACACTGAGATAAGCCCTGGGAAAGAGAGAGATGGAGTGAGGCGAGAGGGAGGAACGTTTGGAAAGAGGGACGGAAAAGAAGAGGTAGAAAGAAACGTGTAGAAGTAGAATCAACACCTGTGGCTATACTGCCATTGCCAACCAATCAAGTTACTGTTGACTACCATGTTTGTCAAGACTCGTATCATATATGCAGTGAATACTATTAATGCGAATTTAGTAAGATTAACTGAAATTAGCAACAAGTTTATGGCCAAACACGTTTTGTGAGGTCACATTGACCTTGACCTTTGACGAACAAATTCAAATCACTTTACGAATGGTTTGAAGAAATCTCCTCTAGGCGCTCCTGAGGTATTGCGTTGATATGAATGGAAGGGGCGGATGGATAGACAAACCGTATAACACAATGCCTCTGGCCACAGCTGTCTCTGTCGCAGAGGCATAAAGATGACAAGGGGGGAAAAGGTTGAGAAAGAGAGGGAGGATACAAATCGGGAAGCAGAGTGCAATGAAAAACTGCAGAACGGGAAAACGATACACAAAAAGATTAAGAATGCCTTGTAGTGGAGGCTGGAAAGTGGAAGAGCAGTGAGACGAAATTAAGAGCTATTTCTAAAAAGAGAAATGATCACACAGGTGGAAAACACATGGGAAATTAGCTAAATATGAGCATCAGTTCTCCTCCAGCTACTTTTGTTATGTTTGTCTTGTGAAGCATGAGGAACATATATTTCTTACACCCATAAACAACAGGGTTTTTTTAGGTCATTTTCCGCAGCTGGTTTGGATTGTGTGTAAATCTGTTGGAGAAAAGAGGCAAAACCAGCATGTTCACGTTGGCGTTAAAATGGGTCGCACGAGTAAATGGAATAACATGACAACAATACTCCCAAAAAGGAGCACTGCAAAATGAGAGAGGGGTCTTTTTCCTGCCTGAACCAATTCTCCAGAGAGATATTTTCAAAACAACATCACTGTGAATCCTCTTGGATGACAGATTCCACAGCTCCGTCTTATGTATGGTGCTACATGAGAATTGAAGGTAAAATGAGCAGAAAGTTCCAGATGATCCCCCAAACAAATGAAAGTCTTGCTTACCTGCGGTTAACAGAAATTGGTATGCAGCCTGCCACTAACTGGCACAGCGTTCTTCAAATACACCAGGAGCACATTTGCATATATGCAAACAAGCCCATCTGTCACTTGTGCCCACATTTTAATACAAAGTCTTTGAGAACTTAGGACAGAATATTTCAATATACTCTGGATTTTAATGTGATGATCAATGAAGGGTTGTTAACATGAGTTGATTTAATCTCGAGTTTGGCGTCTGGCCCTTGATTCTCTGATTCTCTTTCTAAAAACAAAATGGGATTGGTGAATGAAGATGGGAAAACTCTGGTAATAAAGTTCTGCTGTTTATACTGTGTGCTTACATTCAAATAGATGCCAAAGTCGAGGGTTGAGCACAGAGGATATCACGCCATGTTCCGAGTTTTAAACCCTATGAGGACAATTGTGATTTGTGAATATTGGCTACACAAATGAATCTATATTGATTGATTGATAAATATCTTAGACTGGTCCTTAGTGGGGCCACTAAAATCAAATTTTGCCCTTATTCTAAAGAAAGTGAGTTAGACTCTGCCTTAGACTTGAACTCTAAAGCTAACTCTGAACTAAGAGCTAAGGAACCGTCTCCTCTTCGCTCCTCAGAGATCTGGTGGTTTCGTCTGCTGCCATATTTCTTCCCTTCAGAGGTGAGTAAACGTTGGTGGATGCCAGTGAATCAAATGTGTCATGTGTGTCATTACAAGCCCTGTTCATACCTGACATTATTCATATCCTGTGTGCACCTGCGATCGCATCTCACATCCTCGCTCTACATGCAAATAAACGTGTAGGCTACATCGCTACTGATTCCAACAAATGCATTGTGGTTCTTAGCCCATCAAACTATGATAGATGGGTCCGTAGTAAATAATGATGTAATATCGGGTCTCAACTTTACCATTGATTCTCTCGGTCTGTTTTAATGGCACTTTGTCAAACTGAAATCAATACAGATTTAAAGATACTGATATCTGCAATTGCACAGAGGTTTTTGTATGCATAAATTGAAAATGTGCAGATGGAATGAAACTTCAGTAATAAGAGAATCAGTTTTAGCAAACGCACTAAGTTGTTGGAAACATAGCAGTGAGGAAATTTGGCAGTCATTATAATTTTTCCAAGGAAACTTGTCAGACTGGCCAGGTACAATACCAAGCTGTTCACACAGATTCTGGGAAAGTGAAGGCTAAACTACAGAGAAAAGCTATTCCACTGGTCAAAGCAGAAAGGGAAACATCTCTACTGGGCTTGGGGAAGGACTCAATCTTCTTTTTTTTGTAGATTTAACTACAAATT
Organism: Pseudopleuronectes americanus; assembly: GCA_038501795.1. Classification (NCBI taxonomy): domain Eukaryota; kingdom Metazoa; phylum Chordata; class Actinopteri; order Pleuronectiformes; family Pleuronectidae; genus Pseudopleuronectes; species Pseudopleuronectes americanus. The sequence continues at coordinate 11,285,106 of CM076721.1, forward strand.
CCTATAAATTTTGATGTTAGAAAGGAAGGGAGGAACTTTCAACAATTTAACTGTTAGTGAAACACATTTCCAGCATTGTTGGGGTGTCCATAGATACATCAGAAATCAATTGTCTGGTCAAACCAGACCATGTAAATACTGTGCTAACCTCAACAAACCCTTAGATCTCTCAATGCTCAGTCAGCCTTGTTTTTCATTTAGTCGTTTCATTATTTTACCAGAATCTGTAGCAAATGAGACCTATTTTAAGATAGTGAAGAACTAGACAGCTTTGTGCATCAGATGACTTCAGATAACCATAAAGGCCACAGCATAGGTCTCTCTTTTGTGTTAGGGTGTACCTGTAGGAAATACAGAGGGAACATGGTCTGCATCTCCGGCCACCAGCGAGGGGACGATCCAGGTGAAGCCGTAGCCGGTGAGGCCAACAGAATGAGCCACTTCAAAGATAGTGGAGGCCTCCTCCTTTGTGCAGTAGAGCAGAATGACAGGACTCTGCAGTTTCTTCAGCTGGTTCTGGATCTTGGAGTCGCCGTCGTCCACAGACATGTCCAGCAGGAGGACCTCCTCTAGCTCCCAGCCCACAAAGCTGTTGTCGATGGTGCTGCGAACCTAGAGGGAAAAGGGAGATGTGATTCAAAAAAGTGTGGGCTGAGTTGTTAAGAAGAGAAACTGGAACAAAACTGACTGAGAAGTCTCCTCCTCCAGCTCCCAGATTGCAAAACTGTTCTGTCTTTACATGTCTTCGGGGAGTAGGAAGCTTTGGTTGATTTTTTTCTTGTAAAAGTATCAAGAGCAAGATTAGGTAATCTTAAGGCTAAACCCTCACACACAAGGAGATATTGTGAAATGTATATTTCTATGGGCACAACATCTAATGGTTAAGCCCAAAGGGACTTTAAGGCAGCTCTCTTGAGCGCTTTCAGACATTCACTGAGGTCAGAATATTTTGCTGTATTTCTCCAGAGGGACCCAATGCGAAAAACGTAAATCTCGGAGTGAGTTGTTACACACAAATTTTCAGGGGAGTATGGCCCGCCCCCTAGTAAAATGTGAGAGGGTGTGCTGATGAAGTTTGTAACTTGCATGGACGTGAAACTCAAAGAACACACGAAAATGTCAGAATATGCTATACACGTAGAAGACACAGACTAGGTTTGTCAACTTGGAAAGACAAAGAGATTAGAGTCTGGAAAATGTGTGAAAATGGCTTATTTTTATATTTGTGGATCCCTGAGTTTTTTCTGCTATTTAGATTGATCAGACAAGTTTTAGTTTTAGGGACAGAAAGTTATGCTCCGAAAGAGAATTACATGAAGAATTGTATACATACAATTCGTCAAACATTAATCTAATATGACTTCAGTGAAAAGCCCCTCGGAGGAGCGTGGACTCTCTATATCCTCCTTCACGACCTCCATTTAGATGATTAATATGATTTCCTTTCTTTTACACCGAATCATTTCTAAAACTTTTGTTAAAGGAAAGACATTCAATGCTGCAGTATTATTTGGAAATATGATTAGGTTACTTTTTTTTATTCTTTTCAGATGTCTGATGTTCAATGTAATTCAGAATCTCAAACATAAAAATGTCTGTTCTTTGCCCTGGAGATAAGGAGGTTGAATCCTCAGTGAGTGGCTGCGTTCAGACAGACGTATTCGGCCAATCTGCCTTTTCCATTACAGTAATCAGAAATTGGAACTTTCTCCCCTCTTACATCAGACTCTACCCAGCCTCATCATTTCTAAAAGCTGGAAATTATGACTCGAGACCCGACCATCACTGCTTTTGTTTGGATAATTTCACCATCTGTTCATAGCTGAATAAACATCAAAATGAATTATAAAGACAATCGAGTTACGTCACGTCTTATCAAAAGGATAAAAAAACAATATGTGAACTACTAAGGAAGTGTCATGGCTCCTAAAATGGGTCCCTCAATGATAAAAGTGATAATAATCCTAATGCGTCTGGGAGCTAGAATGAAAGTGAGTGTCTCATTTGAATCTATGGTGGAAAAAGACCATTAGCTTTGTAATGATAAGTATCCTGCTGACTCTGAAGCCAGTTTTTTAAGAAAACTAGTACATGCATCTTTGAAGATTATAGTCCTCACAAGCTGTGTCCCAGTACAAGGGTCACATCCTTCAGAGGACACAGTCTACATGGCCAAAACCAAAATGAAATGGTCTGATCTACAGGTGATTTCCTTGATCAGCATCAGCAGCTTGTCCCGCCCCTTAATGCTGGCTCCTAGCAATAGAGCGGCAGTTGGACACGGCAAGAAAGTTGAACCCGCCTCAGGACATGTGTACTGTTAGCTGGAGTTGAAGCCTCATACTTAAGCATTGGACATCTTGTCTCTTGCTGGCGTCATAAATTCTTTAAAAAAAAATTGCTGCCAGTTTGCAATAATCCTTGGAGAGATAAGGGTGGGAGGGATCCACTCATTGCTTCTCAGGCCGCATTGGGAGGACCCTTAAAACTTGGAAAGCCTAGCTGCACTGCAGGGATGCAATTCTGTCTTCAAATGCAGCCTCAGAAGGATGCAGCCCCTAAAATTGAGACACATCTGCAATGTCTGTCCTTACCTTATTGCCAGGAGGAATATTATAGAAAGATGGAGCATTTACCTTGATGATAATGCAGAAAATCAATGGTGTATAGATCCATCGTACATATATATTCCATGTTTGTAGTATGCAGTGTTTGTTTGCTTGTTTACCTTGTTGACAAAGTCCTGGTACCCGGGGTAGTAGGTGGTGACAACGGAGAAGATGTACCAGTCATACTCCTCCATGATGTTCAACATGACGGACGCCTGCTGTTCAATGGACGGTCCGAATTGAAAAAACATGGACTGGTCGTCCTGGAAACGAGAGAACCAATCAACAAATAAGGTCATGAGTCATGCGGCACAAGAGAGAAGGTAGGACAGAGATGATAGTGGAGCAGCTCCTGCGAGCCTCAGTAACAAATATAGTCTTTTCTGTGGTTCAGAGTTTTTCTGTTTCTGCACCAAAGAAGATACAACAATAAGATTGTGATTTCATTAAACACAGTATTTTACTCAGGACTTATAACCAGACTTTAACTCCCATGCAATATCAACTTGTAATAAATATTTAACAATGCAAAAGATGACTCATTCATTATCAAGGAGCCGTGACAACGCTTTCCAAACATACTTGGTATGCTGCACAACCGGTAATATGGCCACCTGGTTCTATGATATTTCATGTAGGCTTTGGACAGAAGTTTCTGTCAAAACTTTTTCTTCAAGGGGAGAGAAGGAAGAGCTCCAGGAGACTAATGACTGGTGTCATGGACTGGTCAAGGGTAAGTAAGTCACCCATGCAAAACTGCAAAGCAACTCGTGGGAACACAGAAGTCAAGAAGCATTAGTCACGATTGTGAGTGACTGTAGGCAACATGCCGGAGGAGCTGTAATGAGAACAGCATCATGTCAGGGGTCGTCTGTTTGTCCAGAGGACCCGCTGACTGAGATGACTGGAGGTGTCGGGTTAAGCTTTAACACTGTTTAACTGTTTCATCATCGATACTGCTCTAGAAGCAAAACATTTGGGGAACAAACCGTGATTTGGACAAAGGGAAAGAATCCAGCAATATTTTTTTTTCACTTTCTATAACATTGTGAGACTTTCTGAATAAATCAGTCATTTTTATGGATCCAACATCAATGAGTGTGTTTAATTTGGACTTGCTGTATTGAGTTTAAGAGAGCCGTATAATTGGCAGAGGAACGCTCTCTACTATTTAAGGTGCATTTGGGAGACTCATAAACAGTTCTTATGCTACAGCGATTGTTTCATTGTAAATTTGTCCAAAACCAAAAGATAATTCACTATCATGTATGACAAAGAGCATCAAATCCTCACAACTGAGAAGTTGTAACCTGCAGAATCTGGGTGTTTCGGCTTGATTATTGAATAGATGATGGCAGGTTTTTTTTATTTTCTCTTGTAAGATAAATTAATTAAGTCAAAGCTACACTTTTCAAATGTGAGAGTATCCTCCCAGTTCCACGTGATGTAGTTTGTATAATTTCCAAAGCCAAGAGCAATGCACTGTATGTTAAAAAACTTTAAAGACATTTCTTTTAAAATCGATAAACTTTCATGTTCACAGTTTTCACAAAATACACGTCACTATTGGCTTGGAATATGCGGAATAACACCTCCGAGGCTCACTTATTTAAAGAGGGTACAACAAATAAATAACTGCTCTGCTGCAGCATCTCTGACTGCAGCTCGGAGAAGATAGGATCTGTGAGCAGGCACCGTGCCAGGCCACAGCTGCTTTACTGAGCTTTAACATGTTCTGACTCCTGCTCCCTACTCAACTCACAGACAGGAGATTTATATCAATCTTCTCCTCTTCTTCTTGAAATGAAAGTAAATAAGTAACTTTACCAAATTCCTGCACTATACCTCTGAATCTGTCATCTTTCTATTTACATGCAGTGATTGGCGCTGTCACGTCACAGTAGTAAAGTTCGACTGCGTTTCGACCAGTGGAGAGTTTGCATGTTCTCCTGTGTCTGTGTGGTTTTTCTCTGATATTGTGGCTTTATCCTAAATTCCAAAGACATCCAGTTTAGGCTCATTAGAAACTCTAAGGGCGTTTTAACACTCAAATGTCTGGACCAAGGTTCATATCTTTGTTGAATTTGATGCCATTAGCTTTTGTTGTCACATTGCAATTCAGGGAGACTGAAGACTTTTGTATGACATATGTACATTCAATCATCTTCACCTGTGTGGGCTGAATCTACCTATACATAACAGTTTCTCCTTTAAATGGAGAAATTCAACAAACAGGTTCATTTCGTTCATTTCCTTGCCACTGTAACATCAGTTTGATAATAACACCAGCATCGTCAGAGGCGAAGACTCCAAGCAATCCTGCGAGCCGCTTCTGCAATTTTTTTCTTCTTCTATGGTTGAATGCTGTCTCAGCTACATGTACTTGGTCAAAAACTCTCCCCAAAAAAGAGTTATCAAACTGCAAACAAACCAAGCCATGATTCAGTTGGATCCAGATAGAGACCACCTTATTTGGTCAGACCAAACTTTGGTCCGTGGTCCACACCGTGATCTGAGGCTCCTCCCTTCATAGAATATATTTTGGATTGGATTAAACTGATATGTCCGAAGGTCGAGAAAAAACAGGATAGGTTTGAAAGCCTCTGGAGTGCTTGTAGGTGTGAATGTGAGTGTGAATGGTTGTTTTTCACCCTATGATATGATGGCGTGCTGTCCAGGGTTCACCCTGCCTCTCTCTTAATGTTCGCTGGGTTCGGTTCCAGCTCCCTGCGAACTTCAAAGGATCAGCAGCATAGATAACGAATGGATATTTTTGTTAAATAAACTAATTTTTCTGTTTGGATAATCACACATTAACATAACATGTGCATTTTAATCATGAATCTCTCAGTTCCCATATATTTAACTTAACAATAAAAGGTAAAAAAAGCGCTCTTCTTTACTTTGCTTACGTGCCCTCTAGGACAACTTACACTTGCATGCACTGCTACACTCTGCATACATTAACAATCTGAGGTGTCTGCACATACATATCTGAACTGTATCCATCCACGTGGGCAATCAGTCATACATGTTAGTCATGCAGGAGGCTCAACGCTCCTCGGGTTAGGTGCACTGCCTACTCGCCACATCAAAGCCAATCTCCACCAATGCCCTTCTTTTTCACCCACAGGGGCAGAAATGATATGTTACCTACATTTCACTTTAATGAGGTTATAACATTGCAGTGTTGAGTGATGGAGGAGAGATTGGCAGTGGTGGAGATATGAGGAAGGGTGATCTGTGTGTGTGTGTGTGCAGGTTGAAACCTGACGTTCTTACCCACACTGACAGTGAATACGCTCAGTCGGTTCAGCAAGGTAATGAAGGTATTCCCACGCTAACTGACAGTTAATGCACTACTCGCCTCTAACCTCACACTTCCATCTAATCCATAATTGTTTGAGCATTTCAGCTTCAGCGTGCTGAGTTCGAAAAGAATTGTAAAGATGAGTGCTACATGCAAATTGCCTCGATATCACTATTCCATCTATGGATCCAGTTTACACAGCATTTCCTCTAACCCTCTTCATTACCCATTCTGCCATCTGTTCACCACACTGACACTTACTGTCTTAAACAGTATGCACTGAATTTTTCATACTGTCAATAACAACCATGACAGGATCCAAACTAACAATGAATTATTCTACTAATATATTTAATATATCTCTTATTTCCTGCCATCGAATGGGATCATTATCGTACGTCTTGTAGCACGGTTCCTCATTTAGTGTTAAAAGACATGTCAGTGACTCACACTGTTGTAATGTTTCTTCATTACAAAGAACATGTTCACAGTAGTTTATTTTGACTCAGTCCCACAAACACCATACTGCTGCTATAAATACACAATAAAGATTCAAATATGTATCCATCCACATCTGAAAATAGTCCCCAACATAGTCCCTTTTTACCAGTTTAACGGCATGTTCTTAAAGCTGCATTGACCAACACTTTGAGAACATTACTGAGCTTTCTCTGAAAATAAAAGAACATATCTATGACCTATTTTCAAGGATTTGCATCTTCAGTAGGAACAAAGGGCTTTGGGACGGATGCCAGGGTTTCAGCCTCCGCCTCACTGCAGCGGAGGTGAATAGATAGATGTAGTTTGTGATGCTCTCAGCACTGAAAGTTACATACCGGTATGAATATCAGCATCACAGGAACAATGTGCTGGTGAATGTGGATAAATTCTGACCAGTCGTCATTAAGGACTATTTCTCCTGCTCAAGGCTGTTGAGGTCACTGAGGTCATGTGCTGGGTATTTTATTCATTTATTCGCACATGGTGGTTATATCTGAGCTTTTTCCAGGACCGAGCAAGTTTGACCACATTAGTCCAGAAAACCAGAAAATAGATACAATATTTCAGCATTTCTCAAGCAGAATTCTAATCTTGGCTGTGGAGAGAAAGCTTTGAAGCAGCGTTTAGACTTTTATGTATAATTGAACAGTTAACTCAATGAATGAAATATGAAAAAATCCTAATAATTAAAAATATGGACATTCTTTCTGGCTCCTGGTCAAAAGCGCCTGAGTGAGGGTCAGTGCGTGGTTGGGTTTTGGTGGGGAGGCGCTGGACCACAGATTTTATAGTCTCGGATTCGTCTTTAGAAAGTTGCTTCAAATGTTCTGCTCTACAAATTATCCTGACTAGTCAAAACCCTGCTGCTGCTGAATTATTTAAGTGGAATTTCTACATGCTGTGAGCACCGTAACTGAAAAATTACACTTATTGTATAATGGCTGGTAGCAGAAATCACGAGCTAATCTCTAAACACCGGTAAATGAATCATAAATCACATATTTTGGCATTTCTCAAGCTCACTTATGCACAAGTTGTGCTGTAGTTTTCAGACTTGCACACAGACTTTCTCAAGAGTTTGCCTTTCATATATGAAGAACACAGCAGGAGATTCTCTGGGTCGGTGACGTTTACAACAACAGGAACAAAATGTCTGCCACATACGGGCGTGGGGGGGGTGCCACAGGTAGAGCATTCAGAAAGCCGGGCATGAAATAAAATTCCACAACAGAAATCTCACCTGCCTTTGCCTGTATCTTCAAAAAATCTCAAATCGAGTTCAAAGTTGACATCGTGGTTGGCATCGTCTATGTGTACGGCTCCTCTTTTTCATCCTGAGGTTTGTTTTTTGTTTTGTTTTGTTTTGTTTTTCAGTTTCGTCACGATAGAGATGTCATCAATGCCCCCACTCGCTCGCTGTGAATTCTGATATTCTCACATGGGCTCACTCTGACATTTCTTCTTGGGGCTTCCAGGATATCTTCTGGAAAATGTCTGGAACGGCTGACTCCGACATTTGCATTCCCACATCAGTCCCAACAGATGATTTCAGGAAATCATCCTTAGTTCAGTGTTTGTCTGAAAGCAGCATATGTTACTCTGCTGCTTCAGATCTTGTTTTTACGGAATCTCTCCTTCGATCTCTCTCAAAAGTTGTCTCGGTTTTTTTCTCCTCTCCTCATCCGTTCTTTCTAAATGAGCAGTCTAATCACTTGTGAGAGGTGACCTGTCATTCAGAGGGACTGAGAGGCCACTATACTCACATCATTCCCTTCTGCGTAGATTATGGCTAATCATCAACTCATTCTACTTTTCTCTTTCATATCATAATAACCCCCATTTCATTTCCAACATAATACTCGGTCTGCATTAGTGTTACATTTCTCTCCTTTTCTCTTTCTGTCCACCCCTTAATCCTCAGAGTATCCTCTCCCTACCCGTCCTCTGGTTCTACATCATGTCCTACTTCATATCACAGAGGTGTGAGATGTCCTGGGGGGGCTCAGTGCGTGTGTACAGGAGCTGCCCGCTCTCCTGCCTGTCATTTCACACCATACACTACTCAACCAAGAAGGTCTGTCACCTCATCTTCAAGCAGTGTTTGTGTCACCTTTATATGAGTCGCAATCGATTGTGTGTGAGGTTGTTTTGTAATTTGTACCATCAGATTTGACAAGGGACATGTCGGTGTGAGAGTGAAATTATGTGTCATGTATGAGATGTCACTCACATAATAAAAAAAAACATCTCCTGTAAAAAAAAATTGGTATCAAGGGGACTGATATATATTAATGTGTGAAATTTGGTGCAATAAAGATTTTGTAAATCGAAATGTGACTTCAGAAGGTGGACTGTTGTCTCGGTGGAGGTTTGATTTCTTTTGAGTGTTTTTCTATTTTATCATTTGTTTTCAGTTTGACATGAAAAAAAGCTAACATATCATCAAACCATATCTATCAGGTTGTTTTGCCAAACATGTTCAATGGCACTGTCCTTACTACTCTTAATGATCTGAACTCATTTAATTTAAAATCTTACCTACAGGATTGGTTTTTATGTATTTTCTCTATTTATTTCCGCAGCACTTTGAGTAAAAATAAATACATGGTGATAAAGGTTTTAAAGAGACTGTCATATTCCCCGGGTGTACTATAATCTGTTTCTGTCTCGACCAATTAATTTATCATTGTCGGTTTGAAACTTTTTTATTTTCTTTATATCACCGTTCACCCTCTCTCGCTTTCATCTTTCCATTGATTCTCTCCCTCTCGTCAACTGTTGCTTTACTGTGTAAGCCTCTGGAATCTCTGAATATTCCAGGTGTAGCTGCACTGAATCTGTAACAGTTAGCTTTGGGAATTAGCCCCAAAAAGGCCCCGTCGAGGAGCAAATACCTTGTGAGGCATTATTCAACCTTTGTGCAGTTACGGCAGCAAAGAGCAAGCTTAGTAACACAACTTCATGTCTCATTTCTGCTCCCCGAGGTACAGCGCCACTGCCTAACATGTGAGTATAACCTACAGTTGACTCCACAGTCTCTGGGAACCCACTGGGGACCCAGCGGAGGAAAGAGATACACTGTTAGCGCACACGACCACGTCTGTAAATACTATAACTAGAAAAATACTTTTCTAGTTATTTCACAGGTCGATCCCCAGAGTGCTGACGTCATTTCCTTATCTCTGTCACATGTTTAATCATCAGTGTCTGCCAGAGGAGCATAAGGGGCTGCTGCATGTTTACAATGCATTAAGACATTGAGCATTGCATTAAGGATGAGTTTATACGCCCAGATTGTCACGGACACCTCCTTGGGTGTGTATAGTCGTCGGCTGCATCAATGCGTGGCGGCGCCGTGCAGGAGCTGAGGGAGTGAGCCTCGCGCACGAGGGCTGAAAGGATTTGGCAACTCATCCCCATGTCATGCCAATGAAAGCCTGTCTCCAATTAGATTTGCAGAGGAAGAGCGACATATTGGCCCACTGCTCAACAAGCACTGGTGGGAGAGGACTGGAGGGTAGTAAGACGGGGAGAGAGAGAGAGAGAGAGAGAGAGAGAGGGGGGCAGCCAAAGAAGAAAGAGAGAGAGAGCGAGTGGGAGCGAGGGGGTGGCTGTTAGGGCTGAGAGAGAGATACAGAGGAGCCTCGCTTGAGAAAACACACAAACCCTTAGAACTTGCAGAGACAGGGGCTCACAAACACACACACAGACAAGAAAACACACAGGCATACACACACACATACACAAGCGGCAGTGTTCACATCGTTCCCTCTAACACTCAGCTTTTTCCACTTCATCACACTCGTCTTTCTCCACCTTTCATCTTCCTCCCTCTGTCTATCTCTGCTCCTCACAGTCTGCGCGCCGCCACTGCCGCTGTCACTCCTCCCCAGTCTGAGCCCAACGTGCTCCATCATCATATTTCTAATCAAACACACGCACGCAGTCTGTTAATTAATCTCATATGCGGCTGCTTAATTATCAATGACCCTGTTTCCATGTCCCTTTCCCACACTTCATTTCAAACATCCCCAAAAATATGTTCTGATCGAAATATTCTTTCTATTTTTGTCGAGGACATGATTGCAGAAGTGCTGAAATATGAGTCAGTCCCACAGCGGCCAGTGGAGCGATGAGGATGAGGCCGCTCCCTTCACAGGACGGGCTGCTGGATAAGAGGCGGCTTTCAAGAACATAAATATGTTGAGTTAAGACAACCACAGAATTAAAAAGACCAGAATTACCGCACTGCAATTTCAATGTCTCTGTCAACCAGTTCCTGAGATATTACATTCACAAAACATGTGTTTGAGAGGTCAGTGTGACAAACTCTAATCAGGTCATCCATGAGTGGCAGGGAATTGTGCCAGATGTATTGAAATTCCATATAGGCAGTCCTGATAAATCGCATTCACAGGAACGTGAGGTCAATGTGACCTTGACCTTTGACCTTCAGCCACTGAACTTTAATCAGCTCATCTCTGAGTCTAAATTAATATTCATGTAACGGTTGGAGACATTCCCTGAGACATCGCCTTCATGAGACTGGGATGGACGAACAACCCGAAATCTCCAAAACATAATGCCTCCGGCCACTGCTGACTCGCAATTATTACATTACATGTCATTTAGCAGACGCTTTTATCCAAAGCGACTTACATTTCTGTAGTACACTCAACATTTATGAGGGGCCATTTCAGGGGTTCAATATCTTGCCAAGGACACTTCGGCATGCAGATGGGGAAGAGTGGGGTTTGAACCAGCAACCTTCTTGTTGGAGAATGCCCACTCTACCCCCTAGGCCACACCTAGGCCACAGCAATCTTTCTGGATTGTTACAGCCACCAAGCAGGTAAGGTTTCACTTCTCTGTTGGTTTGTTCATCAGGAAGACAACGCAGAATAAAACTGAAGTGATTTCCCCCAAAATTGGTAGAGGGACGCAGCCTCAACCTGGTAGAACTCATTTCATTTTGGTGTGGATTAAAGTGGCAGATCCAGGATTTTTCTCCCACTTTATTTCTTTATGATTTAACAGAAACTGATCCACTACTCTCGGACTAGATAAAAACACTCATCTGCTAGTAAAAATCTAAAAACAAATGCTTTTACAGAGATGGTAATGAACGACATGCATTTCTGCAGAATTACAGTCACACATATTTTATGCACACAGCCAGAATGGGCCACAGAGTCACACACAAACAGACACAAACTCAAAAGGCGTCAAATATTGCCATATACCTCCAGAGGGGAAAGTGCAAGATATGAAACAAGTTTCAACCAGTTTATACAACAAAAATAGCTCTCTACAGTTTCTACCGAGGTATGTGCTGAATCTGAAAGTGAGCGAGGGGAAACAGGAACAAATTATCAGTGAAAGATTGTTATCTCACCACATTAGATGTGGAGCCCTGCTTTTCCACATCGCCGCGGCAGCTACAGGCTAAAAATAACTGGAAAGCGTTCTAAAGAGCATCTTTTTTTTCATCATATCTTTTTACAGCGATGTACAGTTATCTCCTGGAGAGTGATTTAAGACCTATACTTTAAAAGCATAGGGAAATAATTACATATGTTATTCTCAGAAGTGACTGGAAGGCAGATTTCTCTCCTCCTCCTAACACCTGGTGAGTAAAGCTCACAAATCAAATCATGCAAATTGTAGCCACTTATTGTGCAGTCGGCTTGACGCGTCAGTTCTCTCAAGAAAACTGTAAACTGGTTAAAAATGGCACATCTCTGATTAACAATGCTGAGTGACATCAACGTATTGAGTTGTATGACTAGTACTAGTATACTGCTGATACAGTCATATTCCTGTTTTCATTTTTAGCTCTTCTACCAGCGAAGCACAACAACAACGGTGTTGGCCAATCGGTTCATTTAATTACTAAGTTGCCTTGACATGAGTGAACAGTAGATGTTCAGTGCTGTCCCACAGTTTGACACTCTAATAGTTTATCGCCACGACAACAAAGTTCACTCTTCAACACAAGAAAATATTAAAATCTACTAAAACTGTCATTACATTTACTGAGAGCACACACTTGTTCTGTTGAACCTTTTCAACTCCATTTCTTCTCCTTAGGTCCACACTAAGAGCAAAATACCAATCGTGAACTTTATTGTACAATTTAACATCAACTATATAAAAATATAGGGTTGTCTGTTAAAAGTTAAGTGTGTGGCCTCTAGTGGTGAAGCTTATATTGCAACCAACAGTATATGGGTCACTTCATGTGATTTGTCTTTAGATTGATATATTTACAAATGTTGATTATTTGGTCTGTAAACTGTTGTTGATATTTTACATGTAGAAAAGATGTTATCGCTGTGGTACCTCCTTCGCAGCTTCTTCAATATACAAACACAAACCGCTGTCTCTAACCGGTTTGTCCGCGCCAGGCGACTCCGGCAATATGGTGATGCACCGTGGTGATGTCCTTGGAGCACGACCCAAGGTTTATGTAAATATATAATAATATATAAGGCTGATTCGACTTAAAAAAAAACCACAGCTACTATAACATAGATATTATAATTATATCCCATTTTTGTAACACTGATATTTTATGGTCGTCGTATCGTTTTCTTTTTTTTTCTTGCTGATTGAGGAGAAGGTGGCTGCCTTCAGATGTTTGAAAAATAAAAGTTCCTTATATTTGAAGGTTGAACAATTACTTCAATTTTCATTACCCCTATTTATTTACTCCAGCTAATGAAGTGCAAATATACCTGGAGGATGAAGGGACACCCCAAGAGCTCGTTTGTTTTTTCAGACAGATGCAAAGTGGACAAGACACACAACAAACATCTCTGGAGGGATTTAGTCCCATGATCCCCACGGAGCTCACTCCTGTAAACCAAACCACCCATGTACAGAGAGGCATCACCGAGAATTTTAATGACTTATGTTTAATCCTTTTTTCTCTCCTTCAAATGTGAGCTTTTTCTCTTACTGTAAGCCGGATATGATGAAGCAACATCCAGCTTTCAACCATCAGAATCCATTAAATCACGAGAGGGTTTCTATGATCTTCTCTCAGAGACGCCATCATGCCGTCAGTTCTGCACCAGCTCGCTACAGACACGTAATCATCAGCTGAATGTCTAATTAGAACAAATTAATCTCTTTGTCTCACAAACACATTCACATTCACAACACAAACACACACTCATACACCCACACGCATGCATTGGCCAGAACCCCCCCCCCACACACACACACACACACACACACACAGCACAAGCACAAGAAATTATTCTCTGCCAAAAGCTTTCTCCACCCCTCCATTGCTATCGCCACAGTGTGCACCACGAGGAAGATACAATTAATTGTCTGATTCAATCTCCCACTGTTCCATCTGACGCTCCGGCACCGCTCACATCATGTCAGTCAATCCCAAAGCCTTGTCCTAACACATAGTGGCAGATATGACGACGGAGAACAACAGATGAAATCAAGTCCGCAGAGCAACTGGTGAGAAACAGACTTCAGCGAGAGCAGGGAGATGGTGAGGGGAGGAGGAGGAGGAGGAGGAGGAGGAGGGAGGTAGTCAATTTAGCATCACCTTTGGCCCCACTGTTTAATGGGGAGCTCCTTTACGAGGAGTTGATTAAGCTTGTTAGCGCAGCGGAGAATGCAGGTAATTAATCAGTGACACATGAGATTTCAGCATGCTGATTGGGCCAAATCCCGCCAATTCAAACGAGCCAGAGACTCAATTAAGCCTGACCCCTACCACAGAGGGAGAGGAGAAGATGGAGCGGACCAATCAGAGAGGCACACGCTAAGAACATGTAATGGTCTTTTAGATGGAAACATTCAAACATGGTTACATTTGAATAGGCGTTGTAAGCCTCTGCCAAATGTAGGCTGCAGTTTCAGTCTACACACCTTTTTGTTTCCAAGATAACATTTCAAGCTCAAGATACATGATTAGAGGCATAATAAAGATTATAGACTAAAGGCAGACTTGAGGTATTATGTTCAAGAGGTCGAAAACAAACCTTAGAGCACACAAACCTCACCGGTTTCTCTCAAGACCTTCTGAAGAGAACAGGTTCATGAGACAGAAAAGGATTTCATGAGCTCCCAATGACTTTGGCCTTTGACCTACAGTCAAAATTTTCTTTTGACAAATTTTAAGAAATTCCCTCAAGTCGCTCTTGAGATATCCTTTTCACCCTGAAAGCATGAGGCCTCCGGCCGCTGGTGGAGCTGGCGTAAAGGCAAAACAAGTTGCCAGATGCCCACTGGATTTTACGGTCACCTTAGTTTGCCTTTATATAGAGTTTATACAGAGTGCAGGTGTAGAGTATTGAGTGATCCTGTACTTCAGTGTCAGTGATAACAAGTTAATCTCTTACTATCCTCACTCTGTAAACACAACGTTGTTGTCTGCTGCTTATTGGGGGAAAGTTCTGAGCCGAGAGCCTACTCTCAAACTGGTTGCCATAGAAATACTGGAAAAATTTAAATTTCAAGAAACCCCAATTCTCAAAAGGCACCACTTCACTACCTGATTAACATTAATTAAGTTTTAAGAAAAATCTGAAGTGGATTTAAAGTTCTGCTCAGGAAGCAGAAAGATAACAGACGGATGCAGGCACAGACATACTGATCAATACATCTCCCCACATAAAAGGAGAAAGAAAGACTTTCACATGAATCATTGAAGTACTCAATATTCACCCGTTTTTCACCCTCATATGCAGAAGCAGCCGAGGTCCAGATAACTCGACAGTCCTTCGCCCTGAAAAAATGCAAATCCTACATTTCCCATAATGCAGCAAATTGCATGATAAGGCTCTTAGCTCTCAAACATCAAAACTCAGCCCTTGTGATGAGTAAAAGTACCAAAGCGTTTAAACACTTCATCTAAATTAGTAAACATCTGCATGGACATTAAATACTACCACACCAAACCTGAGAAAGACTAGAGTTCCAACTCAGCTTAATGTTAGTCAGTGACCCAGGAGATTCTGTGACCTGCAGCAGTGCAACAAGAAAACATTACGTCTCTCAAAAATGTATTCATCAGACGTTTGCTGAATAATAAACTACAATGAATATTTCTACCCAAGTGAGGAGCGAACACCCTTTTCCCTCAGAGCAGAGGGATAAATGAGTCAGAACAGGTCAGAGAGCAGAGAAAATAAATATGAGCTGAAAGCTCCACCTCCTTTTAGCACAGCAGCATCTCTGTGGTTTACTGACGCTGAGCTGATTCAGACCTGGAGTCAGACTGAACTGATGATAACAAATGATCATCTTCACCTGCACTCTTATGCTAAATTCAGCACAACGTAAATGTTTTACTTTATCAGTGACACAGCAGAATACTCACTCATGTAGCTCCAAACATCTCATAACAGATTAACAGAATGTTTTAATTTCATCACTAATTATTCACAATCAGCTTTACTTTACATTGTTGTTGAGCTACCCTATGCAAACTCACTTCCCAGGGAAATTAACATTAAACATAAAAACAAATGCAGGGCCGGTACAAATGAATGGGATGAAAACAGCATTTCTATTTAAAGGAAACCTTGGTTCATCGATACCACAGAAAAATACAGAAAGTGATGATTTGTCTTTTAAGCACTTCTAAAATATGATAAAATATACTTTGAACAAGAAACAAAAATTAGGAATATTAACCATTGTACATAAGAAGCATATTTAGAACCAATCTCTGAGCCCATGGCCATCTATGACGAAGATTTAGCCTCTGGGGCAACAGCCAACATTTTGGGAAGACTGTGTTTTCTGTTCACTGTGCTCTGTTTACAGTTCAACTAGTTTCTTTTACAGCGCCAACTACATTTTGTAGCTGTTTTAGGTCCAGACGACATTTTTACTAATCTTGATTAACAGCTAACTACACCTGAATCAGATAAAGAAACCAGAGGACTTCAAGCGTCAAAATCTTGTCCCTCGCTGGCATATTCTGTATATTCACATGTGGAATCTGTTTATAGGGATTAATAAAGACCTTATTATATATGCAAAATGTAAAATAAATGCTCCAGCTTATAAAAAGATTGTTCCAGTTCAGGGACTATAAGTGAATTAAGGGCACATGCTCTGCAGTGTGCACTGCAGTGTATTACTGCATGTTCCTCAGCTGATCTACAGGTGTGAGAGCTTGATATGATGCTGTCAAAATGCATGCTTGCCCTCTCTTCTCCTCCTCCTTCCTGCTCTTTCCTCTCCCTCCCGCTTTCTCTTCCCCACTTCCATAGACCATGCCTTTTCAATTCTGCTCTCCTATCTAACAAGCACACAGGGTGAGAGTGCAGGCTGGAGTCAAGTGCAGCGTGCAATGAGACACACACGGTTCAAAACCCTGTCGTGATGCGCTTTTCTCCGGCACGTCCCGACTCTGCATCCCTGGTTCACCCCAGCGCAGCTCCTTATCCCTTCTCGACTCGGAGACATTCATCTGCACCTGGGGAATGGGGGTCATTTGTACACTCAGCCCAATAACTGCATTCCCCTCTTTCTCCATCTGCATTTCTCCCAATCTTTTGCACTTTTTCTTCCCTCTTTTTCGTGCAGTTCTCTCTCTCTCTCCCTCTCTCTTCATGTCTCTGCATACTTGTTTCTACGTCTCTCCTCAATTTATCACGCGTGCTGTTAAATCAGATAGGCTGGGATAAGTGTGGCAGCATGGTAACACAGATACCAGAGGCACCAGAGAGAGCAAAAATCAATCACTTCTCCCGTTTCCCTTTCATCAGTTATCTCTCCTCCTCTCTCTGCCTTTGTAGCCCTCCCTTCCGCCTTCAATCTTCCCGCTCTTCTATTCGCAGCATCCTCCGCGTCATCATTATCTTTTCAATGTCACTCAACATTTCCTCCCCATTTAATACGTTGCCTTTGATTAAAAGCCAAGTCCCCTATACATCCAAGAAAAGAGGCCCTCCCTTTTTGAGATTTTCTCTTTTTTTCTTTGAGAGCACAGATGCAAACCCATTTTTCCCTCCATTTCCACCATTGCTGCTGGTGCACATCTCCTCCAACTGCGCAAGACCTTTATTTTATTTTCTTTGACTGACAGCAGCTGGCCTGTCAAAGACAGGATAGTCAGGGGAAGAAGAGGACGAAGAAGCAAAGAAAAAGAGAAGGAGAGACACAGAGAAGGGAGGAGTGAGGGATGGAGAAAGACATTTCTAATTCAAAGAGACATGCAGTGTTTCCGTGGCAACTCGGTTCCCATAGAAACGGTCTTGCTAAAGATGCCATTAGTGTGAAAAAATATCTACTTACGCTCTGCTGCACTGTATGCACACAGCTATAGGAACATATCCATTCTTTATAACCGATAAGAAGTAACACGTATGAGAATGTGTGCATTGTTTCATTCACCTGAGGTCGGTCATAATCGCTCAATTACAGGCCACTTATACTTGAAGTTCAATTATAGCTTCTGGCCTTTGGGGGAGAAGAAGTGACAAATTGTCTTGCTAACATTATTAGTTGTACTCGTTGCTTTACTGCTGAGTTTTGTTTTGCGACTTCACTCCTCAAATTACTTCCTTCAGATTAGGCTGCGGGGACCAAATTCTCCATATACAGTCTCATTGACTGTGGCAGTCGGCAGGCTGGGACCACCCCCTCATCGACACACACACAGTCCCACATAGACACACATATACTATCTAAAACTAGCACAAGTTAACCCGGGCTGACAGAAGTGCATAGTATATAAAGTCTGACTCGCTGCATGTACTGGGGCAGGGCGGGTTGGGGGGGTCATGCCTGTAATGAACTGCATGTGAGCTTCATGTGTAAATGTCCCTGCAACATCTCCGCTGTTTTGCAGTGGATGGCTGATGATTCAACATAATGAGGTCTCATCACGACCGCAGAGACAGAATTATGTCACCGCTTCATCAGAACAAAACGTCCCTGAACATCATGGCACCACACCCTGTCCTGAGGCATAATAATATACTACGTAAGGCTGCAACTAGCCATTATTATCACTGCTGATTATTTTTTCAATTAATCAAGCTGTCTATTAAATGTCAGGAGATCAGTTCCCCGCTGTAGGCCCAGGGTGACATCTTCAGATGTCTTGCACTTCACTGTCATGTAGGATCCTATATGCTGAACGGAGGAAAAAAATTGATTAATCTTCTTTTACTTGATTAATGGACTAAACCCTGCAGCTCTAATACAGTGAATTAAATATAAGAAAACACTGCGAGTGTGATGTTTGCCATTTTCAGTGCCTATTTTGTTGTTCCCAACCACTACTGACCAATGCATCCTGCAGACAGAGCTTTCAGTTGACACTGAGACTAACATGGTAGGATTGATGAACAGATTTTTCACAAAATAGGACTCTGTTACAAATAAATATTGGTAACAAATATTTTTCCACACCAAAGGTGTACAACCGGCCTTCTATCCAATATTTATAGCCCAAAAAATCAAAGAATAATACACAAAAGACTTTCATTCCAACCATGTTTTACCCTAAATGTTGAGTGTACTAAAAATGTAAGTCGCTTTGGACAAAAGCGTCTGCTAAATGACATGTAATGTAATGTAATGTAATGTAATCTCTGAAACTTATTAATTATGTGGTTTGTGATTGAGGTCTGAAACAAAGTTGCTGGATTTGTGCATGGTGGAATAATGTCTGCGACACATTTGTTTCCAGACCCAGAATGATCGTTTGACTTTTTGACCACTATCGTCTCCTTTAGGATTCAAAACGATTTCTTACATGGAAAATGACTCATCTTCCTCACCCTCGGAAAAGCTGTAAATTTGATAATAGATTTTCGATACATTTAACCTATACGACTTGTCTTTGTATTGGACTAGCAGCAGGTGACACAGCATCTTTATCAGTGGCCAACACATTTAGGTTTGTGATCTCCCTGTGATGCTTATCACCCACTGTGCTATTCAAGTATACAGCAGATGCGAGCTGCCTCATTTAGAATTTCCCAACCTGCTCAGATCTGCTTCCTGTGTACTCGATGTCCACGACACCTGGCATTGTTAATCTACTAACTGAATAAATGTATCACCTGCTTGTATAACAGCGGACATAATGCAACAATACATTATTTCCAGCTTTTGTGTTAACTAAGTCATTGGTGGAGGATGAATGATAATCATTTTATTTCCACTTTACTCCTGTATTTTCTCTCTGCAACCTAAAAAAAAACTGTAGGAGAACATTTCATTTCTAACTTGCGTAGTGGCTTCGCAGGGTGAGAATTTAATGCTTTGAGCTGGTGGTTGCCAGCGTTGGCTTACTTTGATTCGAAACAGAAGGGAAAAAAAGAGGAAAGAGGGAGATTAGAGGGAAGCGCAGGGGAAGAGAGAGACAGAGAGATGGGTTTGACGATAGAGAAGACGAGAGTGAAACAGGAAGAGAGCGACGCTCAGGGACCTACAGAAACGCTGGGAAAAAAAATTAGAGAAAGAGCAAGTCAGACAATCTAAAGCTGAACATTACGGAGTGTGTCGAATAAACAGGAATGTGTGTGTTAACGCTCTGCAGGGGCCAACAGCTGCACTGTCACATCACCTCTCGCCTTCACCGTGCTGTAATCACTCTCAGCTACTGTACACTCATACAGCAAGTTGAGATGACTTTTCACGGCTGCAGCTCCCTTTAATGGTTTGAGTAGCTTTTAAAGACGTTTTCAGGCGTGAACTGCAGACATGAAATTGGGCCGGAGATTTTACGGACTTTGCCTTTCACTAACAAAGGGGGGGCTGTGGCTGAGGGGTAGAGCTGTCGTTCCTCCAACCAGCAGGTTGGATATTCAAACCTCAGTCTTCCCCATCTGTATGTCGAAGTGTCCATGGGCAAGATACTGAACCCCTAAATGGCCCTTCATAGAGGTTGAATGCACTAAATGTAAGTCACTTTGGATAAAAGCATCTGCCAAATGACATGTAATGTAATGTAATGAAAAAAGGATGTAAATGTCTGACATAAAAATGACAAGACAATGGTTTTGTTTACAGAACATTAGCCCTGGTCTTTGTCGCCAAAAGCTCTCAAATCACATCATCTTTCAATTTTGACAGTTTCAAGTGCATCTTCTACGTTTGCTTCTGTCTGGTATTAGAAACATCATCAACTCGGCCTGCTCGTGAATTTTTCGTAATTTTCCTGCTGCATCTGTACATGTGCTCACTCCTTTTCCAGGCATTTTACTTGGGGTCTGGCAGGAAACTAATTTGGATATTTGCGTGCCTTCATACTATGCTCAAACATGCTCTAATAAAACTTAGAGTATTAATATACCCAGCTCCTATTTATTTCTGTCTTTCTGTGCATTTGTAATCCCTGGTTCTAAATATAGAAAATAGCCCCCGGGGTTGAGAGCCACTGTTACTTAGTGCATGGGGTATTATGTGGTGGAGTCATTTTATAACTCCATCATTGTCATAGTTTAGCTGTCTCAGCGAGAGTTTGGCGACTCAGTCCTCTGCGGTGTGACAGCTTGATGGCTCCGCAGCCAGCAGCTGTGTAACGACGATGTCCAGTTGAATGAGAGAAGTTGCCCGAAACGCGCCGCACACGCTCGGCGTCTTCCACTCGAGTGGAATTAAGCAAAGCGAGGCTTCGAGCATGCACGGCGAATGTTGCTGTAAACCCCAGCAGGAGGTCTGAGTGCTGCGTTAGTGGTGAGAATCAGGCCGAGGCTTATTAGAGAGGAGAAGAGAGGGAGTTGAGTGAATGAGAGCCAGTGAAGGTGCCACTCACTGGGTGTCACTCCCTCCGTACATATAGAGCAACGAGCTGAATGTGTCAGTTTTCTGCTACTGCAGAGTTACCAGCTGTCACCAACAGATATTACTTCATGCTCTCCATCTCCATGCTCTAACACACACACACACACAAGCTGGGGCGTACAGACACATAGACACACACACAGAAAAACAAACCAAAATATGCTCACTACCTAGTAATTCCACAAATTTCCCGTCTATATGTGGACTGCATAACTCGGCTTCACACTTTACATGTCGAGTGTAAATGGCCCAGTTGCCCCTGAGAAAGTGCAGTGCTGAATTTGGTGCCTTTTTGAAATTTGGGACGTTCAATATTAATTAAATATTAAATAAGAAGGCGACAGCGGGCAACTGTCAGTCTGTGGGCCAAGGTCAACGTGTCTTCCTCTAAGAGTTCCAAACAACTACTATAGAATTTTAATTGCCCATAAACAGGGTAGGATAAACACAAAGTTTAATGACTCCACTCTGCTCCTTAAACTGTTAATAAAAACATCCTGCACACAAAAAAATACAAAAGTGACATTTTTATGGTTAGTTTTGTTTTGTTGATGAAAAAATAATCAGGCATGTTTACAGAGCTGATTTTGTATGATCTAGTGAATTTAAATGTTACTTCATAAGATGACTGTTGGTCCTGGAGGTATGAACTCTGTCTGGCGCCATTGTAGTCCACACATATCCTGTTAGTTATCAGCATCTGTACCAACACTGAGGTGGGTAAAATACAACAGGAGCCTCACTCAGATCAGTGCGGTTATAGTTATGTAAATTAATTATCTTTTCCAAGTCATTCAAAAGTAAAAAAACGGAGTAAAGACAATATTTTGTCTTTCCTTCCCAAGTGGTTTGTTCCTATAGACACATTTAATGGGACTTTGTTTATATAGGAAGAAAATTCCTTCCTGCGGTAAAATGTCTCTTTCCCGTTTCCTCCATTGTTCCTCCTCATTTCTTTCTTTCCCTATCTCAGTCCCAACAAATTGAAGCTCACTGATGAATGGAAATGACTGCACTCCCCTGCTCCGAGCAATTAGACCAAACTCAACCTTTTCTGCCTGTTTGGGATTAAATACCCACTAGTCATCCGGCTCTCTCCATATTCAAGAGCCGTTCCTCAGCCTGATGCAAAACCCTGAAAACCAACACATTATGTGACATGTTTTTTCTCCTCCAGCTCTTATCTTTGAATCTTTTATCTCTCCCCAGCTGTTTTTTCCCCTCTCTGTATTCCCTTAACATGAATAACACGACATGATGAAGCCCAGTTTCATGAACAGTGGCAGCACAGCTCCCTATAATATCAACATCTAAAAATGATCTTAACATATTGAGAGTTTGTTTCAAGTTGAAACCCCTAAAGATAGTGAATGGTGAAAATTCTAGACGGGTCATCTGGAACTCCACAGAAGCCTGGGGAGCTCTGATAAATCAAATTTGCATGATCTGGAAGAATATAGCAGAAAAACAATATGTATATCTGTACACTGCAATGTTCTATGTTATAGGAGTGCACTACCTGGCTATCAATCAAGCTTAAGTCCCTCTTTATTGAACTGCTGTTTTTATATCGTGCATACAGGGGTCACTGAGTACTGTGTGAAAGGATTTCAAGCTATAACTGAGACATCTGTCCACATTAACGTGTTCATTCCCACTGGCGACCACTTGATGTTAAATCCACACAGACAGCTGGTATGATCGGCACATCACCATAATAATACAGAACTGAACAGTCTATCCCACAATATGATCGATTCTGGTTCTTCAAAGGTCACAAGAACCAGTTTGTCGCTCAGCAATCACAGCAGATCCTCAGAACTAGAGAAATTGTGTTCTAACAGAAAGAAGCACACCATACACTACACTTCAGAACCTTATCAGGTAAACGTCATTAAATATAAATATCTAAATATCATTTACCTATACCACAACAGCCTTCTTCCAGCTGTCAGAAAAGGCTTATCTGGCCTTACATGAATCATATGCCATCTCTAGCACACTTAATAAAATAAGCTGATAATTAGGCCTCATAT
Source organism: Pseudopleuronectes americanus (assembly GCA_038501795.1). Lineage (NCBI taxonomy): Eukaryota > Metazoa > Chordata > Actinopteri > Pleuronectiformes > Pleuronectidae > Pseudopleuronectes > Pseudopleuronectes americanus. The sequence continues at coordinate 11,308,346 of CM076721.1, forward strand.
TCTGAAACGTTGAAAGATCAGATAGTCGCTGCTTGGCAGGGAGAAGCCAAGTGAGAATCCCAAAGCCTTCTGACAACCTGTTGTAACCGATTGCAATGCAGAGAAGTCTCCTGTGATCTGCAAAATTACTCATCCTGTCCACGTACAGCAGCCGCTGATAAAACAAACTCATTATATGGACAGAAAGACAGAGAGCGAGAGAAGGAGAGGAGAGGAAACAGGGGGTATATGAGTTGGGGAAGGGATTTGCAGTCCATTTGAAGTGCACAATTAAAATTAAGAAATTTATCAGAAAGGAAAAAAGCTGTAACAAAAAAGCTCATAGGGAGTTAGCATAGAATTCATGTAGGACATTGAGGGTCAGTCATTTTTATAGTTTAGGTGGACAATACAAGTGAGGAGAAGAAAGAGATGGAAACGGATGAAGTGGAAGGACTCCGTGATTACTGATTGTGTGTGTGTGTGTGTGCGTGTGTGCATGCATATGTGTATAGGACATAGACTGTAGAAAGATGGATGATGTGGCTCGACTTCCTCCCAATATCCATAAATGGAGCCTAAATCTCCCAGATACCAACGCTGCCATTTTGCGCATTTGGGAGCCAGAGTCTACTCAGCAGTAAATAGGAAATGGAGCTGCACTAGCGAGGTCCCGCTGATACACACACTAGTGAGTCTGTTCCAGCTGTCAAAAATGACATTTCAACATGTTTTTATATAATCAAATAACATATTAAAACCAATCATATTGGCTTAATAAAAACTTGACCAAGCTTCAGTGTGATAAGAATGACAGAAACCATCTTTAAGAGAAGAATATTTTATGTGTACTTGGACGTTTCAGTCTGGTCCATGTCCAATCCATTAACATGGAGAAATCAAGACATATAACCTATACGGCAGCCATAAATACATTCTATGGTGTACGATGTATGATGGGCAAATCTGTCTGATCCAATTGTACTGAACCATTCTTAGAAACATCCTCTAACGTGAAATATTTACCTCCAAAAGCTGTAACTTAAACCTATACATATTTACACTGTGCCATATTTTTAAAGCTGCTGCTGCTGAATTTACAGTATCTTGAGACAGAAGAGCTTTACTGACAATAATGAACAAAAGGTAAAATCATTTGTCATGAATGACTATCGAGCATCACCTGATGAGAAGAAATGAGATGTGAAATTACAACCTGTCTCCTTCAAATGAGTTTATATTTCTAATGATGTATCACAAACATGGTTAAATGAGTAAGTTAATTGTTGAATGAATAACATTCATTTCTCCAGTGAAAGAAGAGCGACATGTTCCCCTGCACAGGAGTCATGTGGAAGCTGTCAGAGATGATGGTCGGATGTGTAACGTAGAAACTAGTATTTGTGTTCAGAGTTCATGTTGTTTGGTTTAGATGACAAAAGCACTTTAAGCTTAATGAAGACACATCCTGTTACAAGCTTCAAGCTACCTCACCAACACTAAGGATGTGAGTCTGTCCACTACTTTATATCTCAACACATACGAGATGTCCCAAGAGGAGGAAGCCCTATAACTTGGTATATACCCTCACATTTCATATGGCGCCAACATGAGGCTGATATGTTCTTCTTTGTTAAATGTCTCAACTGCTATTGGCCGGATTGTCATGGAATTTAGTTAAAAATATAGTAAGATGACAAATCCTTATGACCTTATGATCAATGATAAAGCATGATCTATGAACATAACTCCATGCGCATTTTTCTGCTGCAAATTAGTATTATGCAATGTGATTTCTAGGATACAAGATCAGAATAAAAGCACTGAGCTGATCTCAAGAGAACTACGTTGTATGTTGTCATAGTTTTTACAAACGCCGTCTTTTATCCACTGACAGGAGCAGCTCCAGGCTTTGTTGTTTCATGACATCACAGATTAAGATGGAGCTCTTTTGATTTTCCTCTTCGAGACACAGACTTTCAAGTCTTCATACAGTACATTTAACAGTGTCTATCACCCACAGTCTTCAGCTGTTGGACTTTGAAAGGGTTAAATCTACGCAAAAGCGAGGACAACAGGAACATCAATCAAATGGTAGTATCTCACTTAAACAGAGTGAGAGAGAAAAGAAGGTGAATTCAAACCTCTAATAGAGTAAGAGTAGTTTTACCGGGAGAGGACGGTAACGGTATCATCACTGGAGTGCATCTAATGTCTTGATCCCTTCCAAATCAGGTCAGCCATGCGACATCCATTCTAATACAACCAAAACTTTTAAAACTAAAATGATCTCCATTCAGGGAAGCATTTCAGCTGCTTACCAGAAGTCTACTTCGACAATACCCATTTACTAACTAACCACAGCAACTGAAAACACATATCGCATTTCAATTCACATACATAACGCATGTGCCAGCAGATGATCTACTCTGCAAGGCAATTGCTTGGTTACAGAAAAAGGCTAAAAAAAGAAAAACTCTAAGGATGAAAATTAAGCCCAGTTCTTTTCTTGAAGCGGCAGCGAGGTGAAAATCAAAGTGTTAGCAATGCTTTGTCTTCAGTGCTGCTAACTGAGTCATGACCAAAGAACCAATCAGGAAACAAATGTGGTTGACTGCGTCCTCAATTCCAAACATCTCTCTTTCTGGCCTTCTAGCCTACAACACAGCCCCAAGGCTTTCAAACTGAAATGAATGTTTTCCAACTTATCTGTTTTTATGGAGCTACGCATAGACTTAGCAACAATGAGGCATTTTACAAATAAAATGTTGTTTTGTGAATTTCAGAAGGATAAAGATGGCAGAATGAGCAAAGGATACGACTTGTTCAGACCTTTCTTTGCTCTTTTCTTTAAAAAACTTTATCATTGCTGTTCAAGTGTATCAGCATCAATTGTGAACGTTTGGCATATGGAGCATTTCCCTTCGTGTTATTTCAAAAAGAGTGACATTCACATTACTGATGCCCTGTGTCCTGCAATCCTGTCTGAATGGAAATGACAACGAGCGTTGGTTCTTTATTCCTTTTGTCTTTTGGGACTGGTCCTAATTGCAAAAGGGGACATTTCAGATTCAGTCCATTATCTCCTCCTATACCACCATCAGGCATAATTTTGTACATGGTGCATGAGGGATGAAAGGGGGGACTCATAAAATCACAAATTGGCAATGAGAACAATAAGATGAGAAGACAGAGAGCCCCCTCGAGTCAAACAATCGTGTCGGCTGCAACAGATCTCCTGTATGTGTCAGTGGCTACAAGCTGGTCTGGCTAATGTCATCAACGTGTGTCTAAGGCAAGAGGTATACTTAAACTACACATACGCATCATGGCTGCCTCATGTTTCTTGTGCGTATGCGACACGTCTGCACAGATGCCATACACATATGAACCGTAGGGAAGTGCAAGGGCAGATATTAGCTGTTATACTGACATCATTGATTTAGGGGCCTAGCATCTATGACGGCGCTGTGATCGCTTTCACCTACATGATGTCAGACATTACCATAGGCTAACCTCCTCCAGTGTGAGCCTGCTTTGTATTTATAGAAAATCTGCATGCTACAATCCCTCACAGTACAGAGCAAAATGAGAAAAACAACGCTCATGACACATGTTGTTGTTTATGTGAATGCTGTCTCTCAGTTTGAGAGCAGGACTTGAAGATTTCACAGATTTTGTAATGAAAGAACCAACAGAATTCCAAGTATAGTGTTGACAAATTAAATAGCACCGTCCCCAATGTGTTTGCTTTACTACTTTGAGAGGGGCTTCACTTCATTCACCTGGCCCTCTATTGGTTTGGGAATTACAAGATCCGAGAGCAGATGTTCAATGCAAGCACAGAAGCAATGTGAGCATTAGCTAAAGCCGGGGATCAGGAAATCTGTCCAGGCAAGAAAATATCTGAGCGCAAGTGCACAGTTTGAGCGCAAGCAGAGGAAATCCAAGAACAGTATTTGAGTGCGAGCGCAGGGTTTTGAGTGAAGCATTAGAAAACCGGAATGTGGAATCATCAGAGGGTTAGGGTTACACAGATTCACTTCCATGGTCTTGTCTGTCTCACAAAAAGTCGTCACACTTCAAAACAAACCTGGCTTAATTATAGTTGTCAATCAAGGAGAGGTGAATCAGTTTCTACTGACAGAGATCTATGTCTACACTGAGTTTTTATTCATTAAATGGTAGAAGGTGAGTTTGTGCTTCTTGTGCAGAGTATTTTCTCTTTCCGTCAACTGAAGAAATTACACCACAAGAGAGCCGCAGCACAGGGGCCCATTCATCCATGAGTTTTACTATTGAACACCTGACAGTTTTCACCCCAAGAGAGATTTATATTCAACAGGAAGCAACTCTAAGCCCTGTGTATGGTTAAAAAAACTAGTAGGCACTGTTCAATGGAACAAGAAAATCCTGTGGAAAAAATTGAATAGAAGAAACAACATCCACTTTAAGCAGAGTGGACTGTTTATTAGAAATGGTACAGGGTGAAGCGTGTCTCTAGGTAGCTTGTTTGCAGGGAAAACAACAGCTGTAATCTCCAAAAACATAGGCAAAGAGGCTATTATCATTCAACACCAGCATGCTGTATGTGTCAACACACATGCACAGACGCAAACGCACACAAAAGGACATACACAGGCAGCTTAAGTCCCAACAATAGATCTAGAAGACCTCATTAGTCTCCAGAGCCGGTGTTAAGCGCAGGCCAGGGCCAACTCTGTCTTCCTGTTATGCCAATACCAAACACATGGCCCTGAATTGTATGTGAATAAATGGCTAAATGGAAGCGTGGAAATTATTTGGTGCATAATGGGTCTACCTGCATCTGTCACTGATTCCATATAATGGGTTGCTGGATAGGAAAATAAAGCCAGGAGTGCTGCAAGGTTATTGGGCCAGTGGATTTGGCCACACCGTCTTTAGTGAGCTGCAAAGCGAGTAGGAATAATGCAGTTTAAAGATTAAATGTCATTAAAGGGACACATATGTTTCATGTTTTTTTTTATTGGAAATCAAATTGCTCTGTTACCAGATATGGAGAAATCTAGCAGTTTGTCCCACATTGGAAGCTTGAAGTAAAGGATTTCAGGAGGATTTGGAGCATGATCGATTAGACATTATTTTGCACAGATAAGAAATGGACTTGGTAACTAGAAGGGAATCAAATTATTGATGCTTAAAAATCACTCACTTGTTCTTGTGCAGACACACAAGCATGTGGTCAAAGCGTTCGGTTCACGCAACGGCCCCCCATGACTCTAACGGCTTAATGTTCCACCTCAACTACCCTGCTCTTCACCTCTCCACCGGAGACTTCTGCAGCACTACCATTCTCTTCTGGACTGTCACAAATATTTTTAACTGTAGAATAGAAATACAACTTTATTGTAAAGTGTTCACTGCATTAGACATTAAATGGGAAAAAATACAAAAAGTTGGAACAGCGTCTGTTCGTTGGCGGGGTTTTGGGGGTTGATTGTCAGCAGAGAAACACGTTGACAATCCAGATCAAGGGCTGGAACCAGGACGTTTTTTTTCCCTTTTTTAGCATTGCAAAATATGACGTTTCTCTGCATTTCCCTTGATTTCACTGAGAATAATTCATGGACCTTGATTTAAAAAATCAGGCACATTTAAGGAACAGATTTCTATGAGTGTGTGAAATTTGCTGCGGCTTGATTAGATTTAAGGGGGCTGTTGGCCGAGGTTTACGCTCCACTGAGTGCCAAAGTTCTAAAATATAACTGGTACACAGAATATCCCTCAGTGTTCCCTTCATGTGTACGGTACAAAAGTCTTTTAAGTCCTATTCTTCAAATTCTCTCTATTAATTTAAGGTGTTGACCTTTTATGTTAAGATCTGGCTCTTAAAATTGAGCTGATCTAAATACATTTCTTTAAAAATATTTTTTGAGTGAAGCACTTTGTAACCTTGTGCGATAAATTAAAGTATTATTATTATTATTATTATTATTATTATTATTATTATTATTATTATTATTGTAGCAAGGAATCAATTAATTCATATTATAGTCACTGCAATTATTGGATTCTCTCATGTGGGTGAAATAAATCCCCATGAATCTTCTGCCATGACTAATAGAAAGCCATCTCTACAGTGTTGACCCTTGAGGGAACAGAAAGCCAAAGAGCCCAAAATAGACAAGGCTCTCGTGGTTTATTCTCCATGTTGCACAACTCACTTTTATTTACCCCTGCTCCTGCAGCAACGGTTCCACAAAAGAGGAACAGTTTGCAGGCAACAATGAGACAAGAGCCTGTGATAGAAAAATCCGTCTTTAAATAAACTTACTGTTGCAAACTGCTAACTGACTGATAGCAACTAAAAGGCACATCGGTGCAGAGAAAGCGATCCAAGCCTCTGGGAGCGGAGATGACTCAGTAGAGCTCACATGTTAATTTGCCTGCTGCAGTAAATCCTCACCAACCCTGTGACTCGTCACCAACTGTACAGGTCAAGACAATCCCTGAGACGTGCAGCACTTTCTGGTGTGAAAGGACCTTCAGGTCATCCAGCTGAATTAGTCGACAGTTAAAGGCTGCATATGTTCAGCACGGGAGGGTAAAATACATTAAATCCAATGCTTTGGAATAAAAAATCTGTACCATAGTTTCAATCCCTGCTGAACTACAGTGTCAGACAATTATATATATATATATATATGTTGGTGTTGGAGTTTTTTTTTATTTTGAATATATGTCTCGTGTGTACAACGTACAGACAATGTAATGACAAACAGAAAATGGTTAGCCGCTAATTCAAATTTTGAAATAACGTTATAAAGGATATCGAGACACAGATAATGAGATAACTAGTATAACTAATCATGTGAGACATCTGCAAAAAAAACAACATGTATTTCATTGTATTTCATAATTTATTTTGTATGTCTCTCTATGAGTTGCTGACATTGTTAATAATTATTAACTGTTACTAATAAGTTAATGAAACCATAATTCATTCGCATTTACAGATATTAAACTGTTTTGGCTAATTTTGGCTTTATCAGGTAATAAAGTTGCTGCTTATTAACTTATGAACATATTATTATAAGTATTAGTTTTTCTTTTGCAGGTGTGGAAGAGCAAAATAAAGACGTAGAATACGAATAGAAATAAAAGTAGAAGTATTATATAAAATAAAGTAGACATAAAACTACATATACAACGCCTTTTAGAAAGGCAATTTGATATGAGGGGATTCATATCCTGCATCAGGATTCAAACGTTGAACAAACAAACACAGATACAGTTGCCCACTTTATCCTTCATCCTCTTCCCTGGTGTCTCAACCTCTGATTTTTTCACTTTTATCTACTCATTCATCTTTATAAAAACTTACTACATTCCTCCCTCCCTCCTTGACAATGACCTTTTCCCTCTCTCTCTTCTAGCTCTGTTTTTGTCAGACTCAGAAATAACAATTTATTTTCCCTCTCCCCCCGTAAGGGCTTTAACAGTATGTCGAGAGAAATATATAAGCAGTGGTTGCCATGCCAACAGCATCCACCGCATTCAGCCCCCCCCCCGTTTGGTGCATGTGTGTGACTGACAGTGAAAATGCATAACAGAGTAAGAGTGGAGGTTTAAGGACAAACACGCAGGGTGAACGAGGGGAAAATTAAAATATATGGAGCCTAATACAAAAGGCTTCTTATTACTCTACTAATCTACGATTACCCTCCTGTCACTCTCAGTCGCTGCCCTTCGTCTCTCTGTCAGCAGTAAAATGTGGTAATTGTATGTTGAGCAAAATCCTCATCCTCCTTTCACACCCACATGAGTTGTTATTTCATAACCTTCAACCCCCGCCCCTTGCACATTCTCTTCTCCTTCTCCTCTCCATCTTTACCTCTCCCCTTTCCATTCATCTCAACTACTCGCACACTCTTTGTCCACTGTTGATTTCCATATGCAGCAGTAATTTAGAGGCGAGGAGAAAAGGCCCTGTAGGAATCATGAGTGTGCCTGAAGACCAGCGGAGGATGTCGCCTTGCTGTGGTGACATTAACACTCTCCTCTTTGAATTTGGGCTTTTATTTGATTCTTCATCAATTCAAGTTGCACAAGTAACACTCAACTGTTGTTATCCCACCTTGATCATTACACTTTATCAAGTATATACTGATAATGACTGTAGGAAATAAATATATAATGCTTAACAATAATAATTTCCTGTGAAATGATATGATACAGACGGGTGCAGCTGGGTTTCTGACTAGAATCTATTCGGAAACTGTGAAGACAATAACTTTCTAACTTGTATTAGTTTGTGCTTGAGCTTATTTGTTTTAAAGAAGGCTTTCATACAATAACACAGGATCTATGACAACATGATTTCCTCTGTAACACACTGTGGCTGCTGAACAAAGTAAAACTGTTAAATCTTGGTTAAAATATACAATCCAAGTACTTTGGAATTTGTGAAAAATCATTTAGAATATTCTAGATGGAAAATTATTTGGATTTCTAGAGATTGCAACATTTCATCTTCAATAAACATAATAGAAAGCAGTGAGGGAAAATAGATTCTACCACCGGAGCGTACTGTGCACTTTGCACAGTATTCTACAACAATATTAACCTGCGCAAACAAGGTTGTGTTTTCACTTATTATTGTCTGTTTTTCGTTTACAGCAGCATTAGACAATAAGCACTGATCTGATTTGTACTGAGCTTGTTGACGTGATCGCAGGTCAGAGAAGAACCTGTTAAATTCTGGTGCAGCTCTGGATAAAGGGAAAGATCCAGGGTTTTTGCTCAGCCTGTGAGATGGTTATTATTAAAAAATGTTGTCACTTCAACATGAAACAAAGGGGAATTGGTACTGAGCTTTAACCCATTCTGAAATGAATTAAAATGTTTTCCAGCTGTGTAAAAAAATTAAGACTTGAATATCAGTGTGATAAGAACTACCTAAAAAGACTTTAACAAAAATCTATTTGACGTGTATTTTTCCCATATACTAACATGGAGGAGGCAGGATTTATAACCTATACTGCAGCAAACCACCAATTAAGATGCTTTGGCTTCAGTTTTGGGGGGCAGTCAGGTCAGACATCTTTACATGGAGTCACGGATAAAACGGAATTCATGACTCTAATCTCCAGTCTTACAAAGATTTCACATCACATGGAGGTTTTAAAGCAAACTCCATCATCTGATCAGGACCATGCAATGTAGCTGAAAGCTCTGGGATAAAGCTACTGAAGTTGTAACAATTAAAATTGACCAAATGTGCTTTCAAATCCACATGCCCATTACCAATGTCATTACTCACAGCAGGGACCCTCGACTCTACAATCTATTTCCTCCAAAAATAAGGCTGCATCAATAAAAACGCTATTAAAAACCTCAGTGTGCTATAGATTCCATCCCTCCTCTTGTGAGGGACTTAAACACTGCTAAGCCTATAAACCCAACATTATTTAAGGATACATTTCAAAGCTATTGTTCCGTTTATGGATCGTAAATTCTCTTCGCGCAGCCCAGCTTGTGCCAAATCTCTTGAATCCCGATATCACAGAGATGTCTTTTTTTTTACTGCTATGTTCTCTTTTGTTTCGCACTGTGAGTCCTCAGCTCACTAGCAGGAGCTTCAGTGACACGTCAGCCTCACAGGAGGAGGTCAATTAACACCAAAATCAATCAGCAGATTGACTGGTTTAGAGTGAGAAGCAGTGTGGTGGGAGGTTGATGCCACTCATTAAATTTTTTTTTATTATTTTCTTATTATACTAATACAATGGCTGTGTCCGAAATCACTCACTAAACACTATATAGTCTACTTAATACTGATTTTAAAACAACTTTTTTTTAGCATACATCCCTAATATTTCCGATGCATAATAAATGTTTTTTATCAGCGGTACAAGATCAATCTCGTGAGTTGTGGTGGTAAAATATGTTTAAAAAAAGCAGAGCAGCGTCGCACAGCACAAATTGTAGTGAACTGGTTTATTTCTACATTTAAACACTCACATCATTGATTGTACTTTTTACCTAAAAAATTGATACTAAGTGTAAAACAAACATATCAGAAATTTATTATGGGATCCTTCATCCTTCAACAATGACATAGTTACCAGTGCAGAGTTAACGCACAGTAGTGTCTGAAGGTCTTAGATTTTTTTCCAGATTAGCTCACTATTTAGTCCATAAAGATCCCATATGGGGAATAGGGGATATTGACTGAGTTGGTAATTTAAGTCACAGCAAATCAAATACAAATAGATGATCTTAAACAGTTTTTTTTTCAATAATTGTATTTAAAGGTCTTGATTTAAACTGTGAACCGTGTTACAGTTTAATTATTTTGCCTTTGTTGCTGAACTTATTTACACTGTAAGAAACAGGTCTTATTGCCTGTGGAGAGTTCCCAGTGTTATGAAATTAAATTTAACAAGTAATGGTTTGCAGTGAGGTCCATTTGTCACAGCATAGTTCTCAATTAAATGCATTACTTCCCCCCCAACAAAGGAGAGATTATAAGATTTCCTACCTTGGCCGCCATAACCATGGAGGAGCCCCCTCTGATGCCCAGGATGGGAATATGTGTCTGGGCAGAGATGAAGTCCAGGATCTGAGCGATGGCCTCCTGATCCGTGTCGTCACCAAACACTACGCCCTGCAGAGAGTTCCTCGTCATTTGCACGCAGATCCGATTGATGATGCTCTTGGGGTCGGTCTCGTTCATGGTGACCACCTCAACTTTGGGAGGGTAGGGGATGTGGAGGAAGTCCTCTTTCTCAAGTCCGGCCCCCAGGGCGACTTCACTAGAGTTGCCCACCAGGATGACAGCAATACTGAGCGAATTGACCAGCTTGGGATTGATCGGGGGGAGAGCTGGTGAGCCGGGTGAGTACTGAGGTGGGATGATGACGCCCCTCTGGGTGCCGCCTCCCCTCTGGCCACCTTGTCCCCCTGGGGCACCTCCAGGCCCCGTACCCTGACCTCCACCCCTGCGAGACTCGCAGACCGGCAGGAGGAGCACGGAGAAGAGGAGTAGAGAGAAGGACAAGGAGAGGAAGGGAAGGGTCAGTCGAGGCTGGGGATAAGGATAATGGTCTTGAGGAGCAGGAGGCGGCGGAGGAGAAGGAGGATGATGGTCTGGGGAGGAGGGAGGGGAGACAAAGCTCTTGTCCTGAAGACGGGAGGGAGAAGGGTGGAGGCTGACAAGCATTGTGAAGGAGTGTAAATGCCGTCCCTGGAGAGAAACAGAGGGAAAGAGACAAATTAGTGAAGAAACTTAGTTTGTTTCTACATTTGTAATATGTTTTAAGTTGTTAAATATCAGGTCTTAATTACCTTTCTTTATCATAAAAGTTTGATAATAACATTTTAGGAATCATTGCCTTTACATTGTCAGATGTATTAGAGTTTTTTTAATTTTCACATTTTCAATTTTTGAGGTGGGTGGGGGGGGGATCAGTAATTGAGATACCAAGATCCAGCTCCATGAATATGAGATATAGAGCGGTTATTTTACACCTCTTTACAGCAAATTAAGCATCCATACAGTTCATCGAATTAGTGAAGAGACTGGAGAGTCTAATTCCATATAAAAACTAGAAAAAAAGAAACCTATCTAACTTTTGGGGAAAGTGTTGAAAAAATGTTGCCTAATCTTAAAAACTAATCTAAATCAATGTTTTCAGAGCTTGCTCTATTGCTCCAATACACACCGATGAACCAAGACATTAGGACCACACATAATGTTAATTATCTTGAAACAAGTGCGCAAGTGAAGGTCTGGAATACACTAGAAGTCAAGTGAACAGTCGGTTCTTGTCGTCACCGTGTTGGTAACAGGCAGATGTAAAAACCTTATCTCATCAGATGCTCTCCATATGTAGAGCACCTCTGACAAACCCAAAAATATTCTTACAATTATATCGCCGCTAGCTCAATGCTAATAAACTAATGGATTTTTTTAAACACTCCAGTATTGGCCAGGATTTTACCCACAGGAGAGAGGCCTGTGAGCATCAAGTGACAACGCCACCTCCATTATACTGTGCTGTGATTCCCTCGGAGGAAGCCTGTGGCACACATAAAACAAGGAGCGCGCATGTGTGTGTGCGTGTGTGTGTGTGTGTGTGTGTGTGCATGTGTTTGTGTGCGTGTGTGTGTGTGTGTTTTGACGGAGTCAGTCAGGACAATACTGGGTCCATTTTGACAGATTGACAGACTCACAGCTTCATGGCCTAGCTGCTATAGGTTAAGTGACCATTAGACACTGAGAATAGGCTTAACTGACTCTCTCTCTCTCTCTCTCTTTCTCTCGACCTCTCATCCCCCTTCTCTCTCTCTCACTCTCACACAGCTTCCACTGCTTTTCCCCTCTTTACCCTCCCAACCTGTTCTCTTTCAGTCGCTCCCTCCAACCCACCGAAATCCCCTCGCTGCTCTTTGAAGTCAACTGCAGACCTATTATTTACTATTATTGCTGTAATTTACAGCTCCTCTATTAGCCATACGAAAAAGCAGTAGAAGGCAGTGTGTAGGAGAAATGATGGAGGAGAAGGAGAGAGAGAGAGAGAGAGAGAGAGAGAGAGAGAGAGAGAGAGAGAGAGAGAGAGAGAGAGAGAGAGAGAGAGAGAGAGAGAGAGAGAGAAGCGGAGGGAAAGATATAAGCAAGAGAAAGGTGACAGGTGTGCATGAGTATGTGTGCGTTTGTGTATTTGGGGTACACATTTGGGCCTATTTTCTGCACAGATAAAGACTAGGAATCTTAATGACTGTATGTTCATGCTCATATTCTAAATTAAGCGCAGAGGAGCACTTTGGGAAAATAATAAAAGAAGGGCAGGGTGAAAGGCTTGTTCCTCCTCCTCGCTCACACAACACCTTTACTAATCTTTTATTTATCAAGCACCCTGCGCGTTGTGGAGCCGATACAGTCGGCACCAAAGACAAAAGTCCAAAGAAAACCGAAGGAGAAAGAGAGAAATGAGGAGAACGGAAATCTGACAGCGGTGAAACACATCGAAAGAAAAGCAACGAGTCATCTTTGAAAGAGGGCGAGGGAAGAAAGAAGAGAGGGATCAGTGTGGAAAATAAGAAGAGGAGGAAATGTGATCTTCACATAAAAAAACTATTTGTCCAAAAGTTCTAATTATTAACAGAGGTTTGTCAGGCTTAATTGCAGGTGCACATGGTAATTGTAAACGAGGATGCCACCGCAGAGAGAGAGAGACACACACACACACAGGGAGAGAGAGAGAGAGAGGAGGAGGAAGCGAGTGGGAGGAAGGCAGCAGAGAGAAGAAGAGAAGAGGAGAGAGAAGAGTGGGGTGAGGGAGAGAATAAATAGAGACATACACAAAAGAGATGGAGGTGGAAGAAGGAACAGCAATAAGAAAACCCAGAGGAGGGAGGGAGGGGGAGAAAGTGAGGGAGGTGTGGATGGGCGACACAGCTGAAGAAAGATGAAAAGAAGACACGATTAGCACAAGATGATAAAATAAGAGCACAGGGTGGATTGGAGGTGAAAGAAATCCAAAGAAAAAAGAAGGAAGAAAGTAAAATGGCCTCACTCGGCAGATGGAGAGTGTGATGCATCTGCGGGGAGAGGGGGAACTGGAGGGAGACTATTAGAGAAAATATCTTTAAAAAGTAAGTGTGAATCAGTGTGACAGTAAGCGAGGGTGCGGAGAGAAACAGTGACCCATTCGAATGTGTGGTTCTATGTAACAGCAGTGCTCGGTTTCCATAGTAACAATTCAAATATGCCTCCACATAACAGCCTGATGGACAGGAAGATACACACAACTCAAACCGAGTCATGCGGCACACTACATGTGGCGCGTGCCCTCTACTAATAATACTCAATTTACTTTAATCTGAGCCGGTGCACATTGCTGGGCTCACCGTCAAAAATAAAACGCTTGTAACATAAAATAAATAGCACGGTGCCTTTGCGCAAACGTGCACACCCACATGCACACATGGGGAGGTGAGTTAATGCACTCCTGCAGATAGAGCTGATCCAGTGCTCCGTCTTTTAGCATACCTCACATTAAAAATAAATATCCCAAAATGTGCTACAGGCGAATAAACAGGAATAACACGATGGAAGGAGCATCCACCCGAGCAGGAGCTGCTATCTCATTCGTAATCAGGCCGTTTACAAGATCTCCCCCCCGTCACTAACAGTCCCCAATTAATAACATTTAAATGGAGGGTGTCAAGAGTGGATCGTTTACTGGCAACATTATAGAACAAAAGTAAACCATCCAACGATGCGTCAACGAGACCAAGCTGACACATGTATTTAAGTGCACTTCTGCACCCATTACAGCACTCACATAGCTATTACAACAACATATGCAGCACAGGGGAAAACACGGATAAGTGGCGATGAACGGCGACACAAACACACCCACATGTGTGCATTGTTTGTATCCAGCAATTTGCTGCAGATGCGACTATAACCTTCTCCCCCGGTGCTCAGAAACACGACACACATGCATGAACACAGAGCCAGCCATGCAAATGGTTTGACCGTGAGCACTTGAGGTCAAGCGCTGTTTGGGTCCCAGCACACACAGACATATGAGTCCTTGTGAGCTGCGGGTGACGGCCTCTGTTTTTCCAACATAAAAATACATATGTGTCGTCATACAGGCTGGAAACTAAACACACAAAGCCATACTCATATGCTCAAACCCGTTTCTGGACAAATGGTAGGGCTGTTTGAATTCCCACTTGCATTCAAAATAAACAGTAGGACAAACAGAGGCAAACTACTGATCCAGTACAGGGCGCTCACCGTCAGCTTGACCTATTGCATGCCCTCTGGTCCCATCTGTTAAGTAAGCCTGTAATGTTACGTTGTTTTGCGATGCTAGCAAACAAAGCCATCCTGAACAGACACTAACGACAGCAAGGCATCTAAGAAGTGTCATGTGGACGTATTGTGAGTTCTATGTTCTAGGCCAGGCTGTTTGGTTTGGTACCTGAAAGTTTTCACCCAAGTGAGGCAATGCAGACAAGTGGAGCCATGTCAAGTGTTCATCTTCATCTGACGTGTGCGGGGGGGGGGCATCTGAATATGTCAAAATGAATTGCTTGTCATGTCCAATGCATTCAAACAAGATTTTTTAGAATAAGTGACAGCCCTTGTAAATGGTACATGCTTCTGGGCGGCTGTGGCTCAAGAGATGCAGCGGGTCGTCCACTAACTAGAAGAACAGTGGTTCGACTCCTGGCTCCTCAATTCAATGCTGAAGTGTCCTTAGGTAAGACACTGAACCCAAATTGCCCCTGATGGCTGTAGTTTGATGTGTGATAGAGAAAGTTCTGCACATAGATCCGCAGTATAAATGTGGGTGGATGGCAAAAAACTGCAAAGTGCTTTGAGTGGTCATCAAGACCAGATATAAATACAGACCCTTTACCATATCCAGTCTTATCAACAACAACATCCTAAAAAGGCTGAGACATCAGTCATTTGTCTCTGAGCATTTACAAAGAGCGTTGACCACCAATATATTTACCGGCGCTGTCTGAGACACACACTCACACACACAGACGTCGACTTCCAATCAGCCAGTAAAGATTCCACAGGATGCACCGAGCAAAGGGAGTGTGTGTCTCTCGACTGGACTTTGAAGCGGTCACGTGTTTTTGCTGAACATGGTGGTGGATTACAGACCAGGCTCCGAGCAGCCGCCTGAGAGACGTTAAAACTGAATCTTTTCCACGGCTGTTTGAATCACACGTAGGCCATCATTATCACAGTCTACTATATCCCCGGGGACTCGAGGAGGTGGGCTGCGCTGCTCTGCATCTGATCGGCAGTGTGGATAACGTAAGCTGACAGGCATACCTGTAAAAGAGCCTTTTCACATTCAGTGGGTGGTCAGTTACAGGTGAGAGTGGTACTGCTGTGATCTGCATGCATCAGACGTGATTCATAAAAACCAACAAATCACACTTAACACTCTGCATTAATGAATTATAAAAGGCTTTTCAATCCACTGTTGCATCAGAATGAAAAGGACGATGAGGAGAAAATCCTTCTGTATTTCACTTAAAGGCCTGGATCTCCCCTCTGATAGAGGCAACAGCAGTTGGTCATGTTTAACATGTGTTTGTACCATCACAACTACAATATATTATCAATAATTTAGCAACTGACTGTATTTTGTTAACTAGAGACAGGTGGACTTTTTTTTTCCTAGATCAATCATGTTCCCAGAGACAAATGTTCTGTTCTTCGTTAAAAAGAATGAACAACTGCCAAAACAAGGGCTTTATCGTAGATGTTAAAGAGTGATTTACAATAACACCAGGGCAAAATTGTGTGGTGTCTTTGAAATCAACATCTATCGAAAAGTCTTCAGAGTAAAAACAACCTTGCTGATATTTAAATCGAGTTGCAGGGCGAGCTTTGGCTAGAAAAGGGAGCAGAGAAAAAGAAAATTGACTTTATCCAAACAGGTCTTTTAGATCTTCCTTTCTCTGAACACATCATACTGTAAATTTAAAGCTGCTCTGATCAACATTTTATATTGACAATGGGTAAGATTACTGTAATCTATTGGTTAAACTTTGTCCAGATCAAGTCCCATCCAAGTTTTGTAGGTATCTGTTCAGTTATTTTTGTCTTTCAAATCAGCAATACAAATGGGTGAAAACATAACCTTCTTGACAAAATATTTCCTCCAAAGTAACGAGTAATCCACATTAATGCTAATGTCAAGCTGTTTGCTAACATGCTCAACACGTAAGCTTTTTAAAGGTTAAAATATGTTATGGTGTTTCAAATTGGCCAAACTGGCCAAAAAGAATCATTCAATAATATAATAGGATGATAAAAACATTTTCTTGTATCTGAGAGTTAAGTCCCTCATCTGTGAAACTGTATGTTCCCTTTAATGACAGAATAAATCCCCTAAAAACAACAGTTTTTGCTCTTTCTGAATGAAGATGGGACAGTCTTGTGTCTTTCTAATGAAATCTGGTTTTAAATAGAATACTACATCAGGAAAAGGAGGGGATGACGTTTACCCTACTCAATCACTCAGTAATGTGTGACTGTGTTCAGTCAGGTAATCAGACATCATGCAGCTATAATGACTACCCAGGGGTGATGGAAGCCAACACAACTTCTATTTACATCCTCTGCAATTATTCAATTCACTTTCTCAGAGTCAACTGTGAGTGTGAGGTGAAAACATAGGAACTGTGCTGCTGTTGTTCACCAGGGCAGTTATATAACATGTCAAGCTAAATAAGAGAGATGGTATGACCTTAGAGTTTTGTAAAATAGTTTAGTTAAAGGCACTTGTGAATAAAACTATTTTTGTGTCAAACTTATAACATTAAAGGTTTCAAAAGATGTATAAGTCACAAATTCCCTGAGAAGTTAAATTTACAAAAGGGCAAAATCATTTCTTAAACGGCTGAGCACTTAATCGAATAATAGAAGTATTTTATACAGCACCTTGTCCTATTTTTACAAATGTTTGGCCAAAGTTACTCAAACACCAATATCAATAGAGCAGTTTGCTTGGACTATTTTCACTTGTGTTGTATTAATAGGGTTGGTGGTGGAGTATTTGCAGGACGTCAGGATGACGGTTGTTGTGAACAGAACGAAAATATTGCGCCTATTTTCATCATAATGAAAAAACATGTCACCCACTGCAATAGTTTTTGAATAACAGTAGAGCTCTGTGGCTGTGTGAGTAAACAGGCTTTGACGACATAGACATTATTGGTTTTGGTCTTTTTTTTCCTGGGCTTCGTTGGCAACGAGAGAAAAATAGAACATTAGGAGGCTTATCTTTTAAATCATGCAGATGTGTCTGGACGATGAGAGAAGTTTAATTTGGCAACATGGAGGGAAAAGGACAGGAAGTTATTGTTATAGGACGAGATAAGCAAGAGAAAGCAGTGAAGGAGATGTGATAGAGAGAATGATGGGGGCAGTAACCCCCCGGTGTACATCAGGAAAGCTTGTAAGATAGTAGTGTAGGAGTCCTTCAGTTATCTTCTAATATCCTCTTCCCCATTGAATGATGTGTCACCTCACTAGTGTCTTGCAAAAGGGCCAAACTGGCAGAAAAAAAATCACTAGTTCATTGAAGAGGGTCTTGGGTGTTAGATGAAGTGCACTTCAGTCTGGTGGAGAATCCTCACTCTGCTAATTGCACTTACAATGAAATGCACTACGGATCTGCGTCTCAGCTCTCTAAATAACACAATATAGTTTATCCTTATCGGAGGGAAGTAGAATAATCAAGACGGACACACACACGCACATGACCACTCAAGGGCAACACACACACACACATAGCCAACACATCCCACCCAGAGGCACAGGGATGAGGGAAATGCGGGGTTGAGGCAGGATCCGTCTTTCCCCCCGGGTCTTCATTAACTCATTGAAGCCATTTATTCCACTGAGGTTGTTTCTCCTGCTCTGGACTTAATTTAGCACCAACGTGACATGTCCCTCTCTGCAGCTATGAAGGGGCCATCGGAGCCTCAGAGGGTTTGGACCCCCTCTGTTTCATAGCCACCGAGTGTGTGTAGACCCACATGTCGCCGTCATAAGATTCCGTGCTGGATATTGTTGGTTTGTAGCTAGTCTTTTCCCAGTTTTTTTTTAAAGGCTATTATAACTCACCCTGACGCAATACGTTCATGTGAAGTAGCATAGTCTACAAAGAGCCAGTAGCAACCTCTATTCACTCACAGCCCATCATTTATTTTCTCAGGTTTCCTTCAGTGGTCTTAAAAAAGCTGAAACCCGACAGTTTTCTGTTCTCACCCTAACTCAATGTGGTTTCCACATATTCACTGGTCTAACAATTTGAGCATTCAACTGCTGCAGCTCTCTTGAGGTTTTGATAGCTCGCCTGTGGCGCCTGAAACTCTTGGGAGTCCTTGTAATGACGAACCCAATATCCACTGTCTCTCCGCTAATTCCTCTTAATTACCAGAGGCCTTGCACCGAGACCCAGGACCAGAGTCTCCCACAGGGCATCCACACATCTCTGCCAGCACCTGCAGCTGCCCTGCCTGCGAGCAAGCCCTCTTTGAAAGGCCTAGTCATTTTGTTAAATGTTTTTAAGTGTTAAGCAAATAATATACCCAGGCTGTTAGTCACTGATATACTCAAAGTCTAATGGTGGCTGAACACTAGAGTTTTTCAAACCGCAACCATTGTTAGAAACCTCAGAGACGTAATGACTGAGATTTATAATCTTCAAATACGCAAATATTAGATGATTTGGCCAGAAACTTCCATTAAAGCCTGTATAATTGAACAATAACTTTGATTCTTGAAACTTAGGGGAGTTAATTATATACAAAATATGATATTGAATATCATCGCACACACTGATTTATGAGTGACTGTTACCACTATTTCTGCAGCACTGTGTTACAATATAACCCCAATTTATCATCACACAAAAAAAGAAAACACTGTTTCAGAATTCCTCAAATTAATCTTAAAAATTAAACATAACCTGCTTTTTTAGCTTCATGTCTTTGATGCTGTATTTTCAGGCTGAGGATTTTCCTGCTTAGAAAACCTGGTTCCGCACGCTCGTCTCCACTGGGTGAGTCACACAAGGCACAGCACTGTAATCCACACAGCTTTTTAAAAAGGTCTGACAAGTAATGTGACTGGCTGAGAATTAAATATTAATAATTATATTGCACTTAACTCACCCATTTACTCACAGTGTGCTTTGTGTTTATTTGAGCTAAATAGGCCTGTGAGCTTGGCTATGCCCTGATTGACCTTCAGCATGTGACCTAATGTTATGCTTGTTTTATTATGGGATTATCACAAAACAGAAGAGAAGACCCGATTGTGCAGGTGAAGAGGAGACAAACTGTTTTATCACTTAAAATGTGACGTTTCTCTGAGAACAGAGCTGTGAGTGAGGAACTGCATGATACTAATCGTTCTGCAGTTGATTATAGTGAAGAAAGACCCACACATACAATTTAAAAACACAGCATGTAAGGAAGCTGAAGACTAGATAACTGACATATTAACATTATGTGTATGTGTGTCATATATTTTTCTTATTCAACATCATAAGTAATGCCATACACACTTTGAATATATCTGGATTGCTCACATGTTATTATTTAGCAGGATTATGTAAAAACTAGAAAAATTTTCAACAGATAACATTTTATGGAAGGTGGGGAAACACCGAAGGAAGAACCCAATACATTTGGTTTTGACTCCAGATCGAGGGGCTTATCCAGGAATGTTCATTCACATCCTTTAACATTGGGAGATTTGTGACATTTTTACAGATTTCTCAGAGAACGATTCATATTCGATGAAAAGAATCAGACATGTTTGGGGGACTGTTATTTATCTGTGCGCAGTTTGGTGGAGATCTCAAAGAAAAATTTGAATCTCGTGGATTTAAATGTGTTTCATAAGAGGACTGTTGGGCCTTGGCGCAGGAATGTGCTAGTTTCACAGTCTCTAGTTTCAGCATTAGACGCATATTGTGATGTCGGTTTCAGAGTTTTATCTATATCAATTCTATAAAAACCTCTCAAACTCAATCAGATAAAGTAGAGCATCCATCTCTGGGCCATCATCACCGGAAGGTGGTCCTGATTCTCTGCTCTCCATCAGGGCTCTCAGATAATTTGTCTGTCTCAATCATAACCAACATTCAGAACCTTTTTCATATACGATTGTATGAGAAGTTAGTCTTTGGCTCTGATTTTAGACTTTCATTTTCATATAAGTGGATCCACTGATTGTCTCCTTCATCTGCCAAATCTAGAAAAGCTTTTAGATACAAATTAAATAGGCCTTGTGGAAATTAGAGTGATTAGGGATTGTATCACTTTTTACAAGGTCCTTCTTTAAGAGGTCTTATGGAATTCTTGATGTTATTAAGTTCCAACTACTTCCAACCAATATTTAAGTAGTAATTGTACAACACCAGGGACCTCAACTCCCGTAACTTTTTTGTATACCTCATGTTCCATTTGTAAGAATACATCCTTATACATGGAGCTAGAAGCAGAACAACAGAAGACCAAAAGCCATTTCTAATGCTTAAAGAAATTATTATAAATATAATTAAAACAAATTGCATATTCTCTTAGTATCTTTATTGTGTTTTAATAGTCTATACCTCCATATGTAGACTCTGTGACCACTTCATTAGGTACACCTGAAAAAATGTAATACAACAGCTCTGCTTCATATTCAATTCTTATGATCTTGAAGTTAACAGCTGAGCTGTTGTATAGTTTGCACGTGATAACCAGGATCTGGATATACCGGTGTTTCTAATAAAGCTAATAATAAATACATTATCATCCAAATAAGGCATCTTAAACTGCTGGCTTGTGACATAGTGGAAATTATTGTGTATAAAATGTAAAAAAAATAGCCACTTTTCTAATGTGGCATCTTTACATCGGTGGTTGTTTCCAACCATCAGTCCACAACCTGAAGATATTAAAATTACAGTGAAACACTGATAAATAAATGAAAACAGCGGGAAACCCTCACAGCTAACACGCTGGACCTGGGTGATGATAAGTATCTAAATAGCTCCCAAATAATTCAACTGATTAATCAAACGTCTCATCTCCGCTCGTCATCCAAAATGAACCTGGAACAAATAATTTCAAGATTGCACAGCTCTAATCCCCTACAAATAAATCTCAGCATTATAAGCCCACACACTCTCCTCCACTTAGGTCTAAATGTGGCAGCAGAGCCCTGCAGACACACATCGCCTCCCTTCCTCTTTCCTTACCTTCAAATTTACCCCCCTGAGAGGTTAAGCTCTACCTTTCAGCCCGGCCTCCGTCTCACTGATAACCTCTTCCTCTGCATCATTAAGAAAAAAAAACTGTGACAAATACAGACACCTCTTCCCCACTGAGCTTCTGTTGTTCCTTCATGTTGGGGACTGTAAACGTGGAGGGGCAATTTCCTCCTCACCTCCGCTGCTGTCTGCCAGTCTCAAGTCACAACTAATTAATTGACAAGTTGCCCCCACTGAGGGTCAAATGGAGACGGATTTGTGACACTTGGAACAGGTGCAAATCCGAAACAGATAACATCTGCTATTAGCAGTGCTAAAAGGCCGAGAAAGATGAATCAAAACATAATTCAAAACATAATTCAAAAATCAGAAAGAAAAAAAAACAGATTTTAACTTAGTAATAGATTTTCAAATGTTTGTTTATAAAGGATGAAAATAGTTATTGTACGAGAAACTGACCGATAATTATTTTTGGGGGTGATTCAGATGCTGAGGCTAGGATCAGAACAAAAGTAAACAGAGCCAAATATATAGATCTTGACAATAATGTAGAAAATAACCATATTCACAACTTTTCAAACGATGTGCTGATTTAACAGTGAAAGGCTCATCAGCTTTTTCAACTGATCAATTAGTTTAATTTGATCATTTCTTTCAACATATACAGAATTTGTTTACGACAATTACCATGAATGCATTAGCAACCAACAACATCCGAAACATAGACTGTTTTCCAGCAGGGTGCTTATCTAAAATGCACTGTTCATCAACAGACTGTTTAAAAAGATGGATGACATAACAGTTTTCCAAGAGTGAAGCCAAAGTGTCACGTCCTGGTGGATCATAAACCCAGCCTCCTCCATGTTAGTGAATGGGACATGGATCAAACTGAAAATTGATAGTACACATCAAATAGTTTTTTTTCCCTCTGTTTTTGTTAGGTCTTTCTTATTGCACTGATGTTTGTTCAAGTGCTCATTTTTATAGTAAGTTTGGTTATAGATAATTAACTGAATCTATGAAAATGATTGACAGTGGAGAATAGCTTGTGACCATCCCCCAAAACGCTTCTGCACAGACTGCTGAATAAAGTTGTTCATGAGCAGCACATACGTATACCTTTAACCAACGATTTTTCTTCCTCATTTTCCTTTAACGTTCCAATCTCCGTCCTTGAAAACATAATCATCAGCTTTTCATTCCCTCGAGCAGAGCCATCAGGAGCACATGATTTTCTCGGTAGCAATGATTTCGTGACACCCGTTTCATGCGAGCCTTTTGAGGACACTATCATCAAATATTATCTCATCTAGCTCAGCTATCGATCCCGCAATCGTTCCTCTCGTCTCCGAAACCTCGACCCTTCTCTCAGCCCTCAGATTCAGTCTTTTGTTCAGCCTCCCTCTATTCCATTCACACATGAAACATCATATCACAAAAAATCTGCTCCTCCCTGTCTGTCAGTGTCTGAGCTTTAAAAGGCCTCCCTTTGTCATGACATGAAGAGTGACAGTTTCTGATGAAATTTCTGTATGTACCAGCCCGGGCGTTCTGATCATGTTAAAGGTGAACACATAGAGGGTGGGAGACTTATCCGAGCCTCCATTCCCGCGTCCCAAACCTCCACGGAAAAGAAAAAGACTTATAGTCGCACCGGACGCAGAATGGTTGTGCTGTTGCTCAGCAGAGCCTGATATCAGCAAAAAACTGGTTGAGTGCTTACCGACTTCAGAAACAGAAGAAGAAATGTGGGTAGAGGCAGCATCACAGTGTCGGCCCCCCTTTACTCTATTCTTAGCTCTTCCTCCTTCTCACACATGGTAGATGCAAAAAACCCATGTGGAGTTTCTGCCTCCAACAAAAATAGGATGGTTATATATTAAATACAAATGTCTGACTAAACTGTTTTAGTTGCTTTTTTGAGGGTGGGGGGGTTATAAAATGCACTGTCCATACTCACACTTTAAAGATGAAGACATGACAGTGAAGCAAATGAGGCTTGGTGGCCCCCTGGTGGTTGGCTGAATTATAGGTTATAAAGCCCAACCACATCCATGTTAGTGCATGGGACAAGGACCAAAGTAGAATGAATGAATAAATAAATAAAGATGGATTCATTTTAGGTAGTTTTCAGCACACTGATATTTCCTCAAATTGGTTTTAATTAATAATTTGATGATATAAAAATGGGTGTTTCATCAGGAATGATAACTGATTGGTCGAGCATGTGTTCCATACTTAGATCACTACTGTGCAGACTCTGGCTCCAATAACGTATATGATGTAATTTGGCTTTATTTTTGGATAGTGATGAATCATCATCGAGGATCGAAGTAGGTTCGGTTGAAATGTATTGTTAGATTTAAGGATATGGCCAACAGGAAGTACGTAGGTGATAAATATAAGGGGCTCCAGGACAAAACCCTGGGGAACACCAGTAGAGACTGGAAGGGATTTGAAAGATTGGAGTTGGATGAACTGAATGTGGCCAGAGAGGTATGATTTACATTTTTGAATGTTATGGTATCTAACTCCTGTCAAGAAATGGGTTCAAAACATTGAAAGAGAAAATTCAAATATTACTTAAGTTGCAGGAACAAGTATAAAAGAAACAGACATGGGATTTCCTGGAGACCTCTACGTTCTGTTTGCAGTTTAAAACAGGCAAACAACTGAGGAATACTTTCTTATTCTTTAGACAATTTTTTTTAAATTCATAGCTAACAGTGGCATTTCTGATAAATTGTGCGACTGCTTTGCACTCCTCTCCCCATCTCTCTTTGGCTCTGAGTAAACAATAAACACCAAGCAGCTCAGCACCTGTAATCCTTCAACGACTCAATCAACATTTGTAAAGCTGGTCGCATGAGGCTTGCATCCAAATCTGATCCCGCCTGCTGTCTGACAGTCCTGGCGTCAACATCTCCACTGCTGCACATTCCCTTGCCCTTTACTGCCTCCCATCAGTTCACTCCCATAAAAAACGGGAGCTACACGACTGACAAGAAAGCCAACGTTCGCATCAGGAAATCCCCTCTGCCCGACCCACTATCCAACAACATGCACCGTCACGACGCAGCAACATCACGCCCCTCGGAGGCCTCGCTGCTTACGCACACTCACAGCTCTGCGTCTGCCTCCTTCATCCACTGTCAGTGAAGATCCCTCTGGATTTACCACCTTGATCCTGGATCTTTGCCTGTCTGTCTCTTTTTCCGTCTTCTACGCCTTAGCCCCTCGTTTGCTCTGTCATGATCTCTTCCATGTTTTTTTTTATGTGGAAAATCTGCCCGAGAAACACAGTTCACTTGCAGCCATTTCAAGCCTCCACAGCGTCAGACTTCACCCAGCTGTTGAAAGGAATGATGGAGTTTTGATTGAAATATTATGGGGAGGAATTCACGGGAGTCTGTGCAGCATATGTGATGAAGTGAGCAGAATACAGTGGGTCTGTTCAGTGCTGAGGCTGTTGCGTTGTGAGGGAGGCGCACACACCAGCTGTCACACACCTCCTCTAAGTCACGCTTCGACAAAGAGGCGCATCGTAATTAGACAGTTACATCAGATTCTGTGTCCTCGTGAATGCAAACGTAGAAAAGCTTCATTCTGATTTGTGATCGCAAAAACTCCTCTCAGCCAAAGCTCGAATAAGAAACCGGCCAAGAATCTAATCCACAATGCCAGTGGGAGACAGACCCTGGAACTGCTCCATTGGCAGGAGCTGGACACTGTGACAGAATGACAGGATTTTGCTCATTTTTTGTTTCAAAACTGTTCACAAACATGAGGGAAACAGTGATAACAGTTCAGACACGCTCCCTACAGGTAGAGGGTCACTCTTGAATTCGCCCGAGCGGATTTTACTCCATCTTCTGTCATTCTGCCTTTAATGGAGCTCTTTCAATTATCTTCACACGTCCCTCCAACTTTTAAATGCATGCTTTATCAGTCAAACGTCAGCACAAAGGAGCACAAGCTCAGCAATAAAACATGCCCCAGCTTCTCCGCTCTCTCGCTTTGTGCAGTTACTATTGTCTGGACCTGTTTTCCCTTGTGAAGCAGCACAACTCGTCGTTTTGATGGGCTCATTGAAGCCGGCGCCTCGTTATCCCTTATCTCAACACTGGGCTCTCTCCCAAAGCACTGCAAAAACAAGTTAATTTTGCTTTTGTTCTTTTGCAGTTCGAATGTTTTTATTCCCTCATCCTCTTGTCCTTCTCATTCCCATCCTCTCTTGCTCTAAAGGAAAACAAATCATGACTGGCGATGTGCTTTTACAAAAAATTCAAGATAAAGACACTAGGTTTTATTTACAAAATAAATTACTCCCAAGATCTCAGACATTTCTCTGCGTCTTCCTATTTAGAGCCAATTTCCAGAATATAAAATCATGAGGTGATGTAGAGTATCACTGTAACAAAATTCTACAGCCCAGTGAACTGAACTCTACGTCATAGTTTTCAAAAAAATAAATCCCTGCGACTCCCTCATTTGACCAAAGCAAACCATGAAGCACACCCTCCAGGCAGTTATCTCAAAAAGCACCAGATGTGTCATCACAAATTACACAATTATGTTTATCATCAAATATCCAGGATGCAACATCTGCAGACCCATTATTTCCACCTCCTCTCAGATTTGACCACAAGTGAGGACGATTTCAGTGGTGAATTATAGGAAATCAATTGAAAAAAAAACACACACAGCCGCTGGATGTTACAGGTCCACTATGTAGGATTTAAAGGGGAACCTATCAGGAGAAATTAATGATAATATTCACAATGATGTTTTTAATCTTGTATAATCACCTGAAACCAAAACTCATTGTGAATTCATTACCTTCGAATGAGCCCTTTATATCTACATAGGGAGCAGGTCCCTTTCCACAGAGTCCGCCATGTTGGCTCTAGAGAGGGTCTTTCATGTTTTTATTTTACCAGAGGGCCCTGTCGGTTCTCCTACACACTTGGAAAAGGAAGGGTAAGTTGAGGGGTATTGTAATCTTACAACAAAGCAGTTTTCGGAAAGGAACAAAGAGATTCTGCGGGTCACGATGGGAAAAGGTTTGGAACATTCATGTGAGGGCTGGCGTCTGGGTAGAGCGTGCACGAGGTAGAAATCACGTCGGCCCTTATCACCAAAAACTCTCGAACCTCGTTGTCATTACAACTTGACATCTTTTTCTGCGTCAGCAAAGTGCTGTCACCTCTTTTTCATCAACAGATTTTTGTATTCTTTTTTTTTCAGTTTTACGTCCTTTTATGTTCTGGCTCACTCAGATAACATTTTACCTGGGGGCTGGCAAAATAAACTACCTATTGCTTTCTGACATACAGCACCTCTGGAAAATTTGGGGCGAATATCTGGATACAGTAAATATCTCGATAAATTACTGTTTATCACTCATCATTTCGGTCGATTATTAAGCAAATATTTTGTATTTGAAAACAAATTAAATTGACGAAACTAGTGATTGGCTCAAAATAATACCTCATGTTGATCGAAGTTCGAAGCTGAATTTCACCTCAGTATATAAACATTGTGGTGGAAACATCACAGGAAATGCACTTGGTTAGACAAATACTTAAAGAAATCAGTGGCCTACCTTGAACATTGCCAGCCCGGATCTCCTCTCTGCTCTTCAGAACTGGCATGATGGAGTGATCTGGGATTCGACTCCTCCTCTCATAGCCTCAGATGAAGGGATAGTAGACAGATGAAGTCACGCACGGAAGACTGAGGTGGGGTCCCGCAGGGTGAGGGTCGACAGGGGCTGGAGGTGGGCAGTGATGGGGCGATACAAGTGTGGGGATGTGGTGTTTTGAAAGTAGAGTTGTGGTGAGTTCAGTGTGTTGCTTAGAAACAGTTTTTTTCATTCAAGGTGCCAAGAAAAAGACTAATCTGCGGCGAGGCAGATGAGGGTTCAGGAATTTGAAAGTTGACCATCAACTCAAAACATCAGTGTGAACCCAACAAAAGAAAGTCAAATATGATGGAGGATGGAAAGTGATGCAGGGACTTTCATGTGCTTCTTTCCTTCTGAATCTTCTTTCCCTTTCTTCCAACACTGCTGATACAGCTCGCCGAGGTCTCGTCGAAAAAGTCTGCAAGCGTGTGAACACGGTTGCCGTGGAGATAAGGAAAAGAGATCAGAGCAGTACGTATGTGTGTGGGGGTACTCCTCCTCCTCCTCTTCTTCTTCTTCTTCTTCTTTCCTTCCTTCCTTCCTTCCTAACTTTCTTCCTTCTCTCCTTCTTGTTTGGCTTTCCTTCACTCTGTGCCTTGCCTTGCTCTAGCCAGTCATGATCATGGGTTTGCTGGGCCGGGCTGCGCTCGCCTCTTTCTCAGTCTGAAGGGGAGAAGAAGAGATGGGCAGAGTGAGACGGCATTGAGCAGCTGTGGATGGATGTGATGAAGGCTGAATGTCAATCTGTACACAAGACAACTGCTTCTGAGGTCAAGGTTGGACTCAGCCAAGCAGCTGTGTCTACTTGCCCACTTTCACTGCAATCTGAATGTGTTGAACGCTGTTGCCCCCTTATGTCACTGTGTTTCTTTTGTTTTTTTTCAACATAAGATGCTCAGAGTGCTTTTGTTTTATCTTTGTGGTTTTGTTTTTATATGGCCCCTGACAACGTTGGTGACAGAGTCTTTGAATCTGTTCATATCAAAGTTTCTCTTCTTTCATTTTATACCGTGATGTGTCAGGTTTTCACTTTGCTGCATTTTCTCGAAATTACTGTTAGGTCCTTTTATTTTTAAACAATTAATCAACTGAGGTTTCAAAAATTGTATTTTGTTACCATAATAATTTTTAGCAGATACTATTTTATATTATTATTAAAAATATATGATGATATCTTGACAGCATTTAATGGTAGGGAGTAAAACAAGCCAAATATGTATCTGCAGTGGTAAGCTGTCCAGCAATGAAACAATTAGTTGAATAGTCGATCAATAGACAATTTACTAGCAAATATTTCAATAGAATCAGTTACTCACTAAGGCAATGCCTTTTTTTCAGGGAATAATGCACAGATTTGTAATATTTCTACTACAAGAACTACACAATTGTGTAAAGGATTGTTTGGCCTTGGTGAAGGTATGTTCTTTGCTGAGGGCTCTTGGTTTACTAAGTATAGGTCATCAAGTGGATATTTATTCCATTTCACACTGCAGCTTGGAAAATAACATGTGTAATCACGCAATTTTCTAGCGTAACTGATGTTGTATCTACCAAATTATTGATCATTACGTTGTTTTTTTTGCCTTTGTATATCACAGTATCTACAGACACATGCCAAAGTTTATGTGCACTAAGCCAATGTTTGTTCTGCATTTCCAGTCTTCCTTTTAACATGTATCATATTCCTGTATGTATCAGGGAATGTGTGTTTGTGTGTGTGTATCTGTGTATTTTGAGGAAGTCAAGTGTGTAGGTATAAACAGTTTAGCCTCAGGAAAATTGTCAGAGGATATCTGCATGTGTAGAATGTTAATCCTGTCTGGCACCGTAATGAATAATTCATTAAAATAAAATGTTGGTTCCAAAGAATTACCTTTTTCTCTGACTCTTGCTGTAGTATTGAAATGACACAGTTGCATTGACTAGTGTATAATAAAAAACACTGTATTTCCTTGAATAACAATGTGCATAAAATTGAGTAATGCTTATTTGTTTGTTAATTTATAACTGCTTTTCAAATATAGTTTTTGGTTTGATTTATTCTAGTGAGACATCTTTTATGCACTCAACTGTTCTTCGTCAAAAAGCATTTCTAAATGCATTTTCTTTTTTTACAGTCAGTTTCTTACGCTGGAACTTTCATGAATTTTTCCGTATTTTCTGCTTTTATGTTAGAATCATGGTGTGATGTGAAACCTACAGTTCTGTGTAGTTTATGTGCATGATGTTAAATCAACCATAAGTAAACACAATCTTACTGATTGCTCTTCTGAACATAAATCCCTCATTAGACCCTGGAGGTAATCAGGCCCTTTTACGTTTTTTATATTGAAACTATTTTGTGCTTTCAGCTGGGGCGACATTACGCCACTCTTTTAAAACATGTCGTTAATCATTTAGAGTGTTTATGGTTGTAGAGGCTCATTTAAAATCTAGTTGAAACTTTTAGGTCAGGGCCCCACTCTCTCGCCCTCTTAACAGGGAATATTTAAAAGGCCGTTTTGGGGGAATATTCAAGAGGAATTTAAAAGCAAATGATTAATTTCAATGTGAAGAGACCGCAAAATGCCTGGGAACAACCGCAGTATTTTGTGTTGTGACAGGAATCACCTTATTTAGGAAGGTTTCAGGCTAAAGACACAGGACTGAATTCATACTTCAGTTCAGGGAAATGTGGAATGATTTGCTTTAATCGTCGTTGGGAGAATTAAGCAGCTGCTAATTGGCTATTTAAGTTGATTAGAGAGTTTGTTAACAATTTGTATTCACCAGGAAAAGCTAACACAGCAGTGAATCACTTAGACACGATACACAATGCTCTCTGAGACACACAGCCTATAAGCATGTCAACTGTGGTGCAGATGTGTGCTCATGAAGGTCATGCTGACGAGTCTCATACATTAAAGCTGGTGCATGAGTCACATTAGATCTTTGATTCATTTTCCAGAGATCAGGGCATTTTGGGAGATCTGTAGCAGAACACAAAGAGGGATGTAATGGAGGTGGAGGAAGAGGAGGAGGAGGAGGAGGCCATCAACACTGGTTAACAAACCATAACTAAAACAAAATGCACAATAAGGAGAGAAAAGGGATTTCAAATGAGTGCTTGTTAAATGCCATGCACCTGCACACTGCACTGGACTAATTGAGCGAGTCACCTAACGAGATGATACTTTGGACCGGAATTAAAAGCAGTGCTTTCTAGGAGGAGGTTAAAGAATTGATAATGAATGACTTTCTTAGATGTAGAAAAGTAAATATAGGAAAAAAATGGATTAAGATCAAAAGAAACGGCCTGATTAACAAGCAATTAGTCATAGCAGGGTGAAGAAAGGTTTAACAGAGGGAGCGAAAAATAGAAAGAGCACACTTTATCGAGAACCTGCTGATGAAAGTTTGTGCAGAATACACTGCCATCAGCAGCATGCACACACACTGACACACACACACACACATACATGCTCGATTAACTGCGCTCCCCGAAACACGGCGACTGCTCATGCATGTGCACACACTAAGGTTGCGGAGGAGAAGTGGGTGCTATATTAATTCACTACTCACCTAATTAACTCTTTTCTGTAACACATAATTTATTGACTGTAGTGGAGACGTTTTACAGAGGAGCAGAGTTGAGACACAAAAGCAAAAGACAGAGCAAAACGAGTGGTCCTTCATATTCCATCATGACGAGATCCCACTCTCACAACAGTCAAGAATGAGCTGTTAATTAAGCCCCTTTGTCAGTCCATAAGAAAAAGGGGGAGGACAACAGACTGAAGTGGCTGTCGTGGGCCTACGCTACTGGGTGTAATTTTTCAATTGCACAGCCAGTTTCAGCCTCATGTCCATGTATATAAATATATATATATATATGTAAGGGCTTAAAACTTACTGAGAACATTTGAGCAGTGGTAATGCTTTAAAATAGCGCTCCCAAAAAGGTGTGGCAGTATGAAGTAGAGACGAGGCACCGAACACAATGTAAAGAAAAGAGGAAAATGAGGAAGAGACAAGGGTAGGGATGAGATGGGGAATTATGTTCTCTCTCTCTATATATATATATTGTTTATCTGTCTATCAGTCTGTCTCTATCTAGGACCTGCACACAGTGGCTGCTACATCTCAAATCCACAGCGAGGCATTACCCGCTTAATCCACTGCTCGACATCCAACTAATGCCAACTCTCGGTCTCTCTTGCCTGATAGAGGATGAGAATGAAGACAAGTGGAGGGGGGGGGAAAGAGCTTCAGGGATGAAGAACCAGCCAGCTCTGGATGAAGACCGATCGAAGGGAGGGAAGGGGAAGATTGAAAACATGCAGGGGGCAGGAGAATTCAATTCTGCCCACTATTTTGAAAATCAATAAGAGGCGAATAGAGGCTATATAGGTGTGTGTCTGTGTGTTTGCAGTTTAAGTGCTAATGGCTGTTGATAGACTGGCAGGATGAATGTAAGCGCAAATCAAGCATGAAATGGGATACACTCCTAATGAGTGGCGATGGCCATTAGCTCCCAACTTTGAACGCAGCTCACCAAATAACATAAATTTAATATAATGTACTTAAAGAGTCAATTTCCCAAACTTTGCCAAATTAAAACATGAAACTATGAAATAAATAAATCATCGTGAGATAAATCCCATTCTCCCTAAGGGCTACACTTGATTATTTGTCTTCCCTTCACAACAGGTTGCAAAAGATATTGACATCTTTATTAAACAGAAAAGGACACATGACGTGTGAATAAAGACAATTAAAAATGGGAGCACTTTGCTACGATGAGGACGAATGAGGAGCAGGAGGATGTGAAAACAATGCGAGACCAGACGAATATCGACTCACTGAATACTGTCCTTTTAGGCATAGTTTAGTGTGCGAGTGCATTTGTGTGTTAATGTGTGTTTTATGTATACGTAAAGCACACACAAATACACACACGGACAGACAGATAGACAGACACTAAACAATAGTTAACCTACCTAGAGTAAAATTTAAGAATCCCACAAGAGTGTGATGCAAAGAAAATGGGTGTGGAGGGACCAAAAGAGAAAGAAAAGGGAAAAAAAGAGTCATTCATGGAGGGTGTTTTTGGATTATCGCTGAAGAAAATTCATCCAAGTTCATATAAAATCAGAGTTTAGAGACAGAGAGAGGCGTGGGATGAGGGGAGAGTGATGGCAGCAGCAGCAGCAGCAGAGATTAAATGACAAGGAGGGATCGACAGGTGATGATGGGGTTTGGTGAGAGGGGAGGAAAGAAATGACCAAAAAAATGAAAAAGAAAAACTCCCTCCTTTCTCTTTTCTCTCAGTCATGAACAGAGAAAATTATACACAAGGTAGATGGAGAAGTAGATGAGGAGGCAAATGACGGAGAGAGAGACTATATGAAAGGATGAAGCACCTCCCAGCACCGCGATGAGGAATAAGAAAAATATAAAACGAAAGAAAAAATTGAATACTCCAAAGCCTTCCGTTTTTGCTCTGTTAAGTGAGGGCGAGAGTGGGAGGCTTTCAGTTAGACCCCCTCTCTCTCTCTCTCTCTCTCTCTCTCTGCCTCTGCAACTGGTCTTCTTGTGTCTTCCGTCCTCCTCAAAGCAAGATGCTACCTTCCCTTCAGATGAGTCGCGACCCTCTGCCAACACAGCTGTGAGACATGGCACTCGTGCTGGCTCGCATGGCGGGGGGGGTGCTGCTGCCTGTGTACCCAGAGATACAAGAGTGTGGAGCCGACAACACACCTCTGGCTGGCAGAGAGCGCAGCAGAGCACAACTCCAACTGCAGTCACTCGCTCTCCTCCCCCTCATCGAGAGAGAGATAGAGAGAGAGAGGGAGAGGGGGGTAGAGAGAGAGAGAGAGAGAGAGAGAGAGAGAGAGAGAGAGAGAGAGAGAGAGAGAGAGAGAGAGTGACAAAAAAGGAGGGGGTGGAAGGAACAGACAGACAGAGCGTTGTGTGGAGGTGGGTTCCTCTGTAGTATTGTGTATTAGAGAGAGATGCGACAGTAAAGATGGGCTGCTGCAACAATTGTCAAGAAAACTGTCTCTACTAAGAAAAGCATTGGCTCCCTCTACTGTCGCCCTGAGCTCAAAAACTAAAAAGAAAAAACATGAGGAAATGCGACGGTGGAAAAAGTATTCATATACCTAATCTATAAGTAATAAAAGGAGTAAAAATGTATTTACTATTTTACTAACGAGTAAAATTCCTGAATTAGAAACATAACTTCAGTAAAAAATACATTAGCATTATTAAACGATCAGAAGTTAAAAACAGTCCTTTTATTTAACCACATTTAAAATGACTAAATCCAGATTTCTACTGCAACACATGTACACACACTCTTAAATATATAGGTACTCTTAACATACCGAATTATTCTCTGAGAAATCAGTGAAAATGCTGAAAAACGCCATTTTATCACAATGTTTAAGAAAGTGAAATGGTTCTGGATCCACACCAAAGTTTAATAGCTTCTTCCCTGAGTCAGACCATATTCTTTTCAGGGAAATCTGTTCAGTTGTTTCTGTGTAATCTTACAAACAGACCAACAGACAGGGGTTAACTTGTTAGCATAAGTATATATTCCTACAGTCTATTAATGTGCAAATTTGATTATACCCCCTGTAGTTGCTACGGTAGACTTGATTTCTAATCAAAACTTTTTAGTGTCTCAAACTAATTATTATTTCCATTACAGATTAATCAACAGATCATTTTCCTTGATTAATAAACTGCAATCATTAGTATTGTTCTTGAGAAGTAACCTGATTAGTAAATTGTCAATCAAATGATGGATTAATCATCTTAAAATGTCCGCTTTAACTTATTTGTATTCATAATGATGCATCTTATTGTGTAAGATCATCAAATGTGTGTTTGTATGTTTAATTGACTGTCAAAACTAATGAAGTAAAAAGTGCAATAATACTCTGAGGTGTAGTGTATAGCAGTTTAAATGAAAAATACTCCAGTCATGTACATGCACCTCAAATTCATAATCAACTTTGTTGCATTTTCAATTCCTTCATTTAATAAATCCCCAGGTCACTGAATGTGTAGTTCAGTAGCTAGTTATTATCATGCTAACTGTTGTTAAGCCAACTATTGTTAAGCTAACTGTTGTTAAGCTAACTGTTTTTAAGCTAAGTTTTGTTAAGCTAACTGTTGCTAAGCTAACTATTATTAAACTAAGTTTTGTTAGCTAACTGTTGTTAAGCTAACTGTTGTTAGCCGCAGCTAGCTGCAGCCGGACAAGTGGAAAACAAACTCACCGGTTGTTGTGGCCTCATGTTGTTTTTTCAGTAAAGCAGAACTTCAGTTTGACTCTGAGTCACATTTACATCATTACAGGTTGAAAACTAACCACTGGGTTTGGGCTTTATCTCCACTGAAGAGACCTGCAGCCAGTTCAGAGACAACAGGCCTCAGTGGAAACACCAGTCACACCAGGTTGTTTCAATATAACCTGTATAGAACTATCTTTTTAATAGATTAGATATGTGTTAAGAAAAACTAGTATTAATTAGTTTTTTTTAAACACTTTTATATAAATAAAACCATCAGAAAGTAAATCTTACCCAAAGGGGTGTCTTATCTGTGGTTCTGGTGACAGAAAGAATGTGTGACAGTGGGACAGTGAGGCAAGGCTGAGCAGCAAGGTTCATTAAACAGCCCCATTTTGTTTTACTGTACACTAAGTAGCAACACACCGTGCCACAACATGACTTTAATAGAGGTGGTCAATTCAAGACCTTTCTATTGTAGTTTATTGACAATGAAAGAAACTTCACCAAGAAACACGAGATCAACTAATCCGACCAACTACGCTCCATTTACAGATGCCATGACCCACAGGTTCAGATCTCTTTCAGTGTTCCTTCCTCCATCTGATCAGTGGTTCCTGGTAAAGCCAGCCTCCTTTACCACAATTCATCTGAAGGTTGGTCAGAACCTCAGTGAGTTTGGCTTCTAAACCACTCACCTGTGAGATTGAGGCTTTGGATGCGACCCACTTGGATTTCATGTCCCCAACTTCCCCTGGAATGGACAAAACATTTGTCCAGGTCTTAACAAGACATTCCCAGTCCAGCTTCACTAAATTCCTTGGGTCTTCCAGTCCTCCTCCACCCACAACTCTAACAGACAGCCGGGTCTCACCGGACAGTCCCTGAGGAGGACCGGGACATTTCCCTGATGGTTGCTGTGGCGCGCCAGGAGCAGTAGGCTTGATCATTGATGATGTAACCAGCAGGTCAGAGTGGATTTTGTTCTTGGATTAGACATGACGGCTACCTTGCCAAACTGCTGAGGTTCTATGAATGGCAGCTTTATCGTTCTACATTGAGTAACTAACTTTTTTTACTCAGCTGGAAAAATTTGAAATGGAGCACAATGTTACACTGGCGTCCTCTTGTGGGCTGTCTGGAAAGACTTATAGATGAGAACTGAAATTAATGTCGTAGCTGATGTTGGCATCACTGGCTGCCAGATTTATAGAGTAGCAGGTTTCGGGAGATCAGTCCAATTATCTGGATCATAATGGATGTGTGCATAAAGTACTGTACATCAATTTAAACTGGTAAAACATGCCTCTATGGACACCGTTGTAATCCAGCTGATATACTGGAGTGTGTGATTTCAGTGAAGAGGTTTGAATTTAAAAAAAACAGCAGATAAAAAGAGCCAAGACTTTAATAAAACCTTTTATTGAGTTTGTCAAAGTCTGGTTGCCAGACAACATTTACAAAAGTTATCATTCAGTTTCTACCACACATTAATACATTTCTGTGCAATTCTTGAGTATACACGAATAATCTGGTCGTCTCTTCTCAAGTAAAGCAAAACACATCCAGGGCAGAGTAACAGGAGTCAACATAAATATCTGACTTGGGGGAGAGGCAAAGAAATTCGGTCATATACAACGGTCACAAAAAATACAATACATACATTAACCAGACAAAACCAACCGATTGCTGCTTGTTTTAGCAGTCATTCAGAAGTCTAGCTGTTAATGTAGAGATATTTACATATACTGTTTGTGTTCAACGTACAATAATGAAGTAAAGGAAGTCCCGAACTTTCAAATGCAAAACTGTGTTTCCTTTCCTTAACTGCTCAACTTGAGCTGGAGCTGATAACATTTGTGCACTGAGGTTCACAGAAGGAGCCAAAGCGCCCGTAGATGTCTTTGGCTCGAACAGCAAAATGATAAGTGGAGCCAGACTGGAACTGTGTCAGTGTGCAGGCCATGGGCAGAGGAAGGGCCTTCACCTCCCCAATCTTCTTCCAGTGCTGCTGCAACACGTTGCTGCTGGAGTTATCTTGGTGGAAGGCATAGAGGTGATAACTGTCTACAGTTGCACAGGTCCGGTCAGTTTCTGACACACACCAGGACAGAACTATACCAGTCTGACTTGGCACCAGCTTCAGCTGGGGTTGCTGAGGAAGTGAGGTCCGCTCAGCCTCTGGGGGTAAACGTGACGGTGCGGGTGCCACAGGCAGAGGGGGCAGCACCGAGACCCGGCTCGGGGTAGTAGTGGTTACAGGGCGGGGTTTCAACGGCGAGTCCTATGAAAGAGAAAACTATTGTCATAAGTTGGTCCACTGGCAAAATGGGCTGAATATAATCAGGACATCACAATTTCTTGAATAACTAAATAATCATGCATAGAGAGGGTTTGTAGAAAGTCTGTAAAGGTTTTGGAAAAGTTTTTTAGAAACAGAGATATATTGAATTCCTAAAAAAATCGGACAAATGTATTTCTAAATCCTCACCTGTGGGGGGCGGTGGTGGACAGTCAACTGAGGACTGTTGAGTGGAGACAACCTTGCTCCTGCACCTGAGGAAAAGAGCAGACATGAAAATTAGACGTGCGGTTTATTTTAAAACTAGATCAACGTATTGCAACCAACAACCATGATGAAATGTAAAGCACTGGTTTATGTGTTTGTCATATGGCATTTGGCTCAAAATCCTCCTTTCATGCTCTACATATAAAGAGGTGGTCTTACTGTTGACAAGGCTGACGGTTGGAAGCGGACGCTGGGTCGGGGAGGGGGCGGCGACAGTGGCATTTTTCACTCCTGTCACTGGAGAGCAAAGAGCGCAATACTATTAGACTCACAACTGCTTTTCAATACAGAATCTGTCAGCACATAAAGAGCAATTCAATGAGTTGAACATATACGTTATTATACAGGGGGGAGAAGAAAACTTCAGCCCTACCTTGCACATCATCATCATCCTCAGTGAGATCTATGACGGAGCCTTTGGGTCGTGCCGTGGCTGCTTTGGATGGAGTGGCTGCGGTAGCTTGGTTGTCTGGAGGTGTAAAAGTTGAGATATTTAGCAAAAGAAAAAGGTATGTTGCCATCTCGTTTTATCACTGACAGCAGAAATTACACCTTTAAACACACCACAGCAATAATAACTAATAATCACAGCAAACCCCCACCTGTCTTTGACGTCAGAGATGTCCCCTGTGGAGGTCCTGGGGCAGTGGAACCCGTAGCTGCTGGCCCAGACGTTGCAGGAGAGGAGGCTGATGACATCGCTCCGGCTAGAGAGATGGACTGAGCTGGCGTCCTGGCAGTGGTTACGGACACCCCAGCATTGGGAGTAGTTATCCCCCCAGCACCCCCCTGATACACGGCTCGGGCCAGAGAGATCTGGGTAGGGGAAAACTGGCCGGTGGAGGCTTGGAGCGCTGAGACTGTAGCAGAAGCTGGGGAAGAAGCTGATGTTGTCATGATTGGAGCGGGCTTGAGTATATACGTGGTGGTAGAAGCAGTGTTTTTGGCCTTGTTGAGTGAATTGGCTGCAGTCAAGGAGGAGACGGGGAAGTTGACCAGTGTTCCTGCCTGACCATTAGCCACTGATAAAGGCAGCTGGATGAGGAGCGGCTGGCCCGAAGCCATCATGCTGTTCCCAGGGCCTGCCTTCAGCAGCAGGGTGCCTGTGGGACTCTGAGTGGTGATGCCAGCAGTCAAGGTGTTGGCAGCATTAGCAGAGGAGGTGATCAGCTGGAGGATGGGTGCCTGCTGAACCATAGTTGTGGAGGTGGATGTTGTGACTGAAGCTGGGATAGAGGCCGACAGGGCTGTCTGAGCTGGATTCACTGGGGAAAATAAGAAAAATGGCTTGTTTTAGAAAGCGGCAGGAAGTATCACTGAGATCTTTCGTTTTTTAAACTCACGTTACTTACAGACAACTCAAGGGTGTTAAACCTGACGCAAATTATTTGTCATTACGCAGCGCCTATTCTAAACCTGCCATTTTGGAATGGGCTGTTTTCTTTGGCTTGTGTTAATGCTCTCGAGCTACTTCAGAATTATTCCATGTCATTAGCGAGTCCTCCTCAAACCTTTCTTATTGTTTGTGTGCTGGACGTTGTGTTCAGAGCTTTTTATAAACGGTCTACGGTGCAGTGAACTTTGAAAGATTAAAAAAAAATGATCTAGCGGGTTTGACCTGCAGTTTCACATTGTTGCACCATTGCTATGGTTTATCAGATGATTCTATTCTTTCCACAGACTGAAGGCACACTGCCAACACTGGCTGCAACAGAGCACTGGTCACCACTTTATTCTATTTTCATTAATATTAAGTATGTAGCATGTCCAAACATTTACAAATCAAAAGCCAAGTGTGAAGTTGAGAAGGTGAACGGTTCGCAGGACATGCGTTTCAAATACAGACAGTGTGGAATTATGTCATGTATATTTTGGGCAAGGATCCCGGAAGTGAAAAACCTATCCCAGCATTGCAGTACTTGCATGCAGACAAATTCAATCAAAACAAATATGGCAATATTTTTTATTTTCAATTTGTTTCTACAAAAACAGAATTTGTACATAATGTCTCAGTAATGTACTCTTACATTAAAAAAGGCAACACATTATGGTTCAACAATATGATAGTGGATTTGGATCTTTAAAATATATCTCTGTGCTGTGGAAGGAAACTACATCATACAGATCAAATTACATGAACACAGAGAGAACATGCTAACTCTAATAGTAAATAAACAGGATTACGAGTAAATCCGGTAGTTTGTGACGCAGCTGAAAATTGTTACACTGTATTTATTTCGGACCAACACAACATCCGACTTGAAATAAAAATACTACTCACCAGCTGGGGTGGAGGAAGAAACTGTTGATATCTGCTTTAACTCCATGGGATTCCGGATCGGCCTGTTCAGAAAAATTGCTTATACTTAGAGTGGTTTAAAGGTTCAGTGTGAAGAATTTAGTGCCATCTAGTGAAGTTGCATATTGCTGCTGAATACCCCTCACCTCAGCCTCCCCTTCCAAACATGAAAGAGAACCTGTGGTAGACTTCAGTCGTCATAAAAACTCTGGTGTTTCTCAAGTCTGAGCTACTGTAAAAAACATGGCAGCCTCCGTAGAGAGGACCCGCTCCCAATCTAAATATAAAGTATTTAGATATAAAAGGCCTATTCTAGTGTAAAGAAAACAACAATTCGTACAATTTAGAAAATTACACACTAGTGAAAATCTCACTAGCATTATTTTATATTCAATTTCTGCCATTAGGGGCAATTGGGTGAAAGGAATCCTTTCACCTAAATCTTACACACTGGACCTTTAAGTACATGACAGGGAGACGAGTGAATGTGGTACAGTGAGGACACTTCAATTTATTTCATTTTCATACAGTCATCTTCAAACAACTTGTGGTATCTCATTATTTAAGTACATCTCTAATTTTTTTGTCTCGAACTCACCAAGGACTCACTTCATTTAAAAAAAGGAACCTCTGTCCGGTAAGGGTGATATTTAGATCATTTGAATATTTCAATGACCCATAATGACAATTGTCCCAGTATGCTTCTGTTGCTGAACCATAAAACTCTTTTTTTGTATTCAACCTTTATTAAACCAGGAAAAGTCTCATTGAGATTTAACATCACTTTTACAAGAGTGTCCTGGCCAGGACCGGCAGCAGCACAATTAACAGGCTTGCAGACAAATGTATAACTATTACTAATGCAAATAAAGAATACACCATAGCATCATTACATATCTAAAATATTCGACACAAGTGATGAACATCAAGGATAAGTCGGGGACAATGTGAATCAGAGAGCAGTCAAAACATCACACCTGCAAAATAACCAGCCTAAATCAAGGTAATTCAAAATTGCTTTAAATGCATCCATTGGGATTTAGCAAATTTTTGTACCTATTCCAACAGAGGGAGCAGCAAACTTAAACGTTATTCTTCCCAATTTAGTAACAGCTTCAGGGACAGAGAGAAAGCAGCAAAGACATAAACTTCCAGTCCTTTTTTGAAGGATTAAGAAGTATAGGTACGACGGAAGAAAACGGAGAATAGCCTTACAAATAAGGATTTCCCGATGGTTTAGTCTACACAGGAACAAGGCAGACAATCGAATGAAAGCATACAAGCAAATCCCAGAGCCCTAAAATGTAGTGATAGATGAAAGTTTCATTTCCTTTCATTTTGCATTCGATAACATCCAGAGTTGTGTTTTATCAGCAATCATGACTTTTAAATCACACAAAGAACGTTGTAACATTAAGAGCTAGTCGTTGCTCACAAAAAGGCCGGTTTGATTTAGGTCAGAGCAGTATATCACAGTATCATCCACATAGAAGTGGATATTTGCATTGGAAACATTGCTGATACAAGACCACTGATGTACATGTAATGAGTAGGAGTTTAATTTGATACCCTAGGGGAAGTGATACCTGCCAGCAAGCACTGATAAGGGCTTGGTAGAAACTTTTCAAACCAATGGACAGTTTGTTCTGACAGTCCTACACTGTCTCAAAGTTGCATGATCCATGTCCAAAGCTTCAAATAGGTTAATAACAAGGGCTGCAAAATCATTCACTACTCTTAAGGCCGCTGTAATTGTCAGTATTTTTTTATTAAAACCTGATTGATGGTCAGGTGCGATATTGTTAGTAGATGCTACTGTATTCTTGAAAAAATTCTGGTCTTCTCTTCACTCGGAGTATTTCATTGATAACATCGCGAATCTCTCTCCAGTTGGTACAGGTTAGATGAGGGAATCGTCGTTCGATGAGCATCCTCATAGTCCTCCTTAAGTTCAGGGGGAGCGCCCCCTTGCCCAATAATCCAACGTAGTTGACTCTAGCCACCCAGTCACAGTAGACGTCGTATGGGACTATGGTGCGGAATATGTAAGATGCGTAGCGGTCAGCCCTGGGTTTTCCTGAGCTTCGTTTGCAGTTGTTGTAAAGCACTTTTTCCAACTGCGTATTGATCGTGCGGAGAAAAATGTCAGCTCTGCATTTCCCCTCATTGAAGTCTGACAGCTTTTTTGCCATGACCATTTGATGTGACTTATCTATGTCCTCTTCCTCCTCCATTTTCTCTTCTTTGATCTTCTTCTGAATAGACAGGGCAGCAGTCTTACCAACAGAGGGCGCCACTCCTCCACGGGGCACAGGCTGTGGTTCTACTGTCTGCCGACGGAGCACGCTGTTGGGAGGAGAGGTGCAGTTTTAACTACACTCTGCACTGCCTGAGGACACGCTCAGGCTTCACATTGTAGAACGTCACAAGACTCAGGACCTGGACCCACGCGTGGTTATTTTGCAGGTGCAACTGGGGCGTGTGTTTGTATATTCCAAACCAGTCTTAAGAAATATTTGGAGTGAGCGTAAGAGTTTAAAAAAAGCTGATCCTGAAAAAAATCGAACCACAGACACGGAATCTTGGGTTTCCAAAAAGGTACGGATTTGGAGGATGTAAGGATTCTTTATTCTATCCTTTAGTATTAAATTCAGCCTTTAGTGATTACAGATAGCAACCTGGGACAATGTCAACTAGACACGTTGTGAACGGTTCAGTGTGTATTTCTGGCTTCAGTCCGGTATTGTCACGTTCATACAAAGGCCAAATTATATTCACACAATACCAAAGAGCACACACTGCTGTATTAAACGAAAAACATGTTCAAACACATGCTGTGAATTTTGAAAACTCAAATTATTTTATCACATGTTGTAAGGATCTGCGATCAGAATCCCTTCCAAATAAACCCTGTTAATGTATGTTTAAGAATAAACTGGTTGAAAGGGATCTAGGAATGAAACTGCTCTAGGCACGGACACTTACCGCTGAACTTGAGGGTTGTTTGCAACAGCGACAGTCTTGGCAGCAGAGGCGGCAGCAGCAGCAGCGGCAAGTGTCTGAGGAAATCAGATGATGTGATTTCAGAAAACATTGCTAGCTAACCAGATAGAAAGGTTTTACAGAAATATACAAAAAAAAGAAATTTATTGTCGTACCTCTTGTTTCCTTTTGTTCTCCGATGCCTGATTAGCCTCACCAAACTTTTTTGCTAATCGAGCTATTTTCGCCTAAACAAAAAAACAGAAAGGTGGGCTTTAGATTTGATCCATGCTAGTGAATTACAACCACATACAACTCATCATTAAAAGCACATCTTATGATGCTGAATGTGAAATTTTGTTCAGATAACAATATCATCTACTTACTTGAAGTGTGTTAATGACAGTTTGGTGTTTGGTGGTACAGTCGAGCTTGTCTACTCTCTCCCTGAGTTCTTGGAAATTCTTAGCGAAGATTGTCAGTTCCAAGACCCTCAACCGTTCATCCACTAGCTGCTGCACAATCTGAGAAAGAAGATCATGTAGAGGAGGGAAGAAAAAGCACAACTGTTAATGTCAATTGTCACAGAAAAAGGGTTTATTTAGTTAGCTTAGACTTTAGGATCAAGTTTGAAAAGCAGCAGTTTATAGTTGCAAACCAACCTTTTCAAGTTTATGGTGGCTACCAGCTTTCGCAGTGATTTTAAATTCCAACTGAGCCTCCAACTCCTCACGCTCCACTTTCGGCCTCTTTCCCTCTCTTTTCACCGTTTGTCCATCTTTTTCAGAACCCTCTGATAAAGTGCGTTTCACACCCGAGGTCGAGCCCTTGTCCTCTTGCACTAGGAGGAAAAATTAAGACAAAGACCTGTTAACTTACATATCAATGTCCTAAATCTGAACAAAGAATTTAGACCACATTAACATCTGATTGGTTTCTTGTGTTTACATGGGTTTTCAGTCTGTGTATTACTACACTTCTATATCATTTCACCTTCAAAAATAATTATAGATATGTCATATCGATTTTATGGACCACTTTTTAGATTTGTCTTTTTAAGGGTGACTTCATAGCTACACATTAAAAACAGCTTTTTGGCCAATTTTCACATTTATAGCAATGTTTATTAATGTGAACTGTCCCTATTAAAGTAATCCACAAATAAATAGAACTGAATGTTCAACTGGACGGGAAAGCCATGATAAAGTGGACTCTGATCCGAAACTAGAGGCCAGTGACGTAATGATGTGAACAGAGTACATTTGTCATGATACAGAGGATTTTTTTTTATAAAAGGTTATGATTGCAATGATCTTGTGTTACATTGTTGGATTAAAAAAAACGTTGGCCAACTTCCAACTTCAAGCACTTCCACACTTGATTGTACCTTATTTCCCTGCACCATATAATAATTCATAATTTAAAATCGCATGAAAGTGCTCTGGTTATCCTTACACCAATATCTATTAAACATTAAGTCTTACAAACTGTGAGCTTCCTTTGTATCATCTTAATGTGGAATTCAATATTACACATCAAAGTCAATTTTTAAGTCACATTCAAAAAGGCGTTACCAGAAACAGATGCGTATCACCCTCAATGAAACGTGTCCAATGTGACATAAATGGCGGTTTTATCCATGCAGGGGTCATGTGGATTATTTGGTTTGTCCATTAAATCCATCTCTTGTGGCCGACCACCTTGCAATAACAAATTGTCTGTGTCCTCTTGCGAGTTGTAACAGGTAACACAGCCTACAACTTTTTCCCTGGCATTTGATTTCATGACTACATCAGTGAAAATTTAAAATAAGAACCATATTGAATGCCATAACTAATACTTCTGATTATTTTTGTCTATTTCTACTGATCTTTGCGTATGTGAAAAAATGTCCGCTCTCTCATACCTGAATTCGATGGCGGGGTGGATGATGGTCGAGATGGTTTTGTGAGTTTTGCGATGCTAGGTTTTTTGACTTTGGTCTCCACTTTTACTGAGTCCACCTCCATTTTTTCCTCAGC
Source organism: Pseudopleuronectes americanus (assembly GCA_038501795.1). Classification (NCBI taxonomy): domain Eukaryota; kingdom Metazoa; phylum Chordata; class Actinopteri; order Pleuronectiformes; family Pleuronectidae; genus Pseudopleuronectes; species Pseudopleuronectes americanus. Next base: position 11,352,974 of record CM076721.1, read on the forward strand.
GACGGATCCTTTCTTCACATCTTCTTTGTTGTCCTTCTCTTCTTTTATTTTATCCTTTTTGATTTCTTTGATTTGTGTTAGATCCGCACCAGAGGCGGAAGCTGGATGAGACGAGGAGGAACAAGGAGAGGAATCGGAAGTTATAGATCTAGGTGAAGAAGGCTTTTCATCTTTCATTTTGGCTGCGGAGGCCTCAGGGTCCGCGGCCTTTGTAGAGTCGCTATCTGTATCCACTGGTTTTGTGCAGTCAGAAACTGGAGGTGGCCCAGGCGAACATGGAACCAGACCTTTAGTGGAATCCTTCTTCGAATCCACAGCTGGGTTCACTGCTGTAGTCTGTTTCTCCTGGGGATGAGAATAAATGTATAATTATTGTAAAGTTTTTAAGACTCTCACAGTCGGAACAACTCCACTATAAACCAACTTAATTGGACAACTGCAAACTATATTGCTTTGCCTAACATGAAGAGGATAACTTTCCTAGACATGTTTAAGAACATACCTCTTTCTTTTCCACCTCTGGAATCATTTCAGTGTCTTTTTCCTGGTTTTCCTTTGATTTCGTCGGTGCTAATGTAACAGCGTCACTTAACGATGGCAACGGAGATCCTTTTTTCTCCTCTTCCTTATCCTCCAGCTGTTTCAGGTCAATGTTTAGTGAGTGGAATGGTGATGTAGGAGATGAGATGGGAGAGTCATCCTTTGTTTTGGGACTTTGTGAAGAGCCAGGGGAGGGTGACAGGTTCAGGGACAGGAAAGGAGCAGGAGAGGCAGGTGATGTAGCATTAGGGGAGTTTGATCCCGAGATGTTGTGTTGCTCTTTGTCCCCTGCTTTTTGTCCGTCCTCTTTGTGAGTGCCGTTCATTAGTGGTGGCGGAGATGGGTTGGACAATCCCGGAGCTGCCGACAACAAAGTGCTGTGAAGACTCTCCAGCTGCTGCCGATCACTGATCTTCATGGTTTTCCTGGCACGGAAGATTTTCTTCTTCTCTTCGGTCACAACGACTTCCATTGCTGCCTGCAAAGCGACAAGGAGAGATTACATGCCATCAAAGGGCGTGATTAGCCTGGAAAAGATCTAAAACTTCCCAAATAGAGCTGCAAGACTGGACAGCACAGTATCTACAGCTTAGGAACCTGTCCTGAATGTTACGCACTGCAAAGCACAGAGATGGCTGCAGAGTTTCTGAGGAGACACTAGAGGTCACTGTAGAGCCCTGTGGCTTCCATGTTTTTTTCTTTTCTAGAATGTTCTTCCTTCTCAGTAACCTGCAAACCAAACTGGTCGGTTCCCCAGAAACCTGTTTCTTTACCACAAATTTTACACAGTATTTGAGCTAGATCAGACAGATCTTTACAGCCTGATTACAGACTGCTGTATCTGTCCCGAGATGAGCACAGTCAAGGTGCAGCTCAGTGTGCCACAAGACCCTTTTTCATGTCAGCCTGAAAAACTGTAACTGTTCTGAAAAATTCCCTTTGCCTTCATTTTCTGATTGAACTCATTGATTTCATGTTTACCTAAGCCCCGATCCAGAGAACAGAAATGACATTGAAGTTAACAACAGCAGCAACCCGAGCTTTCTCCCATCCCCCCACCTTCCTATTGGTTCAATCCCCAGCAAATCAGAGTGGACCAACAGGCACTGTGTTGGCAGCAGTAAAGAGGTTATGCAAAACATAGAAGGATTTTCCGTACAGAGTTCTGGTGGTTGCATAAACTGCAGTGTTGAGGCTAGGTCTCCTGTTTTAAGTGTAATGATTGATTTCATGTATATGAATTTCATTCAAGTATACATTGTTTATTTCAGGGGAGCATGTGTGCTGTAAGGGACTGTGCTTAGCTGCAATACAATTCTCATTTCAGATCCACTCAAGACAAGGGCCATGATATTAATTAACATTAAGAATGTGAACTAATTAAAACATGCATGAATAACTCACCGTCAAGCTGAAAGGACAGCAGTCATAGATTTAGATGAGAATTGTTTGACAACCTAAAAAAAGAGAAAAAATTTAAAATTGATTACAGGATCAAGTAGATATGAAACCACCAGACCAACCAAATCAAAGTGTTGCCCTGTATTTAGAAACTGAGTTTAATCAAACTGGACATTAAATTCTGTTGATGACAATAAAATACATCAATACAGGCTAAAACACATCAGACTACAGGAATGCACCTTGATGTTGGTTGCCACCGCCAATAAACCGGAAGGAGAAGAAGAAGAAGAAGAAGAACAAGAAGAAGGAGAAGAAGAAGGTTTGTTTCTCAGCTGTTAACATGTTGGCTTTGGTATTTCAACAGTCTGTCTAATTATTCTCCCAAAATGTAATAAGAAAGATCATGAACAAGTGGTTACGCTAGCGATCTATAAAATCGTATCTGCTGAGAGCCATAAGCTTTCTCAGTCTCAAACTGTCAAGTTAGTCGGCTTTACTTTTAAAACATTGTATACCCGCAAGACTGTAGTTGCCAGAGTCCCCCATACAGGCCCCTATGTCCAACAATGTTTCATATAGCATGAGTATTCTGCAACTTAGCAGGCCTTGACATGCGTGATGAAAAACAAGGCAACATTAACTGAGAAGAGATGGATTGGGTGTATCCTGTCACTGTGAGTGCATACACACAAGCTCCCTACTATGCTTTCATATCAGTAAGTAGGCTCCCTGCAGTGTCCTTAGAATTCCTTATTGTAAAAAACAAGTGAGACAAAACTTATTGCATAAAATAATGGAAACTGAAAAGCATCATGCACAGTCAGCATAAACAAAAAAAGCGGTGCAAGAGGCGAGCACGATCCCTGCTTCACTCCACATTCCAATGTTATTGCACACTGCGCAGAGCCCAATCCCCCCTCCCCCCATCCTGCGGCCTCATTTACTGCGTCTGGATTCAGTGCAGAACTCAAAATGGCCGTCAGCTCTGCTCTTTGCTGCCAGCCTGAGTTCTCTGTAGCTAGCTGAGCAGGATTCTCCATCAGATGTATCAGGTGGCCGCAGCACCCTGCTAAATTAGAATTTTGCTGTTGAACCCGAAGCTTCATCATGCTCGCAGGGTAAACAAAGTGAATAAATGTATGTAAAATTAATAATACTAAATAAAAGATGTATATAACCCCATGTTACAATTCTACAAATAATCATAAATGTTCATCTGTCCAATATTATAATACAAGCTGCAGCTAAGCCACAACCAGTATTTTGGCAAGTTGACAGTTGCAGTATAAATCTGTTTTTTTATGCAATGTTCATAAACTATGAAACCATTGAAACCTCCTTTTACACTGAGCTTACATCAAGTTACCACTTCATAAGCCCATTTTCATTATTTATTTAAAAAACCTGTTTGATTGCATTTACAACTCACAACCAAAAAATGTTGGTCGGGTTGTTTTCCTTGGCTAACAGGTTAAAACTTGAGACCATTTTTAATGACTGAGTCTCGGACATGTTGATACTAATCCATTTCCAATCTTGATTTATTATAAACCACCCATTTTCAAAAACACATACTTGTGCTCCATCAAACAATGGAACCTGTCATGACCACGCAGATCGCTCCGAGTAGGAGTGAACCGCGGTGTGGCGTCAACAAATAAAGAGCATTCCACAAGTTCATTGATGTCCACACTAACTGTACGTCACCGAAATCAAGCACAATTTTAAAGGTTTTCTCCAGTTTGTCCCACTCACAAGTGATGAGAGAATTCCTGCATCTTCGTCAAAGATTTCCGCCAAAACACACTGACATCTAACACTCACACAATAAACCTACCCCTTTGACACCCCATTAAAATACTGGGGTATCTGAATGAGTGACATTTCTGTGGATTTAATATGGAGCCCAACATAACTAAATAAGGATTGTATGAGACAAATAAGAGCATGATTGGCCAACATTATGATCGCACGCACTAGAAATACTTTATACTGGGAGGATATTTGTGAGATTCACAAACACAGCAAATATTTCACCAATCCAAATGTGTTGACATTGCTATAAATATATACATGTAGAATTTCCTGTGTGCATGAAGACTTGAAGCACGACTTCAGTTATTGATCCCGATGTGAATGCCGTTACAGTGATGTTTAAAACCGCATGGTTCCTCCTGACATCATGCAGGGGACAGAAAGACTCTTGGGACGTTGTTGCAGTTAGTTTTTTAGAATTGTCGTCAAACTCCCTGACGAGTGTTTTCTTATTGAAAAGAAAGAGACAAACCAAACCAATTGAAATATAAGCCAAACCTCTGCTTTCTTCAACTAGCACAGCACCCTCCTCATGAATCAAAAGCTAACCTTGAGAAAAGAGTGAAGCTTACACAGATGTCAAGAGAGATAGAAATTTGAAACATGCTTGAAAAATAAGAAATGGTGACCTTTAGCAGGATGCGTGGGTTTTGGCCTTCCACGTATTTGTTGATTGTTGGAGCCGAGAACAGCTGAAAGAACAGCAGGAGAACATAAAAGAAAGGAGGAGGGGCTCGATTAGGACTAATCCATCTTATTACTTGCAGAGGTATGTTCTCTAAAAGTGTGTCTAGCCTACCTGGGCCTATAACCTATAAATAAACCTTTTAAAGGGAGACTTTAACGCCTGACAAAACAGTGTGCTGTAAAGCAAAGTATGAAAAATCTTTTTTCAAATTTTGTTTAATTTTCTGTCAGATATCATCTATCAAGTGCTTGATAACTTGCAGGTACAACAAATACACACAAATCAATGTTTGTGTCTACAACATTCCCAAGCACAGCGTGGTGATGACAATACCAACCCTAGCTAGCAGCGCACAGACAGAGGGGAAGTACACTGCACAGGCTGTTGCTAGGCAACACCCTTCCCCCAACTCTAGCACAAACTAGTCCACAGTATGGAAATCTACAGCCAGCGCGGACTAAACCATTCTGACTAAGGATGGAGGGGGGTTGTCCTTTCTACATAACACCATAGACAAACAAAGTTATCTGATTAATAACAAAAGGTCAAGGACACCGTAACACAGAACATTTTAATGAGTACAGTGCTTTTTTGTGCGAAGATTCTCAAGAAACTCAGTTACAAATGTTGAACTGTGTTTTTTATTGTTTCAATGTAATTGTTTTAAGATATTTTGTCCGGTCGTACAAGAGTTTATTTTCTGCATTGTCAAAAAAAGATGCGCCTGGAAATCCCCAAATAGCTTTAAATTACCCACTTCACTAGAGTTGACACTATCTCCTCTTGCTCTTTCAGCTCAATCTTTGACAGATTTGATCTGTACTAAATACATGGTTACCCGAGGAACTAAGAGCACTAACGTCAGACCTTGGTTAGCCTCAGCCTGTTATTATTCCTCTAAGGACTTGACCAGTGTGGACTGCAGAGGACCAACCTCAGGCTGTAATATGATCTCTCATATTTATCCCATTCGACGACGGTATGTGAAGTGTAGAATTAAAAAAATTATGATTAATAAAATGAATGCTTTGTAAATGGACCCGGAAGAACTAAATCATACAGTCTCTAAACTGTGGAAATGCTAATAAGGATGCCTATCTGGCCACAGTGGTGTTTTTTTGGACAAGGGTATGGTAAGTCACTATGTCTCAGCAGAACTGAAGAAAATTGATGGCACCAATGGTTTTACAGCTTAATTCTGATGTTCCACAGCATAAAGACACATCCTCTTTTATCCTGCATGGCTCGTCCCGCTGCAGATCCTAGGTTCTTCTTGTTTAATTTACTAAGTCAAGTTAAGTTACCACTTTCAAAACAAAACAACACAAAATAAAGTTTAGTTTTGACTTTCTGAGTAGGAAGAATATTAAGTCTTGAAATCTAATCAACAGAGTTTCCCGTAAGGTTTAAAGCAGCTCTGTCACCCAGTCATGCACAGCTTGGAGCAAATTGGTGACAGAAAAAGAAATTTAATGTAAAATAATAACGATGGAAAATATCTTAAATAAATGATAAAATGTTCATGTTTGACAAGAAGGCGTAAGAGAGTCCGACCATCCGTAATATGTAAGATAACTAATCTGTTCAGCTTATCAATTGACCACGTGGCTAACAAGCCAGAGAAGATCAAAGGTTTAGGGAAGTGAGCCACTGTTACATGGTTCCATTCAACTAAAAGCCAGGATATACTTTTTACACAACGATGCCTCCATAAACGCCTTTCTGTGGCAACAATGACAAACCAAATAATTTAACTATCTAAGTATATGTTCTACCATATAACAACCAGCAAGACACAGATAAAATAAAACCACTCTAAAACAACAAAACAGCACAACATGAACTGTAGTCAGTGCCTAGCTAGCAGCGTTCAGCCAGCGCTAAACTGCATACCCAGAGCACACTCAACCTAGAAACAGCTGCACCCCCCCCCCTCCCCCATCTCCCTCTCCTTCTCTCTCTCACACACATACGCACACACACAGAGACATACACACACATTGTAGCCCTATTTCACTCTCTGGAACAGCCTTTTCTAGTCAACATGGACTGAACCATTATGACAAGGTGAGGGTGTGGGTGTGGGAGCATTGAAAAGAATAGGTATAAAGTACAAAATATATTTTAACAGTGAAATGCAGTTACAGATTTAACAAAAGAGTACCAAAAGTTTTATTTTTTCACGTAAAATATGAAATGCTACTGATAAGTTTTTTTTTGGTGTGGGTGCTTTGATGTTTTTCTTAATATTAGTCAGTGTAAGCCAAATAAGAACTTTTCTTAGAAACACAAATATAACGGATTTTCCCAAATAACAAAAATTACTATATTGGAGGCTGACAGATTGGTCAAAAAAACTACATGAGGCTTTTGTTTGTATTAAGTAATCTTCATAAAATGCAAGAAGTCACAGTCCCATGCTAGCTGCGCAAATCAGGGAAATTAGAGCACAGGCTGTCACAGTCAGCAGCCTCTATCCACCCAGCCTCTCCCACAGCAGGGAGGGCTGCTGTTAAACAGACTGAACCATTTCGGCAGGGGGGTGTTTTTTTTTACACAAGAAGAACAAAGAACACCCATTTACAAGCTACAAAATATAGATACTCCAATTCCTTCCTTTTAATGATTGCACCAAAAATGTAATTTTATTGTCATATAAAAGCAGTTTCCTGATTTGACTAGATGAGATTAAAAACCAACAGATAAATGCTACATGTAGTAGTAGACAGGATATGTGATATGTGATTTAACTTTTATTCTAAAACTTTACCTGTCTTCATCTAAAACCCTGTTGTGAGAACAAATAAAAACCTTGCTGTGCGTTGTCTGCCCATCCCCCCCTTTCTGCTACTGCAGAAACACAAAATGGCCACCAGCGCTGCTGCGAGAAGCATGCTGAGCACAGGCATGAGCAGATCCTATAACAAACTCCGCCTACTTGAGAAAAAAAAAGTACATCTCCTACACCATCCTTTCATGTTACGGCAGCACCACATCAGTCAAAATAACTCCAATGGGCATAATTCTCAAAAAGGAGAATGGACCCGACATATTTTTAGCTGAATGAAATAAAAGCACATTTTACACAATTCTTCTAAAGCAGCTGGCTTGTGTGGGTGTCACACCTATCCGACCATCACTCTATGTTAAGTGTTTGTAAAGGGCTGACCCAAACATTGTCAGTTTCGCGCTGTAAGTTGCTAAAATGCTATTTGCATTAACTTTTTTGAAGAATGTGTTGATATGTAAATCTATCAGTAATAGATTATCTCCGTGCAAATGACCACCAGCAGAAGAGGGTACCCTGTATATCTCCCTTTACATTCAAGGAGGGGATACAGCTTCTTATGACCTTGAACACGGTAAGAGATATTAAAACTATTATTGAAAACTATTCACTCAAATGTGAAAACCCACAGGCATATAGCTTAGACTATTCTAAAACTATAAAAATAAATAAATTGAAAGATACAGTGTGGTAATTGTATATTAATTATATCACGATTGTACATAAAAGGGATTCAAAATGGGGAAAAGGAGAAGTTTGCTCAAGTAAGTGACATTTTTCGACAGTGCCAAGTGAAACGTAATTCTACAGAAGTATTAACTGGGATAGAACATCCTTGATATTCTAAAAATCTAAGAATTTGTGCAATAACGCAAGCAGACTGAATCTGTTCCATAGCTCCATTAATCAACTTTAAACAATTAAGAGTCACGTACCCAAATTCAACTAAACTAACTGGAAAAACATTAATCATGTGAACTTGATATTAACTACACTCATGGCCAAAAGAAAAAACTTGGACCACACACCATACAATTTAACCTGCTGCAGTCTTTTGTATGCTTTCTCTGTAAGACCAGACTCCTTAAGTTGGCTGCTATCTAACTAAGAAGCTGCATAGATCCTAGACTTTGTGTTATTATAAGCTACACCTGATTATTGATCTTCCCCATGACATTTGTATAATAGGTCTGTTTATGTCACATTTTCCCCCCAGTTAGGTGTTGGCATTTCCTCTTTATATTAAATGAGCAAAAAAAGTTATTTTCAAAACATATTTTAATACTGACCTGCAATGGTCTAAAAGCAGTGCTTCTTAGCCAACCATTGCCCAGGCGCTGTAAACATGTTTTTTCTTTCCTTTACATGAGTGGAGACTAGCAAAGACTGAGTAGAAGGAAAACGGGGAAGAAAAATAGGGGGGGGGAGGGGTTGGGTAGGGGATGCAACCAAGTGTTTCCCTGTGAAAAAGGCAAGCACATGGTGACTCTCGTTCCGTGGCTTCAAAGATTTGTCATAAACTAATAAATACTGACCAACACGTTACAGAAAAAACATCCAGCCATGTTTTATGAAATTATAGTAAGAAAACACTTTTGGTCAATATCAGAACTTAATTAATTTGTATGCATTTGCTGCTTGTCAGGTAAAAATAACATCCTAGAAGACATTCCCGAATATACTGTGGTCCACAAAAAGTATTGCTATAGCTAGCACTACAATGTCAGATCTAAGTCCACAGCCTGACACAGAGCGCCAACAACCCCTCCCCCACACCAGCAGGCTGTTCCAGACTGAGTTTTACAGCCAAGCATGGATTAAACCATTGCAGTAGAAAGGTGTTCTCACAAACAAGGGAGGAAGCTAGACGTTGCAAGCAATTGGAGCTCTGTAGCTAGACGTTCAAAACTAAATTAGCCTTTGTTTATTCTTGTTCTCTTATATTGAGGAATATTCCACCCTGGTCACGGAACGGAGCTCATACTCCTCGAGCAATATGACATAATGTTCTATCTCGGTTGCAGTACTCATCTATGATTTTCTCTCTGTATGTGGCACATAACTTTATTACATGAAAATCCAGTCAAGACAGACACATTTATCCTTGAAATTTAGATCCAATGCTACAAGCTGCCTTCTCCCTCACTGCCTAAAACACACCGTTGGGTCGAGTAGAAAGTTACTATGAGCAAAATGCACATCATTTTCTGTTACAAACAGTCATAAAAAAAATGGCAAAAATGTTTTCTTTCGTTTAATGACTTAAATTAGTCAGCAAGCTAGCCTAGCCCACACATTCCCCTCCCCCACTCCTCTCCCTTTGATGGATTGCTTGCAGTGAATGCTCTAGCTCAAAATGGCTGCTGCAGTACGCAGTAAGAGCAGACAGGATCCCTTTTAGCAGGAACACGGCTTCCTTTGCCTGCGTGATTCTGTTGATCTTCAAAGGGTAACATATTTGTGTATCTGAGGAAGATTTGTTTGATCTGCAACACTTGTTGAATATTAATTAAGACTTTCAGCTCTGGGTACAACTGTGCTACAATTTTCTACATAAAAGTAATGAACATTTTGGAAATCACAGAAAATAAAATCCTATGTCCACATCTATATTGCAGTCTGTGTGTTGGAGAAGTATGGAGAGCTGGAGGCAAGGCCATCTCTCCCTTTTAGAGTATAAGGGTTTCGGGAACACATACACACGCCGTTTGTTTAATCCAGAAGTGCCTAGATTTGCTCTACTCGCTAATATTACTGCTTATGGCTGAAATAATACTATGAAATGTCACATTTAATCATCTGCTACACAAAAACAATACCTGATTAACCAAGTAGTAAGGAGGGGGTGCAAGCGATACAAAATCAAGGTCTTAAGCAATACTGGGATTTTGCAGCTCGTTGCTACTGTCTCTTGAACATAAACTTGTCAATCATCCCTCCTTACGAAATATTATTTTCGAGTTGACGGCAAGGGGAAAAGATTTGGGATCAGAAATAAAATCTGTAATTTGCTAGCTTACAATAGTTGCCTTGCATGGATAAACAAAATCAACTACATTCGCTATATAATCTGTGCTAATGTAGCAAAAAACATGGTTATAAACAGAAGAAAACAGCATGGGGTTAGGGGATAGACTATGTTACAGAGATTTTTTTATATCTTTTACTTAAATCTCTTTAAGCAATGATCAAGTCCACAATGTTCAAGCATTTCTTGACTAAATGTCCAAGAGGACCAAAACTGTGTCCCAATTCTTTGGAATGCTGCATTTCAAGCCAGATTGTTTCACAGTAGCAAGACAAGGCTTTCCAACTTTGAGGGCACCTTCAAATGTGGCTGACATATGAGTCCTTCCATTCCATAGCAAGGAGGGGTTCAGTCCTTCTTGGAGCAACTGATCCCAGCATACATTGCGGACCAGTGATGAAGCTAAAAAGGTAGCTATGAGGACAGTCAAGCTGCAGTAAGTGCAGCAACTCAAAGTAGCTAATGATGCATTGGTAAGGAGAATAGGTGACACAAGTCCTCCCTTTTACCATAATGCATATCATAGCATTGTGCAAGAAAAGATAAACTAGTGTGTCTACCTGTGTGTCATGTTTTCATCCCAGCTGATCAGAACTGGAGATGACCGTAGAATCACTAGACCAACAAATAAATAACTGCCAATTTATTTTTCTTAACAGAGAATGGAGCAATAGTGATCCAGCCATGTGCTCTTGCACTTCATGCAGCTCCTGCCCCGACCAATCCAACTCTGTCCCTATCAGTACTTGCATATGACACTAACACCTGGAACTAGTCCAGAATAATGCCGCCCATTAATTTTTCCTAAACCTTTCCTATTAAGCCTTAGGGATGCAACGATTATTCAACGGCGTCGACAAAAATAGTCGCAGACAAATTAACTCGTCAATGATTCGTTGGTTAAGTCATAGTGCGTGTTTTTCGTGCCGTGTAGCTGAACCAAATGTTGATTTACCGGAGGTGCTGATGGAAGTAGCTGAGGAGTGAGCCATCTCGCTCCCTTCTTATGTCTGAAGTCGCGCATGTGCTATAGCGACAAAACATGGCAAGTGGCCCGATCTTGGTTTTAAATGGACAAAAACTATATTTTTCTTAGTTTTTATCAATAGTGACCTAATATGCAGCAAACTTTATTAAAAGACATTTTGGATTGAAGTATCGATCTTTATTGTCGTTATTTTCAGTCATTACATGCAACAACCTCAACCTAAATTTAAAAGCTGTTGGCTAAATAAGAGCAATTAAGAATTTGTGTCAGCCATAATCTGATTAATCGCTTCAATAATCAATAGATTAATCGAATATCGGAATAGTTGTTAGTTGCAGCCCTATTTAGCATGCTGGCTTCCTGTTGCAGCTCGCATGAAGTTCTGTTGCTAGCCTTTATGGCAGTGAAGGGAACTGCACAGTGTCATAGTATCATGCATGGGAGAGAGGCAGAACTCGCAATACAACCTGCTAGGGATGGGGGGGAAATTGATTCAGTTATGAATCGCGATTCTTGTAAATGACGATTTTTAAGAAGGGATGGGCATAATTAATCGGCGATTGATTAAATGATAATTAAGAATTTCATAGATGACATTATTTTTTCATCGATAAAACTATTGCATGTTCGCTATGTGGCAGGAGATCGAAATATCCGAGGTGCGCTGAACGCAGCACAGCGAGGATGTTAGCAGCTGGAGGAAGCAGCCCGCAGCTAGCCTCCGCTGCTCGGCTTCATGTCCGCACACGGACCCTCAGACCACGGGAAGGGAACCCGGACAGACCCAGGTCTTGGTGAGGGGTTCCGGGAGTGAGGACGTGACAAAAACCAGACTGAGAAGTCGAGGACCGTCAAATCCAGCTAGCTCTCAGCAGATAGCTGCTCTCTCATCGGGGCTTAAGGGTACAGCTGCGCATATTTTCAAGTGTAACCAGTGAACAGATCCCGTTTAACTGCCATAAGAGTTGTTAATCTTGTAATAAAGATCTCAATGAGGAAACACACTGTTTTTTTTCGATTTTCACAGGATTTTAATATAGCCTATAAATAGTGAATTTCAATGTAAAACATTAATGATTAATCGATCGTTAATTCTCCCGACGATCGATTAAGACAATTTAATTGAATGCCCATCCCTAATTTTAAGTAAACTTTTATTCATTCTATTTAATTTACCTTTTATTTATTGTTTAAAAGTAGCCCTAAGTGGCATACATTTCTTAATCTGTCAGTTTGTGTGCAGTTGACAGGGGCTATACAATAAGGGCACATTTTTATTTATTTTCTCTATTGGCTGTCCGGCAGTCATTAAGATAATGTTAATATTTGAAATAAAACTTGCAAAGCTCTAAGTGAATTTGACTGTGTTGTATTTGAAGGTATGATTCAACCGTTTTCCATGGTCCAGTATTTAAAAATAAATTGTAATATCTAATCGCAATACTTACAGCACTGCAATTCCCACAGAATCGCAATATCGTATCGCCACTTAAGTATCGTGATCGTATCGGGAGGTCCCTGCCGATTCCAGTCCCTACTACCTGCCCTGTTTACCCCATCCCTTTTTCGGGGGCTAATGAGAGCATGTATTCAGATTCTGCCACATTCATTAAACAAAGTTTAACTTTTGTTTTTTGCGTTGAATCAAAATTCTCCTCCTAATAGGTCAACTCCCCCATTCTGTGATAATGTTTTGCTCTGGTGTTGCTAAGAGAAGGAACTATTGAATGTGGGCACTACCAATGATTCATGAGAATCATTGGTAGTGCTTTTAAATGGAAAAGACAGATGAGCTGGCAGGCAATTTATGTAATAGGTGTATGCCTGAACCCTGCACAACACCAATTATATGTTAACTGTTGCAACCCTATTTTCCCTCGCCAAGCCTTGATTAAATGCTCTACTCTGACAAAACCATAGAAATTCTTTGTCCTTCGGTGACTGGCTACACCGTCACTTAGAGGACTGTGTGGCATATCTTTTTACTATTGAGTATAAAAGCACTTTTTGTCAGGGGCATCTGCCATATATCAGAAGTATCATGCGTACGTATCAAAGTTAGGTAGCATTTATCATTCATGTCTCCCATTGTCCAGACAATCACACAAATCTACTCTATTAAGTGGACTTAAGTGACTGAGTTCAGTGGTTGTACCTATGATCTTGTCCCATATTTTTCCATTTCTGTGTTTCAATAATATCAGTAGAAGTAATTGCTGGAGGTTTATTAGGGCCAACTCCAACATAACCCACAGAGTTACAGGCCTTGCCCAGTCTGTCTCCACGAAAAAAAGTCATCTTCTTCCTTATGCTCAAAAGCAGTGAATTTCTAACCAACAGTTACATAATATGATACAGTCTCTGTTTCATATTTAGATCTTTAATGGAATCCCTGAATGTCCTGCTGAACCCATTACCCATTTTTCAAGTATTGCTTGATAGTGCATATGAAAATATAAACAAATATTTCTATTGAGCAGCCAAATCTGATATGACTGAATTTGTTTCCTGGTTTTCTTGTTCACAAACTCTACCTACTTCTGACGCTTTTCATGGGTTAAATATAGAGCAGCCCTAAACCTTTGAGGAGGAAGGGTGGAAGGAATGTTTATCCACATGTGAACAATACGCGTAAAGACAACAAAGTTCTCTAAAAGCCACAATGAAAAGAGATCAGAAGAGCAGAGTCCTGCAACACGGAAGACTCATTAACGACTGGATTTTTGCCATGCCTTCAAGTGTGACCATTTGAACACCTTTATTTTCGTTTGTTTCAAGCATTCCCAACCCTTGAGAAGACCACCATCCCAAACATGGACCGACACAACTAGCTATCTACACACTAAGGAAAGCAAAGCTAGTTCTATAAAGCCTTAGGCAATGAGAGTGATTGGAGAACTGGAGGTGTACATGTGTTCATGCCTGCACATATATCTGCTCTTGTCCAAACCTATCACTAAAAGTACAAAGACTGGAAAACCATTGTCTTTTAGAGCGGCCAAAAACATTTGAAGACAACCACTCTCCAAAACAATTGAATTGTTGATGTGTTACAAATACATGTTGCAAGCGTCACTGTATTCCAATAAAATCCAATATCAGGATAACATCTGTCCAACAAGACTGTTTCAATATAGAGGGGCCTGCCTTATATATAATGGCCCATGTACAGAATGAAAAACACCTTTTTAATGTTTGACTATTATCAGCATGAAAAGATATAAATGAAGAATAACAAACAAGGACATATGGAGAGCGAACCGAGAGATTATTTCTTATCTCTTTCATGTTCAGCACGATGTAAAGGAACCAGATGAAACTGGTTGAAACTGGTTCTTCTCGACTTGGCATTCTTGGACAGACAATTTTAGCGAGAGAAAAAAGTACCTTTCTACAATTAAAAGAAAATTGGAACCAGCTATCACCGCTTAACTTATTAACATCTACAGCGTTTGTAAAATGGCGATCAAACAACGTAAAATGCTGCAATTAAGATAAGATCAGAAACCAACAAATTGTGGCTTGCATCTTGCTCCAAGTTATATGGTCAGAACCATATTAACAGTTTAATCAATATTTATATACCAATAGAGCCACAAGTGTTTGTATTGCATAATATGAACCCTTTGCTGTTCATAAATAAAAATAATAAAGGCTGAGTTTCAAATCAGAGACCATGGTCATAAATTCCCTTATGTGTGTGCATATTGCAGCTGTTTAATAAAGTGGCTGGTTCCTCACTCAGCCATTGTGTGTGACAAGTTGTTATCATATAAATTACAAATCATCAGGGCAGGATAACCATATGTTCTCCAATATACAAAACCAATGAGCTAATGTGACAAAGATGCAGCTGAAATTATGAGCAGTGGCCCCTCCCTTTTAACAATCCTTCCTGAACCCAAAAGTCACAGTCACAGGAAATCTCAGCTATGTGGTAGAAATCCCCATTAGCATGTATAGCTGAATAGACCCAATTTTTTTTTACTTTTAATGAACCAGGTGGGGGTCATGGATCAACACTTTTCGCCGCACTCACAAACGCTCTGCAACAAACCTGTATAAAGCAAGGATTGAGAGAAATCCACAACCAAGCACATTCACTGTCATGTTCTCCACATGGAGGTCTTGCTTTTAAATTATGCCAAACAGAACCTAAATAATTTCTACTTCCTCATTATCAACTAGAAGAGCGTAGCTATGCAAATTGTTGTTTAAGGTGAAGGGTCAATAGGAAGTTCTAATCAATTGTCCTGGATGAGAGCTTCAGCCAATGAGAAAAAAAAATCCTAACATTTATACGAATGCTTTTTGAAAAATGTAGGTGGAGCCTCTCAAGGCTGCTTCCTCTTCAGCAGAGAAAAGAACACGCTGTAATGAATTACAAGAGCCCAACGTGAGCGCTCCCACTGGGGGAGGGGGGAGGGGAAGCTATAAAGAGGGCTGTACCATAATCCAGAAGGTAAATGCAAACCTGAAATGCCTCACTTTTTTATGGACTAAATAAAGTTAACTTTTAAAAACATCATAAATAAACTGAAAATGTTCCGTTTCTGCAGACTGCCTGAGATCCCCAAGCTGTGGCTGAATGATCCCTCTCAAGTGGAAAGAACAAACAATGATGAGTTATCTGTTAGTCAATTTACCTAAATCAAAACGGATCCAGATTTTTTTCCTCTTTCAGAAACCACAAGACAGGGTCAAAAACAACTGAACTCTTGTATTACCACTGACATTAGGCCACACCCACATCCTAGAGCAGTGTGGCGCATGGAAAATTACTGGGCCGTACCACTTCTCACCAAGAGGGGGGTTTAAGCTGCATTGAAGTGAATGCAGCATTTTCTTTATCCCTATTGACCATTTTTGTCTTCTTTGCTATTTAGGCCCCCACTTAGCCAAGATTTTCCTTTAAAAACACTCCCTCTTATTTTTTGCTTCAAATCACAGAAGTATTTAAATGAAGCAAAAGTATTTCATAAAGTTCAATAAAGGTTGATTATAGTAGTATTTCAAACACAAACTACTTTCCTGAAACTTCTTCTAATCATAATCTATCTTCCTTCCTGCCGTTCCCCCGATCTGACACCTCTGCAGTATGCTGGGTGTGCACACACAACATGGCCGCTTCATCCACATGGTACGGCTGGGCCACTTCAGAAACTTTAGTGAAGAACAAATACATCCAAAACCCAAACCTGCTTCACAAGTCGCTTTACGAGTAAGTCACTGATTCACATGAAGAAAACATTTGATTTCTTAGGTCAGACTGCAGCCAACATGAGTGGTGTGAGGGTCTCTCACACCTGAACAGGACTGAGGGAGATTTCTCTTTAAGTGCACATGGATTGTGTATGAAATTGTGTGCGAGCATTCGTCAACCACAATATAACAACGTAAGGTCACCTCTAAAGAGCAGGTAGGTGTGAGTTGTTTTATTTTTAATATTAAACAAAAAAAATAAAAAAAATAAAAAAAATAAAAGCACCGTAACAGCGTAATATAAAAAAAACGCCTAAATGGGATTTGGAGGGCAATGTCAATAAGAACTTAGACCCAATAGGCGATCCAGACATTTCTACGAGACCAATTTACTTTATCGCGACACTCGCGAAACAATTTCCACAAAACTTAAATTCAAAGAGCGATGACAGATCTGCTTTGTGAAAGTCTTTGTTAAGGTAGAAAGGAAAGAAACACATGAATATTACATATTTATTAACTTTTTTATTCGGAAGTGCTAGCTAACATCGCTTTCTGCTAAAAGTGTGGGCTAACTGTACACACCTGAACCAAAGACAGAGGGAAAGACGCTTTTGAATATTTCACAGCCACATATTCATATTCATGAGCCAAGATTGCAAAAAGTATATTTTCTATTTAGGTTATATAAAATGGCAAGTCAGAGCTACTCAGCTAGCATGCTAGCTGCAATACCATGACTTACCGCTCGCCGAGCGATGTTCCCGCGATTATCCGGCTGTGACCGACGGGCTCCTCCTGCTGCACACACCGCTGCTTTGCTGGGATCCGTCGCGACCAGGATGTGGAATCAGCGCTGCATCAAATCCACCGGATCAAAAACACCGGGAAAACTAGTGAGCTGGTCCCCGACAACAACTGTGTAGTGGTGCATCCACGGCGGCTGTTCTCCCCTTGCGCTCACAGACAGACTCCTCCTCCTTTCGTACTCAAAATGTGCACCACGGACGTACGTCAGCGTCGGTGGTGGCGGCAGGAGGAAGAAAGGGGGAGGCTGATCAACAGACGCAGAGCAGTCGCGTCGATCCGCCGTCGCGATCTAAACCTAGGTCCTCCCTCTTGGTCTCTTCACAGGCTGGAGGCGGTAAGGTAGGTATCCAGCGCTCCAGGACGGGCTGGGTCGGTGTGTGTGTGTGGTTCGGTCTGCAGCAGCACCTCAGACCGGTGTAGCCGAACTGCAGCAGCGTGGAGGAAACAACCGCACACAGACGACGGTATGGAGCAGGGACCATTAGCATGGAGAGGGAGGGGTGTTCGATTCGACCATGGCCGACAGAGAACCGGGATGATGGGGGGAGGGGGAAAACGGAGGAGGAGGAGCCAGTGCAACAACAGACAGAACAGTCGGTGTATGCAAACCTCCCCCACAGACACTGGCGTCAGTGTGGGTCTGTAGCGTGTCTCTTATTGTTGCTGTTTGAGCCTGGTGCTGTCTGTGAGCCACTACAGACAACATCTCAGAATCCTGTGATGGTAGGGCTTTAATGATGGTGCACAAAAAAATATGGCTCATTTGAAACTAGAAACAGGCAAACTAAAGGTTATAGGGAGAATGCTAACCTATTTAAAGAACCTGCGATATAAATAATTCAAATTATAACGTATAATACATTTTAGTCTGACTATACAGCGCAGCTTATTTGTTAGTGACACTTTTATGAATGGAGTCTCACAGAAAGACAGGATGATCTGTCCTTCTCAACTTCCTGAAAAACCCCATTATATTAATGAAGAGCTTATAATCTCCTGACATGTAACATTAAACATGTCAGCCATTTTGTTAACTCACTTGTGAACTTGAAACTTGTCGTTCCCCAGCTGGCCAGCAGAGGGCTCACCATGGTGATGGTCTGATCTTCGAGAGCGATATGTATGACCCTGTCCACAAGGGATAGCCTGTGCTCCCACTGTGGTCTGTGTCATCATGGCTAGTACTCTCACATGTTGTGTGCTCATAACATGAAATAAACATCCATGTGATCAGGAGAGGGGGTTGCTAGGAAAGCTGTGCGCTCCTTTACCCTGTGCTCTTCTTCTCTCCTCTCACACACTCGCATACATCAGAAAAGGCCTGGAGAGCCGGTCTAACAGAAAGACTCTAGAGTCCCTCTTGTCACCTAGACATGTGGTGAAATCCAGCAAGGATATATGCTGTAATGCATCTCTTCCATGGAATCGATGGCAATGTGCATTTCTCTATATGACAGCTTTTTGCATATCACAGACAATCCAGCCGGCGTGATGATTACAAAATACAGCCGGTGATACCAATAATACACAGGAGCTGCTACAAAAGCAGCTCCTGTTTTTTTTTGTTTTTTTTTCCGAATCGTCAGTAAATCACGATAAAAGTCACAACAACAAGGAAACACATTTATCGCAATGGTTGAAGAAGAATTCGTACACACGTTTTTAATATAGTCAACAATGTAACAGTGTTGTGTGCACCGTGGTGTAATGTGAGGAAGGAAGCGTGTTTACCAAACATTAACCAAAGCGCTCTACCCTGCCTAATCGATCCAGTCAAAGGCAGACTGCTCATACTAATTATTTGATGTTACAGTATGATGTCTCATATTTATTAATTTATAAGACCACCGTTTATTGCCAACTGACATGCACAGAAAATTGGATGAGAAATCGTTGTTACAAGTATTCTCTATTCCACGTTTCAGCAAAATATGTAAAAAATATTGTTGTACGATCAGAATATAAGATCAGCTCAAGTGGCCATGCCAAGTTTTTACTTTTGGTAGGAGAAAGAAAAAGGTTGACGTGAAGAATAGGGAGAAATCGTACTAAAAAAATTAGCCATGCTGAGCAGCTGGCTGACAGACCGACTGCCAGTTCAACATAATGAATCAGCTACTGATAAGAGTGGAGTAGTTACAACTGAGATACACACCACAAACCAACACGCAACGTTTCACAACAGTGCAATCAATGTTACCATGAATTTCAGGGGTTTCAGTAAAAGCAGGAAACTCCCACATCTAAAGAAAAAAAGAAAAGAAAAGAGAAGAATTTTCCCACCAGAGCAGCAGAGGGCACAACAGTGCAAAATAACATAATGGAAGTGCTTGGCCATGAAATAGCTATTGAAAAAATGCCAGTGACATTTCTTCTGCCTGTAAACATGCTCACCAACTGTAAGTAGGCTGCAGGTTCATTTACAATCTTTGTAATTGTTCAAGTTGTTCAATATCTGAATGTAATTACAATGTCAATATTGAATTATCCATGTTTAGGAGCTGTGGGAGAAAAAAATATATAGATTTTTGTGAATTTGGATGACGGGCAAAAAGTTAGCTGATTGTGTACGAAACATTAAAAGTAGCTAGTTATCTCGATAAAGCCTGAAATAAGAAGAAGAGGAGAAAATGTCCTTGGTCAAGTCTATATAATAGTTGTTTATGCGATACGTTCATCGGGGATTTCTATTGACTTTACTTTCTTTGTATGTGTCTTTTTTTCTTTTTCTTCTCTAAATGTTTTAAATGTAATAAAAGAAGAAGATGTATGTTTTCTTTGGTTAACTTTGTGTCTTCTTAGTCCAGAATGGGATTTCCACATAATTCATGGCGTGACATGGAAATAAAAAAAAGTATTCGTATTTATGTATGTTGCACAATAGTTTCAATCCTGAAAAGGAAAGCCTCTTGCTAGACTGCTAAAATAAACAACAATCTTCCCAGTGAAAGACAAATAAAGATTTGCATGGACATACAGAAATAAATACAGCCTCTGTTACTCCATCCTGTTCCAAACCTTGAGCTGTGTCTTCATTGTTTGTTTAGGGATGAAACGATTTTTATTTTGGTCTTGGTAGTCGTTGAGACATGCAGCTGGTTTCCCTCTCCAGTTGGTCTCTTCTGAACGTATGAACTGATCTCTTTAACTTAGACTTAAATGAATGTGTCACTTTGAATTACCATCATATTTACCTCATCCATTTTCCAGAAAAAGATCTACTGTTAAAGACGTACGTCCGGGATACCTTATTACACATAACTACATAAGCAAGAAAAATATTATGTCAGATTTTGACCTGACGGTTTTCCTATAAAAAAGAAAAAAGTGAAATGCTTATAGACAGAAATGCTCAGAATTACTTGGTTTAGTGACGTCTAGAGGCAGTGGTGGGCATTTTGTTGTTGTTTCATGACACTGAAAATAACCCACATGTAAAGATAGTATCAAACTGATATTAAGACTGTTTCTCCAAACCAGGCTAATTGAATTAGATCTGTGGTTTTTTTTGGTAAGATAATTTCACATCTCCACTTTCTCACAATTAAAGCCAAACTGCCATTTCCCGCCTTTGGAGGCTTATTCTGCATAGTAGCGATTGGGGTTTGGAGATGTGACAACATTTTCACATGTTTAGCCAATCGTGAGTCAGTCTCAGCTGTCAATCACAATGTTTCACACTATTTCTATACCATCAAATAACTAATTAAAACCGAAGTTAGTGGAGAAAATGGCAATCTAACATACTTCAGTTGGATAAGAACCACCTCAAATGTCAGAAATAGGAAACATTTATTTGACATGTACTTTTTTATATTTGTCCATGTCCCATTCACTAAAATGGAGGATGAGGTGTTTATTACTTGAACTGCAGACAGCCACTAGGTGGCGATCAAGACGCTTTGGCTTCACATTTGAGGGGCAGTCATTTCATCCATCTTTACACACAATCTCTATGGTTTGCCCAAGGTTAACGCTAACAGACACCCAAGCTTGAAGACATGATGCCTGAGATCTGATGGCTACATGGCATAAAGATCTTTCGTTAAAAGAAGGTTTTCTTGATGCCTTAGAACCAGTACTGAGGTCTGACTTACAGAACTGCGTGCTCTGTATGGATGAGCCACATTAAAAATAAACTGCCGTAACGAGAAGTGAAGGATCTTGGGATGTACCACAGGCCCATTTGAAGTAGAAGCGCATTGGACCTCAGTGCAGCACCGTGTGGCTCTGAATATCAATCATGCAATGCAGTGTGTCATGTTCTTTTATCCCAAATATGAGAAGAGCCGGTCTCGGTTTGTCAAATCAAGTATTTATTAAGAAGCAATGAGAAGGAAGAAAAATTACAGCAAAGCAATAGGCACCCAACGCACAGCCCGACCCTCTAGTCGCACCTGGCAGTCAAGAGTCCCACCGCACTGACGGCGGTTGTAATATTTCATAACAGTAGGTATAATTTGATTGGTCAATAATGAAGGGGAGTCGAGACTTGGTTCTTCCTCGATGGTGCACAGGTGTAGTTCCAGCCTCTTTGTACTGGAATCAGGAAATTACAGGAGCCGCTCCCAGTCTCGCTCCTCCTCTGATAGTTGCTTGGCAAATCTTCACATGAATTCTGTGTGATGTTGACTACAGCTAAGGGAGTTATGCTTTATACAGAAAAGTTAGGTATGAGAACAAGTTCATCCAGTGTATCGTATGCCACAGATTCACAGTCTCCACAACAGGCAGCGGCTCTTATCAGACCTTTTATAAAGACAGGTGTGAGATTGTACAGCGATGTGACGCACACACACAAACTCTAGCTAACTTCAAGATTAACACCGAGCATCAACGGTTATTATACGTCATTGTGTTAAGGCCATATATCTGGCCAAAACTGCTCCTGCCCCCACCCTCCTGCGTTTATTTAGAATTCAATTCTATTGCCATCTTCAAAGACACACACAGACAATCATAGATTTAAAATCCCCACATTTGATACTCACTTTTGATCCTGGTGAACCTCGAGACCACATTAGCTGGTTCAATTAAAGGGAACCATCTCTTGTTCAACTGAAAACGCTGCTCTGACTCCAATACAGTGAGGACAGAAATGAAAAATATGCAGCACTGTGGTTCCACAGGGCCTACATTAAGTAGCCTACTGTACTGATTAAAACCAAAATCAAAAAATGCCTAATGATGCGTGCAAGACCTCTTGATTCAACAGTATTTTGCATGATTTTTCCCCTATAGAGCCAGTCTTTCCACTTCAATTCAAAAGAACAATCTGTTTGTCCAAAATCCCTTCAGACTTGGTGTACAGCTCCTTATCTTATTTATATCACTGGGGTGGGCTCAGTAATAGAAACATAACTTCTTAATTAGGTTAGGCTTAACAGCTCCACAAATTGCATTCTTCAAATTTATCTGAAAGGGATAGTTTACTGAAAAATGGAAATTCCCTCATTATCTACTCCCCATTGATGGAGGGTGGGTGAAGTGTTTGAGTCCACAAAACACTTTTGGAAACTCAGGGGTAAAGAGTATTGTAACCAAACTATCCCTTAAAAGTTTAAATGTATATAGGAAAAGATGTATCGGTCCTAAGATGGAACCCTGTGGTACACCACAAAATAAACTATAATAGCACAAAGGTAATGAAAAGCATCAGAGAGGGTAATGCATAGCCTCTGTACACACTTCATACTCACTTGGCAATGCTTACTCTTATGAAACATTCCATTTCATCATAACATAATTTATACCATATGATGAAGGATGATTGGTTAATCTAAATAAGCTGTAGCTTGTGTCTTTATTGTTATTGTTTGTAAAGTTGGGACATCCTGATGAAATCATATTTACAATATGATCATTCATTATTTTACACGTGGCATCTATTGCACTTCTGTCCGTCCTGGGAGAGGGATCCCTCACATGTGGCTCTCTGAGGTTTCTACTTATTTTTACCTGTTAAAAGGGTTTTTAGTAGTTTTTCCTCACTCTTGCTGAGGGTTAAGGACAGAGGATGCCACACCCTGTTAAAGCCCTATGAGATGAATGTAATTTGTGAATATGGGCTATACAAATAAAATTTGATTGATTGATTGATTGATTATTTGTCGATCCATTAATGCACTGAATATAAATTGAGACGGTCATTGAAACAATTATTTCAAAGAAACATGGAAATGTGTTTTTATTAAATAAAGAATAAATTACAATAAAACATGAATGTCTAAATAACTCATTGAGACATCTGAAGTTATCTCTAAATGTGTCACAGCAACTTGGTTATTAAACAAATGTGCACTGTGAGGTTCTACTGATTCAAAGGAATGGGTGATATGTGGCTGGTGAGCCGTCGGTGTAGTTACACGAGTGAAGACAGCAGCGCTTATGATGTAACAATTTAATGTACACGTCACACACTCAGAAATAGTTGATAAGTTGCAGTGATATGTGAACACATTGGCTGTATAGGCAAACAGGCAACATGGATACACGCATGCACACATAAACACTTTCAAATATCTGCTTGAAAACCTTTGACTGCACTAAAACCACTACAATGTTTTTGTTGCAGACACAACACTTCATGTCAAAATCACACAAACGTGTATGATTGTATAAAATCAAGATTCAACTTCAAACAAAAACGTTGATAGGTATTGAAAAGATTAAATAACGAATAGTTTTGGCACCTTTGCGCTGTACTGCAGACTGCACGTGGCAGAAAAGTGTCAATGTTGTGTAAAATTTGGTAAACATGTTTATTACCTGCGGTGTTAGTACATACCATTGGGTTAAAGCTTAAAGCTTTATGTAAACAAGGATCTGGAGAGATATAGTAGATTTTACCGACATCAGCCAAGGACCAAAACTCTGTAAATATCACTGGTGAATGAAATCAGGTTTCATATATGAGAAACAAAAAGAAGCGTTAGAATCAGCATGAATCAAAGCTGGATTTGGAAACCTGTTTGTTGTTCCGTTCAGTCACTGCTTTTATGCGGCAGAGTGCTGCCACCAAGTGGTGAACAGGAGGAAGTTTAAACTGGCCTCAACACCAAACCAAGCACAACACTGTTCGAGTGTCTGTGTCAGTAAAATAATTTTAAAACCTCTGTAAGCTTTTAAATCAACATCAAAACTGGGTGCATGTAGTTAATTTAAGTGGTAAAATAGGTCATTCTACTCTGTAAAAAGTTAAATTTTTATAATAATTAAACAACTGATTTGTTGTATAGTTATTCTCAAACATCAGTGTTAAAACAAATCGTCAGCTAATGCAGGTGAACACAGCACAAATGCATTGGACGACTCCTCTGTCCCAAACTCTTCACCTTGTGCTCTATTGTGGTGAATCATGGAGTCACAGAATCTGGAGTGAGCTCAGTCACACACACTGCTGCCTCGTTCCAGCTGTCTCACGTCATATTTCAAAGGTCTGCACTAACTATTTCAAAATGATAAAATCCAACAGCACGAGGGAACATTGATTAGAGAAAAACTCATCTGAGTACAGAAGGAGCCGAGCTTGCAATGTTTGTTAAGTCGTCCTGACAACAGAGCTGCAGGGTTTCTTCAAATGAGCAGTGGCTAAATGAGGATTGAAAAAACACCTAAGTAGAGAGTCAACTGGCTACACAGGAATTATGATTTTTATATTGAGAGCAAAGCAGATCATGTGTCTGAATTTAAACATCAGTTGCTACACAACACAAAAACATAAAAATAAGCCTCTTATACACACAATAACGTGGCCCTTTCTAAGCTCATGTTATCCGGACAATGATGAATGAAAATACTTTGGCAGTAGATAAAATGTTCCTCTTTATAATGGCACTAAATCTCTGTGTGGGAATCACATTTCATCCAAATATTCTGGGGGAATGACTCTGAAATCAAACTGAAGGCTTTTGATATGTTTCATGATTAAATTGATGGTTTGGAAGTTTGGAGAAAAAACTAATTTAGTGAGACTAATCTATGTGAGGATATTATTCTGTGGCTTCATCTATCAGCTTCATTGCACAACTTAATTTTAACTCTGCCTACACTCTTCCCCTGACTGACTACAGGTTGCTTTCTTGGGTGCCGTTGGAGGTGATGGGGTGAAGACCTCCGTTCTCGTTCAGTCTCTTGGCGCGGTAAGTTTCATAGTGGATGTTATGGGTGACCTCCTTCAGATCCTGGAGGTGGGACCTGAGAGAAAGAAATACATATACCCAGAGGGAGCATGTTACTAGTTTTTATCTATTTGGACCAGGAGGGCATCTGTGTTAATGTGTTTTTTAAATATAGTTTATAGTTTATTGCAGTGCTGAAATTCAAGTCCAAAAGAAGACCTGGATTTAGGAAGCAATATGAACCAAGGGGATTTGTAAAAGGGTAGAGTGTAACATTCATACCCTCTCACAAGCTAACAACTATGCATGTTATTTTCAAAAGGTAAATTTATTTATAGCTATAAATTAGTCTGTTATAAGCGTTTGATGTGGTCATGTAAGGAATGATTGACATTTAAGAAGAAGAGAAAAGATCAATGTATCAGTCAAATCCTAATCAAATGTGATAGCTTCTAATTTGCTCATTTCTTCCAGTTTATCGATTTAATTTGAGATTTCAATACTTACAACTTAAAACACTTTTTCTTACCTGATCAGGAAATCTCTCATCTGAGCAAACTCACAATGGTTGGGATTTTCAACTGCAACAACAACAAAAAGACGTGGAATCAAATGTCAAATCTTATTTCACGGGTTTGATCTCAGATAAACAATATCATGTCACCCACCTTCCACGATTCCCCATGCTGTCTTCCTCCCCAGGACCCGTTTGCCATTCACTTGATATTCTTTGTCACTTCCGACCACAGCAAAGGGCATCGCCTCCTGTGGACAGACGTTCAACACTGTTCATCGGACTGAAGAGAGTCGCACAAGGTTCATGAAATGAAACAGACACACAACATTTCCCAGAGCCCTGACATTATGTTCAGAGGACGCAGGGAATGAGGCTGAGAGAGAGAAGAAGAACCAACCGAACCACTTACTCTGATCTTGTCATTGTCGCTCTTGTCCTCCATGTCCTCATCAAACTCTTTCTGGGGGTAAAACTCAATCCCACTCATCTCCAACTCCTTTCTTACCTACAGAAAGACACAACGCAAACACATCTTCATTCCTCATCCCTTTACTTTCATTTGTTTTATGTGCTTTATCGCTTTTTGTCTTCGATTTAAAATGTTGTATTAGTTGGTTGTCTTTGATATTTTGTTCACTTATTATTTTAGTTGCCATTCTTTGTGATGCACTTTGTAACAGATTCAGGTTCTAGAAGGGGCTCAATAAAAAACGTTATTATTATTATTATTATTATTATTATCTTCATCTGACACCCGTACAAATCCGTTTTGATACCGATAACTCAGAATTAATTTATCCAATAAGCTGATATCTGTTGCATTCAATTATATTTTTGGCCACTTGAGGGCAGTGAAAACACAGCATGGACATATAATCACCTTGTTAAGTCAAGACGATGGCTTATTTACACATCCAACAGCTTTCAATTGGATACATTTTTCTAGCTAACTGAATTTTTTTTGATCTAATCTTTAATCTAATCGGAAATTGGTTTTAGTCTTGACCAGTAAAATAAAAATCACAAATTAATAGACGCTCTGTAGAGCTGAGGGGAACTAAAGCAAGAGGTGGTTATTCTCTGTAGATACTCATTTCATATTAAATACCAAGACCAAGGGAATCTTGACAATTCTCTGGTTAAACAAAGTAATAGAGACAGTTTCTGGTATTTCTCTGCTTTCTATGACTTTTCTCGTTTACTCGTCAGATGAAGTTTACACTGAATCTAGTTTTCCTGCAATAAACTGAATTATTACCATCTAGCTTTAGTGGGACAATCTTCGATGGAACTCACCCGCTGTTTGAATTCCTGTCGCTCTTCAATGGTCATCGTGTCTGCTTTGGCAATGACGGGGATAATGTTGACCGAGTGACTCAAGCGCTTCATGAACTCCAGGTCTAGCTGCCGAAGACTAAGAGAGAGATGACAGAGGAGACAGGGAAGTGAGTTAGCAGGTAGATTTATGAACCCCCCTGATTCTCCTCTAGAGCTTGCACGCAGGGTAACAAATAGGAGACGGAGGCTCATTTTATTTGACATACCTTTCCCTGGTCTTGTAGCAATTACAAAAGATTTACAGCATGGATGCTTTGGAAGAGTGGGGCTTATAACTGCAGAAAGGTTATGTCCCAGTTCTTGTTTGACTGCACACAAAACCTCCTGTCTGTCTTGATTACCCCCGGCTAAGAGGGATCAGATACAGCGGCCGTAACTCACAACAGACTGTATCCGTTTATCCATTAAAAAGCAATTTAACAGTTGTCAGCCGCATCTAATTGTAAAGTGTTCAGAGGAGACATAGAGGTGTGTGTTGTCTGTAATACAAAGACTTGACATCAGGCTTTTGGGCATTAAGATAAATGTGTGTGTGCGTGTGTGGAATCTCTACTCTACTCATCTCTAGCTCTGACATTAAGATTATTCGACTCACGAGTGTCCAGTTGGGGAGATGAAGTAGAGACAGCAGTGCACCCTGAAGTCGGGGATGCGTTTTTTCCTGGTGATGTTCACTTCCTCCTTCAGGAACTTCTCATACTGCTCATTGATGTACTTGGAAATGGGCTCCCAGCTTCAGATACAAGAGAAACAAGTGAGGTAAAGGTTGGTTGAGAAAGTCGTTTGGGGGAAACTGAACTAAAAATACATTTTTGAAGATGCAAACAGAAAAGTAGTTGTGTAATAAGTTAATAATGATGATATTTCTGAGGCTTTATTGATCCAGGAGTTTGAGAACCAACCAGTTGTCGTTGTTGATTTGGTCCCCAAAGCCTGGAGTGTCAACGAGAGTGAGCTTCATCTTCACACCACCCTCCTCGATGACTGTAACAAAAAGAAAACTCATATGTATGTGATGCGTATTTGATATTGGACATTTCTCTCAGTAGAGTGCATACGTCCACCAGGGCCCAGTAAGGCAGTGTGTGTTCTGGTCAGCTGACTCTATTTGATTTCGTTAATCAGATCAGATTTTCGCCACAAACCCAATCAGCCAGTCCAGTCATGGTCCCATTCAGATCTTCATTGTTCTCTCTATTCCATCAACCACCACCAGTGACTAGAGTCGTGTCGGGGGTGTACTTAACTAGAAGCACAGTCCCGCCCCCTTATTGTTAAATTTGTTAAATCTCTCCCGACTGGAATGCCAGATCTGCCACATTAGCAGTCCCAGATGTCATGATAAGCACAACACTGTGTGACGCAGTGAGCAGTCACCAGCTGATTTCTTAAATGTCCTACAAAGCTGTCTGCTAAAGTGTTGCATAGGGGGAGGGGGGGCCACTGTCAAAAAGTAATGCACAATGGCTTTAAAATGGATTACTAAACAATGGCGGCTAGTTAAGGACTCTGAGTGCTGCTGCTCCATTTACTCCAGCAGGAAGCCTGTGTGTCTTGGAATAATTTCACATACACAGATGTTTTATGAGGAAAATTCAGTCGTGTGTTCAACAATCGTGATTCCTCAAACTCCTCAACTCCTCAAATTCTCTCTCTCTCTCTCTCTCTCTCTCTCTCTCTCTCTCTCTCTCTCTCTCTCTGTCTCTCTATCTCTCTCTCTCTACTCACCATGAGACACTGATTTGATTTCCACAGTTTTGGGGATCTTGTCATCCCGGGACCATCCTGCGCTCCTCCTGCTCACCTGGGACTTGAATAAGGTGTTGACAAGAGTCGACTTCCCCAGACCGCTGTTACCTGAGAAGAGAGGGGGGGGGGCCCAACATGTGAGAGAAATTGAGATGCTGAAACTGTGCAGGTGTAAACGAAGAACTTATTTTTCTTTCTTTTCTTTCCACCAAGAACAAGATCCAGAGACGATTCCCACTGTGACTTACCAACCATCATGATGTTGAAGTCAAATCCTGTCTTCATGGTTTTCTTCCTCATCTGCTCAATGATGGTGTCGATACCGATGTATCCCAGCAGTGTGGACCCCCCACCGGAGCTTTGGGAGCCAGTGTGGCCATGAACTCCGCTGTGCGCTGCAGCGTGACCCCCACTATTGGCCGCACCGTGGCCCACGCCATGACCAATAACATGAGCTACAGGGCCATGACTCCCGATGGGAACTGGAATACCACTTGGAAGGGTAGCAGGGACGCCGACGCCTCCTCCGATGCCCAGCCCCTGGGGGGGGAAGGGGCTGGAGGGGGAAGGAGCCCCCACATTTGGGGGCTTGGCTGGGACGGCAGGTTTAGGTCTCACTTCTGGAGGAACTACGTCTGACATGTCTATGGAGAAAATAGAGAAGACGATAAGAGGACTTTTCTCATGACCAGAAAAATCTGCTTCATTAGTAGAAGTAGGTCAGAAGAGGAACTGAAGCCTCTCCTCATTTTACGCTCTACATTCGAGAAGTGGGTTGCTGCAGTTAACTTATAATTATAATAATACACGTTTTCTCATGTATATTCCTTGTTTCTAAAAGTAGATACTGTTGGACCTTTGTATAAATATAACTGGATAAAGAAACTGGTGAAGATCCTGATCTTATTCATCTAATCCCATACTTCTTTTAAGTATCAACCAATACATTTCTTTTAATTTTAAAGACTAATATTTGCTTATGAGTGAAGGTTGTAGTTTTAAATTCTGCTGTATCGGCACAGAATGACAAACACTAGATAACCAACAAAACATTTAACACATCTGAGGTAGATCAATTATATCTCCTCACCGTGCTTGCACAGTGCATAAGGATTGTAAACAATATGCTTTCATTATATAGCTATTGATGAAAATTATATAGAGATAATTATTAACTTTAAGCATTATATAATCTTTCTTACAAACAGCAATTACAGGTTTCACTGCAATTGTTTGATAAGACTATATCTTAGTCACAGTTTAAAAAACCTCTATGAAAATACTTGAAGAGGTTTCATAAAACAAATCTGTCAATATATCATTGTACAGTTTTTTTTTATCACAGTATCTTCCTCTAAAATCCAATGTAGGTCAGTTCATGCTGCTCAGTATTGGCAGATAACCAGAGTTTAAGTATAAGTCTTGGAAGTAAAAATTCAGTTTGGTGCATCTCTGCGTGTAACGTCTTCAGACTGTGATCAGTAGAGCTGCAATAAACTCTCTATTAATCAAATATTCAATCAGCAGATACATTTTCAGCCACTGTTACTGTTCACATACGAAGTCATCTGCTTCTGAGAAGATTCTAACACTCCTCTTTGACACCACAGCAGTTTTTTCTAAACCGGCTCCTCAAGTGAAGCAAGCGGTGCAGACAGATGGTAACAGGAACAGACGTGAGGATGAGGCAGGTTGTGGAGCCTCGGCCCTCCAGGGTCTACACAGAGAGCAGCCTGCTGCCACGCTCCAAGTCACTGCAGCCCAGCCACAGTCACAGATACAGATCATTTAGGTCACTGAAGAAATGGCTGTCACTTTGATTCACTACAGCAGATCTTCAGCTCCGCTCAGTGCACCGCCCCCGTATGAAGGGACTGGGAACAACGTCTTGTTGGAAAGTCACATCAACAGCCACAGTAAGATGCACTACAGACAGACACTATACAGCTGAAAAAGACCCAGCATCCACAAAGATACAGGATACACCCACAGAGACTCAAAGCAACCACAAAACGACAGGATACAACCATAAACATGGTACGACCACAAAGGAACACAATACAACCAAAAGAGACTCAAAACACAACAAGACACAAAACAACAAGGAGAAAAAAAAACAGCTGCAAAGAGGCAAGATACACCACAAACAGACACAATACAACCAAAGAGACTCAAAACATCAACAGCCACACAGAGACATAATACATTTACAAATAGACACAATACAACGAAAAATAGATGCAAAATGACCACAAAAAACGTTTGTTTAAAAGAAAAGTGTGTTACAAAGACCAACTCTTATTCTCGACAGCCTTGACACTAGAGCTGCAACATTTAATTCTGGTAAGTCAACGAGCGATTGTTTTGATAATAACCTCCTCCAATGAGGATATGTCTTTGCCCCTGTCCATTTGTTTGTAAGCAGGGTTACACAAAAACTACGGGATGGATTTACATATAAATTGGTGGAGGGATGGGACATGGGCCAAGAGAGAGCCCATTCCATTTAGTCGCAGATCTGCACAAATTGGCAGATTCAGGAATATTTTGTTATCCCTTTCTTTAAAGATGTGAGATGCATTATCACCCAATCTCCCAGGGAATAAATCATGGAACTTGAAGGAGAGAATCAGTCACATCTAGAGGACTGATACAGTGAACATTATTTCTCTGGGCCTTGGGGGAGGTTCAGTCTGCGTGCTGCTATGTGTCAGTCTCATTGAGGCCTTGTTTACCTCACATTTTAAGTTCAAAACATTAATAACTGGATGACTCTGACGTTATAAATCTCTGTGTTTCATTTAGTCTTATAAATCAAACTGTATATTTTAGGGTTTGGACCACAGACTGGAGGTTTGGACAATTGACTGGACAGAACAAGACATTTAAGCTGCTCAGGGATATTATGATGGGGATTTTCTGTTTTATAGACCTGATCAATAATCAATGGAGAAAATGATGCCAGGTTTGTTGATCATGAGAATAAACATTAGCTGCAGCCATACTTAGCACATTTACATCTGTCTGACCTCACCTCATCTTACACTTTCTAATCCCTCCCTGCTTCTCATGCACATTCACACATGGACAGAATTAGAGCATCGTTCATTTTGCGCTGCAGAGACCGACAGGGCTGAGGCAGACTCCAGCTGCTGCTGCTCCGCTGAACCTGTTTCCCTCATAGCAGACGCTCCTCAGCACCTTGGATGTATCATGATAGAAAACACTGGGCTGTCTCCATCCCTGCCTGTCGCCCCCATTGTCTCAGCGCAGCCATGCTGTGGAACAGCCGCTAGCAGCAGCAGCAGCCCCACGTTAGCTGCTAGCTGCTGCGGTGGGCTCGGCACGTAAAGACGTCACACTCACCGACCCCCGGTCAACCGACGGTAGAAATGTGGTGGAGGTGAGGACGAGCTGCTTCTGCTGTTTCACCGACCGAGCAAATGCTGCTGCGACTCCCGCGAATAACGACTTGATACCGGAGAAAACCGGAGGAGCTGCGGTCATGAGTCTGCTCCGGTCCCTCTCCTCCCGTAAGCCCCCCTCCTCCGTTACCACGGCGACAAGAGGAGAGGGAGTGGGGAGATGCAGCGCGCACGCGCAGTAAAACTGTTCCTCAAAGGGAGCTCTTCTAAAAACAGCGACACAGGACTACTTACAGGGGATCTTTAAGATTAGGTGAAATACGACCAGTCTGATCTAGAGTTATTATTCAAAGCTTTCATGTAAGAGCAGAGGATGTGAATCTTTTACTGAAGCACACAGACAATAAGGATTCTGCTCCCTTACTTAAATCAACACCTTAAAACTTCTGTTATTCATCTGTATTATAGCATAAATTCTTCCATCTATGTATTATTATGTAATACAAATTTTCTCTTCTACATATTCAGCATGCACCGAAGAATGTGTATTTACTATTTTATGCTATTGTTATATATGGGTGTGCATTTTTTTTTGTGGCTCAGGGGTTAGCACGGGTCGTCCACTTACCAGAAGTTCGGTGGTTTGATCTCGGCTCCAATACATGTTAAAGTCCTGCATTCAAAGGTATTATCAGCTAAATGTACTTAGAGCATTAAAAGTGAATAGAACTCTTTGTCTTGCCCTGATGTACATCTCAGTAACTATACTCCCTCCTGTACATCTGTAATGCAGCAGGTTAGGGCTCCCACTCCTATAATAATATTATATACATAACGTGTATGTGGGCAGTGTGCAATGTGTTGTCTAATAACAGTATGTTTGCTATATGTGTGTGTCAAGCGACAGCCAGAATAAATTGCCAGTGGTTAAGATACATTTCTTGAAGACAAGTAAATCTCATTTAATTTTTCATAGGTTTTACTTCTTCATTATTATGTCGTTGATAATGCCTCATTACTTGTGCTGCATTTTACTGTTGCAGCTGTTTGAGGTGGAATTAGCTTTAGTTAGTTTGTATATTATGAGGAAAGTGTTTCCTTCTCAGGCCCAAAAGAGTCTTCAGATTCTTTGTGTGGAAGAAAAGAAGAAAAACAAAGTCGTGCTGCACAAATTCACTCTTTTCATTCTGACCTTTCACTTATTGTGAAATATCTGAGACGTTAAACATTTTGAGTAATCTGAAATGGAAGGGTTTAGAGGAAAAACATCTCACTAACCGAAAGGGTTTGACACCACTGGTGTTATATTTAAAAACGCACAACATTTTATAATCTTATCATATTTTATGCAAAGTTTTATGAAAGGTAGCTATAACTATAACTGTAAAAAAAAAGTGAAAGTCTAAATTTGTGCTCTAGTAATGCAGTTAGATATATTAATGTGTAATAACATAAAAACAACATAGCAATGGTTCCCTACTATTTTTTACGTTTTCTAAAATTGTTTAAATTGAACAGCCACTAAGATCATGTTTTACCATTTAATCTCCATGATAAGCAAGTGAAATGTATCCACTGAGTAGAACTGTGACCCTTTCACAGATCAGGCTGGTCCACAGATGGTCATTAGCTACAGCTTCACTTAAACTGGCCACAAACCATTAAGTCTGGAAACCACTGAGCCATTATATCCTGAACGACCTCATTAAAGGATAAAAAGATTCTCATTAGGGAGATGAAGACACCGTATTAATACTTAGGAGAGTTTTTAATCTCAGTCCTGTGATATTACTGCAGGCTTTAAGAAGGAGACATTACACAGTATTTGCAGTGTAGCTGTGATAGAATGATTCCTCACAGTGTTGTAGGGTCTGTGTGACAGTACTCACACTTTATCTCTGATTTGCTCTCCTGTAGCCAGTCTTTTGCTTCCCTCTCTGCATGTTTCTGTTGCGTCTGCTTGTTTGCACGGCGAGCTGTTTTGGCATGTCCTCTTGGGCTATATTCACTTTGATAGAGTCTTCTAACCGACACCGTCACATCTCGCTACAGCACGTCTGTTACCCTGCTGATAAGCAGTGGCGTCTTAAATCCCTCTGCTCTCCTCTTTGGCCACCCCCTCATCTGAATTCCTGCCCCCCTCTTGGAAAGAAAATAATTGAACTCCTACTCGAAACAGATTAAGAGCCCAAGAGATGAAAGAGTCCCTGTCATGTGTATACTCTGATGAGTTTGTTGACTTTGCTGAGTGAAAGTTCTTTGGATATGTGTGTACTCACCCACATACACTGAGCCTGGGTAATACATAGTGACGTAATAAGGGTCCTCTGCTTCCTCCATGATAAAAGCTCTGTTTGCACGAGAGTAATCCACTTGGTTTGCTGCTGCTGGGGTCGTCCCCTCCGGTCCCTGGTAAACTCTGCTCTGTGGCTGCGACTGCAGGTCAGAGACCCCCTTTGAACCGCTGCCAGGGCTGGTTGAGTTGAATGGCCAGCGACCCGCAGAGGGGGGCCAGCTCACAACACATTTCTCTGAGGGGTGTTCTAGTAGCTTTGAGAGCACGCCATGGTGGTCAGGTGGGGCCAACATATCTGTTTGATTCAGCCACATGTCCCTGAGGTTCACCTCTTTGTGGTTTTTATTCTGTCCAGTGGGTTCCTCGTGATCTGACGGATGGGTTTTTGATGTGGCGCTCACAGCGGGGGCAGGCGAAGGTCGGGAGGCCTCCTGAGTCTGAGGCGCCACCAGACATGTCTTCAGTCGAGTGTGTACACGCTGAGAAGCCTTCGCTCTCTGGTCGATGTCTCTTGACCGGCAGCTGTAATCCTTTGAGAAACATTCAGACTGGCTTACTGGGCTCTGTGCATCCATCAGGGCGGCCTGACTTGGGGCCTTGGACCAGATTCTGTGTCTCTGCTGGGACGTGACATGATGCGATCCTCCCGTTTGTGTGGGCGAGGTGCTTCCTGTGACTCTCCTTGTGTTATTGTCTTCCCCGGGTCTCCTGAGATTGAAGCCTGATAGAAATGTTGAATCCACTTTTGTTTCATCGCTCAAATCAAATCGTCTCCTCCTCGTCTGGATATTGGGTGAAACAGATGACTGACTCTCGGGAGGCGCTGTGCGAAATGAAATGTTGTGAGTCAGCTGTAAAGCTGTATTTCTCTCCGAGTACATTTGTTCACATGATTTATTATTTGAAGCTAAAGCTGCAGTTTGAGTGTGATATCTTTTTGGAGGGTAGTCTGTACATTTGCTTTGAGTTGCCAGTCCATCAAACACTGTCTGAGACTCTCTGTGAAAAACATTAGTCTTAATCCCCTCAGACTCTGATGAAAGAAATGTTTGTGTACCTGTCACTCCTCTTGGCAGTAACTCCTGCTGCTGTCTGATGTTTGACTTTGGTTTAGGGATTGAAGAAAAGTCTGAATTCCTTGGTGGAGGCTTTGGTTTATCCTTTGAAAGGTTTTCTTTTTCCCTTTTGCCTTGCAGTGAGAAGGGATCCAGAGACATGGCTGCTTGTTTCTGGGGCTCAGAGTGAGTGTGATGCTGAGACCCTCTGCTCGTCATGGGAGATCTGCTTGTGAAATCCAGTAAAACCTCTTGGTCAAGAATCTTATGCTTTGCCTCATTTGAGAAACTTTCTTTTGGCTCAACTTCTTTATTCGAGATGTTAATGGATCTAGCACGTCTTTCTGCTGCAACAGGAGAGGGCTGCTTCCCACTTTCCCCTCGGCACAGGGACGTTGGAGAAGGACTCAGTCGGGGTGTTGGGACAGTCAGAGTCGGAGACACACTTGGCTGCAGCTGAGGCTGGTGCAGTAACGGAGAAAGATCCCTCCACTGTGAGGTGGGGAG
Source organism: Pseudopleuronectes americanus (assembly GCA_038501795.1). NCBI lineage: Eukaryota > Metazoa > Chordata > Actinopteri > Pleuronectiformes > Pleuronectidae > Pseudopleuronectes > Pseudopleuronectes americanus. The sequence goes on from CM076721.1 coordinate 11,389,184, forward strand.
ATGGAGCGAATCACTTGGCTTTGGCTTCAGAGAGGAAGCAGTGGGAGAGGAATTTGGATTCGGAGCAGGACAAATGGAGAAACTGGGCATTTTAGAAACAGTTGGAGAGCTGCATGTTTTGGGTTTGGCTCTTGGAAGCGTTGAAGCTCTTTCTCCGTGGATTCTCTGACATGATTTAATCCAAGAGGGCTGACAGGATGTCTCAGAAGAATAAATTGGAACAAATAATCTGGAACCAAAAGAAGGGGAAGATGTGTGAACTACAAAATGAATTCGGTAGAATATTTACACTGTTACATAAGAATAAAGCGAGCTGGGATTTGAGCTGCAACTTATCTTACCTGTCAGTGCGTTTCTGTTTTATGTCGTGTTTTTCAGAGATGAGTCCCTTCTCATCAAATGACGGGATCTGAATAATTTTCTTTTTGATAACAGGAGAAGAGAGCGAGAGAGGAGGAGACAAGCTGGCGGATGGATGTTCCCCTGTTTGTCTGGAAGATGAAGACACTGGAGGCATCAAAGGTGCCAGACGGTTATAAACACTCATCCTGTTTTAGATGTAGAAGGAGACGAAAACAAAGAACATTTGCACGGGTGAATAAAGGAAAATTAGGCTACAATATAAATACTGAACTTTTGTCTCTGGATGAAATATTCAGAGGCTGTACTTGAATAAAAATAGAAACAACACAGATAAAATACCCCATTAATATAAGTAATGAAGATGTCACACGTTTGTATTATCTGCAGGTATATGCTTAAAGTTATGAAAGTCCCCTATATATATAACATATATATATATATATATGTTTGAAAATGTCTCAACACGTTACCCTTATATAAAGTGAGACATGCATAATTGATATAGCTGAGAAATAAATGTAATGTCAAAGTAAAAAGTAGAATTCAAGTGAATTAATAATGTTAAGTATACATTGAAAATGTACTTTGGTAAAGGAACAATTTCAAACACTGCAATCTGAAATATATTGACCGGTAGAGCACTGCCACCATAATTTCAACTGAATAACAAAAATCGTTGATGAAAAATCCGAATTGTTCAATGTAAAAAATTAGGAAATAAGAGACTAACCTGCAGCTGGACGCTGTGTCTCTGTTGTTGACAGTCTGAGTGAGTGAATAAGTCAACGAGTGTGAGACAGAGCAGTAGGAAGTGCCATTCTCCCCATTCCTTGACACTAAGGCCTCACTGTTTCACTCCCACTCTTGTCGCTTCTGTTGTTCGGTGGGTCGGACATCTGTCTGTGAAGTGTCAATGTGCCGTGTAATCACAGAGGTGGAAAAAGTAACAAGTAGCAATATAACTATGTATAAATGCTCAAAGTCAAGCAAAATTCCTGTATTCAAAAGTTTATTGTCATCAAAAGTACTAGATGTAGGCGTATAAGAGGCATTGATAGAAGTTTTCAATAATATTAAATAGAAGGACTGCATTTAGTATTGTAGATGTAGTCAAGCTCTACCCATGGCACACATGCACTCCACAGATCTCAGCTATTATAATAACGTCATAATTACACATTACACACAAAGAAATGAGGATTGGATTGAATTGTTTTATTATTGTATGAACAAAAGAAGCATATGATGACAGTTTCCTCACCATGATGTCAAGTGAAACAATGAAAATCTAAAAATATACACTTGGAGCGTAATAATAGTTTTCTTGGTCAGTCTCAGATAATCTTGGCACCTTGAATAGATCACTTGTGTTTATTTCGCACATAATATTCTATTAAAGTCATTACTACCTCATTTTGGCACGGTGGCACTGTAACAATCCACAAGCGTCTCAGCAGCTGCCATTACCACAGAGAGGATTTAAAAACCCTCATTGCACTTATGTCCCTCACTTCAACGGGTTAATTGCACAATATAAGTAAACTCCATGAAATACGCAAAGTGATTGTCAAAATACTAAATGTATGTTAAAGTTGGCATGAGTTTAAGATGGCATGAGATTTACAAACATTTATAAAGGGCAACATGTCCTCCAATAATCTCACAATCTCTTTTAGCATGTGGTCATCTCCTCTGTGTGCATTTAAAAAAAATCTTTAAATCCCCCACTGCTTCAGCTTCCCCTGATACCTACAGTAAAAATCTACAGACATGAGAGAAAAGTTGGAATGATCGGAGAGGGTTTAAAATATCAAATCATCTTTTCCTCCATCCTTTGTCTCTCCCATTTTCTTTCTCCATCTCTTAAGGTGTTGGCCTCCATCCCTCCCGTGCCCCGGCAGCACCCCTGTCCAGATGGCCCCTGCCGCCTCGCCCTCTTGATCATATGAGGGCATTGCTATCATCATCTCTGCAGTTCACGCTGGCCACCAGCGGGTGATGCCGGATTGTTTTGCTGCTCCACTTGTGGGCATCCTGCAGCCCGGGCTCCAGGAAGTACAGGCACGCTCCGAAGCCTGCCAGCACCAGCACCGACACCAGCAGGTAGAGGGGGACGAACCAGTCGAGGAACAGCCAGGACATCACTGCTGTCAGGGGCAAAGAGAGACAGGAGGGAAGGGTGAAGGAGGAGAGGACAGAAGAAAAAATGGATGGTTGAGGAGACAGGGTAGGAGAGACATGATGGAAGAGGGGATGGAGAGGAGAGATTTTGGATGAGCAGAGTTGTACTTATTGCAATGACTCCCTTTCTGCTGGGTTCAGTGTCATGCATGACAAACTGCAGCATCTCAGTGTCCCATTATTGACAGAAATCCCTCCTGCTGCCTCCGTACCATCACAAACACATGACGAGGCACAGGAATGAACAGGATTTCTTAACACTCCGACATATAGGATTTTTTTAACTTGCACAACAAACACAGTCGTTGCATCCCTGCATTCGAAATAGTGCACGACAGTAGAGAGAAGCGTGTTACCTGTAGACGCTGCTGAATCAGTGCAGTCTCTGTGCGGTTGAGGGTGGGAGTGATGCACGGCAGCTGCGAGTCGAGACAATCATCAGATCACTTCCAGCGCTGCAGCTCCCACTGGTGCGTGTGAGACCGCGGAAGAAAAGCAAATCACAGGTGTTCTCCGAGAGGCACGAGAGACAGAGGAGGCTGCACGCTGCGGCTGCATCCTCCAGCTACTGGCTGTGACGTCCAGAGAGGGAGGGGTGGGGTAGCCATGACAACGCGGGTGGCTGAAGAGGATGGAGGGAGTGGGAGGGAAAACTTATATAACTACAATCATTTTGGGGGGGTGGGGGGTGGGGGGTGGGTGAGAGGGTTGGAGGAGAGGAGAGAGAGGAGAAGGGGAGAAGCAAGCCCCTTCAGATGTCTCTGGGTGCTCGTCGCCTTGCTGCCTGCTGCGTAAAATCAATTCCACTCGATTTAACACAGAGGCCATCACACAGTTTATGTGACATTGAGAGAGAGGGAGAGAGAGAGAGTGAGGATACTCTCATGTGAGACAGCTCCTCTACAATCTGCTCTGACTGACCGCAGCTGCAGCTTTCATGGAGTCACTCCCATGAGTTGTACTTTTTGTCTTGCTGCTACAGGACAAAGGAGTGCATCCAAGATGATGATGCTGATAATGCTGATGATGATGAAGCGGTTAAACAGAGCAGCTTTGTTCTGGAAGTTTTCTGGAAGCTGGTGAAAGGAGAACTCAGACAGCAGCTGATGTATATCTCCCTCTACTTGCGTCACCCATTATAACAGCACATCCATGAAAAGCAAACATTTCTGTCACTCTATATTTTGCGTGTAGGTGATCATATAGCATCTTATTGGATAGTCAAGCCTAAAGTTTGCATTCCTAAATCCCATTGTGTCCTTATGTCTTGCCACTGGTGAAAAGAGCTGAAGTTGGTGCCTCTCTGTCTGAGTTAGACATGAAAGTCTCTAAGCATAGTCACTACAATGCACTGTAGGTTGGGCCTTTATCTATAACCTGACCTTTGGTACTGCTGGGAGAGAAGGGAGTATCTGTGGAATTAGACCGGCACTATTATCCTGTACAGATATGATCCAGATCGGCATCAGAGCCCAAGGGGTTCTTTCCTGATCCATTCCACATCATTCGACCAAGTTTCGTGGAAATCTGTGAAATTGTAATCTCACTAACAATCTATAACGTTCAAAGACCCAAACATAGGCACAGACGGAAAACAGGTGAAGTTGAATTTAGCAGAGGATTTGATCAGAACAAAGGGAAACACACAGATTATATACACAAAATGGCTAATATGAGGATAGTTGAACATAGGTGAGACATATTAGCACAACACATCAGGCGGAAAAGGGAATTTGAACCATACAAAAATTTATTTTTAATATAATAAATTTTTTCAGGAATAATTCACAGTAGCTTTAATACAGTTTCACAGGTTGATCTTACAGACAAGTGGAGAACATAATGGAACTGTGACAGCGTGTTGGAGACTGTTAGTATTTTATAACTTGTGCTCCGGCCTGGTTGACAATGACAACACTTTAGTTTGTAGCATGTTGGTCACAAACGGAGCGATGACCTCAGGGTTATTCAGGTGGACGTGATGATCGCCAGGTACCGTCACCACCTTGTGCTGAGGGAAAGAGAAACGCAGGGATATTAGCTGGACGTATTTATCAAACCATCTCAAGCATATATTTAGACGCCGCACCCACATTTCTGTCCCGAAAGTTTTGAAGAAGAGCGGGGATGAATTTCTCTTGGGCTGGTTCGGAAAATCTTCTTTCAACGCCGCCTTGTGCTCTGGATTAAAGAAGAAGAAACGAGGATGAAGGTGACATTAAGTTATTGATACGCTGGTTTAAGACATGCACTGAACTTCCTGAAATTATCAAGAGGGGCTTCATGTCTGAAAACAGCGTTATAGATATGATACAGTGAGTGTATATCTTACAGAAGAACTAAAACTGAGGCTTGAATCCTCGACTGCATCTCCAGACTCTGCTCCAAACTGAAGCGGTGTATGTTTTTCTGAAAAACAAAGACATGTTTTCATTTATGGGGCTGAATGGAAAAAAAAACGGTGTGTTGAATACAAGAGGAAAGTGCTGAATGTGGCACAGGGTTCAGGAGGTTAAAAGTCACTTACAAAATTAACCCGCAGGTCTCTGGAGAACACAAAACCTGCTGAAGAGAAACACAGTCAGCTGCCGGCAGCAGAGTGAGATTATTCCTCACCGAGGGGGAGAAGAAGAGATAAAGACGAACCTCCTTCAACCTGCACCAGACCTCGCTCTAACAGGATGTGCGCAGACTGTTCAGATAGAGTTGGGTTTGCATCCATGAGCCTGAAGGAAATAAAGTATTTTGAGTATACAGGCCACGCTACAACAAGTCTAATTTAGGCCCGAGCACTGACAGTACTATTAAAATTGTAAGGATTATTATTATTATTTATATATGTCTGCCAAGGCCCAACAGTGAAACCACATTTAAATGATCAGGAGTGTTATTTGCATCTACATCAAATTGTACACACTCAATATATTCTTCAGAATATGTCAAATTTGCTTATGAATTACTCTCAAAGAAATCATGGAATATTACGAAAAAAAGCCAATCCTCACAATGTTAGAAGGGAAGGAAATGGATCCTCACCCTGATTCAGACCCATACTAAAATTTAATGAGTTCTCTCCTGACTAATACCACTCCCTTCCTCCAAGTTTTCACACAATCTTGCTTCGAAACAAACAAACAAACAAACAGGGCCGATTACGGGGGTGATAACCAGCTGCTGGGATAGTATGATACCTCTTAACCGCCTCCTCGTGAGTGTAATCTCTCTTCTTTACTTCTGTCTTTTTCTCAAACTGAATCACCTCATCTGTCCCCTGCCTCAACACCTTGTACATCTCTTTCTGTAGGAAGAGATAGAAAAGAAACATGAGGTGATTAGGTAGAAAACTAGAGCACTCAATAAAATATAAAGGTTTCAGAGTAAAGAGAGAATTTAACTGAGGCACGATGCAATATCACTGCAGGGATCGTTTTCACCACTTGATTTTTTATTCAACAAACACAACTTCCTCAGGTCTTATGAAACAGACGCTTTTGCAGTATAAGTAGCCCAGCTTCCAATTTTCCATATAAACTATTATATATAACATATTAGTACATAAAAACATATCACTGAGGTTATGTCCCCTGCATTCATTCTAAGACAGATTCTATCTAATAGGGACGTCAGAGTGTGTTTGGAGCACTTTGACTCATGACTTCAGTGTTTCTAATATCCTGGCTACTGTCTGGCAATAAATGACAGAGTTTCGGAGACTGAGGTGTAAAGACATGTACCGGATCCGTTGGTAAGAATCCGTAAGAGTCCAAGAACACGAGAGCGTCCACCATCTCAGGAAACAGTGCAGCGAACTGTGGAAACACAATGACTTACAACAGGATGACATCTAATGAGGAAACACAGCAGGACAGTGTGTGTTTACACATCATCCACTCACCATCCCTGCAATGTCAGCACCTGTAAATACAAAGAGGCTTCATGTTATTTACACTTTCACTTTTTCAATGCAGCAAAGTATACAACACACAGATTGTGATCAGTTGTGTCCTGGTGGTGCACTCACCCATACTGTGGCCTATGATGGAGAATGTCCTCAGCTTCAGAGCTGCAGGAGTTAAGATAAGATAAGGCAATCCATTAGTAAGCCATAAATGGGGAGATTAGCAACAAATGAATAATTTAATTTCATACATCATGGAGCAGGATTCCTCGCACTCACCCCCAGCGACTCTGAGAACATCTGCCACGTAATCGAGCACAGAGTAGAAGACTCCAGGAGGACGGTGCGACGAGCGGCCGTGACCTGCCAGGTCCACCGCCAGGTATCTGCACTCTGAGAGGACGCACAGGGCCTCAGTCACACGCCACACATTAAAGTGATCCCAGTTAGAATGTACTTCATGGGGCCATATTTTCTATTGTAAAAACTACCGGGAAAGAGTTAAGTAATTTATATTGATTATAAGTTTAAAAAAAAGAGGGTAAAATATATAAAAGTAGCATTTCTTACACCAAACATAATATAAAATAAGGGTTTAATAGAAATTGTTTAGTACAATGATATTTAGCAACATAAGTTTTGTACGTGCACACATCAATCATAGATCTTAAAATTGCTTTATTTGTGTGGATTATAATAGTCGGAGGTGATAGTAAATGAAGAGCAGTTCTCGTTGATGAGCTGAGACAAATCTGATCATTTAAAGGGACGGACTTCCCAAAGAAACTATAATGTACTTATAAAATATGTTTACATGCAAAATAGTGTCTCGGTTTTAATTAGGTTTTTTTCCCGAGAAGCCACATTTTGTCTTGCCCAACATGCTGTTTTTTACAAACCCGCTTCAGTCCTATCCCTGTTTTGAGGAACCTGAATAAGCTTCCTGTGGCTGGAGCCCACCGACTGAAACCTGGATATTCTGTTGCGAGTAAACACCTTAACCTGGAGGGTATTCCATCAAACTGGCTAAACTAACCCTGGGTCAAGTGAACTGGTCAAGCTTGACAGACTATGACCGCAACTTTATATAACCATGCATACACACTTAATAGTTAAGATAATACACTTAATAAAAATGATTTCTTGTTATTCTGACTACAGACATTAAGAGTGTGATAAAAACTCTGGACTGAACTGTCTTCAAACATCTTTGAACACGTTTCCGCGCGTCTGTCATTCTTTGAGACATGTCTGAACGTAACTTGACCGTGATCCTGGTACTCTAAAGCGTTACCATGGTCACTTAAATGAGCCAGACTTATCAAAGTAAGCCGGGATTAGCGTTTAGCCACTTTGATGGAATAGGCCCCAGGTGTTTGGTCCAGGTGAGACATGGGGACACCCTGCAGGGCGGATTCTGTTAGAATCATGCAAACATGGAATAAGAAGGTTTTTTTAAGTTCCTTTTCAATACAAGCCCCATTCAAAAAACAGGATAAGACTCAAACATAGCATGTTTGTATGTAAATGCAGTTACACTTGCAGTCCAATGTGTAGCATGAGGCACAACACACTGAATCCACTCATCTAACTCATTGATTTCTCACTGAACCACTGAATGTGTTATCCAGTAGTTTTTTCACAGTTGCTTCATCATTCCAGTAAAAACTTGATGTAGTCTTCAGCCAGTGTAGTGAGATACACGCTAATGCTAAATGTGTTGATAATTTTTGCAATTAATTTTTGGTGTGTCGTGATTTACCTCTGGGCAGCAGGGGGATGAGGGTGTTGAATGAACCACAGTTGTCAGCCCAGCCGTGCAGGCACAGCACAGGACGGCCCTGATCAGGACCCCAGACTTTACCCCTGATCTCTCCCCATGGGACTGGAACTGAGAGCTCTGAAACTGGACACACAACACAGCACCACACAAAACAAAACAACACAACACAACAGCACAAAACAACACCACAACACAAGACAACAACACATCAAAACAACACAACAACACAGGTGTCAGTGTGCAGCTCAAACACAAGTTCACTGTGACATCATATATATATATATATATATACACACACAAAGTCATAAGGTATTATTGACATAAAAACACAACAGATTACTTGCTGGTTTACAGTAAAAACAAAAGAGCAAAACTTCACAGAACTTAATATTTATGAACTTATTTCAGTGTCTGATGATTCTCAGTTGAAGTCTTAATAGAAAGTTAAAGTGAATAAGCTGCAGCTTTGTTCCAATGGACTCTTAGATCTGTGAATCAAACTCTGCAGCTCAGAGACAATGATCTTTACTACAGCGCGTGGACTCTGTTTACAACATCACACTCTGCTTTGGTGCTAAATCAGTTTGAAGGAAACACTTTCTCACAGCGCGGATTGTTATCATTATTCACACTTTCTCACCTTCTCTGTCCAGCTGAGGTCCTGTCGCGTGCATCTTTACACAAACTTACAAACTTCCCTGCGCACTTCCGGGATGTGGAGCCTGCAGACTCCGAGGGGAACTACTTTCCCTCCGCTGGGTCTCACAGGCAGCCTCCTCTGCTGTGAAGGACACGAACAACCATTTTCAGCTAAATGGAAAATATGTTGGTGTTTATTTTAACTTCCCGATGTTCTTCAAGTTGGGCTGCTTAAAGTTTCGCTTTACGTTTTGTTTTGTTTTCAACTAACATATTTTGGAAGTTTTTCCTCGAAAGCCTCAGGCCGCATTTGTACGACCCCTTGTTTGTTTCAATAAGGCTCATATAACTAAAAAAGCATTTACACTAAATTGAAAATATATTTATTATCTATCTATTCTGTGCAACCACTTGACATACATTTTCTAAATTAAATTTAAAATGTTTTCAATGTAGCTGCTAGTGAAGAAACTGAGCTCATATTATCAGTATTTTTTCTAGATTCTATGTTCAATTGTATATTATTGTCAATATAGTTCATTTGAAATCTTTAAAAACTGAAGGATTCATTATTACCCCATCCACACTTCTTTATTTAGTAAAAAAAACCTTGACATTTATTTTTAAAGATACAATTTAATGAGGCTGTTGCAAAGATTTTGGAAAAAGGTGCTGAAAACCATTGATGGATTCAGGCTTTAACATGGATTTGATGAGGTTTTGCATCTGTTTGTAACAGCTCATGGGAGCTGTGTGTTTTTTGCTCTTAGTTGTGAGTAAAATGTGAAGCCTGTAGTAGATTCACCTGTTTATTTCAGAATGAGGACAGAATTCCCCAGCATCATGTTTCAGCTTTGTACAAAGACTGAGGAAAGAAACGTTCAAAGGCTTGTGGGACACAGGTTAGTTTGGAAGTGGGGCAGGACTTGTTCCTGTGTGTTATAAATAACTGGCATTATACTCACTTCAAAGATTCAACTTGCTAAAGCCCAGTCATCTGCTAAGTTAAGTAAACTTGTTAGATTAACTAGTAGGGCACAAGGTAGAACACGTTGCATTTCACACACTGACAGATATCAGTTCTCTCCTCACATCGAGATCTATGAATTATTCCCTGGTGAAAATCTAAAAAATGGAGGGATGCATTCTACTGTGTGATATTATATTTCCATTGGTAACTGAGAGTGCCTGTTGTGGGGGGTTTGTAAAATTAATCAATTTGATATATTTCTAAAACTAATTTTGACAGTGATTTTTCAATGGAATCTAATAAATCACTTGGCACCCTTTGCCTGTTATTACGGTTTACACAATACAAATGGCACTTACAAAGCACATATATCACCAAGGCTCATCAATCCTATACGTGGTAGATGAGTTCTTTCAGTTGAAATATAACAATATACGGTAAGAGGAAGTTTTTGTCTGATAGCTCTGCTGAATTATTTTTCATATTTAAACCACATCCACACCTAAATTGAATAAGTAAAATGCCCAGGGGCCACCCTTCCAACAGGTTTGGTGCAAACTGGCTCAGTAGTTTTTATGTAAACCTGCTGATAAGCCAGTAAACAAACTAACAGACTGACGCGGGTGGTGGTGGAGGTGATGTGTCAAACCATGTAGTAAACACGATCTACAGTACTTGTACTTACTCCTCAGACTTCACACCCTTCCTTCCCGCTGCTCACCAACCTCCGAGACTAAACATGAGGAGACCCTGTACTACGTCTGATGAATTATTTAATTCCAGATGCAGACTTCAAACACATCAGAGAGCATTTCAAACTTTCTGCTGCAGATCGAGATGAACACAGAATTCTGCAGCCGCTGTTCATTCCACTCATTTCTTCTGTGTGAAGCTCCGACATTTCTTACAACAATATTTCTGTCTGCTTACTGCATCAGTGTATAAATTGTGTGTAAACAAACACCATGTTTTTTTAGCCAAAACATTCCGGGTCCTCAGAGGATGAAACCACATCAGTATTATCACCACCAACAGATCAGAGTTGCCACCTTTTCCAAAATTTGAGTTTTATTATCTCGGTCAAGGAGATTATGTTATATCTGTGTTTGTTTGTTTGTTACCAGGATAATGCAAAAACTATTCATGGGATTTCTATGAAACTTTGAGTAAGGGAAGAGTATGATCCAAGAAAGAACACATACACATTTTGTGTGGAGTTGGACGGGATCAGGGTGTGGATCCAGGAATGTTTGTGAGAATGTTGTTCAACATGTTCTCAACTTTCTCAGAGAACAATGGATGAAACATCTTGATGAAAAAGTGTGAGTGTGGGCTATTTGGTGCAGTTCCAAATAAATCCAAATCTGGATCAGATAAATTCAATGTGGTTTCATAAAGGTCTTGGTGGAGGTCCACACTCTGGAATGCACAAAATACAAACAGCACCTTTAATTAAATAAATGTCTTCAATGCATTTATTATGTTAGTGTGGACAGTCACGGATGTAAACTGTCACTCGACTGGTCGGCAGAGGCAAACGGCTTCAAGGCATTTACGCTACTGTGCTCCTCCATTCAAACTGTAAATAACAAGAAGATTCAGAGCATTGTTGTGTTAAAAGGGTTATTCTACTGTTTAAATACAAATACACAAAGTACTGCATTAAAACCTGCTGTTGACCTATGATGCAGACGTGATTCATTGGATGGATTCATGAACAAGATTTTTTACTTCATCAGTGAGTACAAAAATACAAACTGTGTCAAAAACACATTGACGCTGCATTTCATTGATCCCCTCCTTCAGCAGTTTAAAGATGAACTAGAGTTTAAGAAGAACTTAAACTCATCATTAGTATAAATCTATATATATTTATGTTAAAATATTTTAAATCCCAAGTGCCAGAAAAAATTAAACACTACAGTATAAATAAAATAACGTAAAAATGCCCATAAAACATTTATAAAACACTTAATGACAGACTGCGCTGGCTAAGTTAGTTGCTCTTGTGTGTTTTCTATAACTTAGACGTCTGTACATCTGGCAGTCTGTCCGACTGCGCACACACATTGGTCTGCAGGAAGTCCGACACCAGTGGAGCCACGACCTCAGCATCATTCAAGTGGATGTGATGATCACCAGGTACTTTCACTACGGTTTGCTGAAAGACAGACGCACACACACACACACACAGTTAGAAGAGTGTTAGAGATAAAATGAATGTGTTAAAAAGCATCCTGCAGGTATGGAGCTTCATTATCATTTATTATAATGTCATGTTCATTATTCTGGCCACTTCGTGAATGTAGTCAATATTCTCACTCTCTTAATTCTGGCGAGTCTCTAACTGTGGCTGTTTGTTGAGTCCCAGGAGAACGGGCTGCCTGCTGCGGTCTTATCATTTATCTAGTACTGGAAAATGCATTAAGTTGATCACAAACCTCCGGCAAGTTAGAGGACAAAGTAACGCTGTTTACTACCTGGATTTAAATATACATTTGAATATGAAGGGAATCCCATAAAGTCAAATACGGGGGAGGTGGCCTGAGATTACTGCAAACCAAAAACTTGAAACAAACTGACATTGATCTATTTGGTGAAAACATTCTAATCATTAATCTTAAAAATGTACAAAATGTAAAAGTCACTTTCAAAACACATGCATGAAACAAAAAATAATAATAAAATAATAATAATTATCCATTTTTCCATTTCATTGTCAGCATTTTATTTTTTATATATATAATTATGTATTTTTATTGGTTTCTGTATTTTGTGCCTTTACTCAAGTGAATGATCAGATTAATCGTTGATATTCTGATGTGAAGAGCTTTTCTTTGCTGTATAGTGAAACTTTGTTCTTCTCCTCATCCTGTCTCCACAGCAGCACTGGACCAGGTACAGTATGTAGGTCGGGGTCTAAGTTCACAGCTCTAACAAACGATGCTGCCTCTGAGACACTGAGCCTTTTTACTACACAGCTTCTTCTGCACCTCTGCAGCTGTCTGTCCACTGGGCACAATTACACACAGGCTTAACGGCTAAAAATAACCACAAAGACGCAAGTGCCACCATTTTACTACAGAAACAAACTCACATTTCTGTCCCTATAGGCCTGCACAAGAGCTGATGAGGCTTTCTTTCCATCTCGTTCAGCAAACACCTTCTCGAAGCCGTCCTCCGCTCTGTAAAGACAAAGAGGTGTGCACACTTAGTGAGGCTCAGCGTTGTGCTGCTGGAGTTTAGTGCGTGAAATATGGAAAATGAGGCAGTTACAGAATAACGAGGGTGGAGGCTGTTATCCTCTTCTGGAACTCCAGACACTGCTCCAAAGTGGTGCGCACAATGTTTTTCTGTCATCACAAAGCAAAAACACAATTTAGCTGCAATACATGGGCTTCATACGACACCTTTGGGAGAACTTTAAGAAAGTAAGTGATGAGCTGGAGCAGTTCAGCAGCAACTTACCAGATTGAGACGAAAGTCTCGAGTGAACGCAACACCTGCAAGAGAACAATGCATTATATCACAAGCATGAGAGGACAATAAACATAGTGAGGCTATTCAAAGAATTTAGTTCTCAGAGGAGGAGCAGCAACAAACAGACAGAGCAGACTGACCTCCCTCTACTTGATCGAGACCTCGTTCCAAAAGGATGCGCACAGACTGTTCAGACAGAGTCGGGTTGGCAGCCAAGAGCCTGAACAAAAGAAATATGCCTTTTATACAAGAGTTGCACAAACAAAGTTACTGAACTAGCATAAATATGAAGGTAATACCTCTCAGCTGCCTTCTCATAAGTGTAAACTCTTCTCCCCCTTTCTTCTGCCTTTGCTTCAAACTGAAGCATCTCATCCAGGCCCTGTCGGACCACTTCTGGAATTTCTTTCTGCAAGAAAAGAACGGGGCTCCATTAAATATTACTGACGAGACAATTACTGATAAGACATTACGGACAAGAGTGGATTATAGAAATCCTTTTGGCTGCCTGTGTGTTTTAGGATTGATTTCAACATATTGCTGTTGACCTTCAAGGGACTACATGGATACTCCCGAGTCATTTAAACTGTGAACGCAGGATCAAAATATCTTATAATAATAATACATAGCATTCATAGAGCACTTTTCAAAGCTCTCATAGACGCCTTACATTGAACAATCAAACAATCTTGGTCGATTTGCTGTGCCTTGAACACATCGTCTGAGTTATTTATATATTTATACTCCCTGCTTACCACCATGCATTGTATCTTAAACCTAAACTACATGCACTCTGAAGTTAGGCAACTTGTCCTTCTATCACCTTCTACCTACTCTGTGTGTTTTTGTTGAAAAGTCACTTGAAGATGGTTTGGATGCAGCAGAACGACAGATTTGTTTTCAGCCACATAAAAATTCATAGAAAAAAAAATCAATTGTCCATCCCCCTTGAGACGGTCTGTCCTCCAGCTGAACCTTTCCGTTAAGCTTGGAGAGAGACATTTTGGTGTCAGGTGCAACAGCAGGAAAGTTCTGCTGGTTAGAGCTAAAATGTTTGTGGATAAGTTGTGCAGTAGTTTAATGCTAAATGTGAATTAAGGAGCTCAGGTTTGTGCTCAGGGTTTCGGAAACACCACATTATCTAAAACTCCAGGCAGAGACAGTAGGTATTCATCTTCCTTCCCACATCCAGCCTGTGGGTACAGAGATAAATTCTGAGCAAGGTGTTGGACTCTTTGTAGTTTTATTATAGTGTAATACTATCTGTATCCCTTATAAAGAACTACAACACACAGAGATAAACAAACTATGCATGTCTCCCAAAAATATCTCTTAAACCTAATTCTAAAGTGTAGCTGAGGGGTATTTAAGTACATATTTAAGACTGAATATGTAATCTCTTAGCATAGACAGTACTTTTTATGGCTTAAATTAAGAGTATTACATTTTAAGATACTGAGGGAATCCTGGTGGTTACACTAGGATCAAATACTTGGGAACAAATAAAATGGGACAACATTGAAAAAATATATATATTTGTGAGTCAGATTATAGGTTGAACGCACAGATATACATTTATAGATCGCTCTCAACAGCACAACAGCACAGTACAGTCCTGCAGAGTCTCAAGGGTAAAAACTGTTAAAGTACCGAATCTGTAGGTAAAAATCCATAAGAGTCCAGCAGAACGATAGAATCCACCTTCTCAGGATACAGAGCGCTGAACTGTGAAACACAAAGTACACACCCAGGTGCAGAAATGATAATAAGAGTAATAATAATAATAATAATAATAATAAGTCGCTGTTCATCATTTGAAAACTGTTCTGATCACTTACCAATCCAGCAATGTTACCACCTGAAATTAAACAAAAGAAGAAGGTGGACACATATAACATGTGACATACATCCAACATATTATTAATATGTTAATATTCTAACATGGTAAATGTCTCCAATTCTGCTGTGTGGCTGCACTCACCCATACTGTGGCCTATGATGGAGAATCTGTTCCACTGCAGAGCTGCGGGAGTTAATTTCACACTTCATCAACCAGGCTCAATATCTCACCACTGAACAGACTGAGTGATACAGAGCGTTATACATTTCTATAATATAATATTCATTTCTTTCTGCATTCATATACTGCTCCTGCAAGTGGACGCAAAATTAAGTAAAACCTTTGATGAAGTTTGTCCTTAAATAAAAAGTAAACAGTGTATTACAGTGGGAAAAAGGCTGATTTGCATACAACTGTAGCTACATAGCTAAAATGAGAATAACCTGATGCTCCAACAGGGATGTTTGATTTGAAATAGGAGCTAAACCTGCCGGTTCTTGAACTCACACACCGTCAGCGACTCTGCGTACGTCCATCACATACAAGGGAAATGTGTAGAAAGCTTCAGGAGGACGATGTGAGGACAGGCCGTGACCTGGGAGGTCCAACGCCACGTATCTGTACTCTGAGAGGACGCACAGACAGAAAGAATCAAAGAAAACAATAAGCTATATTCTAAGCTGAAATACAGAATATCATATCACAGAGGCAATCAAATTCCAGACTCAACCAGCTGCAATCATGATATCAGTGTCTCGGTAAAGGGCAGCGATATACAAGTACAAGACAGTGTCTTTGGCTTAAGGTCACATCCACAATACTACCATATGTTGCATCAATTCTGTTTCAGATACCTAACATGTTGTGAGCAACACATTCTTTTTTCTTTCTTCTGCCCAAGAAGAAAAACTAATAGCTGTTGATTTATGAATATGTCGATAATGATATTTATGTGTTCACATTACATTGAATTAAAACAGAGTGAAAGGGCATTATATAAGATTCAGGTGAAAGGGATCTATAGGCAGAATGGCCCCTAATCTGAATGTTATAGGTCGAGAAAGCAGTTAAAGACTTTGACAAAACTTGCGGGTATGAGGAGTTCAAACTTCTCTGCTGATTTACCTTTGGGCAGCAGGGGGATGAGGGAGTTAAATGTTCCACAATTGTCAGCCCAGCCGTGCACACACATCACAGGACGCCCGTGATCAGGACCCCAGACTTTACCTCTGATCTCTCCCCATGGGACTGGAATAGAGAGCTCCGACACTGGACACACAACACAACACAATCTGTTTTAGTTAGGTAGCAGGAGTACTCAAATCTATGAACAGGTTAACATGAAACCCGGTGGAAGGACGTTGTGTGGATCACAGAAGAATTTTGGTCAGATCCGGATCATGGGGCAGATACAGGAAGGGTGTTTTAACACATTTCCCTGAATTCCCAGGGAATATTTCACATCAGACATGTTTAGGGAACTAGTATCTATGAGTGTGTGGAATTTGATGAAGCTTGATTGAATTTAAAGGGACTGTTGGGTCTTGGCGGACATACACACTCTGCTAGGTGCCATTCTGGTTGATTAATATAATAGTTGACAGACAGAAAACTGTAACATTGTTTGAGTAAAAATATCTTGTCTTTAATTCTCAATGTTTCTTTTATCTCTGTTTTCTGTGAACTTAGTTGGACTTCAGACTGTTGGTTCAGACTAAACAGGTGATCGGTCGTTGTCATGGTAGTCAGGACAACTGTGACTCATCGTTTGACGAGTGATCGTCATGAGCCTGAAATGTGTGAAACCTGAGAAAAGATCCTCATCAAACAACCTGTGGCTCCTTAACAGACTGACTGCTTATATGACTCATCAGAAATATGACATGTACAGTAGAATAGATCTACCTATCCTGCCTCATATTTAGTTTATGTTATTTATATATATTTATAAATATATACATTTAATTGCGAGTCTTTTAAATAACCCACAAATGCACACTTGCACACGCATACACTTGCACAGACATAAACCAACTCATACACCTGCACGCACGCACACACATATACACTTGCACACACAGAGACACACACACACACACAGTTACCTGCTTGTTTGACAGTGCTGGAGTTCAGGTGCCTGACGCCCTTCAGACTCTGCATCATGGTGGACAACACCTCAGCTCGGAGATCAAACCTGAAACATGTGATTCAAGACATTAGTTGGAAACAGGAACCAGTGAGAACCCAGATCCTCCACAGGCTCCTCCTCCTCCTCCTCCTCCTCCTCCTCATTCTTCTTCTTCTTCTGGTTTAGTGCTGCACTGTACCCAAACTGAGCCCTGTCGCCCCCTGCTGTTCAGTTTTATTATCGGATCAGTCTTTGTATCCACTGTACAGCACACAGTCCCTATTGTGTCACTGCTATCAGTTCAATATCTTGTTTTGTGTTCACACAGCGCCCCCTGGGAGGTCGTATTTATACTGAGTTAATTATCACAATGGAAAATACATTTAATTGAACAGGTTGAAATGTTGCCTGTTAACTTTAGATCAATTTATTCCGATGGGCTTTTCCTCTATGATGGTGCTAATTAGACTGGAGAACAAACCCTTCCTTGTTGTATCTTTAAATCACACACATAAGAAAAACAGTGTGTAGATTTAATCTTCCCACAGGAGTCACAGGAAAAACTGAAACTCACTTTCCACAACACCACATTGCATAGGACACTGGTCCCCATGATATTGACTGGTCCTGACAAGGTCAGTGTTTATGCTGGGAAAGGTCTCAGAAAGGCAACAAACACAAACACACACATGCACACTGTTTGTTTGCATGTATTTAATGTGATCGTCTTTATTCAGATGAGATTTCACTGGCATGTGGAGGCTCAGAGAGATGAAACACGGAATAACAAAGTGATTCATAAACATATCATACAGTGCTTAGGTGGAAATAAAAGATTTCATATGAAGGTTGGGGATATTGTGAACATGTGGGAGAGGTGCAGTGAGAGAGGTAGAGACGTCGGTGGGAGGGTTGGAATAATCTGGCGACCGGACAGAGGCAGGCAGTATAAAAGGTCAGCTTTAAGGGGGGGGCAAGTCAGGTCGAGAAGAATTTGGTATCATCATCACACAGGATATTTTACCACAGGTAGGTACTCTCTGTTTTAAAATACTTTCATGGTACAATCTTAGAATATAAACGTGTTGATTTATGGAATATTGACAGAGAATACAACTTGATTAAAGCAAATTGGTAATGATTTGACATTTAGATGTTCAGGATAATTTGACATCGAGCTGTTTCTGTCATTTATCAAAAATTTAAGATGCAGCGAAAACCAACTCCAACCCAGCTGGAGAATGTCTTGTGCTATATTAAATTTAAATATACAGGTATAAAGCTCTTTCATAATATCAAAGTCCCTGAATTGAAAGGATATACCCTAGGCTACTAAACAAATTACATTGGCATTAAAACAAATGCAGATGATTGTGCTCTCATAAGAAATGTTTATTTTAAAGAAAAGCAACAGTACATCTCACAGACTGAGTGAGGGCAGATGGGGTTATGTATCTGCACCTTTCTAATAATAATGACCCTTGATTAAAGCGGCTCTTAGCTCAGGACATCAAATGAAAAAAAAAGAGATGTCACAACGGAAGAAAAGGATGAAGCTGTTTATGAAGCCTCGAAAAACTTCATGTGATCAGGGCACTTTGTTTTTCCTCGATTTTTTCCCTGATATTTCTTAGAGAAAAGTGTTCTGTAATGTTTTTAATCATCCTCACTTCCACTCCTCAGATCATGGCTGACTTTGACATGGTTTTGAAGTGCTGGGGTCCAGTGGAGGCGGACTACACCACCCACGGGAACCTGGTTCTGACCCGGTCAGTGGCTCCGATGAGCCCTCAATGACCTCTGTGTCCTCAGAGGTAGCTACGGCCCTGGTGCTGTATGATCTCTGCTGAATCCATTTATTTTCTTTTCTTCCCAGTTTGTTCATGGAGCACCCGGACACTCAGAAGCTGTTCCCCAACTTTGCTGGGATCCCTCAAGGTGACCTGGCCGGTAACGGAGCTGTGTCCGCCCACGGTGCCACTGTGCTGAAGAAACTTGGTGACCTGCTGAAGGCCAAAGGAAACCACGCTACCATCCTGAAGCCTCTGGCCCACAGCCACGCCACCAAGCACAAGATCGCCATCAACAACTTCAGGGTAACCTTGTTTGTTAGCTCGCTCGATTCAACAAAAACGCCATGACCGATTTCCAGGGAATTTTGTGAAGGGGTGGGGCCTGACCCAAAGAAGAGACAATGACATTCTGGGGCAGATTTGGATCCAGGAGGGATTTGTTTCAACAATGCAATCAACATTTTAGTTGTTTTTCAGAGAATAACTCACGGATCTTAATGAATAAATCTTGACATGTTTAGGAGACTGATATTTATATTTATAAGTCTGTGCAAATTCATTGCAGGTCCAAATAAAAGTCCACATCAAGTGAAGTTAAATGTTGTTTCATGAGGGAACAGTTGGGCCTTCACAGAGATCTGTTCTCTCCTGAGTTCCACTGTAATAATATGTGTGAATCAAAGTTATCAAATTAATTTTGTTCCTCCGAACCTGATTTTAAAACCTTTCACTGTATTTTCTCGACAGCTGATTACCGAGGTCATTGCTCAAGTCATGGCGGAGAAGGCAGGACTGGATGCTGCCGGGCAACAGGCTCTGAGGAACGTGATGGACGTCGTCATCGCTGACATTCAAGCTAACTACAAAGAGCTGGGCTTCGAAGGCTGAGAATGAATTTTGACCCAAGTCATGTCGAGGTCAAATGACAAGACAAGAAATATTCTGCATGCAAGTGCTTTAAAAAAATAAAAGTATAATCTATGTGAAGTAATAAATTAATACAGCACCATTGTATATTAGGAGCTCCAGATGTGGACAGTTATAAATCCCAAAGAAGTTAAAATGCAATTTTGCACAATTGTATTAGGTTGTGTTGGATTGCAAAGGTGATCTGTAATACATGGTTTATCTTAACATTGATCTTGGACACAAACATCAATATTCTGTAAAATGATTACCAATAAAACACTTTGTTGCTCAACTCTGCTCTCTATTCTTTATCTTCATTTTCATTTTCATTTTCAATTTCAATCTCATTTCTACTGCTGCTCCTATTTAAAAATGAAATAAAGCATGAGTGACAGGACATTTTGATTAGATATTTTATGAGGTCTGAAATTAATTGCAGCTCATTGTTAGAGTCAGACGATCCAGATAAGAATAAGGTCAAGAAGTAAAGTATTGACTTCAAGAACATGCGCACACAGACACACTTACAAACAAAAAAGCCAGTGTCACCTGTAAATCTCATTGCTGAACCTTTAATGTGTTATTCCTTGAACAAGTCTCATCTGTACTTTCCCATCTTTTTGGTGACACTATGATTCCATACGAAGTCATTCAACACTAATGATACTTAAAAACAAAGTTATATTAAGTTGTGACCTTGTATCAGCTGGAGTCAGAGACATTAACCCTTAAAACACATTTCACAAATGAAAAACAAAAGCTTGAGAGAGTAAAAATGTTAATGATAATAATATAAATCGGTGAACAACAGGAAAAACTTTTCGATCGTCATACAACCCATCAGGTTTACCTTGGGACTTGCTGGGGGGTGCAGACCTAAGGTGTGAAACCACAAACTCTCATCGATAATCTCACATCAGACCATTGTGTAATTTAAGGTTAAGTATGAATCAATGACATATACCCATTGTATTACTTTCAAGGTGATGTCTTCAAATCCCTTAGTCAGACTGTCTCAGAGAACCACTGCACTGTGGGCTCAGGAGACACAAACAGAAGGCCGGTGGTTTGATCCCCGGCTCCTCCAGTCCGCATGCTGAAGTGCCCATGACCAGGATAGTTAACCTCAAATTGTCGCCTGAAGGCTGTGCTGACAGTGGGTGAGGAATAGTGCAAGATATAGTAGCTGAAATATCTCATGGAACGAAACATGACATATGGCCCAGATATGCAAGATCCCCAGAGGGTGAATGCAAATGACTTACTGTAAACTTCTTTCTCCTGTTGAACATCATCAGGGCAAAGTTTTCACTTGTCGTGAAATATCTCAACATCTGCTCACAGGACTGACACTGATTTATTGCATTTTTGACAGCCCTCCACTTTCTTACATTGTCAGATTCTCCTTTCATCCAAAACTAATGACAAACCTCCATAAGTAATGAAAACCTTGGTGTTTGGTACATCAGCTCATCTCTACACTTTCAGTCTGGTTTCTTGATGACTGCCTTGGGCCTTTTTCATTCTCTGATGACGACTGATGAGTTAATTCAATGTTTCAGCTCTTTAGATCTATGCAGATGTGTTGATGTCTCAATCTGGGAAGTGGTCTTTGCATTGGGGGTGATACTTGACTAAAGGACAGTCTGACAGTCGCTGTAACCTCTGAGGTCATAAAGGTCGTGGAGCTGCTCCACCTAGCTGCTGTCCCATCAGAGGTCACACACAGTGAAGTTTGTATTCATTAGTTAAGTGTTACTGGGACAGAACCAAGAGTGTTATCAGTGACATTCCTCAGCCCCACTGACTCCTTGCTGTCCTTCCATTTACTTACGTGATGCCAGCATTTAGTTAACAAGTGTGATGGACAACTGCCGGGATGATAAACTAACTATAAATAGTGGTTGTGTGCGTGTGCATCCGAGCACAAATGCAGACGTGACACCAGGCACAGAACCTCTGGTCCCATTCCTCTGCCCCCCCCGACCAGCTGCCCACTGAACCGGGGCCAAACTCACTGGTGCTCGACAGCAGACTCTGGCTATATGTCCAGTGTCACGACAAACCGTATTCTTCTTATGTAATTAATAATAAATAAAACTACAAATTCAAATATCCCTATAAATTAATTTGTATAAATATGTCAATATAAAGAAATTCAATGAAGATTTAATTCATTATTTAAATGTTTTGTGACATTTATCTCAGTCGTCCACAGTGAAAATGATTTGAAAATAAAGTTTCAACACATTTTTTTATGGACCAGATTTATTTTCATATATTTACATGTCCTATAATTGTATCATGTATAAACCATGAAATCAAACATTCACATTTAAAGTACAAAGAAACCTATGTTGTAATTATTTACACTATTCAAAACATAAATATTCTGTGGCAGCATCATGTTGATATTTGATATCACTTCACGGTTCAATTTAAAGACCCCGCACATCAACACTGTTTCTATTTGACTGTTCGGACCCTTGCTCTGGTTGAAGGTGGGAACAATGGTTCAATTCATTAATACATTATCCCAGGGAATAATTCATGGATCTTGATGAGAAAAAAACACACATTTAAAGAACTGATATCTATGGGTGTGTTGAATTTTGGTCCAGCTTGATTGAATTTCAGGGGACTGTTGGGGCTTGGCAGAGATGCACAGTCTCCTGAGTGATATTCTACTTATTTACATGTTTTCCTGAAGTGGCATGTCCAAATATCTTGTGGTATGAAAGAGCATCAATATGTATGTAGGCTGAAGCAGTTTTGAACCAAAGCACAAACATGTTGTGTAAAATAATAAAAGAAGACACCATGCTGAGGCCACCACTACAAATAAATAGACTGTACACATGATAAAGTCAGGGTAGATCAGTCACTGGGACTAATCAAAGCTGGGCTGGTCGATGTCCAGGGGCACTGTGCACTGGGTCAGGTTGGACAGGTAGAGCGCTGTGGCCAGGGGAACAAGGCCGGCCGCCACCTTCAAGATGGTCAGCAGCCTCTCTGTAGCGTTGGTCACACCATCTGGTGTCTGGAGGGGAGGAACATTACACAGCTGCTTTTAAAGAAACTGAAAACAAGGCACTGCAGAAACATTTAGAGTCCTTGACCTTCACTAACGCTGAGCTTCATAAGCCAGACACACAAGTGGCTGAACTGTAATGTTAATACCACAGGGAATGCACTTAATGTTTGTGAGAGACAAACCTGATCCTCTGCAAACAACAGGGGGCAGTGGAGCGACGCAGCCAGCCTTCTGACAGTGTCCAGCCGCTCTGTGGGGACTGAAGCATTACGAGCTACGAAGGACAGAAAGAATATGAAGACAGACAGTCAGAGAGAGAATAACAAAGAAAAGACTGAACTAAGACTTGGCCATTTAAAGAAGAATAAAGTATATGAATTTTGCTTAATTTCATTGTTATACTTAAAAGATTCCACTCATCATCATACCATTAGTGACCAGGAAGCAGACTTTGCCAAGGAAATATCCAGGGTCCAAATATTTCAGGGAAGCATCTGCTGACTGGAAACTATGACGAAGCAAAAATAATACATGTCAGAGTATCAACTGTTAATATGCTTTAACAATTCATTCATACATGAGTTATCATGAAAAACAAACAACATGAAGACAACACAATGCTGCAGAATTCAGTATCTTTTTTAATAAAATATTTGTATTCTGTCTTCCAGGTAATATCAGTCTGTAAATGTCTGTGAATATGTTTAAAGTCTGTGTTGGCAACAAAATAAAAAGTGAGGCCAAAACATTGTTCAGTGAAGAGTTGACAGAATAAAGAAGAAATCAACTAAAAGCAGTGGTTGTTGATTTTCTCTCACAATTAAATCGAAGATAAGCTGAAGTTTGTTAATATGCAGTAATATGTGTGCTTTAGGAGAAAGAGAAATGACAAACTTGAAGGACGATGTACAAGTTTCATTCTGGAAAACTGAAACTACAATATGGAGTTTTTGTATTTTACCTGTGTGTTCAGTTAATAAAAGCACACGAGTGTTAAATATGTTCCTGTAAGGGTTTGAGAGTTACCTGAGCTCTGAGGTCAGGTTGATGATGAACACCACCAGATCTATTCTTGGACGACTCTCCTCGTTCTCCAGGGGCAGAGGGAGACTCTTGGCCAGTCTCCTGATTGGTAAAAGAAATGAGCTCGTTGTCAGGATGAACACTGATGAGCAGCAAACAGTCAATAAAGCTACGTTCATACTACAGGAGATGATTATAGCTTCCAGGCATTAATGTCCTCAGATGACTATAGATGCTTGTATGAAGGTTCAAAAAATGAGCATCAACAATATTGCATTTTCAAAAACATCTGACTTGGTTGGTTGTATTTCTGATCAGATGAGAACATTTATTAGGCAATAAAAATGGGCTAACATGGGCAGACGATATGACAACTTCTGTGTCATAGAATAAACAACTTGGAACAGATTTGCATCTAGGTTTACAAGTTGTTCAAGTTCTATATATTTGGTTGTGTACGTGTGTTCTTTTTATCTATAGTTATTTGTAATTCAGTTCATGGTTAAAATGTCAAATATCAAGCTCCAATGAATTTTCTTTGTCATAGGCAATAATAACAACTAAGTAATCATTGGCAATTTAAACTGAATATCAGCTGAGATCCCAGTTTTATGAAATAAATATCAATATTCGATTTTTTATTCACTAATATGGTTTTTTCTTTCCAAAAAAATGATGTCAGTGAGACTCTACAGAGATCTAAACTAAAAACAACATGTAAATAGACAACTACAGTGGTTTAAAAAGAAAGAAAGAACAGCAATCAAGGATTGTGTTTGCAGTTGTGTGTTTAATGAGGATTTCCTGAATCAGACAGTTGAGGTCAGTGGTTTAAACAGGAGAGAGAAGTACTCACACATTCACAGTGACAGAGGTCTCCTCCACCAGAGCGTCTGCTAGACTCTGCTGAAACTGCTCCTCACTCTCCACCAGCTGGAGGAAGAACAACAAAACCATAGTCAGCATAAAACCTCAGAACACTTCACACTCACTTTTAGCTTCTTTTAATTGATCCATAACCCTTTTACATATAGAGGCCTGGACGTCACATCATTCTCTACAGCTTGAGAGAGAAGTGACCTCACATCTAAATACTTTGAAGCACTTTGAATTAATTTGATCTGTTTGAAAGATGCTATATGAATAAAGCTTGATTGATTGGTGAAATAACTATGAATAGATTAAGTACACAAGTCGGTTGGAGCCAAGTTTAAAAACGACCCAGCTACATGGACTCACAGGACACAGGGTTTGTGTACAACTCAGGGTGCTGAGCCTTTATCTGACAACAGGAGCTTGAATGGTAGATTTCATTTCATTTATTTGTTTATTTAACAGAGACAAAGCTCATTAAACAACAGCAAAATAACTGTAAATCAGCCAGAGTTCGCTCAAAAGGCTAATTTATATGTGTTGTTCCTGGCCAGTTTTTAAAATGGCAACCCTTAAATTTAAATAAAATGGCTCATTAACACAAACAAGAGATATATTCAGACTAGTAGTCAGGCCAGGAGCCCGCACAACAACAAGGAACGACACAACATGTGAGACAACGCACAGCATGCGGCAGGTCGAGTGGTTTGTGTCGTGTAGATCAGCTCCATCAGTGTGTTGTGATTATGGAAGAGGCAGGAGTCACACACTCCGCAGCAGGAGCAGCCATATTGTACATGTTGTTGTGTCATGGCGTCGGTGTGAACTTTCGAATGAACTCCGCGGTGGCAGCGACGAGACGAACACACACTCACCAGGATGTTCGCTGTGTTCAAACCGGGCAGTTTGCTGAATGGCTTCAGAGACGACATGCTGAGTTCACGAGACAAACGATGACAACTTCAGTGAATGTGAGAAAAACAAGAGTCTGAAGCGTCCATCTTCCCTCGCGCCCTTTTTTACGAACCTGCGTCTGACGTCATCGCGCCAGGAAGTTGTTTTCCCTCATGTCCAGTTAGCTTCTGCCACCTAGAGGCTGCTGGATGTACTGCACCTCAGTGCTCATGATCACTTGTCTCGGTTTTCATGCAGTTTTCTCCTTATTCTTCATTTAAGAAGGAGACAAAACCTGTCAATTGAATAGCATCTATTTTAGTCCATTTGGTTTTTTATTCAAAGATGCCTAAAATGTGATGAATTTCTGCAGTTCTTTTTCTAGAAATTTTAGTGTTTGTAAGAGAGAACTCGACATTATAGTTTTCACATTTGTTGGTTCTCAATTAAATACGACAGGCTTTAGAACCTCTGAATATAATTATGTCCAGTAGTCATTAATAAAACACTTTAATCATCCTCTAGG
This sequence comes from Pseudopleuronectes americanus, assembly GCA_038501795.1. Taxonomy (NCBI): domain Eukaryota; kingdom Metazoa; phylum Chordata; class Actinopteri; order Pleuronectiformes; family Pleuronectidae; genus Pseudopleuronectes; species Pseudopleuronectes americanus. Next base: position 11,415,518 of record CM076721.1, read on the forward strand.
ACAGTGTCACAATTATTTGAAAATCATTGGCAGCAGACAGAACAATGTCAATAGAATATAAAAAATGTACCGAATAAAGTGGCAGCTGGTTGGATATTTATGTACAATTGTGTTGTATAGCTCGTAAAGACTGGTCCTCTGCTGCAGTGTCACAAATAAAAGGATGCGTATCTTTACCAAACAATCAGAAAGTGAAGCTGAACAGAAAACTCGTCAAACACTGTTTTTGAATGGAAGCAGAACATTTTATTCACAACGGTGGCACAGCAAAATAAATCCCTCCTGTAGATCCAGATTGTATAACAGCAAGCAGGCCATGAGCTGTCAGTTTGTAAATATGCACATCGTCAATAGGAAATATTTCTTTCATTGAGACACATGTGTTTGTTTGGACAGAATTACCTCAACTCTCGAGTCAGGCCCAAGAATTTGGATCAAATTTTTCCCAAATGAGAATGGTATGGCTTGAAGGCAGCAAAAAACAACCCAGGCGTCAGAGGTGCCTCCAGTCATTCACAGCTCATTTGTCTAAAATCACAGTGAGGGTTATGCACATTGAGTCCAACCCATGTAAATAAATCCAGAAACAGTAATAACATGACTTAACTAATGATAAAAAAAAACAACAGTACTTCATGTGAGTAAAATAAAAACAGATTTAAAGAAGGGCCTCTGCAGACTCTTCACTCAGTCACCTCTCATCACTGTCATCATTGACAGGTTGGCGTAGGGATACGACTGTGCTGCTTCCAGGACAACAGACCTCACAATTCAGAGGTCTATAAAAGTTGATTTGTATGTTTTCATGACCGCCACCACTGAAGCCGTTCCCTCAACCCCTTGTTAAGTTCCCACTGGTCAATGCTGCTCTACTGTACATGTTTTATCATGAACACATATACAAAGCTGCCCCCCCCCGCCCACCCACACTCACACCAACTCGCTCCCATGCTCTTTTAGTTAGACAATATATCCAAATCAAAGACTGGGGAGGCCTCCCGTCCTGTTCATATCTCCCCGGACTCTCGCTCTTCGGAGCTGGAACGTCGGTCTCGCTCCAACGACAGGGATCTTTCTCGTTCCTTGGCCTTGGTTGTGTCCGGTGAGATGGACCTCACCCTGTCTTCCCACTCCCGTTGCTCTGGCTTGTCCTGACGCCATCCCTCTCCTGGGGCCTCCCTCAACCTCTCCTGGGACACCGAGCGCTCTCTGTCCTGGGTGTTAGATGATCCGTCTCCGGAGGATCTGTGGGGAAATGAATGTAAGTACAAATGGCAGGAGTCAACGACTTGAGGTACTTAATTTTCAATTTGAGATTTGTCTGATAGTTTATAGCTTTATTACAGTTATAGTAGTTAAGCATGGTTCTATATTTGATTATTGGATGGTAGTCTATAGCTACTGAGTTAAAGCTACATTGGTAATCTTAAGTAAAATTATCACAATTTCTAATATATTTAGAAGATGACAGAGATGAAGGAAATGATGTGCACTGGTTGCAGTATATCAACAGGTTGTGCATAATTATTGATACGTATGAAACATTATTAATGGTTTAATAATTACACGCACCACCCTGGTGTCAGGAACCCATAACCAAACAGTAATTACAGACTCATATTGGTGTTCGCCCATAGGTCAATATCAGCACTTTTGAAGGTTTGAATCTGAGAAGTGACGACCACAATCCAGCTCTTAACACAAGTATGCTCAGATAATATTGACCTTTGATCCTGAAAACTACACCGATATGTTCCTTAATGAAACATTTGAGTAAAGTTACTTATTGGCAACAGAAATCTCAGAGAGCATTCCTGCCGTAACAGCAGCTCACCGGGCAAAAACAGAGAAGGGCTGCCCTTTATTACTCTTAACTCATTTGGAAAAATAAATTTGGATCTCCGAGTGAAAATGTAAGATTGTTGCTGTTGATTGTAAAGAATACATAATAAATAATTGATGCTCATTATTACAAGCAGTTTTAGGGTGCCTGTCATTCAGGATGCACGTGAGAACATATAGTGTGCGAGGCATTAAAACTCAACAATCAATCAATTTCCTCTGTGGAAGCAGAACATGTTACTCCAGGCTTCAGACAAACCTACAAGTCTGGACCAGCAAATCCCTTTTGAAGCCAAAGTAAAGGAGGTTTAGTATATGCAGGTTTCAGTGATGGATAAAAGCCTCACCTCTTCCTTTTTTGTCTGTGAGAGTGGGAGCGTGAGCGATGTCTGTCTTTGTGTCGGTGTTTCCGATCCCTCTCTCGCTCTCTCTCCCTTTCTCGATCCCTATCACCACCTTCTTCTCTGGAATGAGAGGAGCGGTGGCGTCTTGAGCGATGGGAAGATGAGCTGCCACCATCCCTAGATAAATGATTACAAAGAGTTTTTCAGATTTGAGTGGGGGAAAAAAACATGTATGTTTCACGGCTATAAGCAACAGATGATCAGATAAAGGCTTCATGCTGGAAAAGACAGAAACCACTGCGATTTAATACTCGGCTCTATGTTATACTACTTTTTCTAATAACACTATGGCCACACAATAACCAGTTTTCAACAGAGGAAGCTCATTATTCTGAAATGTAATGAACATAGCAGCGGATCATAAAACGACTTCATATTATAGTGTATTGTGAATAATATCAAACATGGCCCACAACTAGCCAAACATCGCTCTGAATCCCCATACATCTGTAAAACCATTACAAGCCAACCATTAACAATGGAATTTGTACAAAAGCTTAGTTCATGCTGAGTTTTAAGCACACTTAATCGACTAATTGAGCATCAAGTCTGTATGATTATGTGAAATATCATTCATATTTTTCTGACCCAGACAAACTTATGTAGGCAGACATACCTGTAACGCTCTCCACTTCTAGATCTTGACCTGAAACGGACACAAAAATCGGACTGTTTTAGTCTCCAGATGAACCCGAACCCTTTCAGAGTAAATGGTGGAAGAAAGAGAAAAACTTTCTTACCTCTTACGCTCCCTCTCTTTCTCCTTCTCTCGTTCTTTTTCCCATTCTTTTTCTCTTTCTTTCTCCCGCTCTACCTCCCACTGTCGCTCTTTTTCATCTTCTCGCTCGCGCTCCTCTCGTCTTTTCATCCGCAGTCTTTCTTGCTTCTCTACTACTGCTTTCTGGATACAAAAAGATAGTAAAAGAGTTAAGTGATGGATACACTTGTCACAGGTCTTCAGTGAACAGAATTTGTTAGTTACAGGGCATCTCTTACCCTTAGCTTTTCTAGCTTCTCCCGAATTTCAATGAAGCCAATGTGCAGTTTGCCACCAAAGTGGTCAGCCAGACGGCGATCATTGTCGTGGAGACCCAGGTAGGCAGAGCACACCTCGCACACACGTAGTTTTTGTTGTTGAAAGCTGGATGCAGGCATTGAGTTTCTGTACACGTCCTGTAGGAGCGAAGGTTTTAGCACAATGAGTATTTAATACAAACTTGTAATTCATGATGCAAAGCTACGTAATAAGGACTAAAACACTCATCATTAACTCCATATACGTAAGTTAGTCATTTTCCAATATGATGATATAAATGTGTGTCTGACTCATCAGGGATGTAAAGTTATTAATACATGTAACATATTTAAGAGAAACTTAAAACCTCCGTTCTGTCAGGCGACACATAATTAAAAGTATTAAAACTATTCCAACACAATAAAATGTCACAACAAAGCAGTTATACAATTTCTGACCTCTGCTTCTTTCTTTGAGGCCCGGGTCTTCTCCACTTTTTCCAGCATTTGCTGGGCTTCGTCTACGTTCCCCTCACTCCCGAGCTGCTCTGCCGAAGCCAGCAGCTTCCCGATCTCCTCGTTCAGCTCGTGGACACGTTCAGCCTTTTCATGGCAGGATAAAAACACAAAAATAATTAGCTTCAAGGTGTCAAAGAATCATCTTTTCAGAGATTATTGATACCCAGTTGGTTTTCTGATTAGAAGACATAGGACCTAATTACTTTTGAGCAGCACTAAATCCGAATAAACAGGAAAAAATATATGCCGAGAGCTCTTAACTGCTCTGGAGAGACAGGATCCTGTGTTGACATCAACACAAGACTTCCTTCTTAATAAGTCTTATAACTAATTCTGCCATTGTAAGTTCTTCACCTTTGCAGCCACTTCAGCACTGATCTCATCCTGCGTCTCAGCTAGTCTTTTCTTGGCCAGCTCGGTCCTGCGGTCACAGTCTGCAATAAAAGACTGAAGGTGTTCAGCCGCCTGAAAGAAAACAAACAGAATACAAGGATTTTGTAAGTGAGAACATAATATATACTATGGCTTATTGTAGAGGAATATTTTCTGTGTAAAACAATACTTTACTAGACACAATAAATTTATATATATATACATAGCCAAACAAACATCCATTATACGCTCTACAGTTCTTAATGTGTCATATTGTTGAAAGAGACTGCTATATAGTGCATTTATCTAATGTGCTCACAAACATCTGCCCATTTTTCCACCGGTCTCTCAAGCATCCTTAAAATCAAACTTCCAGCATAGTCCAAACTCTGATATCCTTAGAAAAGACTGAAGCACAATCACAAAGCTGTCACTTTTAAGTTAAATCCTTATTCAAGTCAAGCATTTTTTGTCATATGGCTAAATATGTTCAGAATTTTCTTCACAGAAGGCTTTACAATTTGTATTGCAAATGACAACACTGATTTGCATAAGAAGAACTCCAGAGAAACTAGTCTGATGTGACCTGCCTCATTATTTGAGTCCGAGTCAGCTGCTGAGGCAGGAATCACCAGTTCATCAGGAAAGTTGTTAGCATGTATGTAATGGATATGTCCTCCCACATCAGGGGCAACATCACTGAGCCAGCTTAGCTTGAAGTGACTGTACTGAGTGGTACTCACATCAAGTTCAAAGAAGTACTCCTGATCCTTGGAGGCGATCTCGTAGTCTGCTCTGAGGGCCAGGTCGTGGACTTTCACACACTCCCCCAGGTCCATTCTCTGCATGAATTAAACAGACGTCAGTGTATTATGTTTCATTACCTCATATCACTCATCTGGAAATCTAGTGTGCTAACCAATTCCACAATGTAAAACCTCATTCATTGTTAAAAGGGAATTCAAATGACATCACATCAGACACAGCAAATGTGACATTGAGTTAGAGTACATACAAAGCCCCGTCTTAGTTAACAAACAAGTTAGTTTACAATTCAATTCTTAGCCATCAAACTCTGGATTAAGTGACCAAGAGTTCGATCAACATTTTTGAATCATTTCAATTTGAGTTGCAACGTGTGGATGTATTTGAACAATGACTTACTTTGCTGGGTGGTCATGAAATCACAAGATTGAATCCAACACTTATCAATTACACTTATAGTTATTTTAAGTCTGATGTGCTGAAGCATCCAAAACACCAATGTTATTACTGTATTTATACATGATAATTGACTCAGTGTAAATGCACGTGTGCGTGTAAACATGATACTCACGGTGCCTGACAGGATATCGTGAGGACAGGAATCCAAAAGATGACTTTTGCAGACCCGCTCATCACTGAATTTGATTCTCTGCCGCATGGAATCGCCTGTAAAATGAAAAACACACGATTTAGAAGGTGTAATCTCGACTTCAGTCCACTAGTCTCATGATTGAACAACAACAACCACATGCCAAATCACGTTGCTAACATATATATGCAGTGAATGGGTCAAACATCTTTAGCAACTACCTGCAATGCTATACAAATGTAGCTAAAAATAAAAATGATGGATGCTGCCACGAATAAACAAGCAGATTACCCATGACAACGTTAAACGCTAAAAAGTTCGCAGGAAGGGGTCGACAGACGATGCTAGCAGCTAAACTTGCCATGTAAACTTAAAGACAACAGGTAGCTAAGCGGCTAGCTGTCCTCATGTGAGCTAGCTCGGTTGGTCCTGCATGTCTAACTGACACAGTGTGGCAGCCTGGTTAGCTTTAGCCTTAGCTAGCGTTAGCTACAACTCACAATTACTGCCCCTAGCTTCAACCTGAAGCCGAATTTAACCACCCAGCTCACCGTCTCTCCCCGTCCCCATGAGCTGGTCGAGCATCGCCCGCATCTGTGCCTGGGCCGACATGTTGGTCTGGGTGTTCAGCTGCTAGCTGTTCGGGTCGCTCCTCGCCAGCTGTGGTCTTCACACATGCAGCCTCCTCGACTGCAGGCCTCGGCCGCGGCTCCTCCACCACCACCGCCGCCGCGGACAACTTTTCCCTCACGGAGGACCAAACCCAGAGTACCGCTGAGCTGACCGGCTGGTCGTGGGTCTCTTCAGTACAACTCTGGGGTTATTACACCACTTCAGCGGCGGCTAGCTGCGACTTTGTGACGGTGGACGTCCCCAGGTCGGTGGAGCAAGTCTGTTTGAAAACTGCCGGAGTCCGCCAGACGAGTGGGGGCAGCGGTTACTGGGAGTCGACACAGCGGGAGGTTGGCGGCCTGAATTCACATGGAAACAAGTCTCCGACCCCGTAGTAACATGTTCTGTGACTGTGTGTGAATCCAGTCACTAGTTGACAAGTTTATTCTGCGTCCTTTCTTCCGTCTTTCCACTTCCCCTCCGTGCGCGTCCCCGCGGAGCGCGCTCAACCCCCTACGCCTCGAGGAAGTGCTGCAGTCAGCCTCGCGCGCCCGTCCATGTGGTGACGCGTCACTATTTAAAAAAACAATACAATGAAAATACTTCTACATATTCGGTGATGCAGCTTTCTGTAATCATGCATATTCGGATCTTTCACTTTATATTATAAATAAAGCTTATGTGTAAAATAAATCCTGTCTTTTATTTTATTGTAATCTACTGGAAAAAACATTTCGGCCTCTCCAGATGTAATTATAAAGTGCCCCTTCTAGGATATTAAAATAACAATTTGTACAATTTATATGAAACACAATAATAATGTGATAGGATTATTGCATATTAATTTTATATAAGTCTTACGCACTGAACCCATAAAAGCCCAAGTACAGAGAAACAAATATTAACATCATTGACCTCAACTATTCCATTCCACTAAAACTGATAATTGGTTGAATAACTATTAAGGGTAAACTGCTTTCAGTGTTGTCCCATAAAACATTTATGCTTTTAATAATGTAATTGTAGATATTACAACTTTTGGCAATTATAAGGATTCTGTTTGATTTACCTCAAATTTTTCATTATTGGCTGTAAACTTTTAAATTTAGACCCCAGGTTCCTCAGAAAAAAATGAATTATGACTCAATTGTCCTCATACAGCCCTGATTAAACCTTAATTATTCACAAAATGAATGACAGGAAACGATGACTGCTAAATTACAAGACAAACAAGCATTCTCCTTGGAGTTATTGTCTTGGAATAATCTATGAAGTAACAGGAAGTTTAGAAATGATTTGAACTTTTACATTCTGGAATTTAACCCAATCAAGTTATTCCCCATCAATTTACTTCTACGCGAGACATTCTGAACAAAATTAAGCTAAATATTGAGAATGTAATGTGGTATTTGTAATTTGGAGAGGGTACATCTAATTTATTCATTTGCATTTAGCTGAGTCCCACTTATTTTGATGTTGGATAAGATGTTCTTCAGGACAATGAGTACAGAATGCTGCATTTGGTGGGGTTTTAAGTGAATATTGTCGTCATACTGTAAATGAGTTGTTCACTCTGGTTAAATTTGTACACACATCTAAATGGAGTTTCAACATTTAAATGTATATAATGTATTTAATCATATCTTTACTGGACAGTCCTGACTACTTAATAAAGGCTTATTTTTCAACTTTCTAAGTTGTCAGTACGTGGTGTTCCACTTTGTTGACATTTTATAACGTATTTTTATAAAATTTGCTCTTAACTAACACAAATATCTATAACTTTATAACAGGGTTTAATTGATCAAGTTTTTTTCTAATCGTAATTATTTATTAAAGTTTGTTTTTTTACGTCACACCCACAATAAATATCTCGGCCCCTCCCTCTCTGTCATACACTGGTAGAAATGGCGACCACTGTACTGCGGCAGCCGCTGCGGCTCTTCACCAGAAATGGGGCCTTACTGGGCCGAAACAGCGGCTCCAAATCATCGACCATATCCAGGACCACCTCGATCCGAACCGCAGTGTCGACGTCCTCCGGAGCCATCCTACCCAAACCGGACAAAGTGAGTGTTTCTGCCTCAGTTACCGACGAGAAAAAACGACCCGAAATTAGTCATCGGGAGGGCGGGCTGTAGTGCAAAACTGACAGTAGCTGCGGCCAATAGGAAGCCTGGAGACGCGCTTGGTTCCTCGGGGCGACCAATGAGACGCATGTTTACACGTGCGAGAGGGCTCTTTCAGGAAGTAATTGCCACAAATTTGAATCCTTGAGATAAGTAGATTTATTAATGTAGTCAGTCGAAATATGATGTAAATAGGAGAGTGAATGACTGCTTTGTTCGACGAGTAATAACTGTGTGTGTGTGTGTTTGTGTTTGTGTGTGTTAAAAAATGTCTATAAGCTATTAAAACAACCCTACTTACAATGAAATTGGACAATGACCATTTTTGATTCAATGGAAATTCCACATTAGTCTCAAATTTACTTTACTTTTTCTCAGTCAATTCAGCACAATAAGAACTAAACAGAAACATCCACCTCAAGGGCCTAAAGGAGAAACATGTCTTAACTCATAACCTACCGGGAGCCCCAGGGCAAAAAAAGATGATATGATGCTATGTCCAAAAACTAGCTCTGGTTATCCGATGTATATCATTTATCAGTAATATTCACCAAGATAATGAAGGTCTTATTATTCATATTACTATTAAGATAGATGAATAATCTTGTTTCAATCAGCACCTTTCAACGTACCCAAGGCTGCTTTAGAGAGCTAGCGAAAAATACAACAAACCAAGGACAGAAAGTAAAAGTAAAAATACCAGCTGGGGATGATGAACCTAGCCCTTGTGACCAGGTGGGTTTAGGTGTTTTTTCTAAAGGTGCTCAGAGATGGGGTGTGGCCTTCTCTGTCAGGAGAGAGTCACAGAGGGTGGGGCCTGCCACACTGAATGGCCGGTCACCTTAAAGGTTTTCAGACTGATACGGGAGGAGGAGGTCAGACTGAGACTTTGGGGTGGGAAGGCCATAGAGGTGAGGAGGAGGATTTTATTTATGACGTGGAATGTGAGGATGGATTAGGGTGGGGGTGATGTATCTGCTATGTCCACTGGATCCACTTGTGTTGCAGTTAAGTGAAATTAGCCATCAGACCTTTAGGCAAATAAACATTTCTTCACTCTGCTGTGGTTAGGTCAAAGATGCAGCTCTTCTGTTTAGCTCTGAGGAAAACAGTGGCCATGATCCTAAATCTGGACAGAACTCTTCCACAGCAAACCGAAGTCTGAGCTAAATTATAGTTGGGGAAAGTTGAGACAGTTCATGTGCCACATTCAAGTTAATCTTCAATATTCAAGTCACATTTCCTTCCTCATGTTTTCCAGACACCATTTGGCCTTTTCCGCATGACAGTGGTGGTGGTGCCTTTCCTGTATGTGGGAACTCTCATCAGCAAGAACTTTGCTGCTCTCTTGGAGGAACACGACATCTTTGTCCCTGAGGACGATGATGACGATGACTGAACTACCTTCAGAGAATAAATGGTACAGTCCGAGTGTGCATTAGCCACACCTTATTCAACCTTTAAACACTGTTGCTCTGACATTTTTTGTGGACAATCTTATCTGTTTTCACAGGGTGCAGTTTCATGTTTGCAGTGATGACATGTTCTTTTTGTCCTTTACATCCACAGGGTGCTTTGCAATACTGACTGAAAGCATACCAGCCACACCAAGGAAGATGGAGAAGATGGAGCATTTTGACTACAAATACCTCCCTCTACCTCCACCCATCTCCCATATCACTCATGTGCTACATATCTTGTTTGCATTAAAACTATTTTAGAAAATTCATATCGTGTGAGGCTATAAAACTGCTAGTTGATCTCTCACTCTTGTTTGCATGTTTCTGTCTGTCAACTCAATAAACGGAGTCGATTACATTTGGAAAACAATTGTTTAATCTTTACAGTCGTATGCATGGTGTTGCAAGTACACAGTTTTTTTGCCACAATTCTTATTCTGACTCTTTAAGGCCAGATCCACTCATAACACACATTTTTGTAATTTAAAGATGTTGTTAGATTAGTTATTGGCTTGCTTGGATTTTTCCAGATAAAGTAAAAACATCAGTCCTAATTGGTCAGGTCTGTCTTGCTCCTTCCTGAAGTGCAGCGTTGGCCAGTCTCAAGTGTTCGTTGAGCGAGCCCATCTCCAGCTGGCTGCGACCCCTCGTGTCACTCAGCTCTACGTAGGCCTCCTTATAATGCTCATAAGCTGCTCCTTTTTCCTAGAGTCAAGGTGGAGACAAATTTGAATCAGATGTTTTAAGGAAGACGTGAATTTTTATAATGCAAGAGGGCAGTTTGGAAAACGCACCTTGTTGAGAGACTGCACTTCATTCTGCAGACAGCTGATTTCTTTCTTAAGATACTGCACCTCGTTTTCTTTTGTTCTCAGCAGCATCTGAGGGACATAGAAAGATGAATACGTTTGGGACTGCAACTATAACTATTATTTTGAAAATTTAGTTATGAATTTTGTCAATCAAAATTAAGGTAAAGAGTTCAGAACATGAAAGACCATGTGAAACCCAGGAATGAAGCAGAGAAGGGGGAGATTTAAAATAAACAGAAACCAACAGAGCATTAACAATATTTTTATTCTGAAACGTGATACTTAATTCAAACAGTAGGTGGCACTATCTGCTGCACCGGACTGATCACCCACAGATGCTCATCACATATCAGAAACACAGAAAGGTGTAACAGTAGCTGTAGGGAGCAGTTACTGGTGATAAAAGGCAAAACAGTTAAAGTGCTGTGATCAGTTTAGATAATGTGGCTTCAAAATCCCACAGCACATACGTTAAATGTTGTTTTGCTTCCCCATGACAACAGTTATGTCAACATTTGTCCTTCATATGCAAGTTCATATTTCAGGTGCAATAAAATAAACTGACTTAGGCTGTAATCGGTTAAAAGGTATCAATTACTTTCACTTGCCTTGACATTGTAATGGGTCTTATTTAGTCACAAACATCAAATGTGATCACTATCAGTCAGTACCTCCACATCTGACGCAGGTCGCTCAGCGCTGCCAAGAGACACCGGGTCCGCCCTCTGCCCTGTGATGAAGTAACGCATGCGGCTGATCTCTTCTGCTAGTTTGGCCTTAAGTTCCTGAAAATAAAAGAATATTTAGCTGAAGAAATGGTGTGAACTTGCATGCTGAGCAATGGTGTACCGTATTATGTTTAGTTTAGTTTATTTAAGGATCCCTATGAGAAGCACATGAGTGTGCCACTAGTCTTCCGTGGGTCCTGAACATACAAATACAATACAGACATATTATATAGACTAACCCTAACCTTTGCTCCATCAGTGTTAGACCGGCGTCTTTGACTTTTTCACTGATTTCCCAGGGAATATTTCCTGGATTTGATGGGAGAATCTGACATGTTTAGGGAACTGATCTGCGGTGTTTGAAATCTGGTGCAGTTTTATTGAGTTCAAGGGGATTGTTGGGCTTGGTGGGGGTATGTGCTCTACTGACCCTGTTAGAAGAAATCAGAATCTAATGGTGATAACATTAGTCTTTAAAGTGGGATTTTTTCATATTAACACAGAATGGAATCAGACTTGTATTGTACATTAACCTGGTTCTCTCTGCGAAGCTGCTCCATCTCTCTCGCCTTGCAGCCGAGCTCGGTCTCTCGGCTCTGGTTGCTCAGCTCAATGCGGTTCACCTCCAGGCACTTCTGAGAGTAACTTTCTGACAGCACATCTAACTCACTGTGGAAGACTTCTGCCTGGGGTCTGACACACACACAAACAAATAAGTCATGGAGCAGATTATAATGCGCCAAAATTTCCATGCAAAGGGTCACGGTCGAGTGCAAAACCTCTGAGGCCTGCAGCGAGAGGCTGTTAGATGAAGATCACTCTTTGTGCCTGTTCTAAACTTACATGTGGCCCCTGTATGACGTGTCCACGTGAGTGGCCCCTGCAGACGACCTCCTGGCTTTCTCCACCTCCTCTCTGTGAGCTGCTCTCAGAACCTCCATAGCTTTGAGTAACAGTTGGAGAATTAATGAGGATCATATTGTCCACAGGGTGGAACATTATCTTTGGCTTCACTATACAGATTTATAAATAACACAAAGGCAGTTAGATGGGGAAAGATAATAAGAAGATAGCATCAATAAACAATTATTATTGTAAAAGACAAACATAAATACAAATAAAATATGTGTTTGTACGGCAGGTTTTAAGGATGGAAAGAAGTTATCAACAGAAATATGGTTGGCCCCATGATACAATGATAATTCTCTGTTACAGGAATTCAAAGCAATAATCCTTTGAAAACAGATAGGTTAGCATAGGATTTTGTTTTTGACCAAACTTATGTTTCCAAGACCATTAATGAACTTTGAAACTCAGATACCATACGATGGTTTAAACATATGTGAGAAACTTCATCCGTAACCTAACATGATTCGTGTCAAACTGTACTCCCTTAGCTTCTTTTACCTTTAGCAGCCGCCTGGCTCTCCTCCTGCAGCATCTTGTCTCTCTGCTGCTCCAGCTCCATCATCTCCCTCCTGTGTTTCTCCTGCAGCTCCTGCAGAGTTTTCCGATGGGCAATTTCCATGGCTTCCAGTCTGGCCCTACAGGGGGCCCCAGGGCCACAGGGGCTGTCCACCTCTATCCCCGGGGCTGCACGCTCTTTCTTGATGCTCTCCACTTGCTTTTGCAGGGAGAGAGCCTGGGAGAGAGATTTGAAGAGTGGAGGAACAAGATTTCGATGTATCACTGTTGGATAATATCATTACAATTATTTTCTTTGCAAGGGAACTAAAACTTCTTCTTACCTCCTTCTGAAGAGCTTCAGCTGTATTAGTTTGAATGGTTTGGACAACATTTAAAGATGAGGGAGCTTCCTTGGGGCTTTTTAAATCTGCCTTTGAACCAGTGACAAAGTGATCGGCCTCCTCAGGGCTCGACTCATGAGTCTGGGTGGTAACTGGAGACTGTGGAGCCTGGGGGGGGCTTGACTGAGAAGCCTGGGCTCCAATGAGGGACTGCGGACTCATGTCCCTAAATGATAGCGTTTCGAGTTCTACCCACTTCCTGTTGACCTCTGAGTCCATGGCTTCGATAACAGGCACAGGCACACTCCCCTTCTTCAGCTCCATGGACTCCCACCTGCAACCCATCTCACTGAAGGGAACCCCCTCCTCAAACCACCTGTTCCTCTCCTCCAATCTCTTCACCTGCTCGCGGTCCCAGCCCTCCCCTTCTCCTCTGTGACTGGCCAGAGATAAGTCTGAGTGCAGATGGCCGTCGACACTCTGGTGGCGGCGGTTGTGCTCGGCCTGATGGGAGTTTGCAGCTGTGGTAGAAGTGGAAGTGCTCAGTTCATAACCAGGTTCCTTGCAGGTGAAGCGAGAAAGAGGTTGGCATGACGACGGTCTCCGGGAGCTGGGGTTCTCTTTCTCACTGCCGGTGTCTGATTGGCTGTGGTGAGAATGAGGGAGAGACCAGCAGGGTAGAGTTACACATCAGAGGAAATATGATAGAGGGGGTTCACTACACACAGACCACCCAGCCCCACTGTCTGCATTTCTTCACACTGCTCAGGAATTTTCACGTCAGATGAAAATACACATTCAAAGAACTAGATTTTGAACTTTAACTTCTCAGGCTTCACCCTGTATGACATTCTGACTTAATAAAATATGACTTTTAATAAACTAACTGAAGAAGCCAGGCTTTTAAATGAACAATGTTAACGGAGTGTCTTTTTCTCAGTCTTATTCATTCCCTGTATGAGGCGATCACCGCTATTGCCTGCGTACTGTTAACATGATTGGATATTGGCACATTGCATAATGTTGTGTCTTTCACAAATCCCTTCACTGTATTTGTCCTTTTGAGTCAAGACCTTTAACACATGAGCTGAGGAGGATCTCCGGAGAACTGGGTCCGGACTTTCTCAGCAATTTGTGTTTCAAACATGAGCAACGCAGCGTGAGGTTCAACCACAACTAAACAACAAATTCTTCACAGGGTTTAGGTCAGGGGTTTGCACAGCAGGCAGGTGCAGAAAGTATTATTTCCGCTGCTGAGGTTGTGTGTTCACACATCAGCATCAAATTTTATCACCACAAACTTTCGACATCTTGTACTGTGCTCTCTATGTGCGTGCTTCTTCGTACGGGAAAATTGGTTTCTTAATTTTTGCATCTATGGCGTTTAAGAAGTGTCACCCCCCACCTCACTCGTGGGATCTCCTGCTGTGTTCTCAAATCGTCTCCTCCGGACTTTCTGCGGACTCAATACTAGGGGGCCAGGCAGAGAAAGTCTGTAGCATCTCCAGGTACTCTCACTTGGACATTTGAGTTCACACATTCACCCTCTCCGGAGAAACTGCAGATGATCTCCGAAGTTTAAGGAATGTCTGAAAACAGTGTGTCTGTGTCTCTATATTTCTGGACGTATTGTAAGTTTCCTCTCCGGCTTCGTCCCACAGTCCAATGACATGCAGATGGGGTTATAGGTTTTTTGGAGACTCTATATTGGCCCTAGGTGTAATAATGAGAGTAAATGGTTGTTTGTCTCTGTATGTTGGCCCGGTGAAACGCTGGTTACCTGACCAGGGTGTACCTCACCTCTCAGATGGGATGGGCCCCAGTCTCACTGAGACCCTCAAAGAATAAGGAATATAGATAATGGATGGATATATGATCAAACAACATAACACTCACGATGGCCATTTATCTACACTACATACTTTTTCTTGTTATATTTGAGATTGTCAGGGCCATATTTCTATTTTTACTTCAGCAAAACGGATCCAGGATAAAGTCGGACTCACTGCGTGTTGTTCTGGATAGCCTGCTTTAGTAACTTCACCCAGTTCCGCCGTATTCTGGAGGTCACAGCAGAGAGAGTGAACACTGCTCTCTTTGTCTGGAGGAGATCAAAAGACAGAGCAAGACACACACACACACACACACACACACACACACACACACACACACACACACACACACACACACACACACACACACAGTGTTAAACAGGAAGTTTGATGTGGAAATAGGGGGTGGTTTAGGTGTCAGACCGGCCATCTGTCGCTGCACAACACGATGAGCACAAGTACAGTAGACGAGCACATACTTGTATTTGGAGTCCGTAGTTGTTCTGTACGTCACAATCGGATGCGTTCACACAGGAGGTCAGGTCGATCTCTCCATCCAGATCATCCAACTGCAGCACAATGAGAAGAGCTCAGTTTCAGGCATGTAACATCAAACCGCAGCAAACAAACAAGAAAAAGAATGAAAGGAAACAGATGGCAGGGTCCAACTAATGATAACGATATCCTAGATGAAAACCTTTCACATCATCTGTAGATTCAAAAACAGGATGTGTTCTGAAAAATGTATCATCGGGTCAAACCTCCTCAGCCTCCGAGTCTCTGTAGAACCTCAGCGAAGTACGACCCAGAACAAACCAGTGTTTCCTCCACTAAGAAAGAAACAGTATGTAAATTACAGTGTGAAGTCAAACACAAATATATATTGTAATGAATATTTTCAAGTGTGTCGATATTTTAAGCACCAAGTCTCAGTGCAGTGTGTATGACATTGTAATTACAACATCAGTTATGAGTAAAAACCATACTAACTTTGGTTGAATTAAAATAAAGTTACAAAACATCTTATTTACCTTCCCCTGTTCATCCAGTCTGGACATCCACCCCTTCAAGGAACAACATTCTGCAGTTAAAGAATCAAGAACAAGCTCTTTAAAGCTGCTGTAGTAGTTAGAGTGTGAAACTACAGGAAACCAAACTGTCAGTGGGAGATGAGTGTGTCTTTGTGAGATAACGACAGGCTTGTGAAGCATGCATAGAGAGGAGAGCAACATATTAAAGTGTGAAAAGAGGGAAATATGCTGCAGTGTGTGTAGAAAGAGGAAGAGTTGTAGTGTTTGTAAAGCGTGATAAATGAGGTAAAAGGGAAGAGGAACAGAGGAAAACATTGTGAGACTGACTTAAAAGCAAACAGCTGCTGTTGTAGTATTTAGAACTCACCATGTATCACATCATGTCCAGTACATGGTCAGTTTGGGAAGGAAAAAAATGGCGAGATTGGGAGATATGATATGAAAAGACAGAGGAAATCACCATATTCATAGTCCTCCACGAAGGAGGTCATGTTTCCACCCCTGTCTGTTTGTTAGTTGATTTGTTTGATTGCAGATTTTTTTGTTCGCATTACACAAAAACTACAGGACAATGGTCATGAAACTTGGTCGAAGGATGTGATATGGGTCAGAAAGAAACCATTACAGGTTGGGGTGCAAATCCTGGATATTTTTTAAACTTTCTTTAACATTTTGAGTGGCTGTTTTGTCACTGATTTCCCAGGGAATAATTAATGGATCTTGGTGTAAAAATAGGCCTGTTTAGAGGACTGGAGACCTCTGCTTTACTGAGTGCCACTCACCAAAGTGTTAGGGGAAAATAAGTTTTATATTATTAAATTTTGAAGGTTTCGTTTTGTGATTATATATCCCTTTGTGTTTGCTGAGTCAGGTGTTTCAGTCTCCTGGATACACTGACTGGAACCATCCTAGAAACTAATAATAAAGATAATAAATCATATGAACATGCTGGCCTGAAACATAGAGAGAGCATTGGTGAATGTATTAGTACTGCAGGGCGCCTCTATGAGAGCACCTGACGTAAAAAAACTGCTGAAATAAACACAGAGGAGCCACTTTAGAATGAACCCATGTAATGACCCAGTTTCCAGTGAACACTGTGATGGATTCACATGCAGGGAATCATGGGAGCGTGCTCACCTGCAGGTGTTCAGGAGAAGCTTCCTCTTTCGGCTTTGAAGATCTGTGTTTTCCACTCTGATGATCTGAACTCTTTGGCAGAACAAACAGGCAAGATTAAGGATTTTGTTTGTATTTCAGCATGGATTATTTTGGGTAAATAAATTCATCACACCAGTGTATGAAGAGATGCTACTGACGGCCTCCGAGATGACCGTCCGTTCTCGGAGTCCCGACATTTCTCTCGTCTGTCTCTCCCTCTCTCCCGGACTCGGCCCCTCTCATCCGGCTCAAGCCTTGAACTGTAGACGTCTTTCTCATCTCGGTCCCTTCAGGTCCACATTAAAGTGTAAAGGAAAGACACATTTTGTATTATTGCTATTATTTAACTTTTCCTAAAACTGACAAGGTATTTAAAGACACACCTAAACTAGGAATGCAGAATAAATGGACAGATTTCTGTTATGCTTGTACATGAATATATGCTGTACAGTAACATGATGCCATACAGCACCAGGTGGTGTATTACAAACCTGTATGACCTCATACTGGGGTCTCTACAGGGGCTGGGACTCTGGTTCCTCCTCCTTAGTCCAGGAATTTCTTCTTCTGACTCCACCTGGATCTTTGGAACATCAGCCAGAACAATGTAGTCGTCTATGGTCATCCCCACCTGCGATACAGAAGTGGAATTTGTTAAAAGCAGCTGTTTGAGTGTTGTGAAGAGTTGAAAATGTGAAGTTTGTACATTGTAACTATTAACTGTGGTTTTAGTAGCGTACAAAGTCAAATAAGAGACAATAATATTTGTTTGTGAAATGAGGTTCATCAGCACTTTCACAGCCTACAGCTGTATACAACATTTTGTGTCCCAAAATTGTGTAAGAAGAGTCGACAGTCATGTTAGCAGCTCTATGAGGCTGATCTTTGATCTTAAGGTAATAAAGGTGAGGATGATGACTCTGACGTCAGATGTGTAAATAAGTGAAAGTCTGCAATCAATGCAATGGTTTTTAGTTGTCAATCAACAAACTGATGCCATGCCATGCCGATAGAAACACTAGAGAATTCTCACCTCCTCAGTTTCTACTGCTTCTCTCTTGGGTTCAGAGATCAGCAAGACCTCCATACCTCGTCTCAGGTTGCTCCTGCTCCTGTCGGTGCTGACCTTATTGTTCCCCTCACTGCCCTTATCAGTTTCAGTGATTGCATCATGGGACCCTGAACTGCTGAGCACCTGACAGTCTGCACCTCGTCTCAACGTAGAGGAGCCATGGGATGGAGGGAGGCTGAGTAAGGAGTGTGCGGATCCCTGCCACGAGCCCTGAGAAGGACTATGTCTGCTCTCTCTGGAGGGGGCTTCCCTCCGCGGCGTGGGGCTGTGCGTACCATACATGTTCCGGGCTGGCGACTCTTCCCTGCTATTACGAGTGCGAGTGTTGGCCGAGCTGTTCATGCTGGTTCTGGTTCTCGGAGATGCTTGAGATGCTTCGTAGGAGTCCTGCTGAATGGCAGAGGAGCCACGGCGGGAGATAAACTCCAGGTTCCTGTAGAGTTTCTCAGAGTCCAAACTGTGCTTGACTGAAGCTCTCGATGGACTCCTCGACTCTCGGCTGCCTCCCCTCGGACCCTCATAGTCGCCGTTCTGTAAGTTGAAGGATTCTGTGCTCCTGCGAGAAGGCGGAGCCCTTGGGGGGGAGCTGGTCCGAGAGGCAATGGACCGTCTCCTGCGAGATGGACTGGACCTGCCTGATGGATGCCGAGAAGGAGCATGAGATTGAAGCTGAGATGAGGCGTGTGAGCGAGCCCGACTCCTACAGAGGGAGCTCCCTCTCTGAGGTCCCACAGGAGATTCTGGTAACTTGTAGCGGTCAGGACTCACGGAGCTGTGACGGGTTGGCGAGTTTCTCTCTGAGTCAGTTCCCCGTCTGAAGTTGGAGTGGTACGTGTACCTCTGTGGGGATTCGCTTCTCCAAACTTCCTGTATGTACGTGTCTGTGTTCCTCCTCTGGGAGGGCACGCCAAGGTTGACATTCCTGTAGGGGACGCAGGCCTTGGGCTCACAAGTGTAGTTGCTGGGGAGGGGGTGTCCCCGCTCGTAGTAACGATACGGCCTTTTGTTGGCTTCCTCCATCTGCCGCTCACCATCGCCTTTTCTATCAGGAGAGAAGTAGCCACTCTCTTGTTCCCTGAATCCTCTGGACTCTGAAAATCATACAAGCCTGAGGTCATTGCCTAAAATATACAATATACATGGAGACATCATGGAGCTCCCTATTCTATAAGCTCAAATGGTCCTCAGTTAGTTCTTTGACTGACCTGATGGCCGACGGGACTTGTCTCTGCCCCTCCTCTCGTCCATCCAGGTGCTGTCAGCTGCTCTGTGGGGAGAAGGGTCCAGCCGGGTCATATCTCTCTGGGCCACAGGGTGCCTCTCTGAGCTGAGGGATCTGCTCCTCTCGGGACAGTCCCACTGATTTGGAGAGCTGGACGAGGTCGTGCACAGTCATGACAGAAGTGTTGATGAAGAAGTTTGAGAAGATTTCAAATGTAAAATATGTACACTGGGCAGTCACTTGGGTGAAAATCTTCTGGTTTTGAGTCAAACTAAAATTGTTGGCATAACTTTTTCACTGCATTTTCATTCACCTTAAACAGATCATCCTCCCAATTATCAGAAATAAAACTAAAATATAAACATTTGGAGACTGCACAGTAATGATCGGTGATGGAGCTGCGGTATCAAAATCTTGTTGATTCACACTCTCGACCAATCACAGTCAGACTCTGCTGTATATCATGACGTTTCAACCCATTCTCTAAGTATCAAACAACTTATTAAATCCAAACTTACTGGAGAAATGAAAACAAACACCAGTGTGATGAAGAGATACCTAAAATGTATTTGAAGCGTACTTTTTATTTCAGCTCATGTCCCATCTGCTAACATGGTGGAGGCTTGGATTTTAAGGATCACTAATATTGTCCATCTTTATAAACAGTGCATGCAACAGACAGCCAACAAAAACTAACAGTAAATGAAATGCGTCACTTCCAGTTCAGCTTCTTAGCCCTTAAGGGTTACTAAACAGAATTGTAGTGTTATGTTATGTCAATATAATTGGATATTTTACATATGCAACAACATTGTAACCATTCCTTCAATTGATCATTTCAATTATCCTTATTAAGAGAGCTTCATCATCAAATTCCCTGCTCTGAGCTACAGTAGGTCTTTCTCATTGCATGTGGTTATCGCCATTCACCATTGCTGGTGTAAGGATATTGATTAGTGCAGCTCCAGTTACAGCTCTAGGGAAAAAGTATTTTTGGAAAATCAGGCTACTGGATATTCACCTGGCTTGTATGTCAGTGACACAGATATTAAGTTCCCACTCAGGACTCAGACTGTGGACAAGACTCCACTCGTACATCCATCCACCGCTGACATCATCGCTACTGGCGCTGGTCACCTCGGATGGGGCCCGATCATCATCATCTGTATCCTGGTGTGGAGTGAAAAAGACACAATGACAACAAATTTGAAGCATTTGGTCAAACTGGTGTTTTAACAAGGAAATGAGTCAGAAGATAAAAATGTATAGTTGTTGAATCAGTTTATTAGACTGTAAGCTTGTTATTTATTTTTATATTAACCACTGTTATCAGATAGTGATTTTAAAATAAAGCTCCAACAGAGTCACTTCCACCTCATTATGACCCTGACAAAAGCAGAACACAGCATCTATCGGATTGGTTTTTCCTCACACACATTTTTAAAGAACAAACAACACCTATAAACTCAAACTTTCATTGCACACACTATTAAATAGCCACAAAACTTCCAAAGGCTAAGACATATTTCACTTACGGTGGCGTCTCACTGTTCTCAGTCGAATCTGCTGTCAGGGTTTCAGTGGCTACTCTCCTTCTGTCCTTCCTTCTCCTCACTAAGCCAATACATTTAGACTGCACAGGACGTAACTCAAGCTAGTCCCCGGTCATGCTCATCATTATTTCATTGCTCTAGTGCTTTTGCGTTACCAGAACCGCCCACTCTTCTTCTTCCTCGTCTTCATCTTTTCTTTCTCTAGTCATATGTCACATTTACAGAAAACTGTAATACTCATTCTAGGTTTTGATGGCTCCAGGTTTCAAGAAATGTAACTGTTGTTCCGTGTTTTCGGACGACAGCAAATTCTGTATTACATAATTAGGTTGATAAAAATAGCTTCCTTGACTTTATTCTGTTGTGTACTTGACCATAGGTGGGCCAGTGTTGTGTGAGTTGACATGTTGGTATGCGTCATATGGGCGGCATATCAGATTACAACTCAGCCCCCAGGGAATGTAAGGAGTTTTCATTAATTAATGATACAGAATCAAATGCCACCTTGTCCTTCCCCCACCTACACAGGGTTTCAGTTGGTGATTGTGTTATAAGTTAACGTCATCACAGTGTGCAAGCTGTGGATCAGTTTGATCCCACCTGTCATATTGAATGACAGCAAGATATTAAAAAGCACTTTAACTTGATCCTGTTGTTAAAGAGACACTGTAACTTTATTGCGTGTTTTAAGTGGTAAACTAAATTAAATGACTGTCTTTGATTAAATACATTAATGGCAATTTTAATATCACAATTATTACCACATTTATTTAAAAATAAACTACATTTATCCAGAATGGCTTATAATGCCACCTATTGTTTCAAACATTCTTGACCTTTGACATACAAGTTCTAATCAGGTCGTGTTTGAGTCCAAAGGAACTTCATGGTGTTCTTCTGGTAAAGTGTTCACAAGGAACACTTGTGAGGTTACAGGAAATTTAACCTTTGACTACAAATCCGATCAGTTGATTGAGTCCAACTGCAGGTTTGTACCAAATTCTTCTTCAAATCACTTTTGAGATACACAAGAATAAGACAGAAAACTAAAACATTATGCTACTGGCTGTTGCCTGTGCAGAGACATAAATATACTGTTTGATAATAAAAACGCAGCATAAATCTTAGCTTTGTGTCACATGTTTAACTTTTTTTCAGCGGACGGGGTCCAATATTGACAAGAGGACACAACAAAGTTGCATTCAAGAGTTTTACTCTGGGACCTTCTAGAGACATTTTCCACACAGAGAATGAGACAGTCCCAAACAGGCCACTAAACACTTAAGATATACATTTTATCATACATGCCTGAAACATTAAAAAGAAAGTTGGAGCAAGGAACTTCCATCATTTCCTGGAAATTGTGTGTTTGTCAATCAGATATTTTGTTACAGCTACAACTGATGAAGTCTGCTCGTTATTTACACGTTGTACAGAAATGATAGGCTGTTAATTTTCTCTAAGATATTTATGCCTGACTTATTTTAGCTCTAGAATACTAATTGATTACTGGATGTCTTGGGAAATAATGAAACAGCCCTGTTCTGTTAAGCAGGAAGGACATAAACACAGACTAACCAAAACTGGGTTGGGGAAGGACCTTTTTAAATAAAAATGTTTAATAAAATAAAACTGGCTATGCATGAGTAGATAGATGAATAAAGAGGGAAGTAGAAAGGCACAGGCAGAAATAATCCAATAAAAAAACAGGTAATCCGACAACAGGAAGCAAGAACAAAGGTCAGTGCACAGGATCTCTTGCCAACAGAAACAGATAATCAAAAGCAACAGTGAAGATGGCAGGTATGTACACTGACTGAGGTGATGGGAAAACTAGGAAGGGGTGTGTGCATGGAATCTCAGGTGTTAGCAGATAATAAACAAGTGAATAGGTAGTAAAGAGAGTGGACCTCTGCTGGGCAGATGGAACATGGCCAGTTTGGAGAAATGAGGGTGGGAACAGAGACTGGAGATGAGGATGATGGGAGAAGAAGAGCAGAACATGGCTGTGTCTCAATTCAGGGACTGCATCCTGCAGAGGACCCAGTCCAGGCAGCTGAACTATTCTATTTATTGCATCACCAGCTTGTCCCACACTTGCAGCCGTCGCCTGACAACAGAGCTACGGATGAAAAGCTCTTTGGATGATTCAAAATGTTGAAAGGTGTTTTTTTAATGTGTGTGAGGTTAGCTGTTTGCTTGAGTACATACAAGTAAAAAAAATGAATTCTTCTGACCTCTTTCACCTCGCTTTTTGCCGCCATTACCAGTTTGTCACAGAAGTGCAATGAATCATGGGATATGTCGGTCTGGGAAGGATCCACCCCGTGGAGCCTCTGTCGCTTGGGGGCGGAAGGACACATTTGTTGGCACAAATTTGGACAATGGTCTTCAAATGCAGAGGCCAAAGAATGCAGCCCCTGAATTGGGTCAAAAGATGCCCTAACAAGCTCCTTGGAGTTTAGCTGGTCATGCCTTAAAGATTTGGAGCATTTTTATGTGAAATTCTGGAACATGTTTAAATAATGCGACAACTTGAGGTGATTCATGTACGTACCCAGTCGTGTGGACTGTCCTGTTGGGGAGCAGAGGCGGCCACAGCCGTGCTACTGAGATGCATATGATGTGGTCGCAGGCAGGAGCTGCAGCGGGAGGGGTCAAAGGTGTTCGGCTGGAACTGACGGCAGTAATGGTCCTCAGCAGGGGGCGCCATATTGATCCCGCTGACTCCTTCCTGTCATTAGTCGGGTCTAGTCGGGTGTTCTCAGGCTTAGTGCAGGTTGGCACTAAAAGAGCTATTGGTTTTAATTGAGACGCTGTGGTGTTATTTCCCAGGAGGCTCTTGGTGGGATATAGATACAACTCATTAGCATAATATGAGTAACAATTAACAAAACAATGACATGATTAGTTATGAGGAGGCTCTAAAAGATTAAAGGTTAATTCTTTTGATTTTAATTGCAAGCAAGCGGAATAATAGCCCTTCAAACTTAAACAAAACAACTACTCATATATAGTTTTCAATGTCATGTAATATAATACAATGTAAATATGTCATATCTCTTTAAAAGGGTCTTCGTGAACAGATACTGGACTGAAACACACCCCACTATGGTTGGGATCGCTTTACACTACAGAGCAGAACATTGTCACGGTGCCAATAAGCTGAGGGAATCATCCAGTGTTATATCACTTGCAGAAATACTTAATGACAACATATTTTACCGTATGAATGTGATCCGGAGTCAAAAGATGAAACAGTGTAGTAAGTTTTAACTCCAAGAAAAGATCCTTCCCTGAAAGCTCAGTGCGGACACGGAGGCGACGGAGGCTTGTCGAATATAACAAACCTTCCTGGATCCAATATGTTGACTGTGTCCTATCGGATATCATCATCTTTAGAAAGTGGAATGAGGCGCTGACTCCTCTTGGCAGATGTCTCCTGGACAGTGCTGCACAGATGGTGAGTCTGACGGTGCAGCCACAAAGAGGCCAGAGTTACAATGTGTTGGTACGGAATATAAAGTGGAAAACATTATGAAAGGGCTAATGCAGTAAAAAAATTGCAGTTTATAGCATATGTATCTATAATAAAATGTGCAATAAAGGTAGTCATATTAATCTAACAATCTTTTTCAATTCCATCTTTTCTCTCTTTGTATACTACATCTTGACCCTGATAAGAACAGTATCCATCTTTATTTGTTAACTCTAGAGTAAAAAAAAGATGAACCTGGTGCTATGTTGGAGTCAGGATATAGGTAACATTCAAGGCTAATAAATCTAAAGAAATAATAACAGGGAAATAATAGTTTGATAATGGATTAGTCATTTCAAAGAGAAATCACCAACTTTTTTTATTGTCAATAGTCTTAACTGGTGACAAGCCAGAAGATCAGCTCCAACAGATGTTGTGCGGCCAAATCCACAAAACTTGATTGTAAATTCTACTGTAGAAATACTCAATAAAATCCAACTCAAGCCTTTATTGGCACTGCACAGTTAGAAGCAGTAGAAAACTTTAAAAACAACCCAAACATTTAAATACAGCGTAAAACATCAGTCCCAACATTAGATGCCTCTCCCTCTGATCCTGGCAGGGGCCTCTTAAAGTGCATTAAGTCCAAGGTCAGGAGCACGAGTAGCTCCAGAGAGGAATCAGGACCAAAGAAGGAACACACTCATCTTGCATATGATATTATTGTGAATTTAGGATTGCAATTAGATAAATTCTCTAATGGCAATTAAATAAAAGCTTGTAAAGAGTCTTCCGCAGGGCAGAAGTGTGAAAAGGTGGTGACATGGGAGGGTCCTGTAATGTCCTTTAGTGATGAGTCTCTGTGATTGGTTGTTCTAGTTGCATGTATGTCCTATATGCTAAATACCAGCACGTCGTAGGTCAGGCAGCGTTGGAGGGAAATATTAAGAATATTTCAGTATAAATATCCTTACTCCCTTACAGCTACTAAAGGGAAAACAAGGGGGGAATTATGCTCAGGTGCTAAAGTGGAGAGTTACTTTAAATCTATTTTGGGAAATAGAGGAGTAATCATATGCTAATATTTGTTTTAATCACAGAGGGATTAGGTATTACCTTAATCTTGTTTTTACAGCAAACTCCTACAAGCAAGTGGATTCTGTGAGTGAAGGCTGTTGACATCATTAGTTGATTTAATTCCCACATGGTTAGTCAGTGTTTGAAAGAACCACAAGAGGGGGCCTTTTGTTTTTGCCTTTCTCTCCTGTGTGTGTGTGTGTGTGTGTGTGTGTGTGTGTGTGTCTGTGTGTGTGTGTGTGTGTGTGTGTGTATGTGTGTGTGTGTGTGTGTGTGTGTGTGTGTGTGTGTGTGTGTGTGTGTGCGCACATATACAGTGCAGTACAATACAGGGATGTGCACAAACGGAGGATACATGTGCACATTTGAATGCTCACATCCAGTCTTTCTCCGTCTCCCTTATGTGCTGCACACACACACAGACACACACAAAGTCACATACATGCACTGGTGCCGACATGCAAACTCAGATTTAATAATAACGTCCGTGCACCATCTGCTTGTTAACCCCACTTGGCTCATCAAACATCCACAGAGTGTTTATGAGTGAGCTAGTCTCTAATGTCTTAAAATGACTGACGAGAGCTGAGTGCTGAAGACCAATTTGTGTTTTCATCAAATTTTGATAATTGATAACAGTTTTCTAAGCTCACATTTTGGTCGACCAGCGATGTCACATGAACCTCTGAGACACAGGAGTGTAATTAAACATCTCTGGCAAGTAAAATGACAATTAAAGAGAGATATTCTTGTCTTGTGCTGCGTGTCACATGCTGCATTCAGCTGCTCTGGCAGCAGTTGCTATAATGAGCGGGTAGAGTCAGTATCCATGGAAATGTAGATGGAAAAGTTCAGTTCACACAACTTCGAACTAAGTGGAAGCTAAACATTTTAACCGACTGTATTACAGCTACTTTACGTCAAAACTGTGACATCTGTTTTGGACTTCTTTACTGAAACACTGTCTGAGCTCCACCACTGCTCTGTGTTCACTGATGTGAAAATGTAATTGTTAGGGCTATGTTGAAGAAAAAATATAATGAGATTTCAAGGATACTGTTATTTACTTGACAAGAATCTTGTCATATTTGAGAAGAAATTCTTTTTTCTTCTTTCTACAAGAATATACGAGAATAAAGTCTTAATTCAATAGAAACATTATGTTATTTGGGAGGCTTATATAACTTAACATGATTCATCACATTCCTTATCTGAACATAGGCAAAAGAAGGATACCCTTCTACAAATATCATCATTCAGATGTGTGCGAACACAAGAAAATGTATGTTTTATGCTGAGCTTCCAGCGTTATGGGTCAGAGAGACCACCATTATCATGTGTAATCAATTCTCTCTCTTCCAGTCCATCATCTGTGGTAGAAGAAACAGGACAATATTTGATATGAAAACAAAGAAAAAGGAACCTGTACCAGCCTTTTTAATTTATTATGACCGATGATACATGATTAATCAAGTCATCATCAACTCAGCGGAGGGCAGCAATTGATCCAGCACTCCTAACCCTGATCCCTCCCCTTTCCAAAGGGAAGTATTGATCCATGACCAGTATACTTCTGCACACAACAACCTTCTCAACTTCAACCATCTTTTTCATAGTCAGACCAGCAAACCAATGAATTATATAAATGTGTACTTTGTGTTATTTGAAGCATTGTAGTTGATCTTGATGTCAAATAATGGTGAGATGTGGGAGAAAAGCAGGTGATAGCATCTTGTATTTTCAAGTTTCAAATAGTTTTACATATTCAGAAAGAAGTGTTTAATATTGCATTTATGGTTCCCTAGTTCCGAGGTGGAATGTAATTAAACAAGTGGTGGAAACAGTTATTCTGGGAAAAAGGTCAAACACCAGAAATGTCAGCAGTTTGGGTTTTTTGTGTGTTAAATCTGAATTACAGAACTTTCACATATAAATGCACATCATTTACAGTGTTTTAGCCATGTTGAAGAAAAACAATCAGTGGCATCGAGAATTATGTTGTGATATCATGAGAATAAAATGATGCTTAATAAGAAACATACAAGTTAACTCTTAGAACGTCCCGTAAAGTAAAAGTCATAATTTTCACAAGAATAAAGGAAACTTTTATTTAGTAAATAAACAGTAAAGGGAGCCATGCTCTCTTTGCACATTCTGCATCCAAAATCTTGAACCAATTTCACCAAAATAGGAAATTTCCTTCAAGTAGGCATTGCTCTTTCTGCAGAATAAACTCTGTTTATTTCACAATCTTTTCAAGTATTTTGTTATTTGTATAAAGATTATGTTTAAAATAACCAGATGCTCCAAATTCCCAATTTTTTGACAAATCTTCTGATATTCCCCTGTAAAATGACACCTTGCCTTAAATGATGGCTTTATTCTCCTGATCCTATGAGAAAGAATTCGTAACATTACGACCTAATATGCTTATACATTGAGGCCCTTGACAAGTAAAACCTCTCATTACAAGGTAAATCTCTATGTGTCTCACGGTGTACCAGATTTTTTAAATATGGTTTCTGTGGTGAAATTCCCATACTGGTGTACCAGCAGTGACGCATTTTACGTCAACCAGCATCGGTTGGTAGGTCAGAGCTGAAGAGGGAGCAACTGTGGAACAAAACAGAGACAGCGACACCAGCAAAAAAAGTCTGATGTACCAGATAAAGTAGAGACTTGGAGTTCAGAGGAAGGCCCACAGTCTAAAAAAAGAAGGCGAGTAATGGCGAGGGCAAACGTATCTAAAATATGTCAACAGTGTTTTCTGTAATTCATGTCCTTGCCAGACGGAGACTACAGAATTTCACACTGCAGGTTTAAGCTCTTGAAATGTCAAAGAAGTCATAGGTTCAGCTGAAAACAAAGACAAAAACAAAGCGCACATGACTTATTGGTGTATAGTGAAGAGCAGTACACAGGCCTGATATAGAGTAAATTTATTCATCCGTGGGGAGTGACTGCCCCGCACTACCTCCGCCACCCTCGGCCTGCTTTTCTAAAAACACGTTGACCTGGATCAGCTCTCAAAGTGAGACACGAGGCAGCTGCATGCGTCTGAGTAAATTGGCTCGCATGGCGTTCGAGGGGGAGTCAGCGAGCGGGGCCTCGGAGACGGCCGGCACGACAGAAAGTAGCTCCCATCATCTGCTTATGATATTTAAAAATGGTGTGGAGGGGTATTTTTGGTGCCGACCTCGACAACAAGGAGAAATCGCATGGATACAAAAATGCCTTTGGAGACAGAAATAACAGAAGTGCCTCTAGCAAAATACGCCACAAAAATGAATGACTATCTCCCTGCCACCTAGATCAGTGTTATTTCTATGCACAGGACACCATGTTGGCAGAGAGGACAGTCTTTCCTTCACCTCTCAGCTCAGCTTCCTGCTGCGTGACTTAACTCTTTCTTTAATTAGAGGGTTTTCCATTAGAAAAAGCTTTTGACATTAATAATGTGGCTGCAAAATGAAAATACTGACACACAGGCAGCTTTTTTTGTATCATACTTCTATAGTATTAACTTGTTGTTTATGTGATATTGTCCTATCTTTAGGTGCAACCCACATTTCCCGAGTGAAAACGCCACCTAGCATTGGATCGGGGAAGTTTGTGAACTTTAACAAACTGGCACCTTCACTGTTACAACACCAAAGTAACAACTTTTGTTTCATTCAGACTTGAGGACATTGTGTTCCTTCTACCACGAGTTGCTATCAGCCCACTCATTCCCTCCGCGCGCCCACTCACTTAATCCTCTCACCCCTGACTCGTGCCCACATCGCTCGATCCCATATCACTGCAGCCCCAACGCCCCACCTCCGCAACGCAACACCCACATGTTGTCTCATGAAACTAAAAAGACCAGGAGTTTTAAAAATAAACCGTGTGGAGAGAAAGTATATGTGTATGCGTATTTATGTGCGAGAGAAAGAGCAGAAAGAAGAGGAGAGAAAATAAGGTTTCCATGGAAACTAAAAGGGTTGTGTCTAATTGCCGATAACACCTCAAAGAGGAATAAGAAACCATGATGCTGGCCTCACACAGCCGTATGGATATGGCTAACGCTGCTGTGTTCACACAATATTGCTTTTAATTTATTCACATTTATACTTATTTATAGAGAGTGTTGGTGTCTGTCCAGTGCAACGAGCACAGCAACGGTTTTGGCCGCAGCAGCCAGAATTTCTCTGTTCTCTCTATTTCTGGGACAAATCAGAAACTGATGCAGGGGAGATTATTTTGGTGCAAAGGTACCACTCCAGATTGATTCAGCATCCCACACACACACACACACACGCACACACACACACACACACGCACACACACACACACACACACACACACACGCGCACACACACACACACACACAGACACACACACACACACACACACACACACACACAGACACACACACACACACACACACACACGCAAAATCAAATATCATCCTGGCTGCCAAAGGAAAATCCCCCTTTTACTGGACTTTCTGGTTTAACATATTCACATGTTATCTCAGATAATAAATGATTGCAGATTTTTTTCTAAATCAGGGGCCATAAAGGGGCCACAATTAACACAGAGGGGCCAATTACATGTCCAACATCCATGCAAGATTCCCAAATCAGTAACATGCACATTCCTTGTTTACTGTTGGCTCTTTTGATTTATCTTATAAAATGTATTGTGAAAATTGTTCCCTGTTCAAGCACATTCTCTAACTTTTACATTATTAGCACATTTTCATATTCTTGTTAATATTTTAAGCATTGTTAGTGAGACCACTGACAGGACAGGGGTGCTTAAGGGGGCCAATCGGATTTCATCTTACCGTTCCTTTGCTTCATTTAGATCTGCATAGACTAGGAGCTGAAAATCAACACTTTATTGTTCAGCTCACAGTGGAATTTTACTGTATGTGTCAGGAAATAAGGTTCTTCCTGGTTTTTACATGGGAGTAAAGCAGAGGAAAGCAATATGTCATGTTGAGAATCTGGATCCACTAAATATATTTGGGAATCCTTCATGGGAAATGAGAGAAACAAATAATAAATGATGGAAATAATCCTTTTCTTTTGCTTGACTAGTCGCTGCAGCTTTGGATTGTCAGTGACCTGCATGTCAACAACATGTGTTTATTTCCATCTTCAGAGCTACTTGAGGACTTAAAGTTCCAGTCGCTGCAAGAGGACATGAAAACACGACCCCATTATGTAACCTGTGCTCATTACTGTTACTTACTTAATAACTCTGAACCGACAAAGATCAGAACAGTAACTATAGTTCACCACCCTTCAGCCCCTCTGTGTGTATATAAGCTTCCCCAGCTGCTACTTATTCACATGATAACTTTTGTATCATAACTGTTGGTGTAATAATTAGTAAACTCACAGGGTTTGTTTTGAATTGAGAAACACTTAAAGTGGTTTTCTGCTATAATGATTTCCACTGTGACTATTTAGCTCCAGGCAGGAGGCCTGCAGAGAAGGAGGATGTAGAGAACTGGTGGATGTTAAAGATATTGATGTGAATATCTTCTGCCTCTGTGATTATCTTCAGGAGACTGATTCACCCATTATGGTTGACACTGCATGTGATTTGTGTTTTGTATAAAATACTAAACTCTGGTTTAGTACTCTGGTGATTTAACTGTTAAGTTGGGTGTTGGACTGTAGCTTCATATTTTCATAACAGACAAGTTAGATTGAGGTAAGAATATCATAACTATACACATGTGTATAACAGGTATAAAGTTGTTGTTTTTCAAGTCAAATCGTGAAAAGTCCAAATTCATGATGCATTTCAACTGAAGACAGACCAGAGCTCTCATGTTCAAGAGCTCAAAAAACGTGTCCTTTGACCACCAGAATCTTATCAGTCATCTTGAGTCCAACTGAACGTTTGTAGCCAATTTGAACAAACAATGTTGTGTTCACAAGAATGGGAACAACAGACAATGCAGAAACATATTGCCTCCAGCCACTGGTTGATGCATAATAATGATATGTTAAGGTTTATTTATAGTCTATATATAGTAAAGTCTAACTTTGATGTTCACTTTCCTTTTTATTTGGTACCATCAACGGATGCAAATGTAGATTTTATCCAATAAAGATCAAATGTTATTTCCATCCGTCTCAGCCGTAATTGGTGTTGAGTTCATTAGCACATGTTTCACATGTGCTAATTCAAATTCAAGATCTTACTTATTCTTCGGATTCTTCTCTTTTCAAGTTGTCTCAAGTCGGACTCAAGTCCATATCTCTGGAATTGAACACTAATACAGGTCTGGGGGATATCTACTCTGTTGACAGTTTATTAGGGACACTTTGCTAGATTAACATAATCTGTAACAAAACAGGTCTGCAGTAAATCCAGCCTTCATTGAGGTTATGATATTAAGTCTGTGACAACATTTCTTGAGGGAGACAATGCATCTCTTTTTGGAGTATGTCGTGTTGCTGATCTGTATTAAGTAAAACTGACAATTTTTTTTGTGATGTAATTTACCCTCATTATTATAAAGGTAAAAATAAAAGATGTGCAAATTGTATGCATTCAGGAGTATGCTGAAGTTACTGCAGATGTACAAATGTAAGTGGAAACCCAGTAAAACTTCTCAGAGACACTTCTCAGTCTCTACATGAATTTGGAAGGATTAGAAAAGTCTTCACTTGTGGGTTGGTGTTTTTTTGGGAATGTCAGGGCATCTGTCTGAGTGGGCTAGAGTCTAAATTATACAATCCACACATCCACATCTCCACAGTGTGGGGAAAACAATAGCACATATAAATAGGCACATAATCAGAGCTCTCTCTCTCTCTCTCTCTCTCTCTCTCTCTCTCACTCTCCCTCTCTCTCCCTCTCTCTCTCTCTCTCTCTCTCCCACACACACACACACGCGCTAGCAGGGATCGGGGCAGATGCACAACCACCAGGCAGGAGCGACTCTGCTCAGCTGCTATGGAGCAACAAGACAAACACCAGTGTGGAGACATGTGCAAGTTTGTGCAGGAGAAATCTGGGAGCAGAGTCGTGAAGAAGGTGCTTGTGTGTTTATAGGAGACAAGATAAGAAGAGGGGACGGTGCCATCTGTAAACCTACTCAAGCATCTTTTTATGAGGAGGAAACCAGTGTTAGTGTGCAAGTGATTCAGTCAACAGTTATATACCAAGGTAAGTCTTTGTATTTTAACATTTTTTGTGGAAGTTATGCTTAGGTCTTGTGGTTGGAAATGGTAAAATAATCACAATAAAAAGCCTGTTTTAAACCGTAAAATCCTGTTTTAAGCCGTAAAATCGTATATTCTAACCTTTGGGCTCTCCTGAGCCACAACGTTTCAAAATTGCATAATAAGGAAGTGCCTCCTCGATGACCCCTGCATCGGTTGTCTGTCCCTTCCGTGTAACTAACGAACCAACTACTCAGAAAACACAATCAATGCTTCAACAAAACGTTCATGAGGTCGAGTAAGTTGACTGTAAAAAATGGGGGGGATTGTAAACAGATAGAGGAAAAGATTTTTAAAGGCCAACATCACTTTCAAGGTTAGGTTAGTAGTCGGCCGCCTCTGCCCTCCCCCCACACCCCCCCACCCCACCTCCCTGCGCTCTCTGCTGTTGATTATTCCTGCAGGGGCTGGATTGATTTTCAGCACTGGACAGCTCCTGTGGCCTCAATGAAACCAACACACGTCACAGCTGCTACTTAGTTTGCAAACTGCCCCGTCATAACTTCTGGTTGAACTGTCTGAACCATTGATTTGATTAAAAAAATATATATTTATATTTGAGACTTCATCCTTCAGTGAAACATGTATAATGAACAACTTCACTGATGTCTATATGATATTTTGAATTGACATCTGCTGATTTTAAACTATTACAATAAAAACTAGGAAAACTTAAAATGATAAAACTACAAAAAGTATCAAAACAAGGAAACTTTTATAATTAAAGGTCCTGCATTAAGACTTAGAAAAGTATCTGTTGCACTAGTGAAGTATCTAACAATGTAGAATTGTACCATTAAGTGTTATTTGTATCAAATTTATTTTTTATTATAATTATCATCATATCTAATTATCTCACACAGCACTTATTTTACATGGCTTGACCAAGATTAAAACATGTCTGGACACAAATAAAGCAAATTCAATCACACAAAGAAAATAGGATAAAACACCCCAAAACAATGTCAAAATGATAATAAAAATAAAATAGTATGTTTATGGGTTCATTATTACTGGAATATATTTATTCATTTAAGATAATATCATGATGAATAACTGGTTATATATTTTATATCTTCAGTAACATCACTGTATGGGAGTGGGATGAAGAGAATTTGAAAGAAAATGAAATACCAAAAAATTATACTTAAGTACAATG
The DNA here is from genome assembly GCA_038501795.1 of Pseudopleuronectes americanus. Lineage (NCBI taxonomy): Eukaryota > Metazoa > Chordata > Actinopteri > Pleuronectiformes > Pleuronectidae > Pseudopleuronectes > Pseudopleuronectes americanus. The sequence goes on from CM076721.1 coordinate 11,449,329, forward strand.
ATTGAGTAAATGTAGGTTTTTAAAGCTCCACCTCCTCCATATAATGTCTTTGTCTTCAATTCATTATTTATATATCACTGTTCTTTGAGAGTTAATTATAATATTTAAGCATGTTCAATGACAGAAAGTTAAAATAAGTTCCTGTCTTGAGTTCCTGGCACCCGAGGCCCGTTTTTTCCTTTGTGTAGGACACTTTGTTCTCCCAGTGTTGTCTTCAGGGACGTGTAGGTCCTTTTTAAATGTAACTTTCCAGTGAGCATCTTGTACAGAGAGGAAGTTGAAGGACAATCGCCCCCAAAAGCACAACATGACCAAATGTAAGTCTTTCACGCTTTCTCACATAGTCCTTTGCTTTTTTAGAAAAAAACATCTAGACTGTGCGGAAAGGAACAGAGAACAAATTGTTTAGTTTTTTTCACATATTTGGTATATGTGTGTGTGTGTGCATGTGTGTGCATGTGTGCGTTTGTGTGTGTGTGTGTGCGTGTATGTGTGTGTGTGTGAGAGTGTGAATCTTCCACTTTTCTGCAAATGCTATTACACGTTATAGTAACACCCTGTGACATCATAATCTCTTCATCTTAATCTGTATTTTTTCCCATTGAAAACCTCACACCTGTGTAGACCATACTTAATTTGATGGTTTACAATGCTTTCATTCTTTCTCTCTTTCTTTCTTTCCTTCGTTCTTTCTTTCTGTCTTTCTTTCTTTCGTCCTTTCTTTCTTTCGTCCTTTTTTTCCTTCCTCATCCGTGCCTCCCTCCCTCCCTCCTTCCTTTCTCATATCACCAGATCTCAGATTACACAAAAGGGCTTAAGCCAGGTCACACAGCAACAGCCATCCACCTTTCATACTGTTGTTTAGATTGGGAGATTAAGAGACACATTAATCTGGTATTTGACGAGGGCTTCCTCTATCCTTTCTTTTGCATGGGATTATCCTGTAATATACGTCAGTTTGTTTCCTCTGACGTACTTACAATAACAGCGACGTCAGAAAAAAGTATTCCTATAAAAGTTGAGGGGTAAAACTCTTTGTGCAATGAGTTTAGAATTTCGAAGGTTTGTCTCCTGTTCATTAAGAGAAGTTATGTCTTTATTAATGTGAAAGAGTCCTCTCCTTTTTGTCTCACGTGCACACAGCCACATATAAACACACACGCATGCACTCACACACAGAGAGAGAGCATATCTTCCCCATAGAGCGAGCAGAGATGTTCCTATGGAGACGACTAATACAGTAACTATGATCGACCATTAATTACTGCGACTCTACCCCAGGGCGCCTGTTAGATAAAGTCAGGTATAAAGTGGCAGTCGGCTGTGTTAGAGCAAATGTTGTGTTCATGATTTTATTGAGTTTTGACTTGTACACATAGTTTTGCATCCATGCAAGATCTCTCTTCCAGCCGTTATAGTATGAAAACATGAATCTTTATTTTACGCTTTAATAATAATAATAAATTGAGTCATATAGGACTTCTCTTAACAATGTTATGACTAATAGGAATTGGGCCAAGAAATGAATAAAACACATAAAAACTCTATAAATGAACTCAAATCCAAACCTTCCCAAGAGCTTTGAGAAAAAGAAAGGTTCTTTCTGCTTTTACCTCGGTGTTGTTCAAACATGAAATACACTGTGAACAAAGCTCGTAAATTGAAGATTTCACCAGGGTGACAGAAATATAATTATGAGATCGATTTGTCATGAGTCATTAAATACTGAGCACTGTGGGCAGAAACATATCTGAATCTAGTACACATTCCAGCAAACAAATCAAATAGATTTAGTTGTTGATTTGTAAAGTTTATTACATCAGAGAAGAGTTCGTTTTCCTTTTTGAGTTGATGTCATTTGATTCTGACCAAACCAATCCAGCTCAAGGATCCTACTTTTAAGCTTTTACACTTCGCTTATCAACTTTAGGTCTGCTCTGTTGTCATGGAGATGGAGTTAGGAAACTATAATTTTCAAGGACAGCAATAATATAATGTATAATAAAAAATAATAATATGGATGATGCACAACTACTGAGGAAGCTTGAGAAAAGAAATCTTTATTATGATAAAGCACAAATCTTTGTGAAAGCATAAAGATTAAAACATTTTTTTATGTGTTTTTACTTTTTCTACATTGCTTTAGCTGACAAAATTAGGGATACCAGTACCAATAAGTAAAACAACAAACAAATGATAGTGTTATGAAAATGCGGGGAAGCTTCACCGTTATACATGGGGAAAGAAAGTAAAATAAAACGACATCTACACCAGTCACTCATTCTTGCCCCCATTGAAAATCCAACCAGACCAACATGTGAACTAGGTTGTGCTGTCCTGGTCCTGCACACTGCCTCTGGCACTGACACCAGACTGACCTGCGTGAGGCAGCATATTGGCTGACATCTTTAAGATCTCTGTCGGAAAAGGTCATGATTTGCCGGCAGATGACACTCTCCTCCAGCTGTGGGAATTATTGAGCTGACGTAATCATCTGCCCTTTTGGGATTATCTGGTCGAAATCACCCTTCATCCAGCCAATCAGGAGCCAGTTCGTGACATCTGTCCTTGGTGTCACAGGGAAAGAAGTCTGGAAGCGTCACACACACACTCACACAGCCCCCATTATGTGACGCCAAATCCCATCAAAGTTGGTGCTTGTGTGTTTATGAGCGTAAGTGTGTTTCCATGTGTGTAGCAGGGCTTGTGTGTGTTATTGATGTGACAGTGATATTGAACGAAGGCTTTTAAACCTGCAGTTGTTAGACATTTTTCCAAGACAATCCACTACTACCATTTAATAATACATACCTGTCCTGTCTGCAAATTCATGTCAGCCAATGAGATTCGCATACAATAAAACATAAACCACTATGCCCTTTGGTTGCTGCGTGTGGCCTTTTGTCGGTTATGCAACCGGGTGCGTTTTGGTTCTCCTGGTTTGCAGCTTGCTGACATAATAAGCCGAGCGAAATCACCCTCCAACCTTGTCATCAGGCCAAACAGCAGATCAATTGTTCCTCTAACAGTAGATTACCACTGATTCATCTCTTTTTTAGACCTTTGTCCCTTCCAATGGCTGTTTTGTTTTCCACCACTGGTTGGCCTGAAGGTACCTGAGGCTAACCACTAGCAAGGACCTAATCAATAAGCTTTCATTACACAAAAACTGTCTGGTCTGCTCCGTGCATTAGAGCAAGGCCAACATTTTTAGTCAAGGGATTTTGAATGTGAATAAATTAGCCCTGCTAGTGGTGTGGCTCTAAGGATGTCAATCTGACCTGTCCATCACTTTTATTCAAGATTTTAGCAACTTCAGTTGAAGGAAAAGGTTGAATCTTGTCTTGAGACAAGGTTGAGGAGGCGAATTGGTGGGAGCTACAACCAGGTAACCCCGTTACAAATACATACAGACAGGAAGAGAGACTGGGGGACAAACACGGCACACCAAGGTCAAAGGGAAAGTGAGGGTGAAAGGTAATTAACCATATGCAAAGGTATACCCCCTCTAACAAGAGGTTGGAAACTGTTAAGGGTATGATGAAACTCCTTCACCATTTAATAGCCAACAATGTAAGACTCATGAGTCATGACCCTGGGGCTTCCCAATTTACCAGAGACCAGACATCCCTGCTCTGCTGGCACATGGAAAAGGCAGGACGATCATTGATGAGTTGGGATGGAGAGGGATCAGCAAAAGGGCAAAGCGCACTGGAATGTACTGTATTAACAGCAAATGGAGTAATGATTTTCTCAACGGCAAAAGTTGCAATCAAGCAGGATCAAGATAACGAAACTGTGAGATAAATGAATTTCTATAATAGCAATCCTTATTTCATGGATTGACAAAACAGATTGGCGGTTTCATGGAAAGATGGGAGTTTAGGAAATTTAAGTGTAACGCCTCAGTGTGTGATGGTACTTGACAAGGTCGGAATCCTATGGCAGAATCCAAGGCTAAGTTCAACCAGTGTTGAACCAGTGTTAAATACATTTGGAATTGATGAGGTGATGAGACAGAGGTGTGCATATAAGGTGACGGGAGCTGCAACCAGATTACCATGCCACATACACACAGAAACACACAGACAGGAAGAGAGATGATCTGGGGACAAAAAATATACAAGAGCAAAACGCAAAGACATGGAAGCAAAGGGTGGTGCCAGCTGCAAAACAGAATTAGCTTAAAACATTAGCTTAAAACAATGTCACCATGTTAGCATGCTGACATTTGCCTTTAGCTTACAGCACTTATGTGGCTCATATTACTACTAGCATGTGATTTATGTGATAAACAAATGTTTGTAATAATAACACGATTTGGTGAGCATGGTAAACAGTATACAGGCTAAACCTCAGCCTGCTAGCATGATGACATTTAGCATTTAGTCTTCAGCCCTCATGTGTCTAATTATGGTCTCACACAGCTGCTAGCATGTTTTGTTATAATTGAATCGTAGTATGATAACATGCCAGACAAAGACAGAAATGCTTTCGTCCGCTTGTTAAACCTGTAGGGTCCCATTGGATTCGTTTTGCTTAGACAACGTCCTTGACCTTCACATTTTAAATGACTTAAGAAATCTCTTCCTTGTCCCCTTTGTTGACAGAAAATGTGTCATGAGAAGACAGTGCTGATAACAAATGCAAGACAGACCTGAGCTCATACCTCCCCCCAGTCCAGCACCAGTACTTTAATGGTTGGAACTGCCCGCCCCAACCTGCATTACTGCCCTCGCAGACACAGCCTGATGATCACCGGTGCCATGGGAGCGGTGCGAGTCAACAGGTGAGAGGGGATGGGAAATAGAAGTGTGTCAGTGGCCACAGTGGTTTTCACTGCTGCTAAAATAAATATAACCATCACATAATTTATGTTCACTCGCAATTTATAATGGGTTTATAAGTTTATCAACAAGCAATTTGGGGTGGCCAGGTTATGAAAAATATCTGACTAGACACCCTCACATGGACCATTTGACCCCTGGTCTCTGGATCAAAACCTCTATAAATAGTTTATATTAGCATTTATAACTGCAGAGCAAAGAAACAAATAACCTTCATAAACGACTTATCAACCTTTACACACCAATGCCTTATTAAACTTTGCTTAGAAATTTAATTTGAACAGAGATATTAATATGAATGTGTAAATATCTTCATCTTATTAGAAAGAGAAACTCACAAGCATTTACAGTGTTTAATCTTAATCTTGTAATGACTAAACCTAAATTTAGTAATACAAAATTAAATAAATGATAATTTAACCATTAATGAAGTCTGTCACTATTTATAATTCAATGTAAATGGTTGTGTCATAAGTAATGGGTACCAAAACGTCACAGACATTTGTCTAGAAGCTGATTTTTGTTGCTTAAATTACATTTGCCAAAACAATCTGGTTAGATCTTCATATGAGCCATTTTGTCTTGTAATATAACCTGTGAAGTTAAAACAAGCTTGTCAGCAACAGGGTTGTGACATATGGAATGACCGCCTAATTTCACATTTTTCCATTCCATATTTCTAACAATAATACTAAAAAGATGTACCCTGCGGTACAAGCAATGGACCTTCGTCATCTCCTATCTCCGCACTGCATGAATCATTAACTTAGCAGGATGCTAGTGACTGTTAGTTGCTACCTACAATTGAAAATCATTTCCTTTTCAATTTTAAGGATCCATTCACCCTGTGGAGTGTGAAAATAGAAAGCTTGAGAGCCATTGCAAAGATTAAAAAGGGGACCCTGGGGTTTACCGAATAGTCAATTCTCTTGAACCCACTTCTTCTTCTTGCTTCTCCCAGATACAGCATCGTTTCCACAGATGAAGATATCCTGAAGATCTCCACCTTGGGCCTTCACAACGGCCACAGTCCTCTGACTCAGCAGACCCTGTCGGGGGCCTGCATGCAAGGTGAGGAAGGAGGAGAGTGTCCAGGAAGTGAAGAAATAAGAGGGGCTTTGTCTCTCAGGGTAACAAATGAGCCAATTGTCCACAACAGCTGCCGTGCACCACCTTCATGTCATCTGGGCTTTGATCTGGGCACCGGCCGCCTGCGCAGCCGCTTTGTGAAGAAGAACGGACAGTGCAATGTGGTGTTCAACAACATGGAGGACAAACCACAACGATACCTGGCTGACATTTTCACCACCTGTGTGGACATACGCTGGCGCTACCTGTTACTCATCTTCACCACCACCTTCCTTCTGTCCTGGCTGCTGTTTGGCCTGATCTTCTGGGGAGTGGCGTTCGCACATGGAGACTTTGACTTTCGCCTCCCTGTTAAGGACGGGGATGCTCGGAATGGTTTTGAGGGAGGAAAAGACGAATGGCGGCCATGTATTCTCCACATCCAGGGCTTCATTGGGGCGTTTCTCTTCTCCATAGAAACCCAGACCACCATTGGATATGGTTTCCGGTGTGTCACTGAGGAGTGCCCAGTCGCTGTGGTGACTGTGGTGGTGCAGTCCATCGTGGGATGCATTATTGACTCCTTCATGATCGGCACCATCATGGCAAAGATGGTGCGGCCCAAGAAGCGGGCTCAGACCTTGCTGTTCTCGCATAATGCTGTCATCGCTCTGCGGGATGGTAAGCTGTGCCTCATGTGGCGTCTGGGAAACATGCGCAAGAGTCACATAGTTGAAGCGCATGTTCGTGCTCAGCTCATTAAGCCAAAAGTGACGGCAGAGGGTGAGTACCTCCCTCTGGAGCAAACGGACATTGACGTCGGCTATGATGACGGGTTGGATCGGCTGTTTCTAGTGTCGCCTTTGGTGGTGGTCCACGAGATCAATAAGAACAGCCCTCTGTATGACATGAGCTGTAGTGACCTGCACAAAGAGGACTTTGAGATTGTGGTCATCCTGGAAGGAATGGTCGAGGCAACAGCGATGACCACACAGGCCCGCACCTCCTACTTAGCCAAGGAGATTCTATGGGGCCACCGCTTTGAGCCTGTGGTCTTTGAAAAGGGAGACCGCTACCATGTGGACTATTCCCGCTTCCATAAGACCTATGAAGTACCATCTACGCCCCACTGTAGTGCCAGGGAACTGAGCCAGATGAAGGTCCGTGGTGGGCAGTCCTCTTCCTCCAGCTCGAGTTACTCCAGGTCTCCCTCACCGTTTGCCCCGAGGCCGTCCCTCCGCCTCCTGGGCTCTCACTCCCCAAGCGCTTTTTGCTACGAGAACGAGGTAGCTCTTTGTTGTGGGGACGATGAGGATGAGGAGAACGTAAAGAAGGAGGCGGGAAGCCTGAACATAAGAAGTGACAGAGAGGTAAAGATGAGAGATGACATTCACTCGGGTTTCAAGGAGACATTTGTGGAGGGGCAGACAGCGGAGATGCTGTGTGTTCTGGACACAGAGAATCAAATCAGCCTTGACAGACTACAGCCCACCCTACCTTTATACATCAGCAGAGAGTCAGGAGTTTAATCAATGTTAATGGCTGCCCTTCCATTTGTATCCTCTCTTTGTCTGTGTGCATCCAACCAAAGTATTGAACCAGTGTAAAAGATTTAAGATGGTGGTCACATTTTAAACAGTACATGTGCTGAAAGAGATTGATCTCCTCTGCAGCTGTAACAAACTCAACTCAGCTTTAATTCATAACTTGCTCTGGTTTCAGGTATTGCACACACACAGCTGCAACATCAGTTTCTATAACACACTCAGCTCATCTACTTTTGAACATAGTGAACAGATATTTCTCTAAAGTGGCACCTCTAAAACTTTACTGGTTTCTTGTTTTATTCAATATAACCTGTGTATGAGCAACAGTTGTAGTCAAGCTTTTTTGTTCTTGATTTCCATTCTTTTCTTCTTTTGTAAATATGGTACGCTATTGTTTTAATTTTAAAATGAACATACATACATCATATGCAGATAAATGTTCAAAGAGAAAACCTATTTATTTTAAGGAAGCATGACTCACATGCTCAACTTCAACAAATGTTTTTTCTCTGCCTAAAAATAAATGATTCTCTGTATTTTAAACTTCTGTCTTCTGGCCTAAGTTCTGTAACTTATTTTATAAATGAATTATTTTCTTCTTTCATGATTTATCACAGTTTGTTCAACAATAGGAAGACAAATACAAATGAAGGACAAAGGAAACAACAAGTTACACATGTACAGATGAAGAACAAGCACTTTATTCTTACTTTAATCATTAGATAAAACACTTTGCAACAGTGTCTGAACAAAACACCCAATAAAACAGTAGTGTTAATGCTTGAATTGTATTTGTTGACTGTCTGTTGCATTTACACAGCATCCATCCATCCACCCAGTAAACAACATGTGAACAATTGGTTGAAATAACACAGATCATTTTTGTCTTACTTTTGCATCAAAACGTGAGCAGTTGCTTTTTCTCTACTATCGGCATCACTGGATAACCGATAGTTCAAAGCCAGCAACTGGGATCCTCCTGTGTGCTGTTTGTGCAGTGAAGTGGATGCTGACCCACATCTAGGTGAGGTAATGTTGGTCAGTTAGTTGGTCTACCACCGATTGACAAATATTTAATACTAGTAGATGGGTTGTAATGACATTTTTCCAAGATATTCATGTTAGCCACACAACATATCACTACTTTGGTGATGCCCTGACCTTTCATTTCAAGCTATTATTTTGAGTGAAATTACTCGATAACTATTGCACGTACTACCATTTAATTTAGTAAGAAAATTCAGCCTCCCGTTCAGGTTAAAGTCTGATCCCTTTCGTCAAATTGGTTCCTCGCTTTTGTATGAGATTGTGCCCTGCAAAAAGACTTAACTTGATTAATCAACTGATTTATAAGTGAAACAATAACTTGAGACAAGGTAGATGCAATTTGATAAAACACTTGAGAACAAATAAGCAAAATAACAATAACAATCAACACAATGAACTTGCTAGAGCTTGCTAGAGTATTTCTGAATGAACAGGTTCACCGGATGGAGGAGACTTCAGAGTTTTCAAGAAACTGAAAAGAAGCTACTGGACCCGACCCCTCTTTCAGATCCATACCCAATTTGAATTGGTTCTTTCTTGGGTCATACCCCACCCCTCCATAAAATGTCATGGAAAATAGTGGAGTAGTTATTGCATAATCCTCTTGTATAACAAATACAGATGAGAACCTTACCTCCTTGGTGGAGGTAATTAATCAAATAATGTGGAGACAAATCTAATGTAGCTGGCGTTTTGTCACTTGAGGGTCTGTGGCAAACTCCATCTAACTCTCTAGCAACTGTTCTTGTAAATTACAGAGTAGTATGTGTCACAGTGCCTACAACACTTTTCAGTGACCCAAATACAGTCATTCCTGGTTGTGTCTCCAATGACAAAAACCTATTGAGTCAAGGACGGATTGAAATTTATGAAACACACAGACTAAATTCAGCCTGGCCACACAGGGCTGAAGGTGAACGGCTTTATGTGAAATAACAGAAACAAAAAGAAGAGCAGGAGTAAGTGAAGTCATTAGTGTAGTGGGACCAATTGTGTTTTGACTGCTGCACATGCTCCCCCATGTGGTTGAACAGTGACACCACAGAGGTTGGCAGTGCCAAAAAAAACAAATTCTATTTTTCAAATGATCGCTAAAACATTTTCTCATGTTGCTTTGTTGGATTCTGTTATTTTATCCTCAGCAAATGACTGACCTTTAATTATACCATGTTGAAAAAGTGGTTTCTGTGATATTTCTGTGGTTAAAGAGGAGATGATGTAAAGGTCTCCACCAAGGGGTCATATCATAAATCCAGGACTTCAGAAGTAGACAGTTATACAACAAACAAAAATAAATGGAAGTTAATGCAATGTCCCATAAGGATGACAGTACATTTGCAATTTGTGTGTATGTGTGTTTGTGTGGTAATCGATAACAACTCTTGCATACTTCCACTGATTTCAATTTTCAACCAATATCAAAAAGTTTAGATCACTCAGGATATTCCTGCTCTTGTTTCTCTTCTGCCAACTGCAAATACTTTTTCATGTACTCAGGTTTTCAACAGACTCTGTCCAATGCTCTTTACCTGTTTGTATAAAGGAAGCATCAAGGGCAGGGACAAGAAGAGGAGGAGCAGCAAAGTCAGGTTTGTGTTTCTCAACGTTTATTTATTGAACATCATTGAGACATGTTTGAGGTTTTCATGGTGGAACCTGATTTAAATGAACACTTTGCAACTAACCTGGATTAATGAGAACCAAGGAAGGACTCAACACACTTCTGTAAAGAAATTAGATTACCATTTAATATCTGACTATTATTAAAGTCATTGTCTATCTGTGTGAAACTGACCAATAATCTTGGGCTATTTTCTTGTTCTCAAATCCTGTAGCTGTAAAAGGAAGCAAAAATAAACTCCTTTTTTAAAATGTTTTAAATCTAGATAATCCTTCGCTGGAGCTTTTTGGTTATAATTGTTTCTTCCACGATAGAAAAACAGTCAGATGGGAAATTCCTCCCATCAGATTCCTCTTCTGTAATCTAATGGAGCGATCTTTGATGTGGTTAGATGTCGTCTCGCGTCTCCTCTAATAGGTTGTTTCCCCTTCTTACAATCTTCCCCTCTCCCTGCTGTCATCCCATCCTGCTGTTTTCTGATGCTGGTTAATTAACCGCACCGTCACACCCCCTGTCATCAGGGTCCATGAGGGAGAGCAGCTGGGTGACCCCTGTGACCTCTGCTAATGCCGCTGATGGCTGACTAGGATCTTACCTAATAAGTTGCTGTGTGTGTGAGTGTGCGTGAGCGCTTTTATGTGCCTGACACCCTGCGTATCTTCATGCCCTCTCTGGCCTAACTGGCTGTTTGTGGCCTCGGGCTGTGCGACCAGAGCCAGTGACAGTGTGTGTGCTCAGCAGGGGACAGTATTTAGACACTGGGAGCTGTGGCCAGGGGATCTTTGATTCCATAATGAGACGTGTTGTGTTGTGGAGCTGTGAAGCAGCTCGCTGGGGGGACAGAGGAGCATTGTGTGCTGCTCGGGCTAAAACAGAGGAGGCCTGACTGAACTGGGCTGGGAAGCACCACAGGGCAAACATCTTCTGGATACGTCTGTCTGCCTGTCTGCCTGACTGCCCGCCTTTCTGTCTGTCTGTCTGTCTGTCTGTCTGTCTGTCTGTCTGTCTGTCTGTCTGTCTGTCTGTCTGTCCGTCCGTCCGTCAGTCTGTCTGTCTGTCTGTCTGTCTGTCTGTCTGTCTGTCTGTCTGTCTGTCCGTCCGTCCGTCAGTCTGTCTGTCTGTCTGTCCGTCCGTCTGTCCGTCCGTCTGTCTGTCTGTCTGTCTATCTGTCTGTCTGTCTGTCTGCCTGTCTGTCTGTCTGTCTGTCTGTCTATCTGTCTGTCTGTCTGTCTGTCTGTCACCCCGCCTGCCTGTCTGTCTGTCTGCCTGTCTGCCTGTCTGTCTGCCTGACTGTCTGCCCTCCTCTCTCTGTTATTATTAATTTTCTTCTATTTTTATGACAAACTTCCTTCTGTATAATCAGTCACCCTTCGATAGCGAAACTGTTGCTGATGTTATTATTGTAATAAAATATGAACGTTGTGCTCGCCCGGAGGATTAGAGCATACTGAGTTTGTAACTACAGCGTCCCCAGTTTGAGAAACTTGCTGCGGGTCCTTCCGATCTATTTAATTATCTGCAATAAAAAAAAGACACAAAAATGCCTCCTCAAGTAATGAAAATGAATGTCAATAATACATTATTGTGTACAGAGTTGGTTCTTATGTCTTCAAGAAGAGGTTCAAACATTTGGTTAAATATGCTTTCAAACAAAAAACTAAAACCATAGCATGTTGTCATGAGCGGTTCTTCTAACCAGAAGGTCTTAGGTTCGATTCCAGTTTTCACTATTCTGCATGAGTCCTTGGGCAAGATTCTGAACCCCATACAGAAACTCTGAATGTGTGTGTAAATGGGTGAATGGAAAAAACTGTACTAGTGCTTTGAGTGATCATCAATACTACAAAAGTGCTAAATAAATACAAACCAAATACAGAGCACATTAAAGTTTTAACAGGTGAGCTGTAGAAGGTTAATATGTGATACCTTTGCCCACCACCAGGGTAGCACTTTCCCTCTGTTTCTAGTCTATCTGCTTAACTAACGTTCTGGCTGTAAATCTAGTTTTAAACATTTTCTTTTGTGTTTGCATGTTGCACATTTCGAAAACAAGAGAATGGGAGGACTGGGAGTTCCCGGTAGCTCAATTTCCATTTTGTATCGTTCATATAGACTTGCATCAGGGACATTCATTGCTTTAATCTGTTTGTTTTTTTAAGTTGAAGTATGAGTTAGTACACAAAGAAGTGAGTCTGCACATTATGTTTTGTATCAGAATTTTCTCAAGTGTAATTTATACATACCAGTTTCCTTCTATCTCAAATGCAATTTTTCTGGGTGTTTAGTAAGGAACTTTTTTCAGATTTTGTTCTGTATAAATTGTGTAGACTGTCACACTCCCTCTCTCATCGCACTTTCTCATTGTATCTACACTGTCTAAAGAATCCCCTACATGAAGTCTATGAAATTTCCAGATATGGCCATTTTACAGATAAATTAAAGCTCCAAATGCACAGCCCTCAGTAATAAAACTTACTAAGTGTGTTTTATATCCCCTTCTCATTCTGACATCCTCTCTATATATACACCTATGATTCCTCTGTAAAAAGGTCAGATGGAAATCTTTCTGTCCTTTACAGGCTGCGTGACAAACAGTGCCACTGTCACACAGTGGTAATATTAAGTTGCTAATATTCATTCATGCCTTTTTTGAAGAAATCCAAATGACAGACTCGAGGAATGTCATAAATCACCATATTTCTCTCTCTCTCTGCTCCCAAATATCCCATCCATCTTTCTGTCCCGCTGCAGCCTTTTTATCTCTCCCTGTGCTCGGACAACAACAGACTCTTTCATGTAGCCATCTTTCCCTCAAACCCCTCAGGCCCTCTCCTCTTCTCTTTGGTTCACACAGGCTAATTAAATGCTCAGAAGTCATAATTTGAAAGTCTGCTCCACTTTCTCTCTTTCTCTGTTTTGTCTCTCCTGCTCTTTTTTTTTCTTTTTTTTTCAGGAGAAGAAATCTCATAAAACACATATTTGAGTTATTGGCCCTGGTGGCATTTCAGAGTTGTTAGCTGTTTTTGTTTTTCAATAAAGACACAGATGTTGTTGTTGTTTTGATAAAATAAATATCCCTTTGTGTTTTGGTTCAGTTCACATTAAAGACATATAAGACCACAGCAAATAAAATGTTATGTCCTATTTTTAAGCTTTTTATTTGGGGACGGTGCGGTGGTTGAAATGTAAAAATCTTAACTCACATATGTTTAATCATTTATTTTGGCAGTGGGAAAACGGAGTGATAGATCTTTTAAAAACAAAGAAAGGGCGAAAGATGGATAAAAAGCAGCGAAGATTTAGATTTCTTTTAAAAGATTATTGAAGATATTAAAAATACAAATTAAATGGAAGCTTCAATTAAAAAATATAGCCAACAAATTAGTTTTAAGATGCTTTTCAGAAATCTACACTGACTTAGCTTCATTTAAATTTCATATTCCAAAACTGTAATGGCTCCAAATCTCTAACTAGATCAAGCTGCATTAAATATCAAACACTCATACATACCAGTTAACTAAATGTGCCTTCGTTTTTTCAACAAGATGCATGAGTTATCTCACATGTTAGAGAAAGTAAAAAAATTCACTTTTGGATCCTCTCCCCGATTCTGATCTGCATCAAAATGCAATGGCTTCTTCCCTCCACTTCTTTTAAATCCATTCATTAGTTTTTGTGTAATCCTTCTTAAAAAGAAACGGACACGGGTGGAAACGCACTTGGCCGAAGTAACTTTAAGCCCAAGTCCTGATAAACAGCTGGTTTCTGACCATGTTGGTCAACACATCCTGCATTGTGGGTGTTTTAAAGAGTAACAGAGTAAAGAGGCAGGAGTAAACAGATCAATTGTTTTAAAACAAGTGCTTCACTTTAAATGCGATACCATATCTCTCGACAGACTGTAATATATGATTCACACCACTCCGAGCCGCGTGGCCACGGCAAAAGAAGGAGGTGCACACAACAGAGCTATAACAACTAATCAGGAATAGATCCAAGAGGAACATTTAAACTAACAATATGTGATCAGTGAGACCAGCAGAGTTGAGGTGGGTGCATGAGTGCAAAGGTGAAACAACACAAACCACACAGGTGTCTCAGGCAGGAGAGAGCCAGCAACTCTTTTCAGAAAAGCAGCAGCTGGCGCACACGGTCCAGATGTGCGATGAACATGTCACCCTGCTGATGACCCTCTGCTGATGCCCCGCCCACCTCTGGTACACCTGCAGAGAAACAGGTCATCACATCACACACAACATAACTGAGTGAAAATGGGTCAAACTGATAAGTCGCAGAAGAATATTGTCCCATGTGGATATTGTCCCATAACATAACCTAATACCCTGTGGCTGTGTGTGTGTCTGTTGACACAGACATGGCTACAAAAAGGAAAGCCTGTCCCCATAACAAATCACACAATTTTAAGACATATTTTAAATGTAGATTAGGGCTTTGTTTAGGGTCAGGGTTGTAGGGTTGTAAGTTGTAACCATATTAATTTGTTGGTCTCCAGGAAATCAATGTAAATGTAATGTCCTCTGAGTGCATAGAGAAATGATTATGTTTGTGTGTGTTTGTGTGCATGGGTATGCATTATGCGTGTGCATGTGCGTCTGTGTGTTAGTGTGCGTGTGAAGCTGTCTACAGCATCTCATATAAGCTGTTATTTGTCTGCTTGACTCAGGTGCAGGCTGATTGAGGAAAACCTCTGATATTAAAAGATGACAGACTTGAGAGTTCACCTGTTTCCATATGATCCCACTTTACTTTACCTTAATTTACTTTAACTTATACACTTTCTATTGCATTACTGCCAAGAGGTTTCTTCTTTCTCCCCTGTCGGTTTGATTGTTGGTTAGTTTGTTTGTTAGTAAGCAGAATTAAGCAAAAACCAACACAAAACTTGGTGAAAGGATACATTCAGAGTAGGGTTGCAAAATTCCGGGAATATTCAAAGCTGGAAACTTTCCATGGGAATTATCGGGAATATACGGGAATATACGGGAATATACGGGAATTAACGGGAATTAACGGGAATTAACGGGAATAAACTGGAAATTGTGTGGGTAATTTATACTAACTGTATTTATCTTGTCAGACTTTTTTAAACAATGCAAGATTTCCATTGATCTTGATGAGAAAAACTGAGATTGACTAGATAGATAGACAGATAGATAGATAGATAGATAGATAGATAGATAGATAGATAGATAGATAGATAGATAGATAGATAGATAGATAGATAGATAGATAGATAGATAGATAGATAGATAGATAGATAGATAGATAGATAGATAGATAGATAGATAGATAGATAGATAGATAGATAGATAGATAGATAGATAGATAGATAGATAGATAGATAGATAGATAGATAGATAGATAGATAGATAGATAGATAGGGTTAGGGTTAGTTCATCATGTGCTACACAGCAGTTGTCAGGCACAGAGAGAATGATAATAACTCCAACAACAACCACACGGACACCACACATCACCACGGTTACAGTACATAACATGTTACAAAAACTGTTCTAAGTGTAATAATGTTATTCACCTTCACACACTGAGCTTCACTCGATGGAGGAATATTTGCACATTGGTGCGGATGCAAATAAAAGTGTGGATCTTGTTTACGCTCTTTACTTAGGGCCATGCCAGCTTTGTTATTTGACAATAATGACAGAGTCACTGAAGTTACAAACAGCGTAACAGGACATAGTATACTTGATTCATAGTTTATTAAAAACATCGGATCTGTATACTTAATCGGACACATAAATCAGTTTCCGAAAGTTCAGGGAGGAAACATTTATAACTAGTGACTTTTTTTTTCTATGTTGCAGGGGGAAGAAATGTGAGAGAGTCTAACAACCAACTTAAATGCATGACTAAACAGCGTGCTGGCATGTATGACTGAGGGGCAAAACCGTCATAGAGTCACAACATGAATGCCACCATTGTCCATGTCACCATCATCCCCATCTTCATCACCACCACTACCCTCTGAGATCTCACATCCTCCTGCATCTGAGTCAGAGGCGCAAATATAAAAATCTGTTGATGACCTTTTCCTCCCACTTTCCATCCCTCGTGTTTAATTTTTTAAACCTCACGTCATGTTCTCATCGTTTTCTCCAACCGTCTTCTTTATCTCCCACAGTTGTTCACTTTTCTGTTCCTCCGCTTCTCTCGGTCAGGGTGCAGTTGTGGCAAAGAGATGCGGACACAGCAAACCGCCTGAACAATAGGCCATTCATGATAGCCTGCAATGCAATGATGATCCTGCCCTGCCCTCCACCCCCCACCCTGCACCAGCCTCCACAGCTGCACAGGAATGTGGTCCAACAAGTTACCCTCCTCCTCCTCCTCCCTGCTGCCGCCACCACCATCCCTACCACTGCCACCACCTCGCCAGGGCTGCCGCCATCGCAACCGAAGCCCCTCTTCCCCAAATAAAAAAGACGAAAGAAGGCAAGAAACTATAGAGGAGGGGGAAACTGTGCAGACAGAGCACAAAGAGAGGATTCATGCTCGGCCACATACACTCCCAGAGGAGAAAGAGAGGGGGACCCATTTAAGTGTGGTGCAGCTGCACAATTCACTGGGTGAAAATAGGCGAAAGAGGAGTGACAGAGGTCAGATAGCGGAATCATTTTTTATTCATTCCCCACGTATAGCGTGTCACTGCATCATCACCACTTACAAAGTATGCATGACGAATAAATCAAGTGATAAACCCAGAAAAACACCTGCAGCCCTCGGTGGGATGAATTCACCGGTTTGTTCCAAGATTTTGAGCCGTTCCCATGCATTCTCAACCACTGGGTTAATGGCCCATTAGAAATCCAAACAGGACCCTCATTTTTCATTTTCATCACGCGTCAATCTCGTACTTCAGATGACACCCAGCCACAGCAAATCACTTCTTAAACCACAACACCGTCCGATGGGTCGTAGAATCCTCGTCTCCCCTTTTTTGAAGACATGCTGCAAATCACTGCGCAGGTCTCGGACATTAGCTGGAGGAAGAATTGTTGACGAGATGTACGGCTCAGCGTGAAAGTCAAAATATTTGAGTCACATGAGGGTCAGAATTATTGATAGTCTGGAGTCGGAGCTGGAATTCCCCGAGCGAAAGGCACTGACCTCGACTGCTATTCGCACAAAGCCTGAGAGCAATTCTCATTTATGAACAGAAAGAAACACAGCGAAAAGGCTGCAGAGCATGAGAAAAGCCCTTGGAGCAACAGATAAAAATCATTTTTCTAAATAGACGTTTTCAACCTCATGTAGCAGAGACGTGCTGCGATCATATCTGCAGAAAAGTATCCCTCTGTACCAGTCTTTTGTCATTTCTGACATATCATTTTGGCTTGTTTTTTTGTCGAGTTCGTCATCATTCGGAACAAATGACGCTATTCATTTCAGGCCCAATGTGCCTATTGACATGGGAATGAATGCTTTCCACCAATTATCCATCAGTTTAATGCAGAATGTGACCCAGCATGTGAATATTTGACCGCTGTGCATGCTTCCCTTATCTGCATCCCTCTCACACTCTCTCCCTCTCACACACACACACACATACACACACACACACTCACACACACACTGTCTGCATCTCTCTGTTTTTCTCTCTCTTTGACTTTTCCCTCCACCGTCAGATTTCAAGAATTTCCCCTGGGAGTTGTTCAAGTATCGCAGCCAAAGCAAGAGGTCATTCCCTTTCTTTTTTCTGTCTCTTTCTCTCCTCTTCTTCATTTCTCTTTCCTCCCCCCCCCCACATGTCTGATCACCTAATTTTCTATCTTCAAAAATATATAAAAAATATATATTCAGAAAGTAATTCATCCACCCCGATCACACAGCCCTGAGGCATCCCAATTTCATCCAGATCACATGTAGGGAAAAAAAAGGGGGCTTCCTGTCTCTCAGAGTGCACCTGAAGGCCTGACTCTTTGACCCCCTGCCGATGCATGATCTTTGTTGTTGATCTCGCCCCTGATCATGAGACCTCGTCCTCCTATCCTCTCCCCGCTCCCAACCCGAAGCCGCAGGAAACGGGCTCTTGCGACACAGTGGTCTGTGCAGCTATGGAAAGGCCCATTACTGCAGTCACATGGCAGGTTAGTGAAGGGACTGATGCAACCATGTGAGCTCTATTTTCTAACAAGTTGCCCTGGGGCCCATGATAGTCTCATAGGACTTGGAGAATGACTGAGGATGCATGGCGCCTTTAGATTCAGAACAAAATGTGATGTTCTGATTTCTTATTTAATATGTACAAGTTAAATAGAATCAGCCGTGTGAACCAAGAAGGGGATATTTCTTCATCATGATCTGGGCAACTGGTGTTATATCCATGTTGACTCATTTTTCTTTCCTTGTTTCCGAACATGTTGCCTATACATCTTGTAAATTAGATATTAATGAAAATCTGGATTTTCATCGCCAAGGGGCAACGGCCTGTTGTTTTCAGGAATCTTTTGAGTATATCAGAAAAAGGCCTTTGCAATCACGAATAAGAGCAGAGCAGTCATTACAGAGTCAAATTCCTCACTGAATTTCAGCGCTAGAGGGGAAAATATTACAATTCTTATTTAATGACATAAAAGAAAACAAACCATCTGTTGGTTGCCCTGTTGAATCAGCTCTAAATACTTTACCACAGACAATGTTAAACTGAGGGGGGGTTTCACAGATAGATTTCTGAGTGTCTCAAATTTCTTCTCAGACTCAACAGCTTCTCGTTTTCTGTTCAAAATTTCACTTAATTTATTTTCACTGAACATCTGCAACACAAAAACACACAAGTATGACAAACATCAAATGTAGTAGAATCTATATGAATTATATATGAATATGTGAGTTGGAATAAAAAAGGATTCAAAAATACTC
Organism: Pseudopleuronectes americanus; assembly: GCA_038501795.1. Taxonomy (NCBI): domain Eukaryota; kingdom Metazoa; phylum Chordata; class Actinopteri; order Pleuronectiformes; family Pleuronectidae; genus Pseudopleuronectes; species Pseudopleuronectes americanus. The sequence continues at coordinate 11,468,360 of CM076721.1, forward strand.
TTACATTCAAATATTGTAAAGAAATGTCTGGACATTGGAGATGAAACAAAGCTTACATTAAGGAAAAGGCCTGTGGGCCTATTGTCTAGGCTGTAATTCAGCTGAAGTAAAATAATACATTTAACAAACATTTAAATAAACTTAAAGCCTGGTTGAAGTGTTCAGCAACTTTCTGATGCTTCTTCAAACAAAATCATAATTGATGAACCAAAAGTTCGTCTGCTGCTTTGTATTTAATTCATTCAAAGAACATTAAGTCAAAAAATAACATAATATTCTAAATAACAGGCCTTCATTAAACATCGAATATCTTCTGAAATATAATCCACAGGCCGAGGCTTCAAATTCTGGTTCTATAATTACAGAATTTAATAATTAAGATCTACTTTAATTATATTTATACAGTATAAAGCCATAGCCCCTTATAACATCAGGGAAATCTTTGCGCGTCTAGTTCGATTTTTACGTTTCAGTACACGGCTCAACTTCTGAGGAGGAAAAAAGACGCTTCAAAAAGTTAGATTTTCTTTTTTCCTCATTTCCGAACATTTAATCAGACGAAATGAAAAGTACTGTTAAGACTTGAATATAAACTGTAATGCCCTATTATTTATAGACAAAGAGACAGATACCTAGCTGTTTTTTTTTAATCCTTAACCGATTTTCCCCGGTAGAATAAAGGCCTTAGATATTACTGTTAAATTCATATACTTAATTAAAAAATATATTTCTTTCCTATCCAATCCTTTAAAATTCAATACAACAAAAACAATTTAACCGTAATGGGTCCACTGCAATGAACCCTCAAGTGTAAAACACAACGAAATGTGGCCTGTGGGCAGAAATTACTCGAACAATAAACACAACTTTTAAAACAAAAAGTAAACGCCTTTTTGTCTGCAATTCAGCATTATTTCTACATGAACTTCAATAAGGCTATAGTAAATAAATAAAAGTAAACTAATTATTAATGTTATTGCGAAAATCTAGGCCCATGTAAACCGCCTCTCGATCAATAAAATGAATACACTAAAATAAAAACACATAACTATAATACTATGGTGAAACAAAAATATGAACTACATTTTACACGCTTCGGTTACATTTAAAGGATAAAGTCTAAATGATGGACACACAGTAAAAAGCACCTTGCCCTGTCTGACAGACCGACACACACACACGCGCGCAAACACACGCACACACACAGACTCCCTGGGGCGCCATGCACATCCACAGCTGCTAACTCAACACTTCTCCGTAAAACCGCAGCTTCCTCCGCATACAGCCCTCTGGTCTGCACAAGCCCAATAAACTCGCACAACAACACGCACATTTAAATACACTTTGGTCCAATACGGACAAAATCACTCACTTCACCGTGCAGGGCCTCATGCCAGGGTCCGAGGGGTCGCTTTCTGGGGGTGCAGCATGTAGGTGCACACCTCCCCAACACAAACTAACCCACCAACCCCAAAACGCAACCCCCTACCATCCAAGGCCCGACTCCAGGTGGTGCGGCGGAGTGTTTGGAGACAGAGAAGTGTCGCAGCAGAGAGATCCATGTGTCCTGTCTGCCGCAGAGGGTTTTTCTATGTGTGCACAACTGGTGTCTTTGCTCTGGACATAAGGGGAGAAAGACGCACACATCTCTCTCTGTTATCAATTTTTTCCATGTTTGCAGCACAAAACTGCTTTTTGTTCCCCATTTTTTCATTTACGAGGGTTAATGGATAGAGGCTTGGGCGTTTGATCACATGTCTACAATTCACCTGAGATGGAGACAAAGAGAGCAAAGAGAACGGAGAGAGAGGGAGAGAGCCGAGAGCCAGCCTCGACATGAGAGGCAGCGCACACACAGGGGTTATTGTTGATTCATTTTCTCCTCTATGTGTGTGTGTGTGTGTGTGTCTGTCTATCTGTGTGTGTGACTGTGTGTGTGTATGTGTGTCAGATTCTGCTAAAGTCGACTCTTCCTTCCCATAAGGCCATGCTTCACAGGACAGTCGCTGATCATGGCCTACAGACAAATCGACCATTACGCACAATGAAATAATAATAACAATCATAGAGCTTTGACTGTAACACTCTTGTTTTATGCACAAACACGTGGACGAAAGGATTAAATGCTGGATTAATATTTGAATATTGATGATCATAACGAAATATAAATCTTGTGACTTGTACATGAGTTGGTCTGAAGGAGCCACTCCACCCTTTACAGTTCATCTTTTAGTCTCCATCTTGAATTTTTCCAGTGTCTTGCCATTGTTTAGTTTTTTTCAATAAATAAACAAGGTTTTCAGATTATGGGATTAATTATTGATAAATCAATTCTGTTACTGAGTGAAAAACACTCGCACATTGAGTTTTGATTCAAATAGGGAGCAAAACCCTATAAAAACCTGAAATAAATGAAAAAAATAAATAGAAAAAATATCTCTTCTTTTCTTTTTATGATTTTGTAGCTTTTAGTGATTATTTCAGAATCAGAGATGGATGGAAACCTGGCACAAACTGGCTTCATCATTATTCATGAGTATTTGTATAAATTAACACCGTCATTGACCACTGGCCTGAATTCAGCCCATCAGGCCTATAACTCAGGCTTTATGTTCTTTTTTCAAAAGCATTAATCTGCTTGACTTGTCTCTTTTGCTTTTATAAGTCAAGGTCTAATACAATATTTGGTTTTATTAGATCTTAAATAGACAAAGAGTGTAACTTAAACGTGTGAGCTTTATTTCCTGCATCCAACAGATATAGTAACGTGACCACATGAGGCAACAACTCTCCTCCCGATTGTTTATTTGTTTGATATAACATGTCAACACGTCCAACAGACCTGGCCCTGTCCTGCCTCTAAATGGACGCACTGTGGACTCATTTAAAACCACTCCGATGGTAAAATCTCACCTCTTCTCTGCTGGATATGTCGCAATGACGGACGGGACGGGCATTAGCCAGCGTGTCCGCGTGACGTCCAATCGGAGAGCTGCGGGGATAATTAGCAGACCAATGGCGGCGCTGCGTGTCGCCGCGGTGGGCGGGGCCGACGGTGTGTTGGAATGCTGCCTCTCTGGGAATGTTTTCCACTTTCAATCACTTTTTTTTTCTCCGGGTCCTTCTCACAAGGCGCTCTTTAAGCTCCGCTGTTGCCACACAGAGCAGCCATTCATCGGCTCCACAGTCGGCCACACACTCCCATGTAGAACCACTGGACATCTAAATTGGTAAGTTATCTAATTTTTTTCCCTGAAAAACAAAAAATACTATGATAAAAGGGGATATTTCATATCAGTGTTTATATGCCGGCTGATTTCTTTCATTTTTCTATAAGAAGAATCGGGCGAATTTTCTGGAAGCTGTTCTGGAATTATTATTACCATTATTACCATTATTACCATTATTATCATTATTATCATTATATCGTTATTATCATTATTATTTTTATTATTATTATTATTATTGGTTAGATGGGCTGCCCATGTCGCATTTTGTCCGCTAAAACTCTCATCGTGTTTACCTTAGAATTAACCGAGGTCATAGATTCATAACAAAGCTAAAATTATAATAACTTGTGGTGATCACGGAAGCTGTTTCTCTGACATTGCATTTTATTTCTAGGTGTAGCGGTTTTCGCTGAGAAGGATTTCCAGCCGACGGTGGAGAGGATTTGGACACTTTTACGCAGCAGTATGACTTTGCCTGACAAGAGTCAGCAATAACTGGATCGCCGTAGACTCCAAATATCTCGAAAAAGATTGAATTCCCATCTTAAATATTATTTAACATTCAAGGCTTGTCTTGTCATTAGCTGCAAATAAAGAAAAAATCATAATGTCGGGCGAGGAGCACAGCCTGTCCGAGGCGGAGCTGAGTCCCGGGGCGTCAGACGACGGTCACTCACTGTCACCGACTCAACCCGGAGCGCCCCCGGGCCCGGGCTCACCTCTGGCCGGGCCGCCGCAGCAGCTCGCCGCGCTCTGCGGTGCGGACGGCAGCGAAGACGACGGAGGCACATCCAGGGGCAAGTCGGAGGAGGAGGACGATCGCTTCCCGATTGGTATCAGGGAGGCGGTGAGTCAGGTGCTGGACGGATATGACTGGACACTTGTGCCCATGCCGGTGCGCGTAAACAACGGGAACAAAGCGAAGCCCCACGTCAAGAGGCCCATGAACGCCTTCATGGTGTGGGCGCAGGCGGCAAGGAGGAAACTGGCGGATCAGTACCCCCACCTGCACAACGCCGAGCTGAGCAAGACCCTCGGCAAACTGTGGAGGTCTGTATAGAGAGGCTGTCCCATTAGAACACTGTGGCCATACAGTGGCACATTTCCTGTGCAGCCTGTGCGTAAAGCCAATGAAGGGGTGTGCTGAGGGGTCACACTCAAACATGTGGACCCCACTTCAATATGTATATATTGAAATTAAATGTAAAAGTATGCAAATTATTATCTCAATGTGGGGTTTCCTGATATTTTTTATGTAGTGGTCCTTAAAAATGTTTGACACATGTGCACTAAAAACTTACGCAAAGATGCATAGTGTCCTTCACCATCCCACTATTCATCCATTACGCACAGGATTGATAGCTACACAGTTTTTAGACATTCAAATAAAATACTTTTCCATTAACCCAGAAGGCCAATAAGACTAAATCAGTCCTTGTTGTTTTTTTTCTCCCCCCAGGCTGCTGAACGAGAGCGACAAGAGGCCATTCATCGAGGAGGCGGAGAGGCTGAGGAAACAGCACAAGAAGGACTACCCGGAGTACAAGTACCAGCCCCGGAGACGCAAAAATGGCAAACTAACGACCAGTGAGTCTGATAGTCAGGGGGAAGGGGAGGCCAGCCACTCCCAGTCTCACTACAAGACCCTGCATCTGGAGCACAATGGCGGCGCTGGTTCTCCCCTGGGTGACCTGCACCACCACCACCATCACCACCACCATCCTGCTGGTAGGTGGCTCTGCACACAAGATTTATGTTCTGAACTTTCAAGAGACGATTGTTCAAGAGAGGAATGGTGAAAGAATTTGAGCCACAATATAAAACTTGATGTCAAAGTTCACCTGAACATGTTGTCCCTTCTTCTCTCTCCCCTTTAGGCCACAGCCCACCCACGCCCCCCACCACCCCAAAGACAGAGCTCCAGTCTGGAAAACTGTCAGATGCCAAGAGGGACGGGGCAGCAGGAGCGGCAGGAGGATCAGGGGGGTCCAGGGGAGCCCTCGGGGTGGGAGCTGAAGGTGTATCCGGTGGTCCCTCATCATCGGGAGCTAAACCCCACATCGACTTTGGCACCATGGATATTGGCGAGATCAGCCATGAGGTGATGTCCAACATTGAGCCGTTTGATGTCAATGAGTTTGACCAGTACCTTCCTCCAAACGGCCACCCGCAGAGTGGAACCGGGGGCCCTGCAGCCGGCTCCTCGGCCTCGTCTTATGCCTACGCCTTGGCCGCCGCTAGTGGGCACTCAGCCTGGCTCTCCAAGCAGCAACAACCCCAGGCCTCTCCGTCTTCCTCCGACCCCACAAAGGCCCAGATCAAGAGCGAGTCGGTGTCTGGAAGCCACTATGTCGAGGCCTCGTCCTCTCCCTCCTCGGGCACCCATGTCACCTACACGCCGCTCAGCCTCCCCCACTACGGCTCTGCCTTCCCCTCGCTGGCCTCCAGGGCTCAGTTTGAGTACGGAGATCATCAGGCCCCAGGGGCGTACTATGCCCACTCCAGCCAGGCCCCGGGGCTGTATTCAGCCTTCTCCTACATGGGCCCTACACAGAGGCCTCTGTACACTACCATAGGAGACCCCTCCAGCGTGGCCCCCTCCCACAGCCCCACACACTGGGAGCAGCCTGTTTACACCACACTCACAAGACCTTGAGGGAGACCAGCTGAGCAGAGGGAAATATGGGAAGTGTGTGAGTGGATCTGTGTGACTGTGTGTGTGAATATGTGAGTGTGTGATTGCCTGTTTGCGTGTGTGTCCATGCCATATTGATGTTATATTAGAGGTTTTTACTTTTTTAGCCAATATAATGCAAGACGCATCCACGCGGTCTTACATCGTAAGAAAAATACAAAAAAAAACTCACACATTAGTTAAGTGTGAGTCATGGGTCAACAGCCAATCAAAAAATAAATAAACCTTTTTAACAAATGTGTGCCATCATGAATATCTAGGTTGGGATGTACAGCAAGTGTGAATACAAGAGTTTAGAGTGAGAGAGACACTGAGAAAGTGCCGAGTGACTCTGATTTGACCCGGACACACTGGGTTTAGACTGACGTAATCAGACTTTATTAACCAAACTAAAGGATGTGTTTGACGTTTTTGTGTTATTTTATATGAGTAGTACATGTATTGTCATTGTTGATATCCTATAGGGTGTAACTTTATTGTGACTGATTTGATATGACACTCACACATCTGCACCACTGCTTTGGGAAGAAAAAAATTACGCATGCTTTGTTCCAATAGGATGTTTCCCTGGTGTTTTGTTGTTGTACGTGGCCAGAAAAGGATATAGTTGCAACCTTCTCTCTCTTTGTAGATATAGCACAGTCTGCATCTCTGTCCTTTCTTTACATGGACGTCACTGAACTGAACAATTAGGCATTTAAGGGGAAAAACATAGGAAAAAGAGAGGGAAAGAGAGCTCTTACAGACGTATTCCAGCTTAATGCTCAGTCTTGGACACTTACCTCAATTCTATTAATTTTGTGCCAGTAGCAAAGGATGAGTACAACCACGGTTACCTGATTGACTGAAGCTGTTCAAAATTTCAGAACGTTAAGCCTCCACCTCAGCCTCTTTATTATTATTATTATTATTATTATTATTATTATTACTATTGCTTCTAAGTGCCTATACATTTTTTTTGCTAATTCACATCTGGTTGACTCAATAACTGAGTTAAAATCTATAAGTCTCAGCCAAACCTCTCGAGATAATTGGCCAGCTTTGGGACCTACTTAAGGATTAGAATCACATGTAGGAGCGTTGTGCGCTGCATGTAGGCCAAAAGCATGTTTGCTTCCTCACAAACAGCCCTCTTCCTCTTCAGCAATGTGAATAATGGTCATTACCACAGGCTTCACCTTTTATTAAGTGATGCATACTTTCACCATTTTATACTGACCCTCTTACAATTGTAGTTATCATTTTTATGTAAGTAATCATGCATCATGTGTCACACCTTTGCTTCTTCCATTTTGTATAATTCTGGATAGTTTTGTAAAGTGTTTGCTATACATTCCCTTGAGTATTTTTTGCTTCCTTACAAGAAAAGCAATGTTGAAATATTATTGTTGTCATTTATTAAATCGATTTATTTATAAAAAAAAGAAAACATCAAGTCTGAGCTTGTTATTTCGTCAGTGCTGGTTTTGGAGATAACACAAGGTGCAGGTAGCAAGCGAAGGGCGAAAAGAAAGACATTAAAAACATGCTGCTGACGTGTGAACTGTAATAACAACACAATCACAGCCCAACCAAAGCTAAGCTGTTTAGTGTGTTTGTGTGTTGTAGGCTAAAATTGACTACTAATTCCCCACATTTAATCGGCTGGGGACTGCGTGTTACTGACGAAGACAAAGAAAGCCATTCAGCGAGGCAGAGGGACAGAACGAGAGAGAAGGGGTGGGTGTGAGGAGCCAGAGGCAAGGCCAATTTCAGCTCAGTAACCAGCACACACTCAGACTTTTGTACACGGCTTTGCCTCCACGCTGCCCTCTCCGCTCCACCTGAGGCTGCCTCCACACTCAGCCATAGTTTAAACACAAGTCAGAGGGCATCTGAAATCAAAATGTCAAGTTCATTGTGCTGTCATTGTGTCTGAAGGTGATCTAGAACAGAGAAAATGCTGGAAGCACTGATATTTTTCACAGTAAGAGGTGTGGGAGAGAAAGGGGAAACATTTTCAGGGCAGGGAGATTATTATTATTATTGATGGGAGAAAAAGCTAAAAAACAACATTCAGTGCAGAGTTAATAGATAAGAAATTGAAGATATTGAACCGAACCTGAACCGATTTAGAACCGATTGTTGTGTGTGACCAACAAACACATCTATACAATTTTCAGCAACAAATTTTGGATAAGTGAAAAAAGTTTAGTTAAGTTAAAGCGATAGGAATTAGCCTTTAACTGATTTTAGTCTCAGCTCCATCTTGGCCACATGATGATATGGATTTCACAGAAGTACATTTCTAGATATTCACTCTGCACTTCTTTGTTGTATAATAAACATTTGCGGTTTAGACCATTTGATATTTAACATATTGCAGAAAAAACAACAATGCAATGTAATATTGTCATTTAATGCTACAACGCACTATTCCACTTCCTACACATTGTGCCTTTTACTCAATAATCTATTTCTAAATTAAAAAAAATCTGCCTATTTCATAAAATGTATGCATCAATATTAATAATAATACACCATAGTGAGACCTTCTGAGATAATTTATTCTAGCTACTTTTCATTGTAGTGCTTTTACTTTTTGCTGGTGAAGTATCTATGTATTTATTGTAATCAAGTCTTTTTTTGTAGTTCTTGTTGAAGTAACTCATTTTTCATAATTTTTTTTATACTTTTGAGGTTTCACTTTTTGGGTTACAAAAAAAACCCCATGAATTATTAAAATGTCCCTTTTTATAATGAATTAAAAATAATAAAAAATCTAAATCAAAATGTTGAAAAGTTGAATTTTAAATGAACCCTACTCAACCAAATAAAACAGGTAAATGCTGTGTACATATCAATAATAATGAGTTGATGATATAATATATAATAGTGGGTGTCACTGCTCTGAGTACTTTTACTTTTAATACTGTAAATTAATCTTCCTGGTTGTACACATCCTTTTATTCAATATTTTTTAAGATCTTAATGTGTAATGATAATTTATATGTAGTATTATGAAGTAAAATACAGAAGAGAAGATGAAAATATGTTGGAGCCTGGTGAGCTGTGTATTTCCAGCTCTCACTCCAGACCATGTGGTGGCGGTAGAGCGCCTACAGTGTTCTACCAAACGAAGAAGACGCTCTTCCTGCGGCGCCAAACTCACGAAGCTGCAGAAAGTCTCCAGTCCCTCCGGTAAGAAACGGGTCAGTTCATCTTTAACTGGACACGTGTGACCTAAATATTAACCTGGAACGAGCTAAACTCACCATTCAAACCAGTAACACCTGCGTTCTGATGAAGAAAATACCAGTTTCGGTAGTTGGAGCCGTATCGACAGTGTGCAGCACTTAGCTACAACATGACATCACGGGATACTCGCTACACAATATGAGTTATGTGTGTAGTTACATAACAGGGAGTTATAAACAGCACCGACGTCTTGTGTTAGTTGTCCACAGTTGAATGTGTAAATGTGTTGCTGCGTTTCGAAGTAGACACCAAGATTTAAACTTAAATACGTGCTCAGACTCCTGCATGTTGAAGATCCACCCACACAGTGTGATAGTAACAGATGATCAGAGGAACGTGAGACCTTCTACTAGCAGACCTCTAAAATCTACTCATTCAAAATTACGAAATGGTGACATATGCATTCACTTCATTTTAAGTGTAATATCAAATCTGTGCAAGAAGTATCCAGTTGTCTGGCATTTATTAGTTGTGTGTTTCATGGTTTGTGTCTTTTTCTGGATTGTAAACCAGTTTTTTCCCCCTTTGGTTTGCACTGTATTTCCCAAGTAACACCTCTAATTCCGTGCTGTCTTTTGTACAATGACTATAAATACTTTCTATTCTATTCTTCAGAAGCTTGTGGTTTCCTCTCCCAGCAGTCATGGATCTCGGCCCCTTTGAAACAGACAACTCTGTCAGCTGCCGGCTGGCGTCTCAGATCCCTGATGTCTGCAAGACGGAGGACTGCTGTCTGGGCATTGATGAGGCAGGCAGGGGGCCTGTGCTGGGTACGTTCAGTCATTTTGTGTAGCAGCAACTACACACTGGGAGGCATGTGGCGCACACACTTATGTTTTTTATGTTTCTTTGTGATCCAGGCCCCATGGTGTATGGAATATGTTTCTGTCCCGTTTCCAAAAAGCAGCAGCTGAAGGACTCGAAAGTGGCAGGTAATCCAGTTCCCCTGCCTTTGGTTTTGAATTTAATTCAGCCTGTTCACCATTCACCAGTATTTGTTAACAACTGTAGATTAAAGATGCAATTTGCATACTGAATTACTGCATTATTTACTCCATGGCATATTAGTAAATAAAATATGAGTGTTATGCTTAAATGATTGTGGTGTATATCTCCCTTGATAGATTCAAAGACCCTATCAGAGGCAGAAAGAGAAAAACTTTTCCAGAACTTGGATGAAGCCAAAAGTTTTGTTGGCTGGGCGGTGCAGATTCTCTCCCCCAACACCATCTCTACCAGCATGTTACAGAGGTATGTGGCATCATACAGACTTAAACCTGTTACACGTATTACAAGTGACTACGTCCATTCCTTTTTACTTTGTTATAATTATTATTGTTATTTTCGATATATCCTCATCTTTATAATGTATGTTTATGTATTTATTACTTTTTTTAATAGATGTTCTCTATTTTTGCTTCCCCCTTTGTTGCTGTAACTTATAAAGAATTATCTCAACTTAAATTCACACTCACTAACATGCTCTTTTGCTTCAAGGACAAAATACAACCTGAATGCTCTGTCACATGATACAGCGATTGGTCTAGTACAGTTTGCCTTGGACAGTGGGGTACAGCTCAAAGAGGTAAGGACCTGATTTAGGCACATCAATTTAAATGTGTGCATCTCATTTTTAATGTTGCGAAGTGTAAGTCAAATATATCTTTGGGTGTTTCATATGGACAACCTGTGTTTTAACGTATGCATTTCCTGCCCTATAGAGCACCTTTCTACATCTTAATTCGGGACATTGCAACTCAACAATGTTCAACCCTGTGCTTATTACAGGCTGCCTTGATGATTGTCCTCAGTAAATAAATTCTAATATTAAATACATTGAAATAAAGACAAAGCCACAAATTCTTGACTTACTTCACTGAATTCTGCAGGTTTAAAATGTTTATTCTGTCAAAAGACAAGGTGTTAAAGTGTGTTCAAAACTATACATTATGAACTACTTTACCTGCTCTTTAAAGGCTTTATGTTTTTGTTTCCTCTTCACCTTGCAGTGAACTGACTCGTGTTTTTCTCCTGTTTATCTTCTTCTGTCTTCACTCTCTCTGTTCTGTCTCGGCCGTTCCTCTTTCTCTCTGTGTGCTGTTCTGCAGGTTTACGTGGACACAGTCGGCCCAGCAGATAAATATGAGGCAAAACTCTCCAAGCTGTTCCCGGGTATTGAGGTGACTGTTAGGCCAAAAGCAGATTCCCTCTTCCCCGTTGTCAGTGCTGCAAGTATCTGTGCGAAGGTTAGTGATGATCATCAAGATGCCATGAATGTGTGAGGTTTTACATGTATCACTGGTGGAGACAGTGAAAAGGAAAGGAGGGCTGATATTGGTCGAGGTTTTATTTATTTATTTCTCGGAAATATATGCAAAGGACTTTTTTAGCTGCTTTTTTCAGATTGAATAATGAGCAACAATGAATATTATCATCACAATGACTGTGTGTATTTCCGTGGCCCTAATTTTGTACTATTGATGCTGCTGAAAACCTCAAATTCTGGTCAGATTTGGTTCTCATGCTTCACTTCTGTTGTGTGATCTTCTTCAGGTTGCCAGGGATCGTGTTGTAAAAGGCTGGAGCTTTCCAGAGGACATGGGAGAGGTGGATAAAGATTACGGCTCAGGATACCCAAACGGTAACAGACGTAATGACAGCCATGTTTGAAAAACACATGTCAAATATTCTGAATGAAATCAGCCTTTGAGTGTTTATCTAATACCACTCTGTCATTCATAACCCAACCTATGCAAGGCTACAACAATCAGAAAATTAATGATGCGTGTTGAAACTGTTTGTGGTTAAACTGTCACTGAGCCCAACCTTTTACTGTTTCCAGACCCCAAGACTAAAGCGTGGCTGCTGAAGTGCCTGGACCCAGTGTTTGGTTACCCTCAGTTTGTTCGATTTAGCTGGAGCACGGCCCAAACCCTGATGGACAGCAAAGCAGTGACTGTTCACTGGTAAAAGCCTTCCAGACTTAATATTATCCAAAGCCTTTTTTATGTGTAAAGACAGAGCCTGATTTAGGGAGAGTACTTAATTTTTTTCACATGACTGTAAAAAAATGCTTCCATGTGTTTAAGATGAGAAACCACAACCAGTTTGATTTCCACACTTAATGTCTGTGCAAATCCTTTGACCTCAGGAGACGAGCACTAACCACAGTGTATAAATCAGTCTTGTTTTGTTGAATCTGTCCCCAGGGATGATGATGAGGAGGACGGGGAGAAGGCAGCACAGCGGCAGCACAACAAGTCCATGTTATCCTACTTTAGTGCTTCAGCTGGAGGTAAAGACCAAAACCCATCCCACCAGACACACCACTTCCTCACTGAGCGCAGACTGAAAACCCTCTGCACACTCTGAAGACATTAGCAGACATCCCTGTACACACTGGGAATCATAAGCTCATTGTGGGATCTTCATATTCAACGAAACAGTTGTTTGCAGATGTGGACTGGGATGAAACATTGCTGCCACCTGTTTGTATCACAATCCATCTTTATTTGTTCTGTTTGTATGTTTTTTTTAATACATAAAACCATTTAAAAGTCATGATTTTCCTTCTGACGAACCTTTGTTTAAAATTTCTACACCATTATACCAGACAAGCATCTAGTCATTGTTGTACAGCTCAATTTTGTAATGCCAATACAGACCTCTGGTGGAGACCTGAGGAAATACACCAGTTATAAAGCAGCAACCATGACTTTCATGAATCGATATAGATCATAAGCACAACGCAGTGCTTGCGGCGGACATGTGCTAATGTTACATAGACCTATTTCACAGCTGAAGTTCCAACATGTCACATGGCATGAAAAAGCCCATAGCAACAACTGTTTGGAAAACCGCAGAGTGGAAACGACTCGACACAGCATGTTCCAAAAACACTGAATCATAAGCCGTGTCCCAAATCCATACTATATGTTAATACTTTACCGTGCATACTACACTGGAATAGTCTTAACGTACTGTTTTAGCAGGGTAAATAAGGAAAACTTCTCAAACAGAAAGCAAAAGTCTCTAACATTATACCTCATTTTGTGTTAAGAGTTAATTTCTCGACCTGTTTCAACACCAACTAGATTTTTTATAAAATGTTTCCAGCTCACTTTTCTTTGTACAGAAAAACACAAAAGTCTTCTGCTTATGACTCAAAAAAGTTCTTATAAAATGTTATAGTTTTTCCCATTGTGTATACCAAAAACCTGTTCAGAATTAATACGTAATATGGATTTCAAACATGGAGATATTCTCTCTAAATTTACATTTTTTTTAACTTAAATTACTGCTCTTACACTGTAACTTGTGTTTATTGTGGATTGTAGGTCAGTTATAGTGTTAAACTTGAGTTTCGATATCAACACCAAATAAATACTTTTACAGGGGTATTTACAGTAATTTCTACAAATCTTTTCCATTTAAAGGAGGAGGCTTAAGTTCTTAAATGTCACAATAAGTCTTATGTTTATAATATTGATCAAATATACTATTCGATCAACAAGTAAATAGTAAATGGTTTTGTATTTATATACTGCTTTTCTAGTCTGATGATGACCAATCAAAGATCTTTAAAGCACAGTTTTACATTCTCCCATTAACACACATTCATACAGTGCATCCATTAGCAGCACTTTGTTGTTCTATGAGGGGTAATTCGGGGTTCAGCATCTTGCCCAAGGACACTTCAGCATGTAGATGAGGAAGACTGGGGATCGAACTGCCGACTTACAGGTTGGAGGACGACCGCTCTACCCCTCAGCCACAGCCGACCCGAGTGTCAAATAAAAAATGAGTTTTTCACACTAAATGCTGCTTTTGGTATTCAATGGTTTTTGATTGTTGTATTTCAGTTGATATTAATTTAGTACAGAGATTCAATGATAAGAAAACTGAGGAGACTTTTCTTAAAGAAGGTTTGATTTTATTCTAATGTACTGATATTACAGCTGGTTCTACCACCTTTGACAGATAATGGCCATAAATAACAAGTATCACCATTAGTGAGCCTCCAATAACAGACACGTTGAGCTACGTCTCAAGATCTTACATCTTTCTCTTTTCTATCATTAACATGTTGAGACTACTGATACAATTACAAGACAAAGGATTAATGGTATTACTGCATCTTCCTCCCCTATCTAAACAACAATTGTAATCTGTTTTAATCCAAGAGATTGAGTTTGGCGTTGCATCGATCCATCTCAAGGTGTTTTCCAAATGCTCGTCTTAGAAATCATGGCAGGCAGTGTTGTTCTTCTGTTGTTGATCTCTGCTTCATTCCAAGAGAGCTTCATCCTCTTCTGACTCCAGGTTTTTTCTCCAGACTAACAATTGGACACACATGAAACGTCACATATGGTACAACCCACATCACATTATTCCACAAGTACACAAACGGCACTTACCTTTGAAGGGGTGTCCATCACATCATCATTCAAATGAATTCTACATGACTTGATGTCTTGACGGAGGTTAACTAGTAAAATATTAAGGGATATCCATCTGTCGACTGTTGCTAGTTCCCGCTGGCTTTGTGTCTGGACTCCTGGATCCGCTTCCCAAAGTTCATAGCTAAACTGGAGACTACGAACGAGGACAGGATTATGATCGAGCTCCCCACAAAATGAGACGAGGCTCCTCTGGGTGCTCGCACAGCTTTCCTGGTGAAAGTCTCCCTGTCGAAGGCTGTGGAGGCAGTCCCCATAGGCTCCATGCTTATGGCTTACGCTTGGATGGCAGAAAACTGAAGACAAAGTTTTCGAAAGTGTTTCGATGGGTCAAGCGTCAGCTCCTCGGTTTGAATGCTACAGCCTCTGCGTTAGGTATCTGGATCTCTCTGTCCTCATCAACAAGGTGCAGGACTTGTTATGTCCTGTCTGAGGCCTCCCCTGATCCGTACCTTAACGTCCATTTATAACCTCCCCTGGCGGCTAATCTAATCCCTTTAACTAGCCTGGTCTCCTACTGCGTCAATGGGATTAAAATAGTTAGCCCGTGGCTGTAGAGGACTAAGGTGGGGATCTATTTCACCATAAGACTGTCTCATGTAATTCTATTAGATTGCACTGTCATTGCTCCACAGTGAATGAATGGAGTTGCTTATGGGATAGAAGCTTGCACACAGTCAGTACATTTGGCCTGTAAACAAGTCATTAGGAAAGGGCATAAACTTTGATTACACTGTGCGACATGCGGTAAGGTATTTCATTCCATATATCCTCACTCATTACATTTAGTATCAAAAATAAATTCTGCAAAGTATTCTCTTCATTTTATCACAAAAAATCCCCAAGTTTTGTGGTAATCCGTCCTTTTGTGCAATCTAAATAATAAACAAATGCATATGAAACATAACCTCCTTGGTGGAGGAAACCAGACTGATAGTCTTTAACCATGCTTGGAGCACTGTGAGGTCATAAATACTACCATACGACTACTAATATTTTTGGCAGCTATTTCTTTTTTTTTCATAGATCACAGTGATTCCAGGAGAGCTGCTAGAAGGAGTTACGTTACGTTAGGACTTCAGTATTTTTCTGAACAGATACTGTCCACGTGCCATTAGATGAGATAAGAGGATCAATTAAAGATCACGACTGGTCCACCGGCAAAAAGAGAACATCTGATTAAGAAGCAGGATGGTGACAGTTATACAATTAAACTTAATCTAAGAAATCATATGAACATCGTGTGAATCCAGCACAGTTTCCTGTTCTTGTCTAGAGGACTTTATCATTACAGACTTTAACTCTTATTGTTTAAGACAATTGTGTAGATTGAATCACTTGAAGACTTGTAACCAACCACATTCTGCTTTAATCTGTCTTTTGACAGGCAGTGTTCGGTGTTAGAGGAAAAGTCAAAACAAAAATGAAACGACCGAATCTTTTGTTCCTTGTTGAATTGAACAACCATGTGATATTTCATACACTGTTTTCCTCAATGCTGCATGGTGAGACTGTAACTCTACAAAAATGCCATGTGAAAACTTTAATAACACAACTAACTGGCATTTCCATCCATCAAACTTACAAATACATCAATTAGTGCTGTTATCTGTGATGTGCGCCGTTGTCAGCCCCAAGGACAGCTCCCCGTGACCCAGGTCACATGGGTCAGACGGTCCCTAATCCCTGAGGTTGTTACACATAGTCCCAGTTTCCTTTCATGGCGTCTCTTTAATTGTGCTTATTGGATTGTGCTGCTTCTTTTCCACGAGTGACAGAAAGCTTTCATTAATGAATGAATGATAGTGGCAAGACTGCTGTGGTTGTACAATATATTTTATTGTATCTGAGAAAATGTGGGAAGAGATATTAGTGCTACAATGGAGTTATTTGTGGCCCTTCATTAAACCACCATGTCTCCAAATCTCTACAGTAAATATGTTTAATATTCAGTATGTAGGTAGTCAGAGAGGTCCTGAACACAGGCATATCAGTCTCTCTGAATTTATTGAGCAATGTGTTTTTATAGTACTTTGAAATATCCAGAAATGTGCTACTTGAAGCTAAAAATGTGGGACTTTTATTTAGTAAAATCTCAAAATTGATACAGTCAAAATGCTATTCATAAAAATGACACTTGAAACGATACATACTTATTGTGAATATAATCCAATCCATTTCCTTTTCAATTATGCATTTTGTATATGCTCCATGTCAACAGTTTATTTTGAATAACGCTTTGGATGCGTTTACCGTAAATATCAGTATATATCCGCAGTAGAATTTGTGTGTCGGCTGATTTGACCACAGAGACGCGAGTGTTGGCTGGCTTGACCACAGTCTCTCACTGACCAGCACGGCCCCAGGAGACACAGGTGGGAGTGTGGGGTCAAGCTTGTCTGGGAGCCGGAGGATCGTCTGCACGTCAGATCAGAGCCGAGGCGAAGGTGTAGCTGGAGAAAAAAGGACCTGCAGGATCAGGGCCGGCTCCTGGTACAGGCGACATATGCGGCTGCCTAGGTCGCAAAATGTCGAGAGGGCGGCACAAGAGACTGATTTATCATGACGTGACACATGAAATGTAAAACAATACAGTAACGTCACATCATCATCCTCTAAATCCGGGAC
Source organism: Pseudopleuronectes americanus (assembly GCA_038501795.1). Classification (NCBI taxonomy): domain Eukaryota; kingdom Metazoa; phylum Chordata; class Actinopteri; order Pleuronectiformes; family Pleuronectidae; genus Pseudopleuronectes; species Pseudopleuronectes americanus. The sequence goes on from CM076721.1 coordinate 11,485,609, forward strand.
GTACCGGCAGCACCGGGAAGCGCCGCGGCCACACACACAAGCACATGATCTGGTGTGGGGGGGTGGCGGAAATGCGCTCCCTGGGCCACAGGGATGAGCCAGCCCCACGCCACTACGCTGCCATGGGTGGAACCAGGACACAGAAGCTGGGTCCGAACTCATGGGTGAGGATGGAGCTTTGTTTTTTGGGATATACACTCTCTCACTCTGTTAGTTTACTACAATTTAAACTCTTTCCACTTTAAAATAGGGAAATTGCACTTCACTTTAATGCTCTGCAGCATTCATGAGATATCCTTCACCAGAAATAAATATAAAAAAATTAAAATTTAATTAAATATAAAAAAATAGGACCACAGTAGGCACAGGAGGCGCAGCTACGGCTGGAATCATATAGGACATGTTTGCGTAATGTGTCTGTGGCACTGCTGCTCTCTGCTGGACATGTGGTGAACTACATCTAGTGCACAACAAATGCACGGGCAGGATGTAAAACCTGAATCCCTCTGGCCTCTCCACCTGGTGAGGTCTGGCACCTCCAGACGCCAACATTTCACTCATTAATCATCTCGTGCATCAGCAGTTGCCGACGCCGATGTTTTCCGTGAGCTACGGAAAGCCTGGAATTTTTAAATCAGCTGGTCTGATTGTTGTTTATCTGTATATGCAAACTTACTGATTTAACCAAGAGAATATCAGCCAGGCTCATGGGAAAATAGTACCACACACATACTTAGAGGAAGGACCCTTTCAAGTGGTCACTGTTGCATCATATATATTAGTTCTGTACCGTTACATATTGAAGATGCATCTCTGTGTTCATTTCTTTTGTATTTATTTGCTTATTGTTTTTAACAAAAGAGGCAACTCCAACCTCATTACATTATTCATGTATAATATATAATGTACATACCTGTTTTTTTTTCTTTCTTTGTTGTATTTATGTAGCATATCAGTCATAACAGCCATAGCCTGTCAGTTTTTAGTTCAACAGTTTATAGTAGTGCAAGTAGCACCTTCAGTGAAGTCTCCTCACACTCTGTTTTTACTGAAGACATCAGATAATGTGATGATTCATTAGAGAAAAACTCACATTACAGAGAGAGACCTCATGGTGTTTTCCCCCCTATCTTTATTCAAGAGTGTATTCTTTCAGTTTGTGAGCAGGGCCTATTTCTCAGATTTTGTAATGAGCTCATTCCAAACCCTGCACTTATACTCAAACATTCCCTCCCTTCGAGCTTTAGCTCCTGTGCCCACGAGAAATGGATTCTCTGGGATTTCTAGTCTGTCCCAACTAACACAATGCCAGCTGTGGTGGGGAGAAGAAAATATAACGGCACCTATTTTTTTTTAGTTGCTAGGCACCGTTTTGAAAACATAAAAAGAACTTGACATCCTTGATTTTGCCGCTCCACGTTGACCAGAGATCTGCTGGACTCCTTCTCAATGAAGGGCGGGACAATTTCACTCATAGTAACTACACCGGAACTTCTATTGGTTAGGGAAGTGGACTAGAAATAGACTTGTTGCACAATATCATCCAAGCACAAGCAGGGAGCTATTTGATTGTGAGCGCATGGTTTTGACAGAGAGCATTACAAAATCTGAAAATGAAATCAATAGGTCTCAAATATGACACTCTTGAAATAAGATGCAGAACGTGAATGCTGACTGGAATCCCAAGGTCCATCAAACAGACCAACAGTTCCCGGTTAGCTCTTGGGTAAACCGCTCATGCTCAAGCTCGTTAAGACTTTGTATTAAAAACACAAGCTGATCAGTGATCAGTGTTTGTGTGAATTCAGTGAGAAGAGCTCGACTCTTTGGTATTTTACAACTGAGCAGGTCTTTGCTCCTTGAATGGCTAGAAAAGTGTGTGCTTAGCAACATCTGAATAAAGAGCGCCATCACTTTCAGTCCTCGCTAATACATCTTGATTCCACCGTTTGTCCTTCAAGAGGCTGAATACATCAGTCTATTCTGTCTGATACAAGAGCTTTCCAAAAAACCCTGGCAACTCTTCTCACTAAAGATGTATCATTCATTTCAATGCAGCTTCTAAACGTTAAAGACCAAGAACAAATTACAATTGCAGACATAAACAAATGTATTTTAAGGCGTTTACCTTTAATGTTTAAATTCTGACATGCTAAAACTAAAAAGGTATAACAGCAGTTTTTTAAACGTCTGTCCAAAGTTCAAAAACACAACATAACAAAACGAAAAAGAAAAAAGAAAAAAAAATCCATTCTCCAAAGAACAGGGTCAAAATTTACAAGTGTTGTTCTAAAAACAAAAGCAAAACAATCAAAACATCTACTGCTAATCCTGATACAGGATCTTTTGGTGCATATAAAATAAAATAACTTAAATAATTTAATTCACAGTTTTCTTTTATGATGCTAGAAGACACAAATTTTATTTTTCAATAAAAAGCAAACACACATGTTACACAGCAGTGATAAACATTTGCTGCTATATTTACAAACATTTACAAAAATAGCAAGTGAAAGAGTTTTGAGATTCGCGAGACAAAACTCCTCATCTTGTGAAAGAAGTACAATTTTAAAATGTTGTTGATATGCCTGACATGAAAAAGAGCAGACCCTGTCAAAATTGGTAGGCAGAACTATGAGCTAAAACATGTAGAGATACAGGGCTACCAGCATCAGAAATGCCTCCAATACTGGAAAAGTACAGGGTCAGAGTACTTGAATCTATAAACCGATTACAATACCATATATTTTAAGTATTTTAGTTTCAGACATAGCATTGACAGTAATAGAGCAGACAGTGTTGATCAGTAAAAAGGAAGCCCTCTCACATAGTCAGTGTTTGATGCCACTGGAGAATCAGTGGTGGGGTTTTTTTTCTGGTTGAAAAATACAGAGGCTCGAATGGTCCTCGATGATGGGACCTAACTTCCGCTTTCGGTTTTCAGTTTCCAAGCTGCTTGTGTTCTGGAGCCTCTGTGCGGCGCCTGGGCTGTGCTGCGTGGACACGTCATCCCGCTACCGCCTGTTTTTCCTCTTCTTCTTTTTGTGATTTTTAGATTGAAAGGCCTCAGGGCTGTCGTTTGTCTCTCTGATCAGATTATCAGGAGCCCTCTTGTGATAGAGATATTCTCTGTTGGGTGCTAATATCGACATGAAGTGAGGAGGTAGACCCGGAGAGCCTTCGTACTCAGCCACTGACCCATCTGACACTGTGGCAGGAAAGGAAGTCTCCTCTTTAGAAGGGTAAGAGTTCCTCTCCCTGCTGTAGCTCTTCCTAACCCGGGAGTCGGGTCTCTGCTGCTCATCCCGGTTTTTGCGACAGTTCCCCCTCGGATCAAAGTCCCTATCATCTCTGGATCGGTGGCGGGGGTAATGGTGAGGGGACCTCTCACGGTAGCTCTCCCTGGGGTGGTGGACAGTTTGCTCATAGCGACGCGCAGACTCCCGGTCTCTGTAATCTCGGTCGTGAGGAGACAAATGATCACTGTGCAAGCGATTACTCCGATCTCTGTACTCCCGTTTTGTGGCTTGAGGAGATTTCTCAAAGACGACGGAGGAGGAGGAGGAGGATGGGGGGTACGGCTTGCTTTGACTAATCAAAGATGAAAGCTTCTGAAGCATGTTAAGGTCTGAGATCACTTTGGGCCGGCTGATTGGTTGGGAGATGGAGGAGGAGGAGTCCAGTCCATGGTTAGGTTTTCCAACATTATTGCTGGTGCTAGGCTCATTGGAGCTTTTGGGAGAGTCCCTCAGAGATCCTTTACCAGTGACGTAGATGGTGTCCTGAGAAGGAAACATGAGATTCACAAGAAAATATTATATAGATAGAAAATATACATCTATATAATAGACATTAGCATGTGTGCAGTACCTTGGTCATGTGTTGGGGCAGCTTGGGAATTCTAAAGCCTGTGTTGTTGTTAGGGATGGTTTTTGTGATGCATGGCTTCACCACCGGGCGTTCTGGTGTCTGACCAGGGAGGTCAGGGTTGTGGTTCATGGGACTGCAGTCCGCGGTTTTTTCCCCATCACTGGACCTGATGATACAGAAAGGAAGGCACATTAGCAATGAGATACATTTACATGACCTATTAATTTTTTTTCCAGACCATCTTCTCATCAAAATGGATAAATAACTAGAATGGCAATCAGTAGCATATCAAAATGCTACCTTTTTATAAAGAATGTTCTGGTAAAAGCATATTCTAAGTTACTTTAGTTACTCCTCAGTTAAAACGTTTTTTGACACATTTCTAGTTAAGTTGAAGTTAATTTACAACCAAATAAATGACAGACTATTATGGTTACTCACTTAATGTAAAATAGCAGATAGGCTTGCTGGTTGAGAACAGTCCTGATGTCACTCACTGACACAGTAGCGTCGTTCATCTCGTACCACTTACCATCGCTCCACTGTGAAACAACAGAAGTGTCAGCAGGTTTGACAACAGATTCATCCTTGTTATCCAAATGTTTACTCAGTCTCTGGAAATGATTATTTAAGGTGAGAAATCTGAGTACAAATATAACCATATACAAATGTGTTTTAAGACATATTACAATAGAATATTATTCATAAATATGTATTTTTAGTCTTTTCTCAGTTCAGTCTATTTAGTGGGGATTTACATTAGAGTAGAACAGTGATCTGTAGCATTGCCCATACCTTAATATAACAATAGTAATGTCCAGTGTGACCGCTGTATCCAGAGTGGACCATCACAGCGTACAGGCTGTAGAGTTGGGTCTCTCCTTGAGTCTGAGACATGAACGGCTGCATGTCCAGGTACTCTGGATATTTGAAATCCTATTGGACACAGAGCAACCGCTTAATATCAAACCACAAATCAAATTGGACCTTTACTACTTAGTGGAACCACACTATGACTGTAGCATGACTCTGAATCTGTGATAGTGTACCTTTTTAAGTTTTCGTCCTATGATGGAGTCAAAGCGTTTGAGCAGGAACATCAGCACATTAGCGCTCTGGTGGAAAGTGTATCCCTTCAAGGCTGTGACCTTTTTTTGGCACCTTAGGGGGACAAATGTTGAGTGGTTAGTTGACAAACTGACATAAATAAATAAAAACACAATTGCTCCCAACTTACTTGGAGCAACTGTAGGCGTTATCTCCATCTAGAACATCAGGCTTAACAAATTCCCTTAGCGCCTTTGAGAGGCTTGAAGCCTTCTGCGTGGAGAGACAAATCTATTTTGAGAGTCTTGAACTATTATAATAGACATTTTGTCACACATTTGCAGTAAATCAGACTCACAAGTGACTTGAGAATTTTGAGGAATTACCTGGATAGCCAGAGTGATATCTAAATAGGTTTCAAAATGATCGACATCGGCCTTGCAGTCTAAACATTCAACTGGAAAATAAAAAGACAAGACAGGGATTATCGTCAGAGAAGAAACAAAAAACATGAATAAGAAGAATAAATCATGAAAATAATATTAACACTTATGTCTTACCTCTGGACCTAAGGTACCCTCCAAATACTTGATCGATGAATGTAGTCTTCTGTCCTTGTTTGTCCAATCTGTCACAGAAATATATATTAGATATTATATCACAAAACAAATCAATGTTTTCAGTCTATACTGAAAAAGAGAAATGTCAAATTTCTAGTATTTCCCAGTGAGAAGTTTCAAAATGTTACAGCCCCAAAAAGCAGAGGAGATAAAGGGGAGGAATTAGACCAAAGAGTGATTAGTGGAGAGGCCAGCTACTAGTACAGAATGAGAACTGACTTGATCCTTGCCATTGTTAAAATTATTATTTAAGAGTCTTCTGAAATCCACAATGGCCAGCAGTGCATCTATTAAATATACCCTGCTCTTAACTTTAAGTTAAAGTGCATGGAGGCTTCATATTGGTACAAAACCTACTTGGCAACATTGCTCAGCACTGATTTCCTATATTTCAGCAGTAAAAAAAGAATACTTTGGATAATCTACATGGTATTTTTATGCAGGATTTATCCAAGATGGACTCTAAAATGCTCAGTGGATTGACCAAATGTCTAGATAAAAAATGTCCTTCTCATTTCTCTTGCCTTACTTAAGATCATGACCTGTAAATCTAATAAGAAAAATATTGAATATATTGGAACAACCTTTAAAAGTAAACATGATTGCGTCTCATCACTTTCATATGAAACAGCTTCGGCTCAAACTTACTTGGTTCCAGGTAAGCAGGACGTTTGCATGGCATCAATTGTGTACCGCAGGAATTCATGGGCATCCCCTTCTTCTCCAATGTTGAAATGGTTTGAGATCCCTGTGAGGGAAAAAAACACAATGGAGGAGGATATGTAAGCTTGGTAAATACCAACAAATATTTAAAAGAAAATAATTAAATTTATACTCCCACTAGATAGATTCCCTCCAAAATGAAAAGGTAAACAGCAGCACAGCGCCTCCTGTCATTCATTTTAGGTAAATGTTTTGTATAAGGGCACAACTTCAGCATTCTAGCTTCACCTATACTTACTGTGGAGCTCATTAACCACACCAACGGTCTTGAGGACTTTCCCAGAATTGGAAAAGACCTCACTGATGTGGTTTTCCATGGAACACATCATACAGAACCCAGACACGTGACCTGGTGCAGGAAAATATTCAAGAAAACACTGATAAGTAAGACATTATTCAGACATGAAAACAGCTCACAGACGCTCCTAAACTTATATGTATTGTATCACCGTACAAATACACAAAAACATGGGTGCAAATTTCCACCATGAAACAATGAACTCACAATGTTTAGCGTGCTCGCCTGACATCAAGTAGTTAGCCAATGGAGGCGTGTAGGTTAGACACTGCAAGGCTGAATTAATGAAGCATGTGTTCCCCATGTTCTGTAGTCCGGCACCGATACCGTGAACCTGGGTCCACTTCAGAATCAGGCGGTCCCCATTGCTGATCACTGAACAAACAGAGGGACATCATTGCTTATATCACATTTAATGTATTTACCAGATCGAGGACAAAATCTTGACATTTGTCTCAAGTACAAGCTTAACTGTTGCTTGCTCCTACCTTGCTCCTTCGGCCGGTCCACAGGAGACTCACTCGGCATGGTGGGACCCACCGCCGATTTGCATGACCAGCGGCCGTCCATCACTGTGTCTCCCTTGGTGAAGGGAGATTGGTTACACCTGACTGACTCGTGGTAAAAACTTTTCTGAAGATCTGTCAAGTGTACAGCTTAAATATCTTGTTCTTAATGGGATGTAGAAAGATGAAGTCCCACATTAAACAAATGCATGCCTTTGTTACCACCACGAAACCCATATCATAGGTATGTGCCTTTGACCTTTGATGGTTTAAGATCAAAGCCGAGTGTGCCGCTGCTAGGCATTTTGGTGCCCTAATCATAACTCCTTCATGATGCAGAAAAAATACATTTGTTTCTGCCAGTTTAACATTTTATTAAAACGAAAAAGGAAAATGTACTTTGTAAACACAGTGCACAGCACAGCCAAAACATACATACACACAATTATTGGGATGTGCCAAATCTTCGTAGAAATTAAATAATCATCCATAATTACATCATAACTTTTTTGGAGCAATTAAATATATCTCTTGTTCTGCCTGTTTTGTGATATCATGCCTAAAAGGTGCCTAATATTTTTAGACTGAAATAATATCGGCATTATAATTGTAAGCTTTTTTATGTAATGATGTTTTTGTTGAGGGTTGATTTGTATTTCCTGTTCTTAGCGGGTTGTTGGTAGTGACTCTTATTCTGAAACGGGGCTTTAAAGGAAGTGGGTTCTGTGAAGAGTGAAGTTGTAAAACTAACGGATAATAAACGGGTGTGCTGTCCCGAGCGCATGACCTGCTCTCGTGTCCTCTGTCGGCTGAAGCCGGACCTGATACAACCAAACGCTGGCTACATCATTATTATAACTATGATGATTTTTCAGTTGCCTATTTTTTGGTGCCCCCTCGGGACTTGGTGTCCTACGAACAGCGCGTAGTGCGCGTTAAGGGAGCGGCGGCGCTGGTGACCCATGTTAAAAGGGCGATACAACTTTAACACACAGCGCGCGCTCCTGTATTTAGCTAGCAGCTATGGCTACAAATAAAACGACTAATGTCAATGTGGGAGCTGGACAGGAGACGTTATCAGTGCTGTCCGTCTGCAACGTTAATAAAAAGTGTTCATTCAACAGGATAATACAAATGTTTGTGTTTGAAAAGTGTTGAGATTGTAAGTGGGAGGGAGAAGACTGATACAGTCACGTGGGTGTGACAGGGACCTTACTCCTCTCTCTCTCTCTCTCAACCTCTCTCTCTTGTCCTGACAGACATACACACACACAAACTAACACATACACACACACACACACACACACACACACACACACACACACACACACACACACACACACACACACACACACACACACACACACACACACACAATCTTGAATCTTGGAGGTTGCCTCAATAATAGGGCTGTTCGCACCGGCAGCGTAATGCAGGGTTCAGGCTTGCGGAGGTCAGTCCCCTGTGAAGACCATCATCATCATCATCATCATCCCCTTGAAGAAGCGGGGAGAAATGCGCTCCCTGTGTGAACAGTCAAGCGGCTGCTCGCACGAGGATTTGCGCTTCCGCCTCAGGTGTGTCCCTGACGTACAAGCTGCGGTGTACCTATGTAGGTTAGAGTCAAAGATTATAAAAAAAAACATTCAATTATCAGGTGCACAATTCAGAAAGCGCCGCAAAGTAGAGGAGGAGAAGAAAGAACAATGTAGAGGTAAGAGTCAGCCCGATTGTGGACATCATTAATGTTTGTTTTTTGTCGACATGATATGCTGTCTGTACAGCTGATGTCAGACTCTTTATATTTTTTATTATATATTTTTATTATTTTTAATAGCTTACAATTTTGTCTGCCTGTGTGTGTAGCTGTATACAGTCCAGCAGTTCTTTGGGATGCAGTTTGCGTGTGTATGTTGGGGGAGCCAATCTGAAATCTCGCCTAGGGCGCCAGCATTGCCAGCACCTGCCTTGATGTCAGAACTGAGTTGTGGGGACAAATCAACACTGGCCTTGCTTTTTTTATTTGACAAACCACGGTTGGCCTTGGTGTCAGGATCTAGATGTCTTAGCTTTCAGATTGTAACAGAGCTTTTACATGTGTTCATACACGTATCAGAGGAGGTAGTAATTGCTTAATAAAGCAAAGACTGATATTGGTGCTAATACTTGATAAATATATGTGTGTTATAAGCTACTTGGACTCGCTACGAATTTGTAGCTAACAAGTCAGGTTAATGTTGCAGATTATTCTGTTCAGTACAAAATCAAAGACAATCTGCACCATTTTAGTAACAGATGGGGAAATGCAATTTGTAAATGTCATCATCTGTATATGTGACCTTTTGAGGATTTCTTCATTACACTGCAGAAACAGTCGCTTGGCATTTCACACATTGTCTCCATCAGGCATTCTTTAACGTCAGATCCCTATTCTTCTTCTTTGTTTGGTTTGTTGGCGGGCGGGGGAACCAACATCAACGTGCATTACCGCCATCTACTGTGTCTTTTTCTTCTCTTTCTTCAACTTCCTTGCTCGGCCCACTGGCATGTGGAAACCAACCTCAGATTGAATCTTCTGGTGTGCTTTTTCTTCTTCATCAGATTCAACATCAGATTTAAACATCATTCAGCAGTTTCCTCATTAGTCAACACGTTTGTGATTCTTATTCATATGAAAATCATCATATCCTTGCTCTGTCTCACATGAATATTCCCACAGCATCTGGCAGTCTTATATAAAACTGCTTTTTATCTGTGGATCACCACTGCCTCCCCTGGTCTCCACAGTATGCTGTAACTTGCCTTCAGATTAAATCATCTTCATGGAGTCCCCTCAGGAGCCCCTACATTTCACTTTGCTCCTTGACATCGTTATGTTGTGCAGATTTAGTCAGTTCATAAAATATTTTAAATTATCTTTCCTATTTTTGTTCTGTGTTGTTTTATGGACATGTAAATTTAATAAAGCAATTTGTTTTGATAGTGCTTTAGAAATATAGTTTAATTACCATTATATTTTAAGTTTGTCGGCTAGTTTTAATGATCATGGCAGATCCTTTCCAAAATGAAAACTGGTCTTTTTTTCCATCATCTGAAAATGTTGGTACATGAGTCTTTTAAATTACATTACCAGGCAGGTTTTAACTTTACGTCTCGTGATGAGCCAGTTCAACTGTAGCCAGTGCAGCCTCCGTTCTTACAAAAGCAAAGACTGCGACGACGCCATTATATTTTATTCGACTTTTATTCTTGGAAACACATTCAACACGTAAAGGAGAACACAAACTGTCATTGAATCTCACGAAACCAAGAAACCATTGTTTTAAAACAAACATATTTAATCATATGAACTAGATCTAGAACACACGTTCATACTGTGCAAGGAACACACATCAACCTTAAAATGACATGAAGGACATTATGAAAAATAGATGAATTATGTAGAAATCAGATATATAAACACAAATTTGTCATGTTATTCAATTCGTTATATTTTCTAGGGACATAAAAACTGTTAATAATCTGTAGAACACTGAACTATGAATATGTATAATATGAATATCTGCTGATAGATCCTAATAAATTTTTTGTTGCCAAGGTTGCAACTGAATCATTTCTCTCCTTTATGAATCCTCACATATCGTACAATATGACTGAATCTTAAATCTTTTACTACACTCAGATCAAGTAAACAGTTTCTCTCCTGTATGAATTCTCTTATGTTTATTTAGCGTGCCCTTTTGGGTAAATCTTTTACTACACGCAGAGCAACTAAACGGTTTCTCTCCTGTATGACTCCTCATATGTTCATTTAGATGGTCCCTCTTGTTAAATCTTTTACTACACGCAGAGCAACTAAACGGTTTCTCTCCTGTATGACTCCTCATATGTTCATTTAGATGGTCCCTCTTGTTAAATCTTTTATTACACTCAGAGCAACTAAACGGTTTCTCTCCTGTATGACTCCTTATATGTGTATTTAGACTGCTCCTTTGGATAAATCTTTTACTAAACGTAGAGCAACTAAATGGTTTCTCTCCTGTATGAATCCTCATATGATCAGTTAGATGGCCCTTTTGGTTGAATCGTTCACCACACTCAGAGCAACTGAACGGTTTCTCTCCCGTATGAATCCTCATATGTGTATTTAGATGGCTCCTCCAGCTAAATCTTTTACTACACTCAGAGCAACTATAAGTTTTTTTTTCTGTCTTACATCCCATAACACTTAGCGGCTGTTTGTTATTTTTTGTATTTAAAATAGTCTGAGGTTCCCTGGGCTCCATCCAATCATCCTCACTGTCTTCAGTCTCAGAAGAGTCTTCAGACTTATCCTCAGTACCTTGTTGTAAATGTCCTTCAGGACCTGATTTCCTGGTTGGTTCTGGCCCTCCACAGTCCGCTCTATTTTCCTTTGTCTCACTCGGGTGAAGCTTTGATGATTTAAGTCTCTCTTCATATTCTTCACCCTTTACATCGACAGGAGACAATGTGAACTTGATATCAGCCTCCTCAAGTCCTTGAAGCTGCTGTCCATCCTGATTGGTCCTGGGTTCCTCTTTAATTTTGGGGGGCTCTGGGTCCTCCTGGTCCACAAGGGGGCTCCCCTGCTGCTGCTCAGGGGGAACCTCTTCTTTATACACCTTCAGTTGCTGGACGTCTGCAGAACACACTGGAACACAAAAACACAAGTTTATCATTTCCGAGGTTCCTGAAGTGTTTTCAAAAACTTAAAAAACGTGTTGTGTCATTTAGGGCTGCTAGATTTAGGAAAAAATCATAATCACGATTATTTTGGACAAAAGCGAAATCACGATTATTAATATGTGCCCTTATTCTGAAGTCTATGCTTTATTTTGAAATCACTTCCGGGTTCTGGTAACCACCGATGACGGCTGCGTGTCTGCGTGGGCCGCTGAATGCTTTGGGGGAAGGACTGAATTGCGAATGCGCGTCTCTTTCGAAAAAAATGCCAAATAATCGTTTCAACTCGATTATAGTAGTTTGGAGATCGTTTGAGCCCATGATCGTAATCACCATTAAATTTCGATTAATTGAGCAGTGTTGTGTATTCATTTAAGACTGAAGCATGTTGGTGTGTGTGTGTTTGGAACAAGAGGACAGAACTAGATAGAGGATGCTTGTCCTTTTGACTCTCAGACCTTCTCAGGGTACTTCTGCTCACCGGATGGTGAGCAGATGCAGAAATGGATTATGAAGGAGTATTATCTTGAATTGCCTGCATCCTCCGGAAAGGGATGTGCTCCTATCTAGTTAGAAGGGCCATCTGGGATGGGATGTGTTAAAGCAGAAGGTCCTGGGTGGTACCAACACTCCCTATATATAACACGCCTCTGACTATTGCAAGGTAGATTACACTATTGGCTGTGTAACTCCGGGTATCTATAGCTGCCCGTCCGACCTGTAATTTCTTGTAATAAACTTTGTTACACTGAAAGTACTGGGTCCTCAGAATCCTTCCTTCATGATCAACAACTTCTACAACTTCAACACCTCTCGGCTGCCTCAAAGATACTACAAACTTGGCATCACTCATCAGAGCGGGTTGTGTTCTACTGCACTTACAACGCCATTTCAAACGGTGAGGATCTCTCATTTTGATTGAACGCTGGTAGTTCATTGTGGCTGTTGTATGTGTGTTTGTGGGTTCACACCGTTAAAGGACCTGTTGTTTATGGGGGTGTTGTGTTGTTTGATTTGAAGTGAAACTCTGTGCTAAATTAGATTTTATCTGCATAAGTGCACTTAGCAGATAAAAGGGGGGAAAGGTTTAAGAGGAATAAAAGTACAAAAGGTACACAACATAGTTTAGAATAGCTAATTTGTAAGGATAAGGTGGTTAAATGGCATCGTGCAAGATTATCAAGATGGGCCCTCAACTTTTTAACGGTAAGACATTATGTGCGTATTAATCACTGCCTTATAATTGGCTAAGGCATAGACAGTATTTGATTAAAAGAGAAAATTGGGATAAAAACCCGAATCCGGGGAATTTGAATTTATAAATAAAAGTAATATGATAAGGGACAAGGGGATAACAGAGAAAATAATAGTAAAACATTGATTAAAGGGCCGCATAATTTGGATAGTGAAGCCCTCGGAGAAGGAGGTGATAGTATGGGCCTTGCAAAACCTCACCTAGGTCAGTTTTTGATAACTGGAGATTGTAAAATTTATAATCCAATTGACTGTTCCCACTCTGACATTTGTTGACAAACAGTGTCTGATGCAGCCTCTCATTGGATGATTTACAGTTCGTAAAGGTAACACAAATTTAATGAAACTAGAGAGAAATAGCGGCAAAAAGCATGCTCGAGGTGTGAATGAGCTCTTGAGCTGTTGGATGAAAATGAGAGTGTGTGTGTGTAAGGGAGCTGACTCCCAGAGGTGTATGTGTGTGTGTGTGTGTGTTCAAAGAATTTGGTCACTGCTCTGTTCTAGCTGAGTGAGACAAAAAATGCAGCAGGAGCTGGTTTGTTTGGTCTAAACTAGAAATAAAGGGTTTGATGATTGATTAAATATATATATGTTGTGGTTACAGAAGGGAAATCTGATAACTTATAAGGACAGATATTTTGTCCCTTTATTAAATAAAACAATAAGCCCCATTTGGGGGACATAATATATGAGTCTGTCTTCTCCTGTCGCCACAGCCCCCACCTTTCTGGTGTGTGTGTCTGTGTGTCTCTCGTGTTTGAACATCCCTCTGCAACCCTTTTAGAGCAAAGAGGGGGGTGTAGAAACGTGAGGAGGTATTTTCACTGTGATAACAGCCTTCTGTGAGACACAGGGACAGACTCACAAAGTGTTTTAAAACCAATTATTTAATGGGGTTTTAGTTAAAGCTAAAAAAGACAATTTGTTTATTTGTTTGTTTGTGGTAAAGCAAAATTGTGCAGATAATATTAGAAAAATAAAATTGCTTGTTTAATTAAGCTAGATTGAATAGTTTGTAGTTCTAAACAAACATTTTCACCGTTTGAACTTTCTTATTTCATTTGGTTGTCATTAAATTCGACAATATTAAGACTAAGAGTTCACATTGAGAACAAATTGGGTTTAATTTGACATTTTTGGACTTTAAATACTGGATAATGATAATTTTGATAGAAGGAGATAGTCAGAATTCAATTTAAGGTGATAATGAAAGGAAATTGTTTGCATTGGCTAGATAATGCAACTATGCTCGTATCAAGTGTGCCAAACATCTACACTGAGAACTGAATGTATTATTATATAGGGGTTATTACATTATTTGATATTGTTTATATTACTAAGTTTCCAAGTTGCTCCTTACGATAGCGTTTTGGAGATTGATTGAAGACTTGTGGTAACTATTGCTTAAAATAAAGAATTTCTTTACATAAGTAAATGAAAAATATAAGATTTGGACAATGGAACTGATCTGAGTAGTCCTAATATGAACTTCATGTGAACACACCTAACCAACACAAAAACTTATTGCAGAATTAAAAAAGATTTGTTATAAAAGAAAAACAAACTACTGATAGGACCATATGTTAAATATCAAAGAGATGTGTATATTCATATGCCAACCACACACTCACGGTGTTAGGGAAAGACTATATTCCTTATAATTTCAGGATCAACATATTCAGTCATCAAGAGTGATATGTTTGACACACATCCTGAAATGAGCGAATGAGTTATTAGGTCTGTGTTAGGTTCAGGAAGTAAACTCGTTGAAAAATACACAACTCCCTTAAAATTAGGTGATGACATCACAGAAAAATTAAAATGTTCATTTTTGCTATCCTCATTTTGTCCAAACTAATATGATGGGAAGAGATGTTATGTGTCTTATGGATATTTTTATAGTTTCCACCAAATCAGAAGTCATAGTGATCGGAACAGCTGATCTTTATCTACCACAGAGTTAAAATGCATTAAGTGTAATGCTGCTTCACTGTTATATGAGTATGAATGGAAGCTTTGTTCATCTGTTGTCTCATCAATCAACACTGATCTAGTGGATAAGGCACATTCAGTTACACTGAGAACAGACACCACTTATATCCATCCAAAAGATTTACACTGTACTGCACTCAAACACAAAGGGAGAGATGCACGTTTTGAAAAAAATATGTTTTAAAGAAAGTTGTGTGAAAGAAAATTTAACACTAAGTTGCATGTTCTGTATTGAACTTAGATGTGCTGTTTCTGTAATTTTACTCAAACCAGAAGATGAGTCACCCTTCCAGTTCCTTCACAGATGTTAAGAGGATGATTTCCTTTTTGACGTTCCTGATGCACGCTCACATGTCTTGCTGTCAATAAAAAGAGATGAGTGGCCAAACTTGGGACCATTGATATAAAAATGTATCGATGCTGACATTTGGTAAAAGATATCAGATCCTGTGGTTCAGTATAATCTATTTTTGAAAGTGTTAAGGAAATAATTTTCATCTGTTGTTCACACTTTCAAGGTTGTTTAACTGGTACCAGACACCAATATACATATGTATATTCACATTATACAAACAACATTTTAAAGGCTCAAGGTAATCATGATGTGGGTTTAATTAAGACATGGAATCTGTGGTTATCACACCCTAATTTGACTAATATCCACTGAAATAGAAAGCGATTGATGGTATTACATCAGGTTTTTGACTCTTTATTGAAGTGTTTGTGTAATTGCTCTTTGCAAAGAATCACTAGTGCACACTCCGATTTATTTTTGGTCAAGATATCTTTTGATAGATTACAATCTGATGATTTGAGATTCTTCCAAGTTTTCTAAATTGTCAACATCGCAGTACAACAATGTGCTTTATCTGTTCCAAATCCTTAAACAATCCTTTAGGAAGTTCTGAAGGATAGTATATTGTCTCTGTTGTTGATCTGGCAAATGCATTTTTCAGCATTCAAATTGATAAAGATAAATAATATTGGTTTGCGTTTGAGTTTATGGCAGATAATATGTGCCAATGTATGCAAATCATACTGAATCGCTTGTGTTGCTGTTAAAAGGACATAAAGGACGTAAAAGATACTAAATCATTGTCTGTTTCTTTCCCTTATGATGAGTGGGAATTGAGGCGGACAGACGAGAAGGCAACTGGCCTGTGCGACATGGCCTGAGGCTTGCTGACATCTGCATGTGCAGCTTCAGTCTCCAGTCTGATCAAGGCGGGTACAATCTATACACAAACTCTTTAGTAGAAACCTGCATCTTACATATTTGTATGTGTTCTCATCTATAGTTACTATTGCTGATACACATTTTAAACCTGCTTTCATTTATAAGCTATTAGAAGAATATTAATAGAGCACATTCCTCTGTTTACATACACGTGAAATACTACATTCTGTAGTTAGTCAGTTAAAACAAGATATGAGGATTGACAACTGACTGACCAGTTAATGCATTCAATTAACTAATGGAATAGGATTATTTGGTTTGAACTCCGCTGAGAGTTGCAAATGTGAGTCTCACTGTTTGTGCATGGTTTTTTCTGATCTGAGCTGTGATATTACACTGATGAGCTTTTGATTTTTTTGAAGTTTGGACGTAAATTTCATTTATTATTGACTGTGGTAAATTAGTGTTTTTTCCTACGTGATTTATGAATTGATTAATTTGTTGAGTTGTTGAGTACTTGATTGATTTGCTGAATAATCAATTCCTAAAAGGGGGGAGGAGTAATCTAAAAGCTTTACGTAGTTTTAAATTTTAGCAATTACTTTTTAAATTTACAATAAGGGATCACAAGGAAGCCTCTACTATGGGTAAAAAGGAGACTAAAAGTCCAAAGGTAATTACTCCTGTTGACATAGTACAGAAGAATCCTTTAGCTAATGACATTTCAAACATTTCAAAGATATCGGAAAAATGGCACAAGCGTTGGCCTACAATAGACCAACCATGGCCGGTAGAGGGGACCCTCAACCCAGATATAATTAAAATAATGCAATTACTTGTGTCCACATACAAGGTAGGACAAAAGACAGGCAAGAAGGGGGAAAAACGCAAACAAAAGAGACAGATGGAGCTTGGCATTCTACAGTTGTTTGAAAATGAGGGACAGAAACTGATTACAGCTGCAGTGATCAGTCAGGAGGGTAACTTTCGTATCAAAGGCGAGGAGGACAGAATAATAGAAACGGGACAAGCAGAAACAACAATAACGATGTATCCAAAAAAGAAAAGTTCCAAAAGTAATGAGAGAACGACAAGTTCGGGAACTAGGATCAGAAGGATCGAATATGGATACGAGGATCAAAGTGATCCGGAAGGGGCCGTGGGAGGATATGACCCTGCAGTCAGGCGGATACTTGTTCAGTTCCAATCGTTCCAACCACCATTGGTGGCTCCTGTCGTCTCCTACCCACAGCCAGCTTTTGATCAAGCACAGTCCTGGAGAGGAAGGTATCACAGCAATTTTGGAAGAGGAAGAGGAGGAAGGTTTAATCAAAATTTTCAACAGCGTTCGGAAGATTGTTATAGTTGTGGACAATTAGGTCACTTTGCTCGTGAGTGCAACAGGCCAAGAGGAAATTTCAGAGGAAATTTCAGAGGAAATTTCAGAGGAAACTTCAGAGGAGGATTCAGGGGCCAACCAGGGCCGCCCAGGGGACCGGTGAACCCTTACAGAGGCCCGGAGCCAGGATTCTAGAGGTGCCCTGAAGACTCGAAAGGGGGGGTGTCAGCTGATAGTATCAGGGCCTGAGAGAGATCCAACAACAGAGGTGAAGAGCAGAGCTGCTTTTACCTGTATTCGACCTGAAGATGCTATACATCTCCCCATGTCCGGTTAAATGGATTCGGACAATCGGGTTTGAGGGAATAAAACAGCTGATTCCTCTCACAGAACCAATTGAGCTCTGCTACAAAAATCTGAAAATTCAAATACCCATATTAGTATCAGAACATACATCTATTGCACTTTTGGGAAAGGATGATTTGTGTAGATTGGAGTGTACAATAAAGTGTGCACCAGACTGCTGTCTGGTGGAAATGCCAAACAAAATTCCTCACCAATCATTGATGACGACAGAGACTGAAGCTTCTTCAGTAATTTGGATCAGAAGTCTTAATGTAGATTTTTTGGAGCCAGCTAAGGTGTGAGAGAAGTTTATCATTGCAAACATGCCTGATGCAAAGCCTCCAGAGTATCCATTTCACTGCAAGCTGAAGTATTTCAATAATGATGCCTAACCAAACATAGAGGAATGGTTGAGTCATCAACCAAAACAAGTTCAACTCAGTTCGGGCTGTATAATTTGCGGCCCACAAGAAGCAGAAGAAGCTGTTTTTATACCGGTAAAAGAGAATCTTACCATTGGAGGATAAGTCTAGCAGAGAAGTGGGCTATAGGATTACTTCCATGGTATGGTGTGATCAAACTTGGATGCCATTATTACATGGTGCTAACATGGACGTTGATGAGAACGACGTGAAAGGGGTGTACTGGTGGAAACATATCCATTCTGAATATATGATGTTATTATAAACCTAACATTTATTTCTGTTATTGCTTGGGTTTTTGTAGTTTCTTATATATTAGTGATGTGTTTCCAGGGGGGAAATGGACAAATATGACTTATAATTTCACATTTACTTATAGAATGTTGATCTGTATTTGATGTTTGATTTGTATCTGTCTTGTATGCAAAGATACTGGTTTTCTTTTCTTTCATTCTAGAACATATTGGGGGAAGATCACTGTGAGGGTGATTGATGCTCAAGGACTCCGATGTGTTGAATGGACTCAGACACTTCAGACATGAAAATACGGATGGACTGAAGGACTCTGAAAAAAGATAGAATCTCCAGATTCAACACGTCGTCAATACTACAACGGAGAGTCAATGCTGCTGAGAAACTGCAGTGTTATACATTCTTATGTCTTTCATATATTGCATGAGTGATATTAAAAGTGAATTATGTTCTTTGTGTGTTAATTACTAGGAAAATGATGTTTTCTGATATTAAGTAAATGCACTGGGACTTCAGACGTTTTCTTTTTCGTGTTGTTTAAGGATAGTGGTGCTAGGCAGGGAAAGGTCCATTAGAGGCTCCTATGGGACGACCAGGCTGACTTGGACATTGTTTTGTTTATTATTTGCTGAGAGTTCCATATGTATTTGCTTAAAGTAATTGCCATACACAAATTTTCTAAAATTTCTAATTTCAGTGATATAGGAGTACGATGTATGACCGCCGAGGCAGAGGGGTCGTGAGAGAATTTTCCTGTCTTGTTTGTACGATGGTATTTAAGGAAAGATAGCTGCCTGACAGGTTTTTCACTCTCACTCCTATAAAACTTTATAACTTTTGCTGTGTTGTTAAAAATATGTTGTAGGACGACTTGTTACTGTTGTCAAGATCATTCACCTGTATGTTTTATTCTTTTTATTATGTCGAGACTCTGTTTAGTCTCGAAGTGGGGTTATGTTGTCTATTCATTTAAGACTGAAGCATGTTGGTGTGTGTGTGTTTGGAACAAGAGGACAGAACTCGATAGAGGATGCTTGTCCTTTTGACTCTCAGACCTTCTCAGGGTACATCTGCTCACCGGATGGTGAGCAGATGCAGAAATGGATTATGAAGGAGTATTATCTTGAATTGCCTGCATCCTCCGGAAAGGGATGTGCTCCTATCTAGTTAGAAGGGCCATCTGGGATGGGATGTGTTAAAGCAGAAGGTCCTGGGTGGTACCAACACTCCCTATATATAACACGCCTCTGACTATTGCAAGGTAGATTACACTATTGGCTGTGTAACTCCGGGTATCTATAGCTGCCCGTCCGACCTGTAATTTCTTGTAATAAACTTTGTTACACTGAAAGTACTGGGTCCTCAGAATCCTTCCTTCATGATCAACAACTTCTACAACTTCAACACCTCTCGGCTGCCTCAAAGATACTACAGCAGCCCTAGTGTCTAGGGATGGGCATTCGAGTAAATGGTCTTCGTCGATCGTCGGGAGAATTAACGATCAACTTTCGACTAATCATTAATATTTTTATATTAAAACACACTGTTTATAGGCTATATAAAAATGCTGTGAAAATATAAAAACACAGCGTGTTTCCTCATTGAGATCTTTATTAAAAGATGAACAACTCTTGAGTCAGTTAAACGGGTTCCGTTCAATGGTTACACTTGAAATATGTGCTGCTGCACTCTTTAGCCCCGATGAGCTAGCAGCAGCTAGTCGCTGACAGCTAGCTCGATTTGACGGTTCTCGACCTGTCAGTCTGGTTGTCACGTCCTCACTCCCGGAGCCCCTCACCCAGACCCGGGTCTGTCTGGGTTCCCCTCCGCGTGGACTGAGGGTCCATGTGCGGACATGAAGCCGAGCAGCGGAGCGGAGGCTTAGCTCCGGGCTGCTTGCTCCAGCTGCTAAGATCCTCGCAAAACGAAAAAGAAAAAAGAAAAAAAAATCCATTCTCCAAAGAACAGGGTCAAAATTTACAAGTGTTGTTCTAAAAACAAAAGCAAAACAATCAAAACATCTACTGCTAATCCAGATACAGGATCTTTTGGTGCATATAAAATAAAATAACTTAAATAATTTAATTCACAGTTTTCTTTTATGATGCTAGAAGACACAAATTTTATTTTTCAATAAAAAGCAAACACACATGTTACACAGCAGTGATAAACATTTGCTGCTATATTTACAAACATTTACAAAAATAGCAAGTGAAAGAGTTTTGAGATTCGCGAGACAAAACTCCTCATCTTGTGAAAGAAGTACAATTTTAAAATGTTGTTGATATGCCTGACATGAAAAAGAGCAGACCCTGTCAAAATTGGTAGGCAGAACTATGAGCTAAAACATGTAGAGATACAGGGCTACCAGCATCAGAAATGCCTCCAATACTGGAAAAGTACAGGGTCAGAGTACTTGAATCTATAAACCGATTACAATACCATATATTTTAAGTATTTTAGTTTCAGACATAGCATTGACAGTAATAGAGCAGACAGTGTTGATCAGTAAAAAGGAAGCCCTCTCACATAGTCAGTGTTTGATGCCACTGGAGAATCAGTGGTGGGGGTTTTTTTTCTGGTTGAAAAATACAGAGGCTCGAATGGTCCTCGATGATGGGACCTAACTTCCGCTTTCGGTTTTCAGTTTCCAAGCTGCTTCTGTTCTGGAGCCTCTGTGCGGCGCCTGGGCTGTGCTGCGTGGACACGTCATCCCGCTACCGCCTGTTTTTCCTCTTCTTCTTTTTGTGATTTTTAGATTGAAAGGCCTCAGGGCTGTCGTTTGTCTCTCTGATCAGATTATCAGGAGCCCTCTTGTGATAGAGATATTCTCTGTTGGGTGCTAATATCGACATGAAGTGAGGAGGTAGACCCGGAGAGCCTTCGTACTCAGCCACTGACCCATCTGACACTGTGGCAGGAACGGAAGTCTCCTCTTTAGAAGGGTAAGAGTTCCTCTCCTTGCTGCAGCTCTTCGTAACCCGGGAGTCGGGTCTCTGCTGCTCATCCCGGTTTTTGCGACAGTTCCCCCTCGGCTCAAAGTCCCTATCATCTCTGGATCGGTGGCGGGGGTAATGGTGAGGGGACCTCTCACGGTAGCTCTCCCTGGGGTGGTGGACAGTTTGCTCATAGCGACGCGCAGACTCCCGGTCTCTGTAATCTCGGTCGTGAGGAGACAAATGATCACTGTGCAAGCGATTACTCCGATCTCTGTACTCCCGTTTTGTGGCTTGAGGAGATTTCTCAAAGACGACGGAGGAGGAGGAGGAGGATGGGGGGTACGGCTTGCTTTGACTAATCAAAGATGAAAGCTTCTGAAGCATGTTAAGGTCTGAGATCACTTTGGGCCGGCTGATTGGTTGGGAGATGGAGGAGGAGGAGTCCAGTCCATGGTTAGGTTTTCCAACATTATTGCTGGTGCTAGGCTCATTGGAGCTTTTGGGAGAGTCCCTCAGAGATCCTTTACCAGATGAACAGATGGTGCTCTGAGAAGGAAACATGAGATTCACAAGAAAATATTATATAGATAGAAAATATACATCTATATAATAGACATTAGCATGTGTGCAGTACCTTCTTCATATGATAGTGCAGCTTGGGAATTCTAAAGCCTGTGTTGTTGTTAGGGATGGTTTTTGTGATGCATGGCTTCACCACCGGGCGTTCTGGTGTCTGACCAGGGAGGTCAGGGTTGTGGTTCATGGGACTGCAGTCCGCGGTTTTTTCCCCATCACTGGACCTGATGATACAGAAAGGAAGGCACATTAGCAATGAGATACATTTACATGACCTATTAATTTTTTTTTCCAGACCATCTTCTCATCAAAATGGATAAATAACTAGAATGGCAATCAGTAGCGATTATCAAAATGCTACCTTTTTATAAAGAATGTTCTGGTAAAAGCATATTCTAAGTTACTTTAGTTACTCCTCAGTTAAAACGTTTTTTGATACATTTCTAGTTAAGTTGAAGTTAATTTACAACCAAATAAATGACAGACTATTATGGTTACTCACTTAATGTAAAATAGCAGATAGGCTTGCTGGTTGAGAACAGTCCTGATGTCACTCACTGACACAGTAGCGTCGTTCATCTCGTACCACTTACCATCACTCCACTGTGAAACAACAGAAGTGTCAGCAGGTTTGACAACAGATTCATCCTTGTTATCCAAATGTTTACTCAGTCTCTGGAAATGATTATTTAAGGTGAGAAATCTGAGTACAAATATAACCATATACAAATGTGTTTTAAGACATATTACAATAGAATATTATTCATAAATATGTATTTTTAGTCTTTTCTCAGTTCAGTCTATTTAGTGGGGATTTACATTAGAGTAGAACAGTGATCTGTAGCATTGCCCATACCTTAATATAACAATAGTAATGTCCAGTGTGACCGCTGTATCCAGAGTGGACCATCACAGCGTACAGGCTGTAGAGTTGGGTCTCTCCTTGAGTCTGAGACATGAACGGCTGCATGTCCAGGTACTCTGGATATTTGAAATCCTATTGGACACAGAGCAACCGCTTAATATCAAACCACAAATCAAATTGGACCTTTACTACTTAGTGAAACCACACTATGACTGTAGCATGACTCTGAATCTGTGATAGTGTACCTTTTTAAGTTTTCGTCCTATGATGGAGTCAAAGCGTTTGAGCAGGAACATCAGCACATTAGCGCTCTGGTGGAAAGTGTATCCCTTCAAGGCTGTGACCTTTTTTTGGCACCTTAGGGGGACAAATGTTGAGTGGTTAGTTGACAAACTGACATAAATAAATAAAAACACAATTGCTCCCAACTTACTTGGAGCAACTGTAGGCGTTATCTCCATCTAGAACATCAGGCTTAACAAATTCCCTTAGCGCCTTTGAGAGGCTTGAAGCCTTCTGCGTGGAGAGACAAATCTATTTTGAGAGTCTTGAACTATTATAATAGACATTTTGTCACACATTTGCAGTAAATCAGACTCACAAGTGACTTGAGAATTTTGAGGAATTACCTGGATAGCTAGAGTTATATCTAAATAGGTTTCAAAATGATCGACATCGGCCTTGCAGTCTAAACATTCAACTGGAAAATAAAAAGACAAGACAGGGATTATCGTCAGAGAAGAAACAAAAAACATGAATAAGAAGAATAAATCATGAAAATAATATTAACACTTATGTCTTACCTCTGGACCTAAGGTACCCTCCAAATACTTGATCGATGAATGTAGTCTTCTGTCCTTGTTTGTCCAATCTGTCACAGAAATATATATTAGATATTATATCACAAAACAAATCAATGTTTTCAGTCTATACTGAAAAAGAGAAATGTCAAATTTCTAGTATTTCCCAGTGAGAAGTTTCAAAATGTTACAGCCCCAAAAAGCAGAGGAGGTAAAGGGGAGGAATTAGACCAAAGAGTGATTAGTGGAGAGGCCAGCTACTAGTACAGAATGAGAACTGACTTGATCCTTGCCATTGTTAAAATTATTATTTAAGAGTCTTCTGAAAACCACAATGGCCAGCAGTGCATCTATTAAATATACCATGCTCTTAACTTTAAGTTAAAGTGCATGGAGGCTTCATATTGGTACAAAACCTACTTGGCAACATTGCTCAGCACTGATTTCCTATATTTCAGCAGTAAAAAAAGAATACTTTGGATAATCTACATGGTATTTTTATGCAGGATTTATCCAAGATGGACTCTAAAATGCTCAGTGGATTGACCAAATGTCTAGATAAAAAATGTCCTTCTCATTTCTCTTGCCTTACTTAAGATCATGACCTGTGAATCTAATAAGAAAAATATTGAATATATTGGAACAACCTTTAAAAGTAAACATGATTGCGTCTCATCACTTTCATATGAAACAGCTTCGGCTCAAACTTACTTGGTTCCAGGTAAGCAGGACGTTTGCATGGCATCAATTGTGTACCGCAGGAATTCATGGGCATCCCCTTCTTCTCCAATGTTGAAATGGTTTGAGATCCCTGTGAGGGAAAAAAACACAATGGAGGAGGATATGTAAGCTTGGTAAATACCAACAAATATTTAAAAGAAAATAATTAAATTTATACTCCCACTAGATAGATTCCCTCCAAAATGAAAAGGTAAACAGCAGCACAGCGCCTCCTGTCATTCATTTTAGGTAAATGTTTTGTATAAGGGCACAACTTCAGCATTCTAGCTTCACATATACTTACTGTGGAGCTCATTAACCACACCAACGGTCTTGAGGACTTTCCCAGAATTGGAAAAGACCTCACTGATGTGGTTTTCCATGGAACACATCATACAGAACCCAGACATGTGACCTGGTGCAGGGATAGATTCAAGAAAACACTGATAAGTAAGACATTATTCAGACATGAAAACAGCTCACAGACGGTACTAAACTTATATGTATTGTATCACCGTACAAATACACAAAAACATGGGTGCAAATTTCCACCATGAAACAATGAACTCACAATGTTTAGCGTGCTCGCCTGACATCAAGTAGTTAGCCAATGGAGGCGTGTAGGTTAGACACTGCAAGGCTGAATTAATGAAGCATGTGTTCCCCATGTTCTGTAGTCCGGCACCGATACCGTGAACCTGGGTCCACTTCAGAATCAGGCGGTCCCCATTGCTGATCACTGAACAAACAGAGGGACATCATTGCTTATATCACATTTAATGTATTTACCAGATCGAGGACAAAATCTTGACATTTGTCTCAAGTACAAGCTTAACTGTTGCTTGCTCCTACCTTGCTCCTTCGGCCGGTCCACAGGAGACTCACTCGGCATGGTGGGACCCACCGCCGATTTGCATGACCAGCGGCCGTCCATCCCTGTGTCTCCCTTGGTGAAGGGAGATTGGTTACACCTGACTGACTCGTGGTAAAAACTTTTCTGAAGATCTGTCAAGTGTACAGCTTAAATATCTTGTTCTTAATGGGATGTAGAAAGATGAAGTCCCACATTAAACAAATGCATGCCTTTGTTACCACCACGAAACCCATATCATAGGTATGTGCCTTTGACCTTTGATGGTTTAAGATCAAAGCCGAGTGTGCCGCTGCTAGGCATTTTGGTGCCCTAATCATAACTCCTTCATGATGCAGAAAAAATACATTTGTTTCTGCCAGTTTAACATTTTATTAAAACGAAAAAGGAAAATGTACTTTGTAAACACAGTGCACAGCACAGCCAAAACATACATACACACAATTATTGGGATGTGCCAAATCTTCGTAGAAATTAAATAATCATCCATAATTACATCATAACTTTTTTGGAGCAATTAAATATATCTCTTGTTCTGCCTGTTTTGTGATATCATGCCTAAAAGGTGCCTAATATTTTTAGACTGAAATAATATCGGCATTATAATTGTAAGCTTTTTTATGTAATGATGTTTTTGTTGAGGGTTGATTTGTATTTCCTGTTCTTAGCGGGTTGTTGGTAGTGACTCTTATTCTGAAACGGGGCTTTAAAGGAAGTGGGTTCTGTGAAGAGTGAAGTTGTAAAACTAACGGATAATAAACGGGTGTGCTGTCCCGAGCGCATGACCTGCTCTCGTGTCCTCTGTCGGCTGAAGCCGGACCTGATACAACCAAACGCTGGCTACATCATTATTATAACTATGATGATTTTTCAGTTGCCTATTTTTTGGTGCCCCCTCGGGACTTGGTGTCCTACGAACAGCGCGTAGTGCGCGTTAAGGGAGCGGCGGCGCTGGTGACCCATGTTAAAAGGGCGATACAACTTTAACACACAGCGCGCGCTCCTGTATTTAGCTAGCAGCTATGGCTACAAATAAAACGACTAATGTCAATGTGGGAGCTGGACAGGAGACGTTATCAGTGCTGTCCGTCTGCAACGTTAATAAAAAGTGTTCATTCAACAGGATAATACAAATGTTTGTGTTTGAAAAGTGTTGAGATTGTAAGTGGGAGGGAGAAGACTGATACAGTCACGTGGGTGTGACAGGGACCTTACTCCTCTCTCTCTCTCTCTCTCAACCTCTCTCTCTTGTCCTGACAGACATACACACACACAAACTAACACATACACACACACACACACACACACACACACACACACACACACACACACACACACACACACACACACACACACACACACACACACAATCTTGAATCTTGGAGGTTGCCTCAATAATAGGGCTGTTCGCACCGGCAGCGTAATGCAGGGTTCAGGCTTGCGGAGGTCAGTCCCCTGTGAAGACCATCATCATCATCATCATCATCCCCTTGAAGAAGCGGGGAGAAATGCGCTCCCTGTGTGAACAGTCAAGCGGCTGCTCGCACGAGGATTTGCGCTTCCGCCTCAGGTGTGTCCCTGACGTACAAGCTGCGGTGTACCTATGTAGGTTAGAGTCAAAGATTATAAAAAAAAACATTCAATTATCAGGTGCACAATTCAGAAAGCGCCGCAAAGTAGAGGAGGAGAAGAAAGAACAATGTAGAGGTAAGAGTCAGCCCGATTGTGGACATCATTAATGTTTGTTTTTTGTCGACATGATATGCTGTCTGTACAGTTGATGTCAGACTCTTTATATTTTTTATTATATATTTTTATTATTTTTAATAGCTTACAATTTTGTCTGCCTGTGTGTGTAGCTGTATACAGTCCAGCAGTTCTTTGGGATGCATGAAGTTTGCGTGTGTATGTTGGGGGAGCCAATCTGAAATCTCGCCTAGGGCGCCAGCATTGCCAGCACCTGCCTTGATGTCAGAACTGAGTTGTGGGGACAAATCAACACTGGCCTTGCTTTTTTTATTTGACAAACCACGGTTGGCCTTGGTGTCAGGATCTAGATGTCTTAGCTTTCAGATTGTAACAGAGCTTTTACATGTGTTCATACACGTATCAGAGGAGGTAGTAATTGCTTAATAAAGCAAAGACTGATATTGGTGCTAATACTTGATAAATATATGTGTGTTATAAGCTACTTGGACTCGCTACGAATTTGTAGCTAACAAGTCAGGTTAATGTTGCAGATTATTCTGTTCAGTACAAAATCAAAGACAATCTGCACCATTTTAGTAACAGATGGGGAAATGCAATTTGTAAATGTCATCATCTGTATATGTGACGTTTTGAGGATTTCTTCATTACACTGCAGAAACAGTCGCTTGGCATTTCACACATTGTCTCCATCAGGCATTCTTTAACGTCAGATCCCTATTCTTCTTCTTTGTTTGGTTTGTTGGCGGGGGGGGGGAACCATCATCAACATGCATTACCGCCATCTACTGTGTCTTTTTCTTCTCTTTCTTCAACTTCCTTGCTCGGCCCACTGGCATGTGGAAACCAACCTCAGATTGAATCTTCTGGTGTGCTTTTTCTTCTTCATCAGATTCAACATCAGATTTAAACATCATTCAGCAGTTTCCTCATTAGTCAACACGTTTGTGATTCTTATTCATATGAAAATCATCATATCCTTGCTCTGTCTCACATGAATATTCCCACAGCATCTGGCAGTCTTATATAAAACTGCTTTTTATCTGTGGATCACCAGTGCCTCCCCTGGTCTCCACAGTATGCTGTAACTTGCCTTCAGATTAAATCATCTTCATGGAGTCCCCTCAGGAGCCCCTACATTTCGCTTTGCTCCTTGACATCGTTATGTTGTGCAGATTTAGTCAGTTCATAAAATATTTTAAATTATCTTTCCTATTTTTGTTGTGTTGTTTTATGGAAATGTGCATTTAATAAAGCAATTTGTTTTGATAGTGCTTTAGAAATATAGTTTAATTACCATTATATTTTTATAAGTTTGTCGGCTAGTTTTAATGATCATGGCAGATCCTTTCCAAAATGAAAACTGGTCTTTTTTTCCCATCATCTGAAAATGTTGGTACATGAGTCTTTTAAATTACATTACCAGGCAGGTTTTAACTTTACGTCTCGTGATGAGACAGTTCAACTGTAGCCAGTGCAGCCTCCGTTCTTACAAAAACAAAGACGGCGACGACGCCATTATATTTTATTCGACTTTTATTCTTGGAAACACATACAACATGTAGAGGAGAACACAAACTGTCATTGAATCTCACGAAACCAAGAAACCATTGTTTTAAAACAAACATATTTAATCATATGAACTAGATCTAGAACACACGTTCATACTGTGCAAGGAACACACATCAACCTTAAAATGACATGAAGGACATTATGAAAAATAGATGAATTATGTAAAAATCAAAACACAAATTTTTCATGTTATTCAATCCGTTATATTTTCTAGGGACATAAAAACTGTTAATAATCTGTAGAACACTGAACTATGAATATGTATAATATGAATATCTGCTGATAGATCCTAATAAATCTTTTGTTGCCAAGGTTGCAACTGAATCATTTCTCTCCTTTATGAATCCTCACATATCGTACAATATGACTGAATCTTAAATCTTTTACTACACTCAGATCAAGTAAACAGTTTCTCTCCTGTATGAATTCTCTTATGTTTATTTAGCGTGCCCTTTTGGGTAAATCTTTTACTACACGCAGAGCAACTAAACGGTTTCTCTCCTGTATGACTCCTCATATGTTCATTTAGATGGTCCCTCTTGTTAAATCTTTTATTACACTCAGAGCAACTAAACGGTTTCTCTCCTGTATGACTCCTCATATGTGTATTTAGACTGCTCCTTTGGATAAATCTTTTACTACACGTAGAGCAACTAAATGGTTTCTCTCCTGTATGAATCCTCATATGATCAGTTAGATGGCCCTTTTGGTTGAATCGTTCACCACACTCAGAGCAACTGAACAGTTTCTCTCCCGTATGAATCCTCATATGTGTATTTAGATGGCTCCTCCAGCTAAATCTTTTACTACACTCAGAGCAACTATACGTTTTTTTTTCTGTCTTACATCCCATAACACTTAGAGGCTGTTTGTTATTTTTTGTATTTAAAATAGTCTGAGGTTCCCTGGTCTCCATCCAATCATCCTCACTGTCTTCAGTCTCAGAAGAGTCTTCAGACTTGTCCTCAGTATCTTGTTGTAAATGTCCTTCAGGACCTGATTTCCTGGTTGGTTCTGGTCCTCCACAGTCCGCTCTATTTTCCTTCGTCTCACTTGGGTGAAGCTTTGATGATTTAAGTCTCTCTTCATATTCTTCACCCTTTACATCGACAGGAGACAATGTGAACTTGATATCAGCCTCCTCAAGTCCTTGAAGCTGCTGTCCATCCTGATTGGTCCTGGGTTCCTCTTTAATTTGGGGGGGCTCTGGGTCCTCCTGGTCCACAAGGGGGCTCCCCTGCTGCTGCTCAGGGGGAACCTCTTCTTTATACACCTTCAGTTGCTGGACGTCTGCAGAACACACTGGAACACAAAAACACAAGTTTATCATTTCCGAGGTTCCTGAAGTGTTTTCAAAAACTTAAAAAACGTGTTGTGTCGTTTAGGGCTGCTAGATTTAGGAAAAAATCATAATCACGATTATTTTGGACAAAAGCGAAATCACGATTATTAATATGTGCCCTTATTCTTTATTTTGAAATCACTTCCGGTTCCGGCAACCACTGATGACGGCTGCGTGTCTGCGTGGGCCGCTGAATGCTTTGGGGGAAGGACTGAATTGCGAATGCGCGTCTCTTTCGATGAAAAAATAATGTCATCGAGGAAATTCTTAATGATCAATTAATCGAACGTCGAGTACTTATGCCCAGAGCATAAAACAAAGGGTTTCTGGTAAAAAACATGTTTTTCATTTTGAGGCCAAATAAACCAATTAGGTCACTAACAGAGGAAAACAGGGCGAGGGGACGTTAGTTGGTTGGTTAAGCTGCTTTCAGACCTGTGGGTAAAACTCAGAGAAATGTGTCCAGCCTTTCTGTTTCACACATGAGCAACACAGCAGCAGGTTTTCTGCACAGACTCGTTAACAACAGCATCAAATCCTCCTCATTTTTCAGTGTAGAGATGGAGCAGCCGGGTGCAGCAGAAAGAGACCGGACGTGACGTAAAACTCCGCTGCTCGAGCTGATGCTAGCTAACATTAGCCTATTAGCGGTTCCTCTAGGGGACTGACCTGCTCTGTGCAGCCAAACTTCGGGCTGCATCACGGCATCGAGCAGCCTCCTCTGGCAGCAGATCTCCCGCTCGGACCGCTCCACTCGGTCCTCGTACTCTGCCACAGTTTCCTCAAGCCCCGCGAGGATCTCCTCCTCCGCTGCCGTTAGCGGCTCGGTGAGCATCGCTCTCAGCGCCGGGACTTGAGCCGTTCCTCCTCCTTCCTCCACCTGCAGTAGGAAGTCTTCAGCGGCGGCGCTGATCCGCTCATGTACCGACACCCGCAGGAGCTGCACGGCGGACATGGTCCTCCTCTCTGCGCTCATCGAGTCTCTGAGCGGACAAAAGGGAGCCAGCAGCAGGAAACCAGAGACGCCCAGAGACGCCCAGCTCCGAGCAGCGACCCCTGTTGACCTGGAGAACGAAGAGGAATAACGAAAGTACTAATACTGCACAGTAGAAATACTCTTGTTACAAGTAATAAAGTATAAGCAACAAAATAAACTTAACCAATAGTGGAAGAAAAATTCGGATCATTCACTGAGGTAAAAGTACCAAGACAGTAAAGAAATGTTCCATTACAAGTAAAAGTACTAAGAAAGTGAAGTAGAATAACTAAATATTTAAATTAAACAAACACTGATAGTAAAACAAAATAAGCGTTACATGCGTTTTGCGCACTGCAGCAAGGATAAACGCTTCCCTTCCTGCGTCTGTCAGGTGATGTCCATTCTTGCCTGCTAATTGCTCATTACATCCAACACTTTCAATTGCACATCACACTGTGAAAACTTTATGTAAATTGAATGATAGTTGTAAAACAAAGCTTATTCCCTGTTTCCAGTAGGTGGGGCCATCAATAGGGCCTCCCACTGTCTCCTACTGTTCGTCGCTCGGGTCCTAATAATATCTGGGCAACAAATAAAAGTAATAGCAAAAGAAAATGATTAAAGGATCATAACAGGTAAAACAATCAAGTTGAAGCCATTCGGTAAAAGGATGGAGTTATTATTTAGAAAAAGACAATAAAAGGCCCTTATCAGAAGGTCTCAGGGTACGGGGCAGGTCATGATTTATGGTACAACATGATGTAACACAATTCCGAGTAATTGGTATAACTTAAAAATGTAGGCAGAAACCACTCAAGCCTCACTTAAACTGACAATTAACCAATAATGATATATAATAAAGGTGTACAGCAGATAATGGCTCAACAAAGACATCTAGGTAGTAGATTATCAACATATAGATATTGGTATACAGAAATAATATTTGCTTTGCCAATGACGTGAATGTTGGATGTAACCAGCAGGTGGTGCTATAGCGACAGAATGTTCAAATGAAGGTTCTCAGATGACAAAAAGTACATCAATGATAACGTTGAAAACTCGAATAAAAGCTTTGATTAAAAAAAATGTATATGTATATATACATGAAAGCAGAAAATTACTTTATTTTTACAGAGACAACAATGCCAAAAAGGCACTCAGGCGATCAAGCATATAAACATTATGCCTCCTCTCTTCCCCTCTTCTTTCCATCTTTGTGGAATTTATGTATGTATGATGAGGCGCCCCTGAGACAACTGATTGTATGGTGTTTTATTTAGAGAAGCTCGTCTTCCCAGACTAGGCTTTTAGCACAGCTGTAGTCTGTGACCCACTTCTTCAAGACAGACAGGCCTAGAAATACGAAGGAGCTGGGAGCTGAGAGGGGGAGAAAGGAGGTGTAGGGATTGCAAGGAATCCTGGGGAAAATTAAATATATCTGCAAATCGAGGAGAGTTGAAAAACAAGATTTAGAGATGTGGGCAAAACGGCATTGCCTCATGTATTCTGTACTTATGAAGGACTGACAAATCAGAATATAAAAAATAATTTGAGAACTGCTGGAGAAGTCACTCAGCAGGAATGGTTTTTGCAAAGGTTTTTGATCACTAATTTATGTCCTTCAAAATGGCAAATGTTCACAGTTATTTGAGGTTTGCAAAGTCTTAATCAAACACAACAGGCATATTGAATAAGCCACCTTGGGTTCTTGATAATTATGATTGCCATTTGCCGTTCTCTTGAGACATTTCACACACCAAACTATGAGGAAATAATTGGCAAATCAATTGCTAATTAAAATAACGGCAACCTATTATGTTGATTTTCTTCATAAGTCAATACACAACATCCCATTTGGCTTCAATATAAATATATTGAATTGAAATGTGTTATTTTAGCTATTCCTCGTAGATCCTAGTTATATGTCTAAGGAGAAGCGGAACACTTTCACTTAAAATAATGTCGCCATGTTACAGTTTGTGTCTGGAATATTAAATATCAACCTGCACGCAAACACACACAGCAGATTTAAATGCAGGGGGAGGCTCCTGCACCCTATGAAGAGATGTGATCTGATGTGGCTCTTGTGAGACAGGCTTACTGGGACAGGAAATAGGATTGCTCAAGCAGCAGGCATATTCCAAATCCCAGCGCTGCCAAGCTTCTGGTTGCAGAGAGTTGACCCCGTCTGACCTCCCTTGGGGCATCCTTAGAAAAAGAGTGACATCATTTTTTAGCTGGTCTTTGGCTTTATAA
This sequence comes from Pseudopleuronectes americanus, assembly GCA_038501795.1. Lineage (NCBI taxonomy): Eukaryota > Metazoa > Chordata > Actinopteri > Pleuronectiformes > Pleuronectidae > Pseudopleuronectes > Pseudopleuronectes americanus. The sequence continues at coordinate 11,518,785 of CM076721.1, forward strand.
GAAAAAAACGATGTCATGTGCGAGCTGAACGTTGCTGTCCCCTCAAATCTCACAGCACCTAATGAACAAAAAGATGTAAAATTCATGTGCCTTCATCAATTATTTAATATTAATAAGAAAAAGCAGCAGCGGCTAAATGTGTTCCGGAAGTCAGACACGCTGGTAACTGGGTCACTCGCTGAAACATCATTTTTCACCTGCTGACACCTAAGCACATTTATGCCACCGATGACCATTTTTGTGAGAAATAGTTTAGGATAGTATCCTGCTGCTTCCAGTTCACTGTGATGCCTTCTTTAATGTAAGATCACGTGTGCCTATGAGGACCACGTACATTTCTTCGATTATTTGAAAGTTCAGGTTTGTTCAATTCCCGTAGCTTTTGATAAATCGTGAAGGACATTTTTGTTATATTTCACATACAATCCAGCCATTTAAGAGGATCCTAACCATAATGTAACAGGCTCTTTCCTGACCCACACTTCAACCTCCCACCAAATGTTGTGGTAATCCATCCTCTATTTGTTGTTGCATGATTCTGCTAACTGACTGACTGACAGACAAAAGGAAAACACAACCTCCTTTCCAGAAGTTATTGATTTCCACCCTAGGTCCCCTTTTGAAAATGGTCCACAGCCTTAGATGAAGGGCTACTTATGTGCGGCTGAGAGTGAGGTTCTTGAAGCAGTGGTGGTAGTGATGGTGGTGGAGTGCTGAGGTTCAGCTCTGAGTGATCTGTTAGCACTAAACCTCCGGGTGAGGCGGGGCCTGCCAGCTCTGTCTACTATGAGAGACGGGAAACATTAAGGCCACAGCGCTAAGAGCCTCTAAGTCTCCCACTTGTCTCCCTCTGTCCAGGAGCCTGAGCAGCTGACTGTAGCCTCTGTGTGTTTCTCTCACTCCACATTGATCCGTCCCAGCAGCCACCTTTGACCAACATTTTGCAATTTTTTTCTTCCCTTCTTGCGTGTGAGAAACACACTGCATTAGGTAAACATGGTGATAGACCTTGCCCTTAAAATGTGTCAGTGATAACTAGTGCTTAGTGGTGGTTTTCAGTCAGTCAGGATCGATCTGTGTGTGCATTATTTATGAATCGGTGAGGACAGGATGGTTCACTTGGTGTGAATATTACTATAGATCTATAGAGAAGCAAAATAAACCTGCAAAAATCACTACAGGGGATTTGTTTAAATGCCAGTATTCATTCATTAAGATTTTTGGGTCTAGGTAACTGACGGGTGAGGAGCTATGAAATATATATAACTGGCAATGAATCCTGTTTGACAGTTGTGAATGTTGAATAACCCACAATACTTGAGGGAATAGCAACGGAAGTATGACGACATGCGGCGCTGACTGTTAATTCAGTTAGATGATGTCAGTTATATGAGCCAGACAAACAGTATAAACACATAACTTTGGAGAAACAATACCTCTCTGTCCAAACATGCAAAGATGTTGGTGAAATGCTAAGATAGCAGGAATCGTGCAAAACATTGGATGCCAAATCAGTGAATTTCAAACTGCTGTTGCTCTTGATACACTTTGAAATGGTTCGTCTCTGGTTCGACTCCACGGAGAGACAACAAATAGACAAATGGGAATATGCAGCTTTTTTCTCTTTAACGTCGTCTTTAGGTCTTTTGTGGTTGATCAGATGAAAGAGTCTGAAGTTGTCACTGAGAAGCCTTGAAAACTGTCATGGCCATTATTTCCTTTATCTTTGGACATTTTATTGATCCAACAAATGGAGAAAATATTGCGAGATAAATCGATAATGCAGATATTGTTTGATGTTGATACATTTACTGTAAAGTAATTTTACAAACTGTTGATGGATGAAATAACCAGTCTGGAATGGAGTTTTTTGAGAATTCAGTAAATCAGCGTTGACAGCAGGTGAGGCTGCAGTGGGACTTTGAGTGAAATGCTTAGACTGAGCCAAACTAGTATTCAATGCCTGATGAAATGTCAAGAGATCATCATGTTATGTTACTACAATACCAACCACTGCCATTGAAATATTTGTTGATTATCTCACATGTATAAACCTGATTATAATATGGTCAAGTTTGGTTATAACCCCGCAAAGGAGATAATATTTTTCACCTGTCCTCGTTGTTTTTGTTTTTTTATTTGTTTGTCAGCAGGATTGTGCAAAAATCTACTGACCCGACTTCCACAAAACTTGCTGGAATGGTAAAGAATGGGTCATGGTTCATGAAAGAAACATTATGGTGCTGATCTGGGTAAAGAACCGAATCTTACTTTTTCACTTTCTTCAACATTGCAAAATTCTTAAACATTTTTGTTGACTTGTCTTGGTGCAGATCCAAATAACAATCGCGATCTTGTCAATTTAACTGAGGTTTCATATGGGGAGCTAACCCTAGTTTTGTATGAATTTACTAAAAACATACAGGATCAGCAGTATATTGGAAGGTTTGAAGTGGTCTATCGCTAAATGAAGACTTATCTGTTACATACAGGTACTACATTACAACACTGAAAGCAATGCATAATAGGACCATGGTCCAGCACAATTCCCTCCCACTAAAATCCCTTGCTGTACATTAACAAGGAATGTAAACCCCCCACCTCACAACTCCTCTCAACCACGGTGTTCCTCCCAGCCTGTGGCCGCGGAGGGGTTAAACGTCATTCGGTTGTAGGAAGTGGGTGGTTCAGTGGTTGGAGCTGAGGATGGAGCGAAGCCCTGTGTGGCTTCCACAGATCGTTTTACACGAGAGAGAGAGAGAAACGGGAGGCAGCGTTACACCGGAGAGGAGCGGAGGGAGCACGTCGTGTAACTGAGAGAGCTCGGAGAACAGAGGGAGCTGCTTTTGTTTTATTTTTTTTACCGGAGGACGAAAAAACAGCGATGCGATCAACCTGCTTTCTTTAGCGGCGTGTGAATGTGTACGTGTGCGTGCGCGCGTTCCAGTCGCTGCAGATCCTCGGTGATCTCACCTTTTTTCCTTTCAATGCACATACGCGGTGACAACATGCGGGAGTCATATAATAATGGTGGCTCGTAGTTTCATGTGCATCCAGTGAAAGTCATGCATCCATGCACTGGAGCCTCCTCAGATGCAAACAGACGGATGTGCGCGAGCTGAGGCTGCTCGTGAACTCTGAAGCCGCGGATTCCTGCTGCCAAGTGGTTGGATCACCATCTGAGGATCGTTGCTATCGAAGCGTTTGAAGGGATGACAGCATTTGCATAGTCTGATCTGATATGTCATCGCACTGTGGTGTTGTTGTTGTTGATGTTGTTGTTGTGAGGATGAGTGTAAACTTGTTTTGTTTAGTCTAATCTCGGGTGGGACGGTCTCTTATCTCTCAGCTGGACCTCAGCCCATGCACAACACGCTGACCCCACCGTGCAGCCTCTCGCTTATTCAGCAGATTCCACCACAGAGCAGCCCGGTCAGTGGTGTCCGTCTGTAGCTGCCAGCATGGGCTGTCAGCAGGGGTGGAGCACAGCAGTGACAGCTCTGAAGCCTGGGTCACATATGATCGAGTAGTTCCTCTATCTGTTTTTATTTCTGACGCTGAATCGCGTATCGCAAATAGACGATGTTACGACACTCCTCCTAAGTATTTGGGCTAAGTGGTATATTGTGGACACGTGGTGGCCATTTGAAAGCCACGCGAGAGTGGGGCCGTCTTCTCGCGAAAACACCTGGAAACCACGGGAGCCAGGTGACCCCTCCAGAGAGGTGTGACCCCGGACACGCGCCATGGATGATTCTGGGATCATCCGGAGACGGAGGCTGCAGGTGAGAACTAGGACTGGGCTCAGCTGCCAACCATTTAATATTGATATATTTAGTATTGGATAATTATCATGTTAAATGTCACGTTATTATTATTATTTTTAAGTATAAAGACTGATTTTGGCTCCTGAGAGAAGGTTGTGGTTTTAAACGGCAGAACTGCTTTACCAATCTACTGTAGATCGATTGTGTTATACCTTCTCACTACGCCTGCACGATGCATATATTGATATAAACTAAACATTAGATTTACTCATATTGATAACAATTCTGATTCTAATTGATATTGCTTCCTCAGTTAGACCTACACACAACTCATTTGTTTGATTTATGTCATTAAGGAAGAAAAAGCTATAAGCAATGTTTTGAAGTCTATATCAGCTTTCATACCATTTTCACAATTACCGGCACATAATCTTAAATGAGATTTACAGTGATGGTGCGGGTCTATATAAGATGAATGGTTAAGGGCCAGTAATTGTATTTTCAACCATTGGACGCATAGATCAATGAGTAAATGCAAGTAATATGTAAAGGCTTCACTTTTAGGTTTGGATACAGGAAGGTGCCCAGTCAGTAAATTTTTAATTCAAATACATGTTTCTGGTAAATTAGATCACTTATGCCACTTTATCACCTTAAAGTTCAAAGTTTCAAAAGGGGTTTGCTTATTAATTTGCTGTATAGCTTGCAGTAGTTTAATAAACACTAGTAAAGAGATACAGGGGCTATCAGAATATAGTAAAATCAACAATGGCGGAAAACTCCACCCTAGTTTTAGGTATACAAAGCCTTTTGTATGAGATGTTGTCTCGAAAGCATCACTATAGATTCAGTGCAATGGGTGACAGCGGGTAGCCTTGACTTTGTGTGTCATTCACTGGTAAGCTGTGGTATTATAATCTTAACACCTATTAATAGTTACTTTAAATGTAATGATGGATTTGTCCAATATTGTCTGGGTGAATTGTTTGTTTTTAAAAATGTTAGAGAGTCGTGAAATTACATAGATTAATGTAAACACCCAAAACCGCCATGTTAAAGACGGTAAAAAATAAATAAATCTAAAAACTGCTCTAAAACTTAATCGACTCTTACTTTTCCATATATACTCCCTTTCACCAAATTGTATGTATGGATCTCAGTACAGCTCATACCTCCACCAAGGCCCAACTGTCCCCTTAAATTCAACCTGGCCACTCCAAATGGCACACTCATAGATATCAGTCCACTAAATATGCCTGAGTCAAGATCCATTATTAACCAAATAACATCTTATCAGTAGTCTTTACATAATACTGCTGAAAAGCAAACAAACAATAGACACTGACAAAACACAGCTTAATATCCTTGGTGGAGGTTAAAATAAGAAGAAGCAAAGAATCCATTCATGAGTAGGTGGTTGCCATTTTAGATTTTTCCGAGCAACTCTAATTGTTTCAGCTTCTTCGGTGAGATTCTCTATCACGGTACATAATCCTCACAAAAGTGACAGATCTTGGTCTTCATAGAGGTAAAAACTTCCACTCATCATATATACTGTCGGTTTTTATCAAATGGTTCAAATCTCTTCCCGCTCCCTGATGGTTTCATGTTAAGAGTTCAGCGGGTAAATTAGAGGACGTTGAGTGGCTTTGCTGAGCTCAGGAGTTCTCATGATAGAAAGATTTCCTCAGAGGATAATTGCAGCTGAATTTCAGATCTCGACATGCAGAGCAGGGTCGTCTGGAAGGGGAGGGAGGAGACGGTTTTGATGTGATCATAAAGATTGAAAGTAATGCACAGTGTATGCAGAAACACAGCAGGACATACACCCACACTGTTGCAAGATGGTCTTTGAATCCAACTTAAAACAGGAACGCACGAACACACAGAAAGACTCCCTGCAGTCAAACTCCACTTCTGATTTCAGACAGATCTTGAGTGCATGTTAATGAGTGTGTCCATCCACTCAGTCGATTGTACGGACGCCACACTGAACATCTCGTTTTGTGTGTGTGTGTGTGTTTGTTCACAACATTCATGCACAGTATATGTGCATATCAAATTGACTCCCACCCCCTTCCCCTACTCTCCATTTCCATTGAAGTGGTCGATATCCATATCTCAGACAGAGGCGCTCTAAATGCTGAGGATGTGGCACAGTTGTCAGGCCCATTAACAGGACTAATGGTGGCCTAACAGCCCTGTGCGCCCTCAGGGAGGAAGACCGACCACCAGCAGCAGGACGGCCTGAAAGGGCTTGAGGCCAGACGGGGGTAAAATGGGTTTGGGGGGAGGCAGCAAAGACTCTAGGCTGCAGGCAGCAGCTGTGGGCTACAGTGCACCCCATTTTAAGTAGCTATTACCGTATCTGGTTTTCTTCTCTGCTGGGATCTACTTTCTCTCCAGAAAGACAGAGGATGGAGGCAAAGGAGTGTGTGTGTTTGTCTGTTTATGTGTGTGTGCGTTTCATGTCGTTTCATGCGCATTGTTCATTTATGAGGGTGAAAGGTGAAAATAATTTGAGCTTCAGCGGAAGTGAGTATCATTAAAATATCATTACAAAATTTCAATGTCGACACTTGAGATGCCTTTTGCATTGAATTTACTATGTCATGGTAGCAAAAGTGCAGTTTTAAATTATATATTAACCAGAAAGGCTCTTGAGAGTGTAAACCTCAGCCAAGGCCAAACAGTCGTCTTATGAAAACACATTTAAACTCACTAGATCCAGATTTTTTTCATAATCCTGCTAACAAACATACGCCATTGAAAACGTGGCCACCTTGAGGGAAAAACAACATCTGACCCCAGGTTTTGACTATTTACATGCCAACAAGGCCTTTTTATTCATTAAAACTGCATTCCTCTATTTCAATCTCAGAATATTAGATTTACCAAACGACCTTCCCTCTGTTTCATTAAACCCAGGTTAAATAAAAATACGAAATCAACTGGAATAACGAGGAAAGTCGTGATCTCACCATTGAGATGAGACCAAGGAAAGTGAGTGTGTCACTGATAAGAATCATTTCCATCTCGGGTGAAGATTATCGTTCTGTCCTGAGCTGTTGTAGGTGTGTGGAGAGCAATTGCACGTAACCCATATGCTCATGCATTGACACACACAAGTCAAACTGTGTGTCTCATCCCTCTCTGAGTGTAGAGTAACACACACACACACACACACACACACACACACACACACATACGCAGGCATAACTTGTCCAATATTTTGTCCTGGGCAGTGTGCCCATTTCCAATATGCTAAGCACAAGGATAAGAGTGTGATCACTGCAGAAGATCCAACTCTCTTTGCCAAGCCCTGTCACTCACTGCCATGCCCACTGCTTTGTTCTGCCTCATCTCATTCCTCTGATGTCTGTATTATTCAGAAAAGGTCGTTTTTGTACTGCGAGAGCAAAGTGCACATCAAAGCTACTGATCTGGGCCAGAGTGAATATGAGAACAGCTTTAGATATTTGAACTACTTTCTCTGGCCTTGGATTATCATGCTGGACGCCTATAAAGCACCAGAAGCCTGTGTCCAACCTAATCCACAAAAATGGACAAGGTGGGAAAAATAGCACCTTTTCAAAGTTTATAACTAGATTAAGTGTAACAAGAAAGTGATAAAGGAGTCAGTTGCACATTATATTGAGTCATTATATAATGTTAGACCTCCGTGTAATGAACAGTGAGTTCAGGTGTTTTAAATGAATCCTGAAGGCTGGTCGGCAGTTAAACTGAAGAATACACTCTCTGACATTTGCCTCGCAATCTGCTGTGAGCTTTGGCAGACGTAACCCAGCAGAAGCCTCATGACTCGGCCCAGAGCTGCAGCATATTAACATGTTTTCTTTTCTTCGGTTTCCAGTTGGACTTCGCTTTGTCCTTGGGTAAACATAAACCAAAAGGACAAAAAAAACCAAATACCTTTCTTCACTTGTCAGGCAGAAAAGGTTCTCTAATATTTTCATCTATTTTGAACGGCTGTGAATCATTTGCAGTGAAGGTTGTGCATAATGGATTAAATGTGCCAAGGAGCTGTACACATCCATTAGTTTGAGTCTACAGTACAATATCTCTGCAAATCCACATCAATTATTCTGAGGTTTTCTTTTAGCTCTGAGGAGATCCACAGTGCTCTCGATAGTCAAAGGTCACGGTGACCTCACAAATCACATTATTTGCCTTTTGAATGTCGTATGTCAAGAAAACATCCAGAGATCTGTTATTATTTGGTAGAGACGTTCACTTGGATTCAAAGATGAACTGTTTAGAGTTCGGGGGTCAAGGGTCAAGGTCATTGTGGCCTCACAAAACATGTTTTTGTCCTTTTGAACATGACATCTCAAGTCTGCTTTTACAGATTTTTTTTAATTTTGACCAGTTGTCACTTGGAGATTTATTGAATAAATTTCAGTGGTTGAAGTCAAAGGTCAAGATGTTCTCATATGAGAAAATAAATACGTCGACTCAGGGTTTTTGGACTTGGAAAGGTATTATCAGTCAGCTGTGATATCCCTTCAGTGACACTGCGGTGGTGAAGTGGGAGGTCCAAGTAGGACACACTGTGACACTCAAGTATAATCGTGAAGACAGGATATGTTGAGGAGTCACTTATAAAGATCAGCCAGGCTTGCGATTAGTGTTATTATCATATCATATCAGAATATCGAAATTCACCTTGAACATTGAATATTACTGAGAACTTTCATGGGTTGTCATGGCCACTTGAGCTCAGGTAAATATAAAAAAAACACAAATAAAAATGGAGTGAACTGTAACATGGCAACCACACGTGAAGAGGCGCCCTGTTTGACAGCCGCAGTGAGAGGTAGCAGGTGCTGAGGTTTAATCCATTAGCCATCTCTATGGCCTGGCTCTGTCTAAGAAGTGCCCATCAGGATACGGTGGGTTAATTAGTGAGCTCGACAGGCGCTGCTCCACAGTTTGATCTGTGCACAAACAGAAATGGATCGGCAACCAGGTTTGTAGTTTTAAGGGCGAGTATTGACTGTAGAACTCTGTGACGTCAAAAAGCAATTAAGCACATTTACTAAAATATAGAGCCCTTCCTTTTCCAAGATTCTGTACTGGTGTGATTACTGCACTAATGCTGCTCTTTCTCAAGATGGTGGTAATCATCGATGATCACGATGATGCAGCGTAGCAGCGTTTCTGCTACTCCTTTGGCTCCCCTCCACTTTACAGTATATCGAGTGTGAATATTAACGCCTCTCTGTGCTGGAAAGTTTTGGTTAGCGAGCTTGTTTTGAGACGAGAGCTCCAGCTGTCAAGTCGTGTATCATCAGCTCGGCTGTGTTTGGCTTTTGTAATGCCTGTTTACTTATTCAAAGACAAAGAGATTGATGTAGAGAGAGAAAGAGATGGAGAGAGAGAGAGAGAGCACTTGTTTAAAAGGATGAAATTCATTTCCGAAAACCAACCGCAGTCTCGTATTTTTCATTATATTTTCTTTTTACATCTGTGTTTGATTTCAGCTTCTGACCCTGCTGTGGTTCTCCCCTGCTGATATTTTTTATTTAATTTCACAGACACAACTCTATGTCATTAAGCCTGAGTAAAATAAAACAAATGGTGATATCCCTTTAGAGGAGCAGTTAGACAAGAATATGGCTCAATAATCAGAACAGGACAGGCAGACTGTAGGTAACTTGATCTTACTTAGGCCAAGTGTTAAATGGGAATCAAATTGGGAATAAATGGGCAACAACCAGCACACAGATCCATCCCAGTAGGTTCTAATCACATCAGAGTCCTTGCTGTTGTATCCCAGTATCATAAATATAGCAGCAACATTTTGAAATTGACTTTGGCTCCATTCAACCTGCTGTTTTCTCAGAGCTCTGAAGTCTCGGAGCACTTAGGAGGGATCAGTTTACAGACTGCCTCCTACTCGCACTATACATTGAGGCAGAAATCAGGAAACCCTAATGTTTTGTTCTGTCTTTGTTGGCTGTGTCCTATGTTTTTCCTGTATCGCATGCTAAGGATGATGCTAATAATCATAAGATACATGATCCTTAGTGAGGATTTGGTTATTCAGCGTGACCACAATCCTCCTCCTCGGTGGCAGTCAGTGTGTAGCAAAGATGAGTCAGTGTGATTCAATAAATTGTTTACAATTCTACTTATAGTTTGAAGTAATGCTTGTCTTTTGTGTGGGTGTGAAATACTGGATACTCTGCAGGCCTTTAGAAATCCTAAAAGTAAAATGATAAATTAAGAAACTCACTCTTATATTAGGAATAAAACCATACTCTGTAACAAGGAGTACACACAAACATATTGAATACATATTGCCCGACATGAATCTTGTTTAATGCGTCTGCGCTCTCCTCTTCTCTTTTCTCGTTTCTCACCAGAAGGATCTGCCTCTGCCCCGAAAAAGTAGCAGGTAAGTTCCTGTTTACATGTTATTTCTCTATTGTATGGATGGTGTATTAAATACATTTCCACTAGTTATGGAATTCATGGAATTTAGTTGGTTTTTTAATGTTTTATTCCTGCTGGAAATAGATCAGTATCAAGGAAGATGAGTCACTTCATGTGCTATGGCCACATGTTCAACCTCTTACTGTTTTTCTACATCTTATGGCCACAACATACAACCAAACGGTTTTCTGAGCTGAAACACATACTGACACAGAGAGAATTACATTTGTTGGCCTTGGGATGTTTCCATCTTTATGGTACGTCATATAGGTTGTGATGTGGTGTTGTGCAGAGGGAGTCTTTTCCTCAGTCGGCAGCGTGTTCCAGCTTTGTGTGAGCCCTTTCTCACTCTGAGAGTCTCAGTCGGAGCAATCTGTTGCAGTCGGCCGTGCGATGAACATTCAGCAGCAGGAGACGAGTGCTGTGACTTCAGTGGCCCACGTGGTACTGGGAAGGAGGGGAGGTAGAGGAAGGAGATTAGAGCAAGACATGATGTGTAATGTACAGTGATTAGATGTAGTGTTGTTGGCAGCACAGAGTAATATAGTAAATTATTCCCCTTTAGCATTAGTATTGACGATGCTGACCTACTTTCTAACAGTAATACAAGTTTCTCTCATGAGCTAACATCTCAGCAGACAGATAGGAATTCCAATTTAGATCCAAGGACATAATTTCTCTGATGTACAGAAGTCAATCCAGGATTTCCCTGAGAATAATTCAGTTTCTGAGTTTTCTTTACGAGCAAAGTAATCTCGGAGCCCATTGGCTGTCGTGTGATCCTTAATTAGCCTCTAGGAGCAATGGCCAATATTTAGTGGTCTTCGGAGTAGATAGATGATATCTGGGCCAAGACACCATTTCCAATCCGACTAGTTTTCATTTGTCACATGAGTAAAACGTTTCTCCACACAAAACACAAACAGTGATACTTTTGTAAGTGTTTTTAAGTCCAGACGACATTTGAGCTAATCTCTATTAATAGCCATCGGCATATCAATGTAGATAAATCAGAATGCTAATACCTGTTTAATTTGGGTCAACGTGTTCCGCCTCTTTTGCACTCTACCTTCAGATTGGTTAAAGTATAAATAGAAACTACAAAGCTTCCAGCCCCCAAATCTTGTCCCTCGCCAACAGATACGGTGTATTTACGTGCAAAATCTGTTTATATAAATTATTGTCAAAGTAATCCAGGGATGGTTGTTTATATACCTCCCGGTAAATTGGAAACCTGACAATAGCCATCTTTACCTACTGTAAACAATCTTAACTGCCAAAAGGAATAGCACCATTTAACCAGCGCCACAGTTACAGTTACAGCTACATAAATCTTAAATTGTAACCTGTTGTTTGAAAGTATTTTGTGAAGGAAATCATGTAAATCAGAAGCAGAGAGTTTTAGTGGACGCCCTCTCATGCCTCAGCTCAGCTACTCGCGGTGCTCTTGAATGAAATCATTCATGTAAATTTCTTCAAAAGTCAACGTTACAGCCAGACATTAACATTCAGAGACGGCTCTACAAAAACATGATTGCCTTCACGGAGACAAAGCGAGAGATACAGTTGGCTTCTCCACAAAGATGGATTACATTTAGTGACTGAATTAGAAGCCTCAGGAGTCATTTTCTGTGCCATTTAGGAATGAGTGGAACTGAATGAGCCCCTGAGATTCGACAAAACTGATTAAAATATCCTCATTTGTGGTACATGCAGATGAAAGTGCTCACGCTAAACAATTAGAGCAGACAAAACGTGAAATACGTGAATAGATTGGTGTTATTTTAAGTGTGAGTCTCTGTCCATGGTGCTGAAATACACAGTGTCTCTCACCGTTTTACCCATATTCCTTCAACAATGATAATATTAATAATAATAACCCATTTTATTTCGTGAAACCTTTTCTTTACACCACAATCACTTTTTACATTCAATATTGATGTTGAAAAAATGTCTACATTTCAAATATGTTCTCTTATTGGCAATAAAAAAATTTAACTTTTACATAAAGCAGCCTTAAAGTTTGATTTGGAAAGTGGTTCCTCCTGCTGCGTTTAAATCAGTCCAGAATTTGGGAACAAGTCCTTTGTCAGCTCAGAATGCTGAATATGAATATCTATAAAATATATAAAAAGTCTAAAATTGAATCACCTGAATTTTAAATATGTTAAAATGCTACGTACTATGTCTTAAATACATGTAGGTAGGTTAATGATGTTAATGTTCATTCAATGCTACTTCTATCATGCTTTAAGCAGCATTTTTGGCGTTATGCTCAATTTGTAATGTCACTTTGTGTTGTAGTTCTTTTTCAATGATACAGATATTAGCATGCTAGAATAAAACTACGAACAACAGCAACATCATACTGATAACTGCAATTAATCTCAGTACACTGTCTATGGGAAACACCATGGATACCAACTGTCTCTGCTTGTAGTTTGGAGGGTAACATTGTGTTATTCTCTACTAGGCTATTTCACCTTGTCCTCAGTCATGGGGACCTTTAAGTTAATAATTCTGGGACTCTGATATTCGTTCATATTCGTTGAACTTGTCATTGGTCTTAAAAAGTTTTAAATTTAACTCACCTGAAAGTTTTCTGAAATTGCTGTATTCCAGAGCCTCACTTTGCCCAGTGTGAGCAAAATATAAAACTCTTGTCTTGTTTCTCTTGTCTTGTTATCGGTGCACAGAGAGTGTTGGCAGAACAGGAGGTTGTAAATATGAAGCATGGCTTTAATTCCACGTGTATAGCTGAATTTGAATTTCACTTATTTCTTTGTATTTGTGTGTGTAGTTGTGTAGTAGTGTCTACTCATTATTCTGCATACGTCGCACTCTGGGCAGAGGTACTGTCTGGCAGAAATACCCTGATGAAGCTTCTTATACATGCCTGGGATCTTGAATGTGTATGTGTTTGTGTGTGTCCCGTGTGTTATTACAATTTACAGCCGTACTCCACTCGCCTTTGTGAGAGTGTGTGCTCCCGTGTGCAGTGCGGGTGTGTGTCCCTGACTTCTGTCATCGGGTGTGTTTTGCCCGTGACCTCTGACCTGTGTGGCAACGTGGCAGATGTCACAGCATGACATAAAGGAGACACCGGAGCTGGAGGCTCTTAGCCAACACCCTTTGCCTGCTGATGGACTTGGATTTGTCTGCACATGTCCTCCTGTGGGTGGAGCCGCAGTCTCTATTTAACTTAGGGTGTAAACAAAAATGATGTTGATGATCAGAATGGAAACAATTTACACGCAGGTTAATACATTTTTGAAACTATTACAGGTAAAATTTTCCTCTGTGAAAGACAGACAGAGAAAATCCAACTCATGCCAGACACAAATATGCAGGATGCTTTCTATATGATATCATGCTTTTCATCCCTGTCTGGGACCCCCCCTGCTGTGTGCCTGTGATATCACCACCCTCGTCATCGTCCCCCCCCCCTCCGTCTCTACTCCCTCATGTATATTTTATCCATCCAGACTCCCACATTAGAGATGACATCCATTATTGAATTACTCCCCTCAGCACTACTGTGCAACTGTCACCCCACGTCAGCTTTAACATTTGGTGGGATTGTTTCAAAGGGAAGGAGGAAGGGCGTACACATATGCACGCACAAACACACACGGAGACACTACATCTCTAAACCGGCATTACAGAGGCAGCTCCTCTGATATGTAGGACAATGCCGGAGTTTGTCCAATATGGCGTTTATCTTGGTAAAAACAACAAACATATGTCTGTCTCTACATTTGCAAAGATAAGGATGATGAAATCCTATATTTTCTTACTGGTGATAAATCCCATGAAAACCAACAGTGTGTCAGTCTGTTTCTCACGACTTGTCCCTTTCTCTACCCCGGCTGTCGCACTCAGCTCCTACTGAACATGTCCCCAAATGTAAATCTTTAAAGACAAGACAGAAACACAGTTTCAATTATTTAAAGGCTCAGTAAAAGCATGATTTGATTTTGTAATTAAATATTTGCTTAAAAGGAAACATCTATCAAATTCCAGAAATCTCTGACTGTCTGTGGAATGCTTACCTTGAGAACCAGACATCTTATGTCTGTCTATTGTTAAGGAACTGCAGTAAGACATTTTTTCTCATTTGGACAGTGATAGATTCGTTAATGCACTGATATAATAATGCATGGTTGGTTTCGGTGTTATTATGGGATTTCTTAACTATAGTAAAAAATATATATCAATACCAGCTCAATGCAATGTTGTTTATCATTGTTATTTGTAAGTGGAGGTTTATGGTGCAGAGAAATAAGCTCCATCAGACTTTAGCTGCACAGAAAATACTTGTTAGGGTGTTGAGTTGTTGGTGTTTGGTTCCAATAAGAAAAATATAGAATATAATGTTATCCTTTAAAGACCTTTGTCTTTGTAATGTCAGGGCCACTCATGAGAAAGATTCATATAAATATCACACAAAATATTCACATTTAAAAATCAGCCTGCAGTGCTTTTCACTCTCTCGCTCTTCGTCTCTGTCTCGTCATTAACGTCTTCAGTTCACTGGGTTCACTCCTCCATGAATCACTCGCTTTTTCTTGCATCTTCACTTCCTTTCTCCCACATGCTGCTCAGTCACTCATACTGTATGTGCTTGCATTGACTTCCCTGTCTCTCTCTTTGTCCCTTTCTCTCTCTCTCTCTCTCTCTCTCTCTCTCTCTCTCTCTCTCTCTCTCTCTCTCTCTCTCTCTCTCTCTCTCTCTCTCTCTCTCTCTCTCTCTCTCTCTCTCTCTCTCTCTCTCTGCCTCCCTCCCCTCACGCTCTGTCATGTTGCACTTCCTGGCTTGGCACGATACCCTTGAGAGCAGCCCCACAATCCTCTCCCCTTCTAAAAGGGATGCTGGGCAGCCTGTTCCCTCTCTCTCTCTCTCTCTCTCTCTCTCTCTCTCTCTCTCTCTCTCTCTCTCTCTCTCTCTCTCTCTCTCTCTCTCTCTCTCTCTCTTCTTCTTCCCTCCATGCTCTCTCTCTCTCTCTTTAATTCTGCCGCTTTCTCTGTCTGTGACACAGCTGACATTTTTCAAATCCTCTTTTTCCACACTCCTGCACGTATCCACAGAGAGACATCGGAGAGAGAGAGAGAGAGTCTGGTTTTGTGTGCATGTGTTTATCTGGCCAGAGGAGGCTCACATGCCGGCGTGGAGCGTAATCGCTGCCTCTTGACAGCCTCTCTCTATCTGTGTGTGTGTTTATTTCAGTGTGTTTGTGTGAAGCCTCAGCTGCTCTCATGTTCCCTTGCCAGCTCAGCCTCTGCTGCTAGCAACATGTTTCGACGCACAAAAAGGTAAATGGCAACAATCTGTGTCCGTGCAGTCTTTGTGACCGGTGTGATGCCCTGCTGCTGTTAGTATGTGTAGATTCATCGGAGGAGGTTGTTGTGTTTTTCCATGTTTTACCCTCGTCCCTGCCAGCTATCATGCTGTCTCACAGTTGTCTCCCTGTCTCCATTTAGCTCCAGCAATATGGTGTGTGTGTGTGTATGTGTGTGTGTGCATGTTTACTTGATGTTTGTACAAGCATATGTGGTATATGTGATGTGTTTCTGTGCATTTAGTCAATAGTTACATCTGATGAATATATGCCTACAGGGTTATATCAAGGTTAATCGTCTGTTTGCAGATTTTTATTTGTGTGTTTGTTTTCCACTAAATCTTTCTACCGCTACAACTCCTCAGATGTGTATGTATTTATATCCCTGTTGAGCTGCATTGTAGTGATGCACATGTGCACAAGGATTTAGTCAGTAGATTATGACCTGTGAGCTGGTGATGTCACTGTGTCGCTCTCTTTCTCTCTCTCTCACACACACCCCCACACACAGTCAAAGGCATGTGTGTGCTTGGCCAGTACCCTATGTGTCAGAGATGGCATTATGATAGTTTTATTGTCTGTGTCCAGGGAGTGTTTGTGTAGCAGAGATCCAAAAGAGGGCTGTGCTGAAGTGATGTCTGCTTGGCACAAGCTCCTGGCTCGCTGAACCCCCCCCGTTCCTTCTCACCTTCATTTTCTGTCCTTAACGTCACCCTGTCTGTCCTTCCTCTTTTCCGTTGACTTTCTGTTTGTCTGTTTCTCTCAATTCCTCTCTGCAACTCTACCCTCTCCTCTCTCCCCTTCCCATCTCCTCTTCACCTAATGTACAGTCTGTACAGACCCCATGGCCCCTCCTGCAGTGCCTCATTTTAGCTTTAGTCTTCATCTCATCAGATCTCGGGAGGATTAGTTGAAGCTTCACCATTGCTCCCACTGTGAAGGGAATGAACAGCAGGATGTTCTCTATATGAACAACAAGGATAAGACCTCCCTCTGTTGAGAGAGAACACGTGTGTGCTCTTTCCATTGGGTGTGTTTGCTTATGAGGGTCATGCCAGGTGTGTTTGCTGTTTCCTAGTGAGAGCTTAGCATGTTCCCAGTCTGTTTGTGTGATGCAATACCATTTTTCTGTCCTTGTCTGTTTCACATGCAGTCATTGGCCAGTTTTACTATTATTATACACTAATGTAGAGTTTATTACTAATAGTACTGCAGCAACTTTTTATTCAAAATTTGAAATAATAAAATAATCCGAAAATAGTAAAAAATGCAGATCACAAAGAATATCGAGTGGGGCAAACAAGGCGATACTGTGAACTAAATGCTTAAATTAGGATGCAAGCATGCTAACAGTGACAATGCTCACATGATGATGTTAAACAGGCGTAGTGTTTAACTTGTTCACCACCTTAGCTTAACATTTGGGCAAGTTTTGACCTCATGGTGGCGCTGTAGGAATGGCTGGGGCTCAGCAGTGTCATTAGAATTTGTGCTGGTTTAAGGTTTCATATTAGCACTCCCATCAATACCTTTAGCCCTAATTTAGAGTTAAAGATATTATCAAATAATTTACGCTTGATTTCTCTTCCTGCCTCCCTTTCTTTGTGCCTTCATTGCTCTATATTGTGTGTTTTCTGGCTGGCGGTGGCATTTAAGAGAGATCCTTCTCTGGGCCGGCTCCCAACAGATTGAGCTAAAGGAAGACAGCAGAAGTGAGGGAGAGAGAGAGAAAGGGAGGCCCGAGAAAGCAGCAGAGCAACAGGAAGAAGGGAGTCTGGTGGGATGAAAGACAGAGCCTGAGGAAGTGTCTCAGCCTACATTGAAGAGTAGCCCACCGGGGTTAACTGAGCCCCTGACGATACACTCTCAGTGTGTACTTCTTAGTCCCCCCCCCCTTACTTGTCCTCTCCACTTGAAGGTAAACTCTGCTGGTTGTTTGTTTGGGCTTTTGAGATAATGGACGAAGGGACTGAAACTGGATGATAAACAAGTGAAGGAGCTCCCAGTGGTTTGCAGCTCAAAAACAAGAGAGTGCATGTTTATTTCACTCACTCAAATGTACATACACTATTAACCACTCATACACTAAGATAACTACATTCATACAGGATGCACTTCCACACAGTACCATAGACTGTATATAAAGGTTGAGGACAGGACTGCTCCCCAAAAGTGAAGCCAAGAGTCTCCATCGCCCCCTAGTGGCTAGCTGTAATACAGGTCCTGAATCCCTCCTCCTCTGTGTTAGTGGATGTGACATGAACAAAACCAAAAGTCCATCCTTCCCTTATCTTCGCTGCTTATCCTTTGAGTGTCACAGAGGGCACTGGAGCCAATTCCAGCTGACTTAAGGCAACGGACAGGCTTCTAGTGTATTGCAGGGCTAAAACATAGAGAAACCCATTGACACTCAAATTCACACATATGGACAATCAATGTCATCCTGATATGCTATATTAACATCCTTTTCACATTACGTGACATAAATAATGTTATAACCATCATAAAATCATGTTTCACCTTTTATGCTATATGCTCTTTAATTGAACAGATAGACATGCTTTCTTTGGAACACTGAATATAGAAGATTTTAAACAGAAACAACTCTCACCTTGAAACACTGGCTTCATTTTACACATTAGTTGATTTTGCTCTGATCTGTTCAACAAGCATTTCAGAATATTTGAAGCTACAGTGCAGCAAACATGAGGATGATGGACCTGAAAGCTCATTAGTAAGTACCACAATTATCTGCTTTGGCATCTACAAATGACCCACAGTTACAATGAAGCTCAGTGTTTTGTCCTGCCTCTGAAACATGGGTGTTGTATTTTCAGTGACACGTTTGAGCAGCAGTATTATTTTTTTAATGAAGGAGCAGTAGAGAGAAGGATGGTGTTGAAAAGGAAAACTCCTCTGCATGCTCTGCTCGTGTTGTTTGTAGCATGATAGCACCATCTGTTACTGGCTGGTGTTCAGGCTGGCCTTAACCGAAACACGCAGACTGTTGGTGGCTTATCTTTGATATAACGACACCATGTTAACACAGCGTATCTTCAACGGCTGACAGGGAGCTGGACGAGCACCTGGATAACATGAGTTGCATGAGAATGATAATCTCTTTAAAAAAATAGTTTTTCCAGATAAATATAAATCTGTTTGAATTATTAATATTTAAGTGGTGCATTAGGATTATATAGACGTCATTAAGCCATTCATAAGGACCACTGTAACACAGCTGTGTATTGATAATGGGACCATAAAGAATTAATGTATTAATGCCTTATTGAATATTAATTTCCTAAATGCAGAACTGAAAAGTGGAATTGAGCGCTGGCTTCATTCTGCTCCTGTAATGAGTTTGCGAAACAGTAAGTTTGACCAAATAAGAAAAAGTATTCTTACCTCAACTCCACTTAAAAGCTATTTTCTGAGCTTTTAACTCGATTTCACTGCTCAGTGGACTCAACACTTTACAGAGCTGGCTCCATGACAACTGGGCAAGACATGCAATTCACGTAGAGAATAATCGTTTTCTCACAAAATGCTAAAGCTGTTTTGTTGAACTGTTTTCTTCTGAAGCTCAGAAGAAAGATCAGTATCATAATTTAAAGTCTGGCAGAACCACGCCAGGCAATATATTTAGTTAAGCTTCCTATTGCCGTCTTCATTCTCCCACTCTTCTAAGAGATGGAAGCCGGCGCTTTGCTTTATTGTGAATCTGTATGCATTACCCATAATCAGATTAGATCATTTTTAATGTCTGTTTAACATGCTGCCAGACACTCCACTCATGCAAATGAGCTGAAGCTCATTGGAGAGGCTCTGTTTAGTCTTTATGATGTCTGTAGGACGGCTGCAGATCATTGGCTGTGGATAAGGTCACGGTGGAAATGTCATGATTGTGGCGATTCAGAGCTCCTCTCAGATCTCCACGTACAGTGACTGCGAAGAGCTGAGGCAGCAACGGCGACTGATGAATATAAGGAGGGGAGACTGGTGCAGACAAACAGGAAACCAGCTGACGAGAGGCTGATAGTGACACATGCAGAACGATCCAGATAGGTCTTTGCACTGCCGCAATTTCCTGCTGCATCACTCTGCCTGAGGATACGCTTTCACACCTTTAGAGAACATCTGACAACACCTTGGACTGGTGAGCTGTGACGTGACCAGAATAGACGTCTGGATGTTTATTGCGTCCCGTTGTGTTCTATTTATGTGTGCTGTGCCCGCCCCTCCGATTGTGGTGTGTGCCCGACAAGTTGATCTTTAGGTGACATGGTATTATATGTAATACACATTTTTCTATAATCTTTAATCATAACCAGGAAGCTTAGCTAGCTTTAGCTCTTCTTACTCTTAAACTTGATTATTATAAAGCCTCTGTGGACAAAATCTGTGTGACAAATTTGTCTCAACTCAAGATCCAATTCCCACCTTTTTTGTGGCTTTCAACCTCATTTGGTGGAACCAGGATTTTTTTTTATTGTAAAGCCCCTTTTCCCCTCGCCACTGGTCATAAAGCCCACTAACATCCACTAGCATCTGGCTTATGTCTGCAATGGGAGTAGATGCAATCGGCAGTCATTCCCGGGTCAAATGACTGCAGAAGGCACTGGTTTCAATCAGCTCAGATCGACACATGGGTGAATGCGATAATTAGGCAAGACAGCAAACAAGACACACAACATGGCACACTGGGGGGAAAAATCGGAAAGGCAAACTCCTCCACTGGCGATAAGAAAGGACGCGAATGTCTTCTTTTATTTGCTTCAATAACCCACATATACCCACTAATTTTCATTTCCCAGGGAATAAGGGAATAATTCATGCACATTTATGGAACTAATATCTAGTTTGTGAAATCTGGTTTAGATCTGAATAGAAAATCTGGATTTAGTGAATTTAGATATGGTTTCATAAGGGGACTGCTGGGTCTCTGGTGTGCGTGTCATTCTAGTCGGTAAACTAAGCCGGCTGTTGTGTCCTCTCTTGACCTTCAGTGCAGAACATGAACATTTTGGAAAAGCACAACCCTGCTCTCATTTCATAGATAATCTTTGGCTCTGTGACATTTGAGTCCGCGCTGACTGATGAGGTCTGTGAGTTGAGGTGGAAAAACCCACTGAGATAATGTTTTTCTCACATAATGATCTCAAGTCAAGAACAAAGTATGTATGGAACTGCTACCAGCAGATTATTAGTTTTATCTCAACTTTTAAGTTTTTTCTCTGTGAGATGATTTATACGACGGGTCAGACCCCCCGACAGACTTCAGTGTTATGACTTTGTCAGTCACCCACTACAAAATCAACTCGCCAGTTGAGCGAGCCAGAAATTCAGCCTGAATATCAGCCAGCATGTCAATCATCCAGCCCGCCAGTCGGTCCCCTTGTCACTCCGCCAGTTCTTTATTCAAATAAGAGCCACCACAAAACACACAACCTTTTTTCATTTCTTGAACTAGCACCAAGTCTTGTTGTAAAACTGAGAATTGCCCATGAGTCACAGCATGAATTGCTAAAATCATTGCTACATGTTGGAGTGACTGGGTGACTGAGTCAGTATTTCATCTTCATTTACTTTCTGTCTTTACGGCTGTGAAGCTCTGTTTACTCCTTTTTTAGATCGGCTTTCTCTTCATCATTTGTTTTCCTCCTCATGCTTTGCCTCTCCTTCATGGGGAATGACAGCGAATCCTCTGTTTATGTGTCTCTGTACTCCATTGCATAGCAACAAGAAAAAGCCATGTGACTAACCCCTGCAGACATCCCGAACACTAAGACGGCCCACACATATGTTCTCCTCCTAGTTTCATGTCCTTTATCTCTTCATCCATCTTCCTTTTTGTGTGTTTTCATTCATCTGCTACATGTTGGCATTGCTCAATCACCCTCTCTGTCTCTGTGTAGCTGCCTCAGGCCTGATTAATCTGCCCAGATGGCTTGATTCAGACACTTTACACCCTGCCATGATCCCAGTGGTTGTTTAGGACGACGGCATTAACAGCAGTGGATGTTGCATAATGTGACACAGCGACCTGTTGAACCAGGGAGTTTTTCAAAGGGGAAGAATTGTATTGCCTCCATTTTAAGTTTTAAACATGCACTTACCTTTAAGATGTGGAGAGAAGAGAGATAGATATAGGTCACCTGACAGGAAGTGGGTTTGGATTAATAGTGTGGGGTAACCATCACAAAGGTATGGTCTCCTGTGAGTCAGCACTCAGAACAGGACACAAATCTACTAATAGACAGAAGACACGCACACACACACACACACACGCACAGAGTTAATAATCTACTAGGTGAAACTCATTAAGCATGCACAGGCACTCACTCACATCTGTCACAGCCTTACGTGTGCACGCGATTGGATAATCAGTTACGGTCCAGCACACACACACACAAACACACACACACACACAGTTAGACAAAAACACACACACACACACACACACACATTGTTGTTGCCTGTGTCCTCCAGCACATTGTTAAACGTCCTCTCATGATGGGCCACCACGCTGTCTGTGTTGGCTCTTCACTCTGAACGGGCTCATTCCTTTAATTTGATTCTGTTCATAATGGAGGTGTTCAGCTCATTGTCCACTTTGCCCTGTGGTTAGATCAGTGTCCAGCTGTTATAATGAGTGGGCTCAGCTGTCTGACTACATCATAGACCAGTCAGAGGCTGTTTGGTTTTAGGATGGAGACGACAGCCTGCTCCACGAGGAGTCAATTTAGGAGGTAATTACAAAATAAAGAAACATAATGAAGTTAAATACTTTCCTAACTCTGGTTCCAGGGTGTCGTGTCCTTGACCTGGGAAAGTATTTATAAATGAGAACAAAGATAATTAGCGCCTTCACTTCACAAATCAAAGTTTTCCTCTGCACTTCTACATGCAAACAGAGTTATTAATCGACTAAACAGAGATGATACATTGATCTCACACCTTACTTTGTGCGTCCCCTCTATTGCTTTGTGTAATGAGAAACAGCAATAATGTTACACTTAATGATTTATTAGTTAATAGCTATATTTAGCATTACTGGCCTTCACATGCATCTTTCTCAACCAGTATTACTTGGATCACAGTTTTCTTCTTTGATTTTTGACGGATCATTGATGTAGACTTTATCGCCCCCTATTGGACTGGCATGGTTCTTAGAGCGTCTGTAGTCGTTTTTGTGTTCTCAACTTAAAAAAAGTTGATTGGAAGTCCAATTGGAAATCAAATAGTCAATTTATAACATAATCTGTTCATCGTTCATTTCAGCTCAGTTTAAATACTCACGTCATTATTAAACTTTGACCTACTGCGATAGCTTTATGCAACAAGGGACAACTAGCAACCTCTCTGTGGTGTTTACTTTCAGTTTTATCTCCAGGTGAAATGGTTCAATCAATGTTGCTAAATGTTGTCTTTCCGCTTTGCAGCAGTTACTTTGATAAGGTCAATACTATCTTAACTAAAGCTCTGGATTGTCATTAAACACATTTATACTTTAGGGTTTTTCTCTTTTATTAAACAGGTTCTCTGAGCAGGTGGTCCATCATGTCTTACTCCCAAGAGACTGTGTCAGAAACAGGGGAGAAATAAAGCGTTGTTTTAATGACCTGTATCTAAGTGTTGTTGTTTCTGTTACTTCTGTTGTTGTAATGAGTGGAGACACTTTGCGACAGTTTGGGGGCAGTGTTAGGGAGCAGCACTGTGCTTATGTGTATTTTTCCATGAGTGTGGGCACATTCAGGGTGATGTGTGTGAGGGGGACTAATGGCCCAGTGCCAGCCGAGGGCTCGCGGGGGGGATAATTGCTCGTCAAAGCTGATGCAGTAGTCATTACCGCAGATTTAACCTCCTGACCTTCGGCAGCGGGCTGATCGTAACGTTGGAGCCGATGACTGCCTGAGTGCGGCGAGACACGAGAGCGGAGTGTTGCTCGTAATGTGTATGTGTGTTTGTGTGTTTGGGTTTTAGTAGCTCTATTTGTTTGCCTGTTGGTCACCTTTAAGTTATTCTCTCAACATTGATGTGTCAACATGCGACCGGATCACCTACAAAATGCACTGATATGTGCTAATCTTTTCTTTTGGCCGTAAATGTTTTAGAGGAATTTGAATTTATAGAGCCTGACCGATTTACTGCATGATAACAATCAGCGGATATGAGCCTTTCACAGACATACAGACAGGTTTTGGTGTTTAGGTTTGCCTAAATATACACATACATAGAAATTATCGTTAATTATAATAAAGTTTATGATTAAATATTAAAAATCTTCCCCTTAATTACATTTGTCTATCATTAGGGTTTGATAACAGCAATTTAGGAATAATTGTCAGGTGTCAGCATAACATATCAGTAATTGATGCCTGGATTATGTTTACTGTCAATTTGAATTTTTATTCATATCAAAGCGTTGTCTATTAAACAGCCAGCAGATACTTCAGCTGCTAAATATTCTGATATGTTCACTAGCGAGTTTTTAACCTTGTCACTCTGCTGTTGGTGCTTAGCAGCAAGTGTACAGTGGGTTCATCTTGTTCTTTTTGCTGAGAGCAGCTGCCTCTTGCAACTTGAACTAATCAATAAGAGCGGTGAGAGGGAAACAGTGCAGTTAAGTTGTTGGTGGGGAAATCAAGCAACGAGCCAAAAGATGCTGAAATGCTCCATAAACATGATAGTTAGTCCCACCAAGCATTTGTTTTTTAATAGGATTTAGCAAAAACTCCTGGACACGTTATGAAACAGAGGAGGCAGATCAAATTTCAAATCAAATCAAATCAGATCTTTGCAAGATTGCAACATTTTTGTTGATTTCTCAGAAAATATTTGCAGATCCAAATAAAAATCTGGATCTAGTGAATACAAATGTGGTTCCATAAGGGGGCTGTTGGGACTTGGTGGAAGTACCCTAACCCTACTTTACTGAGTTATCTGTGGCTTTGTTTCTTCTTCAAAATATTTTAACGTCAGTTTCTTAAATTTTTCCCACAATCATTCCTCACTCTAATGGTCTTTGAGTTGCCAAAACACAAAACCATTAGTTTAGCTCAAATTGCCAGTAATGTAACTCTCTCCCTTCTTTCCCTCTTTCTCCTTCCCTGTTTTGTTGTGGAGGTGTGTTCTGTGACCACATGGATGCAAAACCACCTGCATCCTGCAGAACAACCAACACAAAACCACTGATTTGCTTCTGCACCTTGTGACAGATTCAGCCCGACACCACGAGAGATAAATTCTCTCTCTGCTCTTCTCACTCACAGCTTTCTCCTCAGCTCTGGTGTCCATCAACAGAGGCCCACACAATAGCAGCATGCACCACTGACCTCGATGCATCATACTCTGTCTGACTGACAGCACGCGCACCTCACCACTACTCCTCTGTCACACACAGATTGAGCCTGTATGATGGATTACACAGTGGATTATGATGGATTTCTAAATCCAACATTCATACATAAAGAAACAGCTCTATCAACAAACTCTGACTCAAACCATTCGTTTTAACAGCAGGGCAAGAATTTTTTAATTTTGTTTCTACTCATTTGAGGTCAGAGCTGATTCTATCTGATGCTGAACGTCCTTATTTAATTTATTCAACACAAGTTATATGTTTCTCATTATGTACACCTTCTTTTGCATGTGACTCTGAATGTGTTGCTATGGAAACGTTCACACACAACCCCCTCTCCCATGACTCTTCATCTTCCCTCCCTCCTCTTGGTCAATTCATTATGAAAAGAGAGAATTTGTTCTTGGTTAACCCCATTCGATCAGAAAGAGTCTGAATATTTTAAAGGAAAGTGCCTTGTTTATAAGTGAAGCTTCCGCTTTCTGTTTAAAATTCATTTATGCACGAGTGCGTGGCGGTAAAAATCCAAACATCAACCATCTGCCTGATAACAGAGGAGGAGGTGGAAAACTGACAGTGTGTTTGTGTTTGACCAGGAAACGAGACAGCTCTAGATTTATGATTCAGAAATGGCAACGTGCAGCATACTAACTTCTCTTCTGTCGCACACACATGCTAACACACATACAGCCTCTGAACAAGATTGGGGGATGAGTCCAGGCTGCATGGTCATAACCGTGACAGAGTGATTTAATGTCACATTTACACACACACGCAGACACACACGCACACACTTTTTCTGCCCCCCACCAGCATCACATTCCCACCTCTTATCTCCTTTCCTTTTTTTTATCCAGCGTGTTAGTCTTAAGCACTTACAGCCACCTCTAGCTGCCGTCCTGCAACCTTCACTGACTGCTAATTATGTGACCACGATTTCAGGGCCGGACAAGAAACATGAACGGCCCTGACAGGTTAACATGAACTCCTTCTTTAATATGCTGCCACATCTTTCTGTGAGGGATATAAACCCTAAGAGAGTTCAAATGTTGTAGTTTTGTAATGACAGGTAACTTGGAATAAAGAAATGAAAGGTTAAAAGTAGGATGGATTTTCTTATACAGTATGTAGCCTATGTAATGTTGCTTAATGTGAGGGAACAAGTATAATACAGAATAAAGTGCATACCTCCTCCAAGGATTCAATCAAGCTGCATCAGTTTTCACACCTCAGATATAACACTAATATTTGATTGGCTCTATCCTGACCCATACTTATTTTCCGCCAAGATTCATGGAAATCTGTTCGGCTGTGTTTGTGTAATCTTGCATACAAACAAACAAACAGACAGGGATGAATACTTAGATTTCCACTATAATTTGCAGTGATTTCTCGTAAACGTCGCTTTCAGACCATGTTTTGGCCTTTATTACATTTCATTTCATTTAGCTGAAGCTTTTATCCAAAGCGACTTCCAATAAGTGCCTTCAACCCCGAGGGTACAAACCCAGAACAACAAGAATCAAGAAAGTACAATTTCTTCAAAAATAAAGCAAAACTACAAAATGCCATAACGGATCCACGGATGAAAGTTTCATCCACTGTCTCTGCTCCTCAACGACACAAGCAGAAGAACTCTTCATCTGACCTTTACTGCTGATAAACTATGGGACTGGTTGCTGGAGAGGAGAAGAAAGAGCTGCACTCTTTTTTAACCTTATTTTACACTAATGCTTTTGCAAGATGCCCTTTAGAAGTATTCATTTAAGATAACAACGTTAGAATGCAAGGGGCGTCGAGAGTCTCCGGGCTTCACAGGAAGATTAGATTGCTTTGCCCCGCTGTGTTTTTATTCTGTTACAGTCTTTAATAGTTTTGCTGACTCTCTAACCCTCAAATCTGGAGTTAGAGGGTAAGAATTAGTTTTCTTGACATCACACGCTTCAATAATTCATCATTCTGAGTCTTAATTTAGATGAAGGAGCAAGCAGAATGAGATTAGAGCAGGATGTGAGGAGAAAGTGGAGAAATGAAGGTGAATCAGAGGGAGAGTGATTTAGAAGATGTTGAGGAGATTTATCGAGACTGAGAGTAATTGTCGAGGAAAATTCAGAGAAACAAGGTAGATGAAATCAAATCCCTTTCTCTGTAATATGTGGTGTGCAACATAAGACACTTTATACTTGCAAATTAATCCCCGCGATTTGACTATTTTCCGGCTGAGTAGAGCTGTGGTAGATGCAATGAATCATAAATCAAAAGCTCATAACATGTTGTGAAGAGGTGCTTGACTAGCATGTGCTTGAGTGATTCAGCTTTTGATTAAGATAG
This sequence comes from Pseudopleuronectes americanus, assembly GCA_038501795.1. Classification (NCBI taxonomy): domain Eukaryota; kingdom Metazoa; phylum Chordata; class Actinopteri; order Pleuronectiformes; family Pleuronectidae; genus Pseudopleuronectes; species Pseudopleuronectes americanus. Next base: position 11,546,041 of record CM076721.1, read on the forward strand.
AGCAGGGGCCAAAATGTGGAATTGAGAGAGCACAGGTTCAAGGAGGGAGAGAAATATGAGATGATTTCAGGCAGATTCAAGAGAATATATATATAGTATAACAGAAGAGTGTGACACATGAAAGATATCAGAGGAATATCCCGTATGCACGCAGTCTCTTTACTTTTTCGTCTTGTTCTTTTTTTTAATCCCTCCCCACCATCTCTGTTCACCATCTTCTAGGAGCGGTAGTGAAGGATGGCGTTCAGCCACTTCCATCCCTCAGTCCAAACCTAATGCATTTCCTTTAAATATTTCAATACGCTCCTCCTCTGCTCTGCAAGGTTGAGAGAAGCTTTCGCTCAGCTGGCGCCCACAGAGGCGCACTGCCACCGGTGAAATCCCTGCCAGGGGTTTGATGTCTCCGAGTGTTAGAGACAACTGGCGAAGACTCACATCAAAAAACACGAGGAAGAGATAAGGCAGAATGTGGGAGGACTGCGAGATGGGGACATAGATTATAGAGCGAGGTGTTATTTGAGATGCATCAGATAACCGATGTGTGTTGCGTGACTTCGCGCTTTTTATTTTCATGTGCGTGTGTGGATCCAATTTTTTTTACTGCACTTCCTGCACCGATGTGGAACAGCGTGCTGGCTGATGCAACGGGAGGCAAACTTGTATTGTCTTGTCAGATGTGACACTGCTCTGCAAAATCTGCTCTGACAGGCACTCGAGTGAAGTCCCCCGACGACGCAAAAGCCAATCCACACATGAAAATAACACCTGAAAAATCCACTTCCCACTTTACTCATGCTGTTATGTAAGACAACAACCCTCATGCATCTGTGTGTGTGTGCTATCCAGGTATCACTCATGCTGTGGGGACCTAAATCTGTTTACTCGGTCACAATTTGGGGACTTGTCTTCCTTATGGGGACCAAAAAAAGGAAGTACCTATAACACAAATCATTTCAATTTCAAATGAAGACATGTTCTAAGGGAAGGTTAAGGTTTATTAGGTTTATATCAAGGTTAAGGTTATGTTTAGGCTAAGGCAAGTACTAACTATGGTAAGGGCTAGTAGTAAATCTCCAGGAAATCAATGTGAGTTAATTTCACTTCCTCTAATGTCACAGAGACACTAAACTATGTGTGTGTGTGTAGTCTGTGTGTGTTTGTGTAAGTGTGTTCCTTCAAGCTGTTCATTGAAACATCAAGTGGTGGCAGCATGGACAGCGAGTGAAGCATTTATGGTTCAATAATTCCACATCCTCATTACGGTCTGTACCTGTCCTCCCTTGTCCTTTTCCTCCTCTCCATCTCTCTCTCTCTCTCCATCTCTCCATACTGCTGTTAAATTTCATAGCAGCTTCCGACGTGGAGCCGGACTTGGAGGAAATTAAAAATCTCTGTTGCTTTGTCGCTCTCCCCCCTGTGAGTGGGAAGACGTCAATAAAATCTTACATCACAGCCTGACACACGAGCAAGCACATTCTGTATTCAACATACAAAAGCATACACACACTCACAGCCACGTGTACATTATTGTATCTCAGGCTGTACATTCACTAGGGGTGTCAAGTGTGCTCAAGGCCAAACACGTAAACAGTATCTTCATTCACCTGCAGGTGATTGGTGGGTGTTTGTATCAGCTTTCCTCTGACTGGTGTCGATGGAGTCTAAGGTATAATCTAGACTAATATTGACGTGCTCCTTCTTGTGTTGTTATAGTTGCAGAACCAATAACCGGAAAAGCCTCATCCTCACCAGTACGTCCCCCACCCTGCCACGGCCGCACTCGCCACTGCCTGGACACATCGGTCAGTATATCAAATAGTTAACACATCACACAATAACAGACTAAGCAGCATGGCCGGCTCATTTAGGAACCTTCTATATGCTTACTCAAAGCCCCTACAAGGAGTTTCTAAATGGTTATGAAATGGTCTTATTTTCTTAATCCTGCCTCTTTATGACTTACAGCAGCAAATCAGACAATCAGGGAGCAAATTGGCTATAAACCATTCTCACAGTCTGTTTTTCGGTGATGGATTACCCTGCGAGGTCAGAGCAACGATTTATGGAAGTCAGGCTGGAAAATTGTATGTTTAGACAGAGGGAGAGGAAACAGAACGAGAGGAGCGAGCGAGCCAGGCTACGTGCTAGGCTAAAGGCTAAATGCCAAAGGCTAAAGGCTAAGCTAAGCTGTACGGGTACAGGTGTGGGCCATGGATTTCTCGTGCCTGTATAATTGTATTTACCGTAATACTCAGTGGTGAGTATGTTAAATAATTATAATATTGTTACAAGATTGTCTTTACCGAAAAAATTATTTATATTTTGGAGTGTTGTCTGGACCGAGGTGTTTACAGCAGGTGACAGTGAAAACACAACAGCTTTCAGAAAATAAAATCTAGGTCAAAGCAGATTTTCACTCTGGTCTACTCAGGAAATCTAGTATTTTAATTGTTTAAAATACTCAACGAGAAAACATTGAGCCTTAAAGAGCAAACTGACTCCAGCTAATTATCTCCTACGATGATTCTCATTCTCACCTTGCATGTTAGTACTTCGCTGCAGCAAGGAGAGAACTCAAACCGTTGATGCATTGATTCCCACAGTTCCTCAGTGGGGATTTGGGTCAAAAGAAACATAAAATACCCAAGGATAAGGTCATAATATTATGAGAATTAAGTTGTAATTGAGATGTAAGTCTTAATATTCTAAGAATTAAGGTTTTTTAAAAGGCAGCAAGGGGAATCAGTGCTGTCTAGAAGTCCTCTCCGCCTGGGTCCAATTTCTTTAACCAATCTCGTGGTTTCCTGAGAAACTACAAAACCCCTTTAAATATCACACAAATGTAACGATGACCTCACAGTTGACCGCTACCGAACATTTCCTCCTCCAAAAAAGAGGCAATTTCCTCCAAGTATGTGTGGTTCTTTCTTCCTAATAGACTCATTTTCTCAAAAGATCTTTTCAAAATCCTCAGATACCTAGGATAATGTGGTGCTGATTTGACCCCACATTATTATTCTGTTATTTGTGAAACATATACTAAAGTGTAACTTAACAAGATGCTCCACATTCCTCATTTAATGCTGTGAGCGGCTGATCTTCTGGTTCCCTCTCTAAAATAACATGTAGCCATACACAACTTTATTCTTGTAATATTATGACCTTATTCTCAAAATCTCTACTGAATTTGTATTCCCTCACAATGTCCCCAATACTATGTTGTACAATAACACTCTGCAGTGCCACTAGATATTTTTCATGTCCAATATTTTGTTTGTTTAATTTTAATTATATTTTAACGATCCGAGCACACGGAGTACACACATTACTGTGTGAAATACTGCACCAGTGACTCCTAATATTTGTTGGTCAAAAGCACAAGATAACAACACGGTGCACCCGACCAAACCTAATTTTCAGACAGACATGTCCATGAGCGCTCAGGTGGGCACAGGTTTATTTACAATGCAAACAATGTGTTCACTGGGCAGGAAAATGGCAACTGATTTGGTCTGAAACGAGCAAACACACTTGTGTGCCGATGTGAGATAAGGCCCTTAACAGTCAATGTCAATATTAAGTTATGTTTCGCTCGATTGTAAAATTATGCAACACCTGTTCTATCTGTGTCAAAAACATCAAATAGGAAAAATACAAGCAACAGACATCAGAATCCCTGACTATGTTTTCATCTGTATCCTGGTTTTGATCATTTGTAGAATGTCGCGTTTCCATGGAACAGGGAAAACCTGATTATTCATATCTATGTTTACATTATTCAGTATCCAGGGTTTTGCATGAGTGTTTGAATTCTCACCAATCTGTTCTGAACCAACACAAGAAAAAACTCAAAACTGGGTCTTATCCAAATATTTGATTTACTTGGCAACATATAACCTGAATGGCTAAAAACCAGGATAGTAGTGTACGTTTAATCACACTTATTAGACTAAAAACGTATATATGCAGTTGTACCACAGCAATTGATAGGAGATTTCACAGCTTCTATAGTAAAGCAGGCATATGAGTGTTCAAGATGCACAGCCGTAAGAAATACTGACCATCCTATAACAATGGGAAGATTTCTGAGTGCACAAAGAGCTCTAAGGAAAACAGATTCATCTGAGGCCTCAGCACAGTCTAAGACAACCGAGCCTGTGGTGCTACAAAACAAACAAATCACCACAACAGGAACAGGATTCTACGCTGGTGTTAAGTTGCTCTTTAACTCCATCCATCCATTATCTCTACCGCTTATTGGATCATAGTGGGAGCATCATTGCTTTTTAACTTAATCTTTAATAATTTAACACTGTAGGACAGGATGTAGGACAATATTATTATTATTATAAGTAGGATTCATGATGCATATAAAGAGTTTTTAATTATCAATTAAAACAGTGATTTGTCTGTTAATGCCTGAGAAATCTAAATTTATATTCTGGCGTGCGGCTGAAACTATTTCCTTCAAAGCGTGTTCAGTGTATAATCACCTAAAAGCCGAAATGAAATAATCCACACTCTATGTTCTCTGTTTGGCCAACAGGAAGCAGTCCATTGGACAGCCCGCGCAACTTCTCTCCAAGCGGACCCGCCCACTTTTCCTTCGCCTCTTCTCGAAGGTTGACATCCCTCCTTCATTCACACGACAAGTCACACATGCAACGTTATGAGAACAGCGCTAAATAGATTAGGCTTATTTTTACACGTACACACACTGGCACAGTTGAACTCTTCAGGGAACACAGCAGCCTGCAGTCTCACACACACACACACACACACACACACACACACACACACACACACACACGGTGAAGCTGCATGCCGCTGCTCTATCTTTGTCATGTAGATTGCTCCCGCGGCGCGTGTGTGTGTGTGACAGAGGCGTGACAGCAGAGTGACATGATGGAAGCGGGGTGCCTGGATTTGGCCCAGACGCGTGTCCCTCATCGCTAACTCAGAGGAAGTGTCAAACCTGGGGACAGCTGGAGAAGGGCCTGAGGAAGAAAAGGAGCTAATGTGTTATAGGATAAATTGAAAGGAGAGGAAGGTGGTGAAATGGCTGCAGTCAAACTGACAATTGTGTTGCTTGGAAGAAAGAAAAACATGCAAGCAACGATACTAAACTATGGTGGAGTTGTTCTAATGTATGTTCTCCTTTCTTTTCCTCCCCTTCTCCTCTCAGAGCTGATGGTCGGAGATGGTCCCTGGCGTCTCTGCCCTCGTCAGGATATGGAACCAATACGCCCAGTTCAACGGTGAGTTTCAGGGGAAGTTGATGAAGATAAAGAAGTTGCACTGATATATTTCTTTACCACACTGTGTGAAACACATTGGAGTCATTTTTTATTTTCTTTGAATATGCATTAAATGATTTGATATACTCAGTGCAAGGTAACGTGAGGCCAGTGATTGCCGTGGCACTAAAAACAACAACCCCCTGTGACTAAATGACTGTGACTGATCGCCAAAACTCTGAGTTTAACTGTAATTAATGTGGATCATTCATGTCCCACAACCAGTCCAGTACTTTATTGAATTTTCCTGAGAGTATTCCTTCCTCATAGGCTGATTTTGAATTTTTTATTTAGCAGAAACAGTGTGAAACCATTTACCTTGATGTTTATCCTGATGCATCATAGATCTGGATGATACAGAGAGGTTATTGGCTTGAAATGGCAGCTGCAGCTCCATTGCTTTGTAATCGTGTGTTAATGGGTGAATGAGAGGCAAATTGTAAAACGCTTTGTCTCACTTAGGTTGTACAGAGCTGTATAAGTACAGTTCATTCTCCATTCACATCCGCACTGGCTATAGCTTACATGGTAGAGTGGGTTGGCCACTCAGTGCGAGCTGAATGGTTCGATTCCTCTGCTTGTAACTTGTAACTTTTAGTACTTGATGTGTGTACATGCTACAATACATACATACATACATACAATACTTGGTGTGTTGGTCAGTGTTTTCAATATGCTGCGTACCTCTCTACTTTCTTTTCACATGCTATGTACTGTACTATGACGACCATCCACCACTGTAATTTAAGTAGCAGCTACTTGGCCAATATTGCTGATTCTGATCTTCTGTATTTGAAACATCGTGGGAGGAAAACATTTCCCAGATCAATGTCATGTTGCGCATTAAGAGCCTGCATCAGAAGAGCTTTGTGTTTTCTCTCTTTTTAAGATGCGACCAACAGTACAGTCGCAACTTTCCTGCACCCATCGTGTATTGTTACTGCAGCAGCCACTGCACCTTATCCTCTCCCTACTGTGGCATAGAGCTGACTAAATGTGTCCTTGTAACACAAACCTTGTGGCAATCCAACGCCACACCACGCTTTAGCAGCAGCAGTGCCTAAGAAGTCCCCAGAGTTGAAATGTGATGCTTCTGGAGATAATTAAAATGTTTTTATGGACAAACTCATTCAAGTTTCCGTCAACAAGTGAAAAGTGATTTCTTATATTTTTCATAGTTTTATCAAAGAGATAAAAAAAAGAAAAGTAAAGACAATAAAGTGAGGCATCTGCTTTTTCATCTTTTCCTAATTTGGCTCCATGAGTCAAGAGCTCGACACGCAAAACTGTGTGTGATTGTTCTTCCATCGCTAATTTGATGAGGTGGGCTATGTATACTTTGCATGAATATGTATTTCACCCAAATAATTTATTTGCATCTATTTTCATGCATAAAATCAGCGTGTGCTCTGCTGCATGTAAATTCCTGTTCTGAGGTTGAATCTCCTACTTTTGATACGCTTGAAATGATTACACGCTACACCAGCAGCTAAACGCCATGCATACACAAGCACACACACACCCGTACACACCTCTATGTTCTGTGTCTGACTCCTGAGGCTACTTAACATGCATCCCATTTATACCATACCTAAAGATGGTGCAACTATTCCGTTGCTAATATAAGATCGACCTGATTTATGTGCTGGTGTGGACTTGACTTTTCTGGGAGGAAAAGTGGGGCAGTGATAATTGAAATGAAATTTCACAATTTCAACCAGTATTTCTGCATTGCAATCGCAAACCAGTGTTCCAGGAACTATTTCCCCATCCGTGAAGAAGTAGAGATTGATGGTAAAGAAGGGCAACAGAGACAAATAAACTCAAGTGTAGCTGGAAGTGAAACGTGTTTAGAAGCAAACAGAGACAACAATCATGGGAGAAAGATGTTTGGAGCGTGGGAAACGACTCAAAGGGGAATGAGCACCACCAAGGTCCATTTGGTAAATAGTCCATTTGAGAAATGGACCTTAATGTGTGTGTCGCTCAGATGGAGGCAAGGTGTTGCCTCCTAATCCACCCCCTGTACATTTCAGTCTCCAACCTGATCACGATCACTTCCTCTGCATATCTGCTGCTTGTCACACACCATTTCTTTCATTGACTGTCTCCCAGCAGTACACACAGTACTGTAGGCAGCTGATTGATCTCTTTTTACTGTTGCACGAGGTTGCCGATGGTTTCTCAGTTTCCACCACATTCCTCTCCACCTCTTCCCTCATCCGTCCCGTCAGGTCTCAGCGCTCCATCGGTTCTAACACGGGCCATTACTCGCTTGATTAGTTACAGCAGGACCTTTGCATACTGAGCAGAGCAGATTAAAGCAGAGGATGTTTGTGCGTGTGCGTGTAGGTTTTTGTGTATGGAGAGATTGATATGATCTTAATGTATGCAGAAAAGCTGCAGGAGTAGTTTGAGATGTAAGACATGGTGAAATATGGAGGAAGTTAGAAGGTTGAAATGTTTCAGATCCCGAGTTCCCTGCATCCGAGTTCAAAGATCCAGTTTCCCTTTACTGTTGATCTAATAGGTATTTGGATGCTGCAGTGGTTTGGCCTGGTTTTGACTGAGACAAATATAACTCAGCTGTTATATTATTTATAATTTACATCATTCATTTCAATTCACCATCTAATTAAAATAATTTGATCTACCTTTACTGCAGATACGATTCACAAGGGTACCTTAAACAACCTTTACACAAAAAGCACGACCAAGATGCAAGTGAAGATAATCTTCATGCAGTTAAGTAAAGTGAGACGCACACTGTGCAAGACCAGAGCAAGGCCTACGTCAGGCATTTTTCATCTGTGACAGCCATTTTATTCAATGGCATCTTCCTCCATCTCGGGGCTCTCTCTGTCTGCAGGGAATGCATTAATTGATTCTGGAGACTTGACTTGCAGCATCCTGCAGCCTGCATGTGGCTAAGACCTGAATGGTGTTTCTAATGGATTTTTAGAGCAGAAATCGTTGTGTGGCCAAAGCCAACCGAGGCGTCCCACTGGGAGATGTGTTCATTAAGCCTCCGATTGATCCAAGCTGGGGGTTTTTCTCCTTCCTGTGCTGAAGAAAAGTATTTTTTTCAAGACGAAATAGTGCTGCAGTGAACCCCCTAGGAAGCCGACACTTAAGGCGGCAGTAAACTTTTACTTTACTTTTACTTCTCTCCCTGCAGTCTTCTTCCTCTGTCATCTCAGTACAGATTATTCAGTTTTTACCCTCCCACACTTCCTCCTTCTGGATGTTTTCCTTGTTTCTGCACCTCCCTTTCCCTTCTTCTTTCAACTTAGCTGCTTCTTTGTTTTAGTTGTTTCCACCCACTCACCTCAAAGTACATTGTCTCTCTTCTCTTCTCTTCTCTTCTCTTCTCTTCTCTTCTCTTCTCTTCTCTTCTCTTCTCTTCTCTTCTCTTCTCTTCTCTTCTCTTCTCTTCTCTTCTCTTTCCATCTGCTCTCCTCTACCTCTCCACTTTCCCTCCACATCAATGAAGGTGTTTTCATTTGCTGTTTCAGATTTCCTCTTAATCAGCCATTTGCAACGGAGACATCGGAACGGAGACATCGGAAAAAGATCCAACAAAGATCACTCATCCGTTATTTTTTAACCTTGTCTCTTTACCGTGTCTCTCTCCAGTCATCCAGCTCGTCCCAGGAGCGTCTGCACCAGCTGCCCTTCCAGCCGACCATGGACGAGTTGCACTTCCTGTCGAAGCACTTTGGCAGCACAGAGAGCATCACGGACGATGACGGGGGGCGTCGCTCGCCTCACGTCCGCCCTCGCTCTCGGAGTCTCAGGTGAGACTATGACAGATTATTGAGACAAAATGTTATAGCAAATGAAGATTCTGTCCTGTCTTCAGTGATAAGGAACCGACTTGTGACTGATCCCTGAGATGAGGAAAGGATGTGATATTTTTCTAAAGTTTTAAAGTGATTGGTTTTAACTACTTTATGAAAATAGTTTGCAAGGAGAAAAATATTAAATAGCACTTACCTTATCATAAGAGTGTTAATATATACTACTGGGTAGATAAGTCTATCGAAATAATCACAAATTCTTAATATTTAAGCTTGAGTTACATGTACTTTGCTTGAGTTCATGTCAGTGTTAGGTTATTTTCCACTGTTGTTGTATCAGTGTCAGTCCAACCCTCCAGTGCTTTGAGCCTCACCAGAGTAAAGCAGTTTCTTCATTAGCAGGAGTCTCTGGTGTACACGTTGTTCAACCACACCTATTATTATCATCGCCAGGCCTCTGCATTCAGCTCCCACACCTAACTACCTACAACAAGTCACTGCTCACTGGTATTCAGTTTGTGTATTGAGCTCCTCGACCCAATTGCTGTACCAGCTCTAGTATTGATCACAGTGAATATGAAATGTTTCCATTTATTGATTAAATGAATTCTACGATTTAATAAGGTTAGACTGAAAAGAAATGAACTAGAATATCACTCAGTAGAGTGCATACCTCTGCCAAGGTCATGGGTGTAATGAGTTTGTGACTGTGAAAATCATCATATAGGATGAGTTGCTGTACAATATATTGTGGTACTTGGGCTATTTTCTTGTCTCAAAACAATTTATTTGTTCTTATGCCTGTGCATGTGTGTGTGTAAGCACATGTGACTTATGTATTACTGCTTATGATGGAGGAGTGTGGCATGATATGCAGAAAAGACAAGAGTCCATTAGAGAAACAAAGTACTATGAATATCTGATCGCCCATTAGCATAATGTACACAGACGATGGACATGATGGGAAGCAGTGAAATAATCCTCCACTAAGGTGACAAATACAGAATCTCATCTCTCTCGTCTCACCAGCCGCCTCCCCTCTCCTCTCCTCACTGCTTTACTCAGACGTGTCTCCTTTGGTATTCTCAGTCAGCGCTGTAGATTACACTCTTGCTCTCTGTGTTTGTCTCTCTGCAGCCCGGGGCGCTCTCCTTCCTGCTATGACAATGAAATAATGATGATGAACCATGTCTACAAGGAGCGCTTCCCCAAGGTCAGCCGCACACAAACAAATACCCTGTGTGTAAACTCTGCATTCACACGCTCCTCAAATATGCACACAAACACTACACAAACAGTGACCAGCTTTTTAGCTACAGTGAATTTCATTTACATTCAAGCCGTAATCTAGTGAAAGATTTAATTGCAGATCTTTACAGTAAAAAGCAGATCATATTTTTGAAGCTGAACACCTGTAATCAGGATGGTGTGGGGCTACTGAGTGAGTAGAATACACCGCTTCAGCCCAGGTCAGCCCTCTTTCTCATCGTACAATGTACCTTTACCTTCATAGAGCTGAATTTCACTGGTATGGCCAGGAAAATGGAACAGGTCCCAGCACTGAACCCTGCAGGACACATTGCAGTGATAAACATCTGATTTCACAGCCCTCTGATCTCATGGAATTGTTCTTTGTGAATCGTGGGATCACTGAAAGGCCTTGAAAATGTTTGAAGCCCCACATTATATGTTCTCATGTCTGTTCAACTGTACAGTTTGCAGGCTGTTAGAATATAAAGAATAGATGTATAATATATATGTGATCAACTAGAAGGATGTTGAAGGCCATGGCGTTCCTTTGTGTGATGTATTATTTGTCAAGAGCTTCACATATGCCTTCACATTATAGATTTGAGGGAGGATGACCTCTTGCACTGAGACGTTATCTCCTGTCAATGAGGTTTATCGTTCTCCTCTGACCTTCAAAATAAAGAGAGCTTTCAGTCAGAGGGCGGCTCCTTATGTGTAGTTTATTGCACTATTCATGTTAAGCTGTTGACAATGAGGTATGTTAAAACTCCTGGAGGTCGGCCATGTTTGAGATCCTAGTTAGGACTTGTCTGTACCGGATTTTAAGCACAAACTAAATTAGATCATATCTTCTGGAATCCAAACTGGAACTTACGCTTTTATATGTGTCATTCTATACTGAGATATGGACCTGACTTAATGTTTGAGATGTTTAATGTTTCAGTCAAATACTTCTTTGTCCAAGTGTAAGTTGGAAACTAGAATATCACCTGCTAGAGCACATACCTTCACCAGAGTCCCAAAGGTTTCTCTTGCTAAGAAACAAAAGAAAAAACTGCTGATGTGTTAGCTTAAGTAATTTATCATCAAATTCAGACCTTTTCTTATTCTCCTCCAATTTAGCAGAGCACCATTGATTATCTTTGACAGGTGATTACATTACGCTCCCTTCACCCGCCTGACAACGTGACAATAATTGACTGTTTAACCACTTTCTTTTCTTCAATCAGGCCACGGCTCAGATGGAGGACAGGCTGGCAGAGTTCATTCACAGCTACTCCCCAGAGAGCGTCCTGCCACTGGCCGACGGGGTCCTCAGCTTTATCCACCACCAGATAGCTGAGCTGTCCAGAGACTGCCTGAACAAATCCCGCGAGGACCTCATCACCAGTGTCTACTTCTGTGAACTGCAGGAGAACCTGGAGAAGCTTATGGATGACGTGAGTCGCGGAGATGGAGTGTAGTGAAGTGATGTGTGAAGTCTGTTACTTTTGTTCAACACTACATCGCACAAACTGACCCTGTCTGTGTCTCTGTGTCTGTCCACATCAGGCTTATGAGCGCTCGGAGAGTTCGGAGCTCACCTTCGTCATTGAGCTGGTCAAAAAGCTCTTCATCATCATATCTCGTCCCGCCAGGCTCCTCGAGTGTTTGGTGAGTTTGCAGCGCTGTTTAAAAGCATAGCCTATCTTTGGTGAAAAAAAAGGCTCCTGAAATCAATACACACTGATATGGATTTGACAAATGAGCTTTCATTGAATGTAGTAAAAATATGTTTTATTTTATTTTTTATATTCTGAATATGTTCTCCTTCATCTGCTGGGAGAGACTCTTGTCTTCACATGGAGATGGAGCGTCTAGTCATTAATGCTGAAATGTATTTTAAGTAGTTGAAGTAGGGCAGGCTGTTTACTGTGCTTTCAGTCTGTAGTGATGAAACACAAGTTTTGCATGCTTGCAGTTTTTTTGCATTGCTAATTATATTCCAGCAAGAAAGCTGCCTTCAAAAGGCTTATTTAATCTTTTACACTAAATTTATTTTACTCATCCTTGCTTTTATGGTAAAAATCCTCTAGTTTAGGAATAAGAACATAAGAGACACTGACTGCAATCACATACCGAACAAACTCCCAAAGTGTAACACCTACCTGCACACATAAAAAATGCTCAAGAGATCTTGACAACCAATATAAGCCCTTCCCAGTACTTATCTACCCTGTGCTGACAAGTCTGTAAGAAAAGAAAGAATCCACAAATCTAAATAATGTACAGCTTCGCAGGAGGCTTTCACAACTACCTTGTTGTTTGGTCCAGCCCTTCTGACCTTTCAGTTAAGTCCTGACCAAAATAATGCCTCGGACCACGGTGCAGACCATTGGTGCAAAATCTCGGCCCGGATCAAGCAAACAATGTTTTGGATCATTTGCAGTGGGATACCTTATTGATGTTAATACAATTTTAAATCAGTTCCTTCATTTTCTCTGTTTAAAAGGAAATACCACTTTTTGCTATGCTGTGAGGAAATGATCCAAATCACTTGTTGCCAGAATGGAGAATATGTCAGATGCAGGACCGTCGATAAACCAATTAGAGTCAAGTACAGGTAGACGCAGCCCGCGTAAGTGATGACAACAGGACTTCATATGTCAAAATTCTTCATTGTGCTTACTGCGATGTGCCATGCCATCTTATTTTATCTTATGTCAAAGAGAATGTCTGCAACTGAACTGAAAGTAAACAAAGTGCAGTACTAGCTGATAACATCATGTGATGTGTTTAGCGTGTGAAGCCAGAGGGTGTGCTGAAAACACAGAGCTGGAAACTCTACTCCCTCACCTCCTCCTTTCGGCACTTTTATATTTGCATATTCACCCTAATCGTCTGCTTTCACAAATCCTGTGCAATTGCTTCCAGTAAATGTATCGTCACCTTCAGTAACACGAGCTGTTGAGGTCTGTATGCTCTGTATTATGCAGTGTAGAGGTCATGGTTTTGTTAATTCTGAGCAGCTCAGTATCATCAGAAATGCTGCACATCTCTGCTGCAGCATTTTACTGCCCTGGGATTTTTTATTAAAACTTAATTCAAAACTTTGACAATATTCTTTCCAACTCCGTGTTCATCACTCCTCTCAGCTGCACATAAAAATTTACCGGAGTCGTGTCCTCAGCATGTTCATGCATACAGAACATAACTCAATACAACTTACCTAGTAATAACAAGTTTATACACCGGAGGCCTAGTCATCATGGATATCAGCTCACTGATTGATGGCCTCCCATGTTCGTCATTGGCGTGGTCCCTCCTCCCAGTACCGGTGGCTCATCTTTCTGTTGCCAAGGCAACCGTCAGAAGAGGTTGATGGGGTCAGGCCGGATGTTGAGGGGACTTTAGATCCTTGCAGCCCTTTGGTTAGAGAGGAGAAGAGACACAGCAAAAATAATGTCCAGGCCTGTAGAGTTCATTTAGCATTCAAGACAGTGGTGTGGTCTGAAATAGTGAAAATGTCAGAGTCAGTCTGCGCTTAGCTGCTCGAATATTATCCCAGAGCAGAGCGAGCTATCTGAGAGGCAGGTTAATGCCTCCATCTCCATACTCTGGTCTGGTGTAGGAGAGCTGATATGAGGGAGTGGGGGAGGAAAGAAATGATCATGGCTGCCCCGGGGTCTGCTTTCTAATCAAAATGTTATTCCACCGACAGGAATGAAACTGAATCCCACAGGACAGCCACAAAAGATTTTTTCATCGGGGAAAAAAAGGATGTTTTTAAGAAAGCAATTTAAAGTTGGGAGCTGTATTAACACTGATTATGTTTGTCTGACAGCTCCATAGAGGTGTTTGGGCAGCAATTTCCTGCGGCTTGTAAAGTAAAGTCTAGTTTTTGTGATTGTACTTCAGTTCTGGATTTGCTGTGATGTGTTTATCTGGTGCAACACAATATAACATCACTTCATCAGCAGTCATCCTTTGTAAGCTGTTATCACATCCCTTTGTTCCTGCTAACCAGGTAACCTGGCTGTAGTGCTGATCAATATGGTGATATACTCTGATAAGTTCTCTGTTCATATGTGATCAGCACACTGAGCCAGAGGATGTGTTTCTTCCTATTCTGCAGAAAGTTCACCTCTTCAACTCTTAACTGTTGCACTCATTTCAGTGCCACCATAAACACATACTGTATACATAAATACTACATACTATATATAATGTAAAATAGCAAAAAGGAAAGTTTCAGTTTTTTTGGACTAAATAATAATAATTTTTATAGACATAGACAAAATAATTGCCAAATTATTTGACAGTTAGAATGTGTCAGAATAAGGAGATGCCCTACAGGCAGGAAACACAAATGAGCTGACAGCTAACTTGTAATTTGTCACATAACACATGATACCATCTTATTAATGGAAAAAATAACCATGCAGCACATAATTATAATGGTCTTAAGGGGATTTTTCAACCAGAAAAGAAAATTGATTGATTATCTTCTCACCACTATGCCAATGGAGGGGTGGTTGAAGTGTTTGAGTCCACAAAACACTTTAGGAGTCTCAGGGGTAAACAGTGTTAGATCCAATCCAATACCGTTGAAGTAACTGACCAACTCTTCAGACGTAATAAAACAACTGAAAAACACAAGCTATCATAACACCTCCATACTGCTCGGCGGGTGTCATCCAAGTGTCCGGAAGCCCTGACATTCATTTTTAGATTCTGTTCTACCACATTTAGTGTCTTAAGGCTGTCATACAGAGACAAACAACCGTTAACATTCACACTACAGGCAATTTACAGTCAATAAGACTCAATGTAAACCCACACAATCACAGGTAGAACATGAAAACTCCACAGAGAAAGAAACTGGGATTCAAACTCAACCGTGCGGTGACAGAGCTTAACACTGCAACACCGTGCCACATATTTAGTTATTTATTTATGTAGGAAGGTAAAAATCTCTTTGTTTAGGGAGACCTGGCCAAGGTAGCACACTGTTTCAAGGTTACTGAATTCATGAAAATGAAACGTATCAGAGAGACAATGTCCAGTTTAGGAATAAAGTATTTTATGAAAGCTTCCAAATGGCCCTTGGGAGACACAATCATTGAGCTGTAGATTATGTAGTTCTGGAGGTTATTTCATGATGACTGGGCAAAGTAGGAGGAAGCTGCTCTGAGTTCTGAGTAAATCCTGGATACCCGGTGGAGAGCAGCCGTCCAGTGGAGTGATAATCACAGCAGCGCTTTGTGAGTGATAAGGGACCACAGAGATATGAAGGAGGAGGCCCAGTGTGGCTTTATAACTAAAAGGAGGCTTCTCCTTGGGCTTATTGAAGAGCAGGAAAAAAGGGTCTACTACAGAAAGCTGGTGTACTGCAGAGTATTGGCAATGTAGTACTGAGGAGGCAGCATGAATTTAAATGATGTCCCCATAGTATAGAACACTTCAGAACGTAGCCTGCGAAAGTGTTTTACTATCTGTGAGATTGAGGACATGTCCTGATAATAAGAACTCTACTATTTCTCAGTTTCTTCACAAAGTTCCTAATCTGCACATGAGGCTTCTGAGTAGACTATTGAATCATCTGCATAGAAATGCAGCTAAGCTTTAAGCAAGCCCCTCTTAATCATATTACTAAAAATAAGACAGGGGCTAGGATTCAACATTTGACATGTCCCCATCTGTGTACTTGCACTGTGCTCTATCTGCAGAGTTGTCTGCGCTTTATCATACATAGTTCAGCCTTTTCACCCATATCAATTCTCCTGAAGATCTGCTTGATATTAAAGGTTTCCTTTAACACCTTTGCTGCTGTTTCAGCTCATTTTCTAGTGTGTTGACAGGAGCTGATTAAGAGTTCTGCTTTTTCAGAGGTGTTATGATTCCTGCACTGCTCTTCAAACCAATCTACAGGTGTTTAAAACGTATTGTGAGATATTTTATAATGCTACGTGTGAAATCAGCAGTGACAGTCTTTCACTGAATTCTTTCCACCCTTTTACTTTCGGCTCCTATTCGTTTGGATCTCAAATATTACATTTGAATTATTTTGACTTAGTTGTGGCAGTTTAAGCTTTAAGGTAAATTTATATCGTCAGTTCGTTTGGCATTTCATGTATTTTCTTCTTTCAATAACAGGAGTTCAACCCAGAGGAGTTTTACCATTTGCTTGAGGCAGCGGAGGATCACGCCAAGGAGGGACAGCTGATGAAGGCAGACATCCCTCGGTACATCATCAGCCAATTGGGTCTGACCAGAGACCCACTGGAGGGTAAGAGAGAAAGAAGGAAAGAAATGTTCCAGGAGGTGATCAGCTGAGCATGAAACCAGCAGGGAAGCAGCAGCCCGGTTACTGTGTTAACATGTTTTGTCTTGTTTGTGATGGGCTGTAACTACTTCCTCCTGAAGCTGTGTCTTCTTACTATCCAGCCAAGCACTAAGATCTCAGCTTGTCAATTGTCTACATTATGTTGATTAATCAAATGTGAGACACAACCAAGCTCTCTCTCATGTAACTTTCAGGGAGAGGGCAAATACACATTATTTTTTTGCAAAAATGTCAACAATTGCTTTTAGCCAGAGATTTCTAGGTGGGAGCCACAGTTTCTCAGGGGGGTATGGAGGAGCTGCATGGGGGCGGTGGGCAAGGAGAGGGAGTCTGATGTGAAAGTGACAGATACCTGCCAGCTCTCCACAACAAGGGGAAGGCACTTCAGGGGCCGAGTTATCTGTGCCAGAGAGGAGCTCCCTTTACCGTATATTCTGTGCTTTTTAACTCTGCAGATTTTTACATTACAAAAACTATTAACTAGTGGGAATAAAAACTGAAAAATAAATACATAAAATGTCTACTTTCATCTTATATATATGGTGAACAAGTATATGCATGCCTCATTCCGCACTTGGGGAAGTCCACCATGAACTGAAACGTTTCAGCTATTGATCAGTTTTACAGGATGTTCAGGACTAGTATATTTATTGAGATGTAGAGTCTGGATCATTTGCTGGCTGCTGTGCTGTTGCAGTGGCATCCTTATCGTTCATTAATCGTCAGGGCTGATACTCTCGCTCCCGTTCTAATCCATCAGGAGCTCTTCATTAACTGATGGGCTAAATGACCCAGAAAACACTCTGTGGTTTTTATTTTTGAGAGAAAAATACAAATGAAATATTGGCCTGTTGAGTTCTCTCAGATTATCTCCTCTAACAATATGACACTTGATAGCTCGATCTTGCACCCTGTTTTGCAACTACATTGTGATACACAGACGCAAATTCACACCCACGCAGCTGCATGCATGTTTGTACTTCATCTCTGATTTATTTTCTTGTTTCCCATGGAAACAGTTGACGAGATACATTTTTTTCCATTATGACATAATGTATGCTTTTCAGCCCAGTAACTTTACATTGAGTAAATGTCTGTAGAGCAGCTAATTATTATTCAGTTATTTCCCTGATTGGGAGTGTAAACAGTGTATTCTAGCAGCTGTCACTTAGAGTACAAGAGGGCAAGAAGACTGGAAATTAGCTGCCAGTACTACACGAGGAGGGAGGAGGTGGGAGGCAATGAAAATGAAAAGAAGTAAAAGATTATAATTCTAATATTTTTCTCTCTGTGATCAGAAGCTTTTGGCTCTTCCAATGTTTTTGAAACTTGAATAGCTCTTTCATTGAGATGTTTGAGCAGCTTCTCACAGCGGTGTGGGAGGCCTGGGGTTATGGCTTCAAAAGTACCTCTCGTCATTTTGGTGCTGGGTTTTGGCTGCTAACTTACTTTTTTCTCCACAGAAATCGTGAGCCTTGACAGCTACGACAGTGAGGGTCCACACACTCCAGAGACTGATGACTCGGCAGAGGTGAAAACCAGATATGATCACAGACAGATAGTTAAATTAAGCCTCTTTGATCTGATTTATAATCTTAACAATGCTTGTTATATCATCAGGGAAGAGGGAGAGCCATGAAGCCACCGAGTGAAGAAGATTTTCAGAACATCAAACTCATCAGCAATGGAGCTTATGGGTAAGCAACAGATCTACTTCTTGAATCAAGCTGTTATATAATGTTTAAATCAAAAACAACAACTATAGTAAGTATCTGTCCATTGATAAAAAACATCTGCCTTAAAGGTTCAATGTGTAAAATTTTGGTGAAAGAGATCAATTGGCAGAAACTGAATATTAAATAATGCTAGTGATGTTTTCACTAGTGTGATTCATCTAAATGTACGCATTGTTTTTATCTTTAACCCAGAATTCGACCTTTATATTTAAATACTCTATAGTTACATCTACGGAGGCCGCCATTTTGTTTACAGAAGCACAGACTGTACAAACTGAACACCTTTTGAGTTTTTATGACAACTGAAGTTGTACATTTCTGCACACAATTCTACACACTGAACCTTTAAACTCATCCTCCTGTCTTTTGCTCGATGTCCTCCCCTATCTCACTCTCACTCCAGTGCCGTCTACCTGGTGCGGCACAGGGAGACGCGTCAGCGTTTTGCCATGAAAAAGATCAACAAGCAGAATCTGATTCTGAGGAACCAGATCCAGCAGGCGTTTGTCGAGCGAGACATCCTGACCTTCGCAGAGAACCCCTTTGTCGTCTCCATGTTCTGCTCCTTTGAATCGCGCAGACACCTCTGCATGGTCATGGAATATGTCGAGGGTAAGAGAGTCAGGTTTGGTTTGCAGTAAAGACGGACTCAAACTGATAATGTGTTTAGGATTGTGAGGCCTCTCTGAATCTGTGACTGTTTGTATGTGCCTGAGGAAATGTTGTGTTTGTATCTGTTTTCTATTTTAACAACACTTTTCAGACTTGAACAAGCACTTTGTGGTGTTTGTGTTTTCGCAGGTGGTGACTGTGCCACGCTGCTGAAGAACATCGGTGCTCTGCCTGTGGAGCTGGCGAGGATGTACTTTGCTGAGACTGTTTTAGCCCTGGAGTACCTGCACAACTATGGTATCGTCCATAGAGACCTCAAACCTGACAAGTGAGTGTTTTAATGCCCCAAGGAATAATAATGTTGTACTAACTATTGATCAAGTGTTAAGTGTGAAAGTGGTTGTTCATATGATGATGAAAATAATCATTATGCATGATTTTAGTTTTTATTATTATTATTATTGTCACCCAACAGAGGTATCTGGGAGACCTGAGTAATTTAGTGTTGTTCAGCTCATTGTTTTAGTTTTATTGTCAGCAGCTTTACAGTTTGGTTTTACCATGAGACGAGATTGGACTTGATTAATTTGGAGCAACAAAGCTGGGATAAACACAAGGCTCACTGCATGCCCAGCATTCAGTGGCTAGAGAACTGTAAACACACCACCCGGCCAGAAAAACAATTATTTTTGGTTAATGTTGATATTTGTTTTGGTTGGCTGTATCTTAAATGAAACCACTGCTTGCTAACATGTTCAGCATTTAATAAAAAAGTGCTGCTGCCTTCAGTGGCTTAAAAGTAACCCACTGCTTTAAAAGTACTTCAGTCTCTAAAGAAATTATAATTTCAAACAGTCTGTAAAAAACAATTTTAGTAATGAAACCTTGGTTGTGAAAATACCCACTTATGCCATTAAATATGGATTTGATTGCCTTGTGCCAGAATTTGAACTTAATAAATGTCAAATGAATCAAACTTCCTGTCTCTTTTCTCCATATAGTCTCCTGATCACCTCCATGGGCCACATCAAGCTCACAGACTTTGGCTTGTCGAAGATGGGCCTAATGAGTCTCACCACCAACCTTTATGAGGGACACATTGAGAAAGATGCTAGAGAGTTCCTGGACAAGCAGGTACAGACCCAGTAGCCTCGTGCCACTCTGTAGGCTTTAGACATTAATTGAAGCACATTATCCTCACATTATAATGCACTAGTACATGTCTTTGTGCCTGTAGCTTTGTTGCATTGGTAGAAACAAATGCCCCGAGGAGGATTATGGCTTCTATTTTATTCCTCATCAGTCATCATGGTTATTTGATGTCACTGAGGCAGCAAATGCAGCGTGAAATAAAAGACGGATTAGTGTCAGAAATGCACCTGCTAAGTTTAAAGTCGATCAGACGAGCAGTTGTCGAGACGGTCGAAGGACAGACAGAGAATTGAGGATTTATTAGTCTGGCTCAAAGTCAGGATGTTTGGTGGTTGAGCAGACATCTCCCATTCCCAGCATCCTTCAGACTCCTCCAGCCATGCGAGCCAAACTGCCAAGTCATCCGGCAAAATCAATAATCTCCTAATAAAGACATTGCAAAGGCTTCCTGTGTTGTCTGAATTAGTGATTCATTAATGCTCCCCATCTCCATATCAATCCCATTTCGCAATTATATTTATTGTTTATGCTGTGAGTTACATTAGTCATGATCAGTCACATCGACCCGCGTGTTCTCCAGCTCCTCTGGGTGGAAGCAGGCATCTGTTTATCTGCCAGTAACCAGCTCACATGGGCACATGAAACAGTTCAGGAATTTGCTTTCCAGGATTCTGGTGCAGAGTCGGATTGGTTTTAATGCTTTGAGCACCAAAAACAAAGATCTAAATAGCTACTTCAGTGGATAAACTGGCTAATACAAGAATAAATGGGCTAATTTAACGATTTTAAAGGATGTTTTCTTGTTTCATCAGAACTCCTAAACAACTCTTTACATCTTCAGGTATGTGGTACTCCAGAGTACATTGCTCCGGAGGTGATTCTCCGTCAGGGCTATGGAAAGCCGGTGGACTGGTGGGCCATGGGCATCATCCTGTATGAGTTCCTGCTCGGCTGTGTTCCTTTCTTTGGAGACACTCCTGAGGAGCTGTTTGGACAGGTCATAACAGGTCCGAGAACAGTTTTTAACTGATAATACCATTGTTTGTATTTGTTTCCCTGATTGTACACTAATACTGAGAATAAACTGATCATTACTAGTCATTAAAAGGAAACAAGCAAATAATCATATGCCTCTACAATCAGATTTGTGTTCCTGTGTCCCTAAAGTCCCTGAAGAAAGGGAAAAAGAAATGTGTTTAACCGATACCTTTTTTTAGTTTAACATTTTGCTTCTCCTAGTTAAAGTTCAGGTATTGAAGAAGATTTTTTTAGAGGTTTAAATTAGTTTCTCTTGGTTTTTACCATGTTTGGTTGCTCTCTCTCTTTTGTCTCTGTTAGACAATATAATTTGGCCAGATGGGGACGACGCCTTGCCTGCAGATGCCCAGGGTCTCATATCAGCTCTACTGCAGACCAACCCTCTCATGAGGTTGGGAACAGGTACTTACTTAGGCCTTTATTTGACACAGATCCATGATTTTTTATTTTTCCTCACTTTCTTTAAAATTGTTTTTCAGAGACATGTCTCATTATCTATAGATATTGAGTTTTTTTAAAAGCATGTTAAGAGGACTGAGATTTGTGTGTAATTTTGTGAGGATCCGAGTAAAAATCGGGATAGAGTGTATTTATATGTGGTCTAATAAAGTTGTGTTGTTCGTACCCCTGCCACCAGGGGGGGCGTTTGAGGTGAAGCAGCACTCGTTCTTCACCGAGCTGGACTGGAACAGTTTGCTGAGACAGAAGGCAGAGTTCATCCCTCACCTGGAGTCGGAGGAGGACACCAGCTACTTTGACAGTACGTGTCTGGATTTATGTATCTGTTAAAGTGCAGCGCTTACATCTAAATTGGGTTTATGGGTCATACAATAATTTCCTGACAGCGTTCCAGTCAGAAATGCACACTTTATTTTGAAGTGACAGCTCATATCTATCATGACTTCACTCCCTCCTCTACCCAGCCCGAGCGGATCGTTATCACCACATCAACACGTACGACGAGGATGACACCAATGACGACGAGCCGGTGGAGATCAGGCAGTTTTCCTCGTGCTCGCCTCGCTTCAGCAAGGTCTGACTTTGTCTTTCCTCACTATATCATTTTATATGACTTTACATAAAAACCTCACCCGTACCTTCAGGTTATTGCACAGGATTAGTTGAGGAGGGAAAGATGGATGAAATGAGCTCATAGGTCGGAGACAAGCAGCTGCAGTCTGGAACCAGGTGTCACACCTGAAGTTAAGAGAGTCTAACTGGGCTTGTTTTAACTGCTCCTCCTTATCCCTCTTGTCTCCACTTTCTTTTTATAGGCAGCTCAGAGGCCCATGTACCTTTCATAGCATGGCCCGAGTTGACATTCTCTTCTGTACTTGTCTGCAGATGTGCGTTTAATGACCAAGACAATCTTTCATCCTTATTTTTCATCCACACTCTCTCCTGCCAACTCCTCCACTCTCAGTGCGCCATCCTGTTCTCTCTGTCACACTTCCTCTGGTGGGATTTTCTCACCTCATGCTGCCTTTTTGTTCCCTCTCTCATCTCTCACACCGCTATTCCCTCTCTCTCTCTCTCTCTCTCTGTCGCTCTGTCTCTCCATCTGCCGTTCACACAGTCCAACACTCTTTTGTTTGGGTTGTATAGTCCTGAAGGAGCTGTTCATCAAATTTCTACTCAATCTGAGATGCATTTGAAGTTACCATTCGGAGCAAAGAGCTCGACTAATGTGACAGAGGTAAATACTGAATTAAAAGATCAGAGATAGAGCCTGGGTCCATGGGTCCATGAAGAGCCTTAATGTAATCAATAACATTTTAGATTAATCGTAAAACAAATAGGGAGCCAATGTGAAAAAAATAAAACAGGTGTGACGTGATCAGAAATCTGCAGCTGCTGAATTTTGTACAGACTGAAATTGTTTTCTGAAAAAGATCGGAGTGTCTTCACCTTTAAAATTAAAGATTTAATTTAAAGTGTTTTTACGATTCTCTGAACTGAAGATTTGTACTTATTATTTCTGTTTCCTTACTTATTAGTACAATACGAGCGAGACAATCATGTTTTAATGCACTAGCTCCTTTAATATGGTCTTATTTAACCTTAGTGCCTCTGTCGTACCTCATTCAGTGTTTTGTTGAAATATAAAAAAAAATACTAAAATATACAATCAAAGTAATTAACAAACAGATCATAAGAAAGCTGAAAGAGTGAAAGCAAATGACTCCTTTGTGCAGGTGAGATTATAAAACCCTGAAGGCTTGAGAGGAAATAATCTCACACAAAAACATTAAAAGGAAAGGAAAATAAAAGGCATGTGTGTGATTATCTGGAGCTTAAAGCAGCTTTTCTCTAAATGTCATATAGCTCTTTATTTTAATCACAGCATTGAGATGTTTCGTCGATTTGATGAAAATAAGGAAATTGGCTCTGACAGGGTTTTGGTTTTCTTCCTAAGGAGACAGCTGGGTCTTCAGCTGAGACTAGTTTCCATGGTGCACTGCTGAATATTCTGTAGTTCTTTAACGTACTGTAGCTCGTCTTGTTGTCCTCCCCCACACGGCTTAACTTCCCTTTTGTCGCTCTGCATTCTGCACATAATGAGAGCTTTACAGAGTCACCCTGTGCACGTCTTTGTGGATATGTCAGCAATCACATGCATGGTAATAACGTAGTGTTGCTTCTCACCGGGTAGGTCACATTCCCTGTGTCCTGTTTTGGCTTGTTAATAGTGATTTGTGTGAGGCTAGGAGTCAGTTTTATTATCCCAAATACACAAGAGAGCGTATTGAATAAACAGCTGAGACTGCTTTGAACAGCAGTATAAGATTTGAGAGATATGACATTTATATAAACTCAAATTTGCAATTATTTAATTTAACTGAGCAATAATAATTTTCTATCTGTGCAAACCCAGTTTCCTACAAGTGTATATTTTGTTTACATTGTGCATTTATTATTATAATTTTTTTGGTAATTTATAGTTTATATTTTCTCTTCGCTGCAAATTTCCCCATAGTGGGACTAATAAAAGACAATCTTATCTTATCTTATCTCATCGTATTGTATTATATGTTATCTTATCTTCTCTTATCCTATAATATCATATTTTATCAACCAAGTTTTTTCTATTGGCCATTTTGCTTATTAAGCTGTAATTTAAAGGACTTGTAACACAGAAGTTTGCCACTGTTAGAAATGTCTTATTTTTCATGAAAGAAATAGTCTCCCCCATATATGTATACCGGTATACAAGTATCACAACTGAACAAGATGCTGACAATAAATCAAAAAGATGAGGATGGAAATGATATATTGCTGGTCACATTTAGTGTTTCCTAATAGTACTTAGTGTACACGGTTTTAAAAACCTGGCAGCCTCAGACATGTTTTTACGACTGTTGTTTGATAAATTCTAAATATTAGACATTGCGGCCAATCAACATTATATAATCTGGACAAGGGCTAATGGAAGATGTTGGCTGTGAAAGCCATAATTGATATTTTTAGGTTTACACTGCCAACAACCAATATATTGTGCCAGTATTTTGACTATTTTTGTGCCAAAATATTTAAGATTAGAAAGATTCATAATGTTTCTGCTTGTTACAACTTTAAATATACTGTAAACCAGAATAGCTTGATACTCCTTTAGGAAGAAGAAAGTTTCATTACATGTTTTAAAGGCTTACATTACCCATAATGCAACTCCACTGCTGACAGTTCAGAAGCCGCCAGCCTCAGGCAGACAGGCTACAGAGGTCTGGTAATATCGCTTCCTCTGACTCGACACCCTCAGAATTGTTTCACCTTCAAACTTGACATCACTTGAGGCGGTTTATCAGATTTTTTCACATATGCAGTAAAACTCACAACTGTAAACAGAGAAAAACAAGAGTTCTCCCTTGACGGGATAGTTCACCCAAAAATGAAAATTCACTCATTATCTACTCACTACTATGCCTATGGATGGGAGGATGTGTTTGAGTCCACAAAACACTTCAGGATGTTTAGGGGTAAGAAGTGTTGCAGTCAAATCCAATAGCTGGAATAGCATCTGCGCCTTTTAATGTCCTCTATTATCTTATTATTTGTTTACTGTTATTATGCTGCATAAAAGATGTACAGCAATGAACAAAACACATTTCTATCATTCAGAATATATCTGAAACAAAAACAGTAATCTACAATCATATAATTGAAATACTAAGCTGTAATGCAGATTCACCAACAGCATTAATAACAGCAGGCTATTAATAACTGCTGACAGACCAAATGATTATTGATCTGACTGTGTCCCCCTGCAGGTGTACAGCAGCATGGAGCATCTCTCTCAGCTGGAGCAGAAAGCTTCGAGCTCTGTGTCCCGTCGGGAGCACAAGGGCCCGCGGGACGACAAGGTGACCAAGAGAGAGAGCCTGGGCAGCTTCAGCATGAGGGACAAGAGCTGGAGGACGGGGTCGCCTGAGATGTGAGTGACAGAGATGTTGAGCTGAAGGGTTTTAAAGGCACATTTCTGTAAACTGGTTTCCGAGGGTGGTCAGGAGCGGATCTACTGAAGCGTTCTTCTCTTTGCAGTCACACATACCAGCGACCTTGCTTAACTGGTTTCTATATCAGGGAGACCAACTCCGACACTTCTTTGTGCGATATTTCACGCTCACTTTGTATCAGCATCAGGCAACAGATCTCACCTCCGCCAAGTTTGAAAAATGGGGAAGTGGAAATGGATTGTTGGCTCATGTGTCTCACAGAAACCCAATATGTCTCAGAAGTGTTTTCATGATTTGTTATGAATAATGCAAACTTAGCTAGCTGCTTGTTTAGACACAAATCTAGTGCCATGTTGTCTTCTTATGGAAATAGGAGTCATTTTAAGACCTTTGAATACAGGTCATACGATGTGATTTGTACCTTCAGGAGTAAAGTTGTTCACTGGTTGTTCACAATTCAATTCAATTATTTTTGCACAAGTCACAACAAACCTCATCTCAAGGCACTTTTCATTGTAAGGTGCTGACCTTACTAAATTGTAGAGAAACCCAGCAGTTCCCACAACCAGCATCTTGGGGAGTGTGGCAAGCAAAAACAGGAGGAAAACTCTAGAGTGGGCGTCCGTCTGCCTGGATCGGTCGGGGTGAGAGGAGAGAAATGGGGGAGAGAAGAGAGCGACCAGAAACCGTTGTGTAACCGTCATATTTAAGCTCCTTCAGTTTTAGCCCAGCAAATGAAGAGATAATTTGATCCCTAGATCTAGATTCATTAAACATAATTCTGCTCTGCCGTCATGCAGCAGCTTAGACAGATGGCAGCCTGCAGAGGTCAGACCACATATTTAATTCACTGATACACATCTGATGAGAACATAGAGCAGAATCTGATTGGCATTACTTCTCATTGCTCAGTTCCATGTCAGCCTTTAGGAAGAACATGTCATTCCCTCTAAATTCATATATTAAGAAAATTGATTTCTCCATACACTCATAATGGATTGAAAGAATGATAAGGTGGACGTGGATCATAATGTAATGCCTTGCATATTGAATTTTCTCTTCTTCCATATCAAGTAGAAATGATCTCTTATCATCTCTCTTCATTGTCAGCTACTGATCCTTAGAGATTTCTCCTGATTCTCATCAAAAGTTACCATTACCAGAATGTGTTAGGACTGCCAGGATTGTCATTATGGAAATATTATTTCTGTTGTTAGGGCTTAGCTCATAGCACTGCTGTGCCTAAACCATAGGCAGGGTTTATGTCCTATAGTCCATTCAGTCAGCAGGGGGCGATCTAGGTGATTTGGTTTCACTTTTAGGGAGATGTCATGTCGTCCATATTCACATTCGTTCTATGGCTGAAGATTCTAAATGTTGTTGGATAATGGATTATAACAGAGACGTTGGTGTAAAATTACGTGACTGCCTCCATTTCCTCCTGCAGGAAGCGCCTGTCGTGTTCAGAGTCCCTCTACCTGGATGGTGACGCGAGCCCTCCCCTTGGGGCTCGGCG